>CM046875.1:555196494-556396494 GCA_025667525.1 Glebionis coronaria | reverse complement strand
AAATCACCCGTGTGCGTTTTACAACGAGTTTATTCAAATCAATGTACAACGAGAATTCCTAGTGATCGCGATACCGACGGATGCCCAAAATTTTACGTTTACTTATCGATTGTTTCAATAATTAATATTTTCGATGATGTCGTTTTAATTACGTATTAAGTCGTGTCGAGAAATCGTATAATCATTTTTACGATGCATTGTAACTTTGAAAAGTATTTTTACGAAACCCGAGCCCCGTAAATATTTTTAATATTTACCAATAACCATTTTCTACCCTTTAAAACTATTAATTGTTTTTAGGTCCACAAGTTTTAAAGTTTACAAAACTAGTCCTTCCACTTACTACCACTATATAAACATTTTCTTTTTATCTTTCTCCACTCAAACACACAACTAGCTAAAAAAAACACACATTCTCCTCCCACCCCTCATTTATGCCACCACCATCCACCATGATTCAATCAAAACAAAAACAAGACCACATCTTAGAATTCAATGGTGATTCTAATGATATCAAAAACATGAACATGCATCAAAATTTGAAGAACTTATGATTTCATGGATTGTATGATGTTGTAATTATCTTGCATATGTTATATTTGGTAAGATTATCATGTTTTGATCCTTAAAAGTCTTGTTTTTAATCTTTGATTTTTGTTAGATTTTTCATACAAGTGTTTTTAGGAGCGTTTGGTTGATGGGTATGATAGTATAGTGATCCTAGGGGTTTAGGAATGATTGGTTTTGAGTGAAAAATAGATTTGTCATGTTTTCTAAAAAGCTAATTTGGGACAGCAGCCTTAAACAGTATGTTTCGTGGGTTTAAGGTCTGTGAAAGACTGAGATTATTTGAAATTGTTGTAGAGTTTTCCGATACGGTCGTTTTGGTATAAGATAGAGCTTATAACTCATTACGAGTCAAAAGTTATGCTAGTTTTAGTTTTCGTGTACCGGGAGACGCAAGTCGGCACAATCCGAAATTATGGCTGATTTTGGGTCGACTCTCGGGGACTTTAGGCTTGGTTAGATAGTTGATACTACTGATTTTCAAAGTTTACAAACTGAGTTTGATGAGTCTAGTAGTGGTTTCAAAAGACGGATTGTCGGGTTAGTACTTTTAAAGTGGTCCAAACGGTTTTACAAAACAAGTGTACAAATCTGTCCTAAAATTTGGAGTCGAGTAAAGCGTCGAGCTGATGGATTTTAAGTGTGAACTTTGGCTCAAATTTTGGTGAGGTCTTATACAGGTTATAAGTGACCTTGACACCAATTTTCATGTAAAACGGACAAGTCTAGATAGGGTAGATCGGTGTGTACATTCGGGGTGTACTTGCTGATTTTTATTTTAGACACGTAGTTCAATGCTTGTGTTGCGTGAGTTTGAGTGTTCACCATCGGACATGGTGACTTACTCAAGTGCTTAGTCATTATATAAATGACTTAGCTACTGGTCCAAGTAAGGGTAAAGGATAGTTTGACTTGCGTTGACTTGGCGTCGTATGACGAGTCATTTTCAAGTGTTCAAGTGTTTTAACGAGTAACGTTGGATAAATGGGTAGTATGAATTCATTTGATTCGTGTCAATGGTTTTGAAACGTGTATACCTTGAAAACATTTGAGTCATGTTATATTTGGTATATATATCGATATTGAGTTCGAGTCTTAACGCGCGCCTTATTGTGATAGGTTGCGGTTTTCGTGTTTTCCTCGGGCATCCATATCGTCGGTGATCGTCTCACTACATTGTTTCTACTCAGTTGCTGAGTACCGTGATTGACTTAACACGTGGCTAAGGGCCACGAAATTTCTAAGGATCAAGGAGGAGGAATTGTTTAATTTGCGTGTTTGGATTAATTCCTACTTGTTATGAAGGTATAGTCACTCCTAGCATTTTAGTTTTGATGTTACTAGTACTTTGATCCTTTTTATTCATGAATTTTGAATTCTTTGGGTGAAACCCACTGAGTTTATAGATACTTAGGGCATATTAGGACTTAGGACACTTGCATGGCGATTTGGTATAGCCTAAGTGTGGCTTGATTGAGGTTAGGTAGCTAAATGGAGTTGTTTTTGTAGTATGGAAATCACCACAGAAACAAACAGGTCATGGCAAAATTTTCTTAAACATATGACCTTATTTTTATTTGAAAAATGGATACCCACTGATGTGATTAGTATGTGTTGAGTTGGATGGAAACGGGAAGTGTCCGGATGAGTCCGAAACGGTCGTTTTACTAAACTAGGTCAAATCTGAATGTTATGCTTAAAACGTGGGTAAATTGACTTGGGTAAAAAGGATTAATTTATGATTTTATGACTTTTTACAGTAGCTACAAATATAATAAAACTTCTTTTTTGGTTTCGTGTCAAAATCTTTTACCGATTGGGATTTATGCTTAATCTACCGTAAGGTACGAAAGACGTTTACAACTTTCTGTTTTGATAGCCTGTCACTAAAAGTGGATTTCCCGTTGATTGAAAATAGTTCTAGGGCTGTTCTTTCCCAACTTTTAAAGGTAAGAGAAATACCTATACATGTCATGAAATTTCACCTCCTGTACAATTATAGATTTTTAGATATGACCAAATCTTCACAGCCTTTTTCAGAAAACTGAATGCAGTCCCTTGTTTTGTTTTTTCAAACCGAGTCTTAAACGTGTTCGGAACCCACACATAAATGCTTGGACCATCATACAAGGTTGATATTAGGTTATTACAGTAGGTTCAAGGTGTTGGGTCAAAATTTTAACTTAAGCTCAGGTCTCGCCATCGCACGCAAGTTACCTAGTCATACTATGTCCCACCACTTCTAAAACGTTATTGCTTCATTGAACGCATTCTTATTGCGCGTCACCATTGCATAGGTCCGTGAAGACTTCCTTTTGCTCAGCCCTTTTACCTTGTGATTACTTACTAAAGGTGAGTTCATAGCCCCTTTTTACTTGAACAATGTTTCTAAATGCGGGGTAAGATTTTACATGGTGGAACACACCCATTTAAAACTGTATACTATCCAGAACTTGTATGCTATTCAGACTTGTATGCTTTCCAACAGTTTTCATTGATATTATTGCTTATAGTTAATAGCCTTAAGTTTCCTCTCTTGATCATGAACCGTTAATTGTCCCGTATGCTTTGCGCTAAGCGCGAATGTTGTGGGTGGATCCATCGGGATTGACAATCCCCGTCCCGATTACCTTGACGCACTTACATTTGTTTATACTTGAGTATTTAGGCTGAATACTCCCTAGAGGAACTTACTTTGAGTTAAGCTTCGGTTCATGAACTAAAACAGCAATAATATTGGTTTCAGACTATGGTTAATGATCATAACCATTTTCTCTATTTACTTGTTTTACAAATGAATGTTTGTGTTCCACACCTTTATTGCTAAACCTATGAATTTCACTCAACTTTGTGTTGACGATTTTACATGTTTAATCTCAGGTATTATTACTTAGCTTTGCTTGGATGAGAGCCCGCAGGATATTATCGCAGCTTGGAGATTTCTGTGATGCTTTTAAAAGACTGGTTTTAGTATAAACTGTCAGAAATTTATTATATCTTTTGGGCAACTTTATGTTATAAATCATGATGAAATAATATATCTTTCCGCATATAAAACTCTGGGACCCATGTTTAAAACTCTGATCATTTATGATGTGATATATATGCTTTTATTACGTCAGCTTTGTGTCAACTGTAATTCATTGTTTCTTGTACTATGACGTGTTACCCCCTCGTTGCCTAGTTGTTCCATGTCAGATTTTGGGGGTCTCACATTGCATCCCACCATCAATCAGTTTGTGCGTTATACTTATACCCTACTCACTCTCAAATACGTACCATCTCACTAATTGGGTGTCTTGAAGAGAACTAGGCATTGGATAAGAATCTATACTCCTTATAATGCATTTTTGTCTCTCTCTCTCTCTCTTATTTAATACAAAAAAATTAAGTAGTACAATTAAATCAATATGTTCCACCCTTTTTAATGCACAAACTAAAAAATGTTTAAGTAGTACAATTTAATAAGTCAAATGTACAACATAGGCAAATTAATATGAAAGTATAATAGCTCAAAAAGTCAGTTACGAATTTGAAGGCACCACTATAATAGTGTTTTTCCCAACTTTTGATTTCAAATGTTTTCCTCCATAAAACTTCATTCTTTCCGTTATCAAAGTTGAAAAACAAAGTAGTATTTATAAAATATTTTAACTAAAAATCTAGGATATTTATATTCTTTATATAAACCATATTGTAATATATAATTTATTTTTTTTAATTAAAAACCTATGATTTTTAATATTTTTTATATAAATCGCAGATTGTCAAAAATATAAATATAAATGCACAAAAATTAAATAGTATAACTAAATAACATGACGTACATCCATTTAATGCACCAATTCAAACATGATTTGAGTAATACAAGATCAGAAGCTAAATATACAACTATTTTAGCATACAATAATTTAAAAAAAACATTACCATCACTTTTCTAAAATTAATTCTAATTAATACATGCTTTAAAGCATATGTTACAAATACACATTAATTAATATATTAAACACCCTAATTAATACTAATATTTAGAAAATACCTTTAAATTGAATAATACATTTTGTTATACATATTGTACAACTATTAAATAAATAAAAAACTTTATATAACTTACAAGTTGGTGGTACATATGGTTTTCAAATTTGACCAAGTCAACGGGTTTAATCGAAAACTGAAGAAAATCGGCCAAAATCTATGCAAATAAGTGAACCAAGTCTGACTAAAATCATTTTTTTTATCTTTCTCCGATTAATCACAGGGTACCCGTCGCCGCATCGCGCGGGTACCCTGCTAGTACATTTGAAAGTATGAAACGTACGAGGCACAAATGAAACTAATATATAATAAGACTTTAGATGAATGCTAGACGTATATTTGTGCATAACTGTGGAAATTGCTTAGCGGTAAATAATTAACGATATGCTAATTGACCAGGTTTTGAATCGGTAACCCGGTGATTCGATGGGGTTGACCCGTTGGTCGAAACAGTAACCCGCTGACTCGACCAGGTTTATTCGATGGTCGAAGTCGTACACCGCTGACTCGACTGGGTTGACTCAGTGGTCGAACCCGTGACCTGATGACTCGAAAGGTTGACTCGATGATCGTTCTCGTGACCTGGTGACTTGATCGAGTTGACCTGGTGGCCGATCCCATGTTCGGGTTAACACGACTATCGTACCCGTGACTCGAACAGATTGATCCAATAATCGATCCCGTGACCAGATGACTCGACTAAATTGACCTGATAGTTAAACATGTAACCCGGTAATATCTCTACTAATGATATAAAGATCTATCCCTATAAAAAATGTTGAACTTTCAACATTTTTTAATATAGATTTTCAATTACTATTTAAATGTTGAAAATCTATTTCTCTTTATATATGTCTCTACTAATATATAAAGCGTGTATCGCTTTTATATCTCTGATTATAAATAAAACATTTTCTTTTTTCGCCTAATATTATTAGGTCACATATTCGATCATCGGGTCAATTCGATCAATTCATTGAGTCAAGAGATCGATCATCGGGTCAAATCAGTCGAGTCACCGGGCTCGACCATCGTGTCAACCTGATCAAGTCATCGGCTCAAGGGATCAATCGCCAGGTCAACCCGATCGAGTCACCAGATAACGGATCGATCAACGAGTCAACATGATCGAGTAACCTTGTCACGGGTCGACTACCGGGTCAACCCCGACGAGTCACTTGTGCACGGGTTCGACCATCGAGTCAACCTGGTCGAGTCACCGGGTCCTTGATTCGACCATCAGGTCAACCCGATCGAGTCATTGGGTTACCGGTTCGACCACCGAGTCACATAGCATATCGTTAACTATTTGCCGCTAAGGAATTTCCGCAATTATATGCGGGTACACGTCTAGTAATATATAAAAGATATGTCCCATAAATTTTTAAATACCATTCATTGTTGAAAATTTATATTAAAAACTAGTTTTAATGCTCGTGCACGCACAAGACTTGAACATAAAGGATAAATTAAGTAATAATTTTGTAATTGTGATTTTATATATATTTTATATGTTTTTTAAAAACATATAATGTTTATATGTTTGATTATGATGTTGTTTTACTGTGCACTGTGTAAATTAATATAAACTCATCTTAATTTTTATTTTTCGAATTTCATACTTTTTTTACTTTCGATATTTTTATTCTAAATAGTTATATATGTTAATTACTAATCAACAAACTATTTACATCAACCTTACATGTACATGATTATTCTATAATAGTATTAAAATTTTAATACTCAAATAATTATGATGCTCATGGACCCACGAGTTTTATTTAATTTTTTTTATTATGTGATAATATTTTTTATTTTTGAATAAATATTTGTTGCAAAAAAATTTAACTTTGTTTAACTGAAATGTTAGCTATCATTTTCTAGACATTGTGTGTTAAGTAACATATAACGATCTTGAAAAAATATATGTTGTTTTAATATGTAGAATCCCGTTGATTTATTTTCATCTTACACTGATTTCTGAGATCCTGCACTCATTTTGATATTATATTCATGTTAATAATAATTTACGTAAATTGCATTATTTGATTTTGTTAAGTATTAAAATACAAATGACAAAAATATGTGTTTTTATTTGAATATTTATAATCATGTGATTTATTAATTTTTTTTAATATAACATATATGTTGTATTTTTAAAATATAAATTTAGAGAGTATAAAGTTTAAGGGGATATTTTGTTTATTTTATAAAGTTACTAAAAAAATTAAAAAGTTATAAGTTTACACTTAAACCCATTTAATTTATTTAAAATTCAACTACTAAAGTTTATTATTCCACTTCATCTTTTTAAGTTTTTATATTCACAAATTTGACACATATATCTTTGTGTGTTTACTTCAAATCTTCCACCAATTATTTTTTTAATTTTAATTAAATTTAATTTAATTTTGACTTTTTTTTACCAACCACATCGCTCGATTTTGCTTATTTGTCAAAATAAAACCATTTGATTGATTCAATTATTTTTTTACAACCTCCACTTTTTACTAAAATTTCCAAACAATTTAATTCTTTTATTATATAAAAGATATTGAAATTAATATTTTCAACAAAAGAATACATCCTTCATATATTATTAGAGATAAACCCATTATTATTTGAAAACACAGTTAATCAATCTCAACATTCATTTTTTATCAAAAAATATCACTTTCTATCTCTTTTTTAAAATATAATATGTTGCAAACATTAAATCGTCAAACGACAAAAATAAATCGTTGCGAAGAGGCTTTTTATCTTTCAGCAAACGGGCCAATCCATTTACTTTTGAGGCACTTTTAAAGTTTTTGTTTTGGATTTTTCGTCAAAACAATTACATGTGATTGTTGTTTTTAAAATTCACGTGATATTTTATAAATCCTATGTGATTTAATAAATTCACATATGATTTCTCCGTGCGTAAATTTTATAAAAAGTTCATCGGAAGTACATCAACGTCTCATTCATTTGAAAATAATTTAACCGTAATGGTATGATTCTTTTTTCCTTAATGGTATATCATTTGCAAGGGATGTTATTTAAAAAAAATGAAAGATGAGTTTTTATTTTTGAATAAAAAACTAAAGATCAAGATCAGTTCGTTGTAGGGTTTTAATAATTAAAGGCCTACATGTGATTTGTATAAAGTTGGGATGAATATAGATCAAAATTATTTAAATAACATTGAATCAATTTTAACAACTCGTTTTTTCATCAAAATAGAAAAACTCATTTTTTCACCCTTTCTATTTATTTTTCGATACACGGATATATCAATATACTTTCGGCACACTTTTGTTTTTCGTGTTTTGTTTTAATGTTAAAATTCGCATCTGAAAAAAGCACATGCAATTTGGATATTTGAATTCACATGTGATTTAACGAATCACATTTGATTATATTAAATAGCACTTGATTTCATAAAAAAAACAATGGACTAATGACACAAAAATTATCATACTTACCACCTTACGTTTTTTTGGTTCTCGAACTTTTTTTTCCTTTTGTATACCATAAACTTCTTTTTTGTGCTTTACTAGAGTTTCATGACATTTTTATCCTTCACATTTAAGGTACATTTTTTTCTTTGAAAGGTAAAATGGTAATTTTATTGTCAAAAAAAGCCTTAAAAAAGAAAAAAAAAAGTTTAAGGGACACAAAAAAAGAGTTCGAGACCCATAAAAGAATAAGGTGAGAAGTATGATTTTTTTTAATGTCATTAGCCCAAAAACAATTGTAATATCACATAGTATAATTTATTCATGTAGCTAATGTAAGGGTAATCATAGTTCGAAAATCAGACCAGACTAATCAAGATCAGATATGGCCGAAAGCAAACTTATTAAAAACGTCAAACCAAGCAATTGATCAGAATGGTGCGGTCTGGTTTTGTTTTGGTCTGGTTCGGTCCAACAAAGTATAATCGTCGAGTTTTGTATGAACAAATTGAACCGGATCATACTAATGACCGAATTAAGAAGAAGCATGGATCGAGAACCGGGCCGAAGTATTTTCGGTACAACTCGGTTGGTGCAATTTTTTGGTACATTCCAGTGGATCTGATCTCTGATCTGATCCGAACGACGGTTTAATATGCTCGACGTCAGTAGAGTCTTTTAGTAAAACATAGATAAAACAAATAAGTTACTTAGATGTAATTCAATTTTTATGGATAGTGCATTTTAAATAGTCTGAAAGAGAATTTTGGATACAAATAAGTCATTGAAGAAGCAGAACAAATAAGTTACTTACATGTAGTCAATTTCATCGATAATGCATTTTAAATAGTATGGAAGAGAATTGAGGGAAGTGAATATGGGGCTCTCATGCATTTTGATTTTTTTTTAAATTTGAGTGGTGAAACTAATATATGCATAATAAAACACCTTTTATTTTTAATGATGAATTAAATCAAAATATAATTGAATCTAGAACTAATTGGTTACTAGATAAAAACACTCAACAACATGATGTAAAAAAATACATGTTTCAAACTAAATCTAAAATTAATGATGTTATGCTGAAATCATAGAAAATCACTAATATTATGAATGGCAAGATACAAATAAGGTGGATTGTCATGATCTTACATGTAAGGTTATGCATGGCAACCACATATTTACTTTCCTCTTTCAATATTTCACATATATTTTGTAATTTAAATATCTCATTTCGTTAATCAAAATAAATTATACAGTCAAAACCAATATTTAATTATCTTTAAGTATAGAACACTTTGATATCTTTCCGATAAACTTTTTTTTCTTCGCTCTTTTCACATTTTTTCTTTATTGTTTTTTTTTGTCTTTGTTTCTTGGTTGTTCTAACTTGCATGAAAAATCACATGTAATAAAACACTAATTTGAATATTCTAATAAAAGAACGCGTGATTTTTCTTAAATCCGAATTACATATCATATGTGATCTTATCAGAATATTCATAATCGATTATTCGTATATAATCACATGTAATTTCTCTTACAACTTTCAACAACGAAAAGAAAGACAAAAAAACATAAAAGAACATAAGAAAAGAAGAAAAGTTGTCAAAAGTATATATAAAAATGCTCAATTTATAGAAAGATAATTAAATTCTTGTAGTAACAGTATACTCTCTCCGTCCCAAAATTATTGTCCCCGACAAAAACACACACTTTAAGAAAAATGCATTTCTTACAACTTTCTTTTTCTTATTTTTGATAGAATGACGATTTTACCTGTAGGTAATTAAGTTCTTTTTTAGATATGTAATAATAATTTTCAACAAGGGTAATATAGAAAACATGACTAAATTTTTCTATCTATTTTTTTAGTGAACAACTAATTTGGGACATACCAAAATAAAAACGTGAACAATAAAAATAGGACGGAAAGAGTATTACTTTGGAACAGACAAAAAAGGAAAAAGATTAACAATAATTTTGTGACGGATATAGTAATTTTTAGTATAAAAATATATATTTGGACCATTCTCTTATACCCGGGAAATCGGGATTAAAAAGCACAAGGCGATGGCAAAAAGCTTACACGATTATTCTTTACTTCATTTTTAAACACAGCCAATAACCTGGGTATTATTTTATGGATTTAAGTTCATTTGGATATCAAACTTATCTAAGATATGAGGGGACTCATCCTCACCTTCCATCTCCTCACCATCTAATGGCTGAGATTAAATCCCCATTTTATACTGCAGGGGTATTTTCGTCAATTCACCCGCCACTATATAAATCATTTTATCCTCTCATTCTCATAAAACACACACACCGTAACATTACTTCTCTCTCTACCTCCCGATCTACTTTCTCTCTCTATAAGTTGAAGCGTATAATCACAAATCCATCACGAACATCATTATTAATCCATCGCAAATCGATTAATTAACACGAATTCATATCAGGTTTGTATTCTCATAATATATTCTTATTTTTTTAGTTTATTTGATTTTGAATAAGCTTATTAATTTATTGTCATTAGCTTATTTTAAACGAAATATTCTGATTAATAGTTCGTATTTGGATCGAATCCTTCCATTTGATTGTTCTTATTTTGATCAAATTATTTTAATTAGCTTTTAATTATATGATTTATGTGAATAAGCTTATTTATTTGAATAAGATTTTGAATTAGATGAGAGTTATGAATAATTTTGTGAATTAGATAGGAGTTGTGTGAATAAGCGTACAAATTATGTGAGAGTTACGAATAAGCTAGCTTCTTAGCTTATTTTGACGCATCATAAGGTATTTTATGTAAGTTAAATTAAGTTTACTGATGTGGGCTGTAATAAGCTTGATATATCATATATGATAGTTATATATCATATATGATATATCATCAGTTATCATATATGATATAACTATCATATATGATATAACTATCATATATGATATATCAAACAAACCATAAGAAAAAACAGATTTTGTGTGAGTTTTTTTTCAGAAAACCTGTATAAACTCTTAAAACGTGCCTTCTATCATATATATGAGTAATACTTTTTGTTGTTAAAATTTTGCATAATATGCTCTTTTCTATCTTTTATTAGTGCAGTCAGACAGAGGTGGTGTGATTGCCCGATTTGGAGCAAAGCAGAGAGGGATGTTGATTATAACAAGAGGATGTGCACGGATATGTTATACGGATCAAGACGGAGTAGGCGTTGTTCATGAATTCATCAGTTAATAATCTATTTTAACAATAGTTTACTGTTGAAAAAGAAGAGTAGTTTTAATAATAATTGTGTTTGCATCTTTTGATTTTGTATAAATGGTTATCATATATGATATCAGATGTGTATTATATATGATTTTACATTAGGTTATGTTATTTTTGAATTATCATATATGATTCTGTTCAGAAGTATTTTTTTTATGTTATGAACAAGTGTTTAATTATTAATTGTGCATACTCTTCGTTGTAATCATGAATTCATCCAATTCTTTGTTTAATATATCGAAGTTTTTTTTGAGTATCATATATGATAATGCATTATCATATATGATAGTGCATTATCATATATGGCTTAATTTATCAAAACCATCATGACATAATACCAAGAAAGCTAAACCATATTAACAAGACGTTGTACAAGATACCAATCGATTACAAAATCGTCCATATACGTCAAAACTCCATTAGGAGATTACAAGTAAAAAACAAACAATACATTTTAAACGTAAAATAAAAATCCACGAACTTCTTCAATAAGCTTCTTGGCCTTTTGGATGCTTGTAATGTTCAACATTCCTTGTAAACAGCTTCTCTACACAAATAAGAAGATTGAATTCATTTTTCAAGCGCATCATCATATATGATATATTTTATCATATATGATATTTTAGCTTACATCATATATGATAAAATATATCATATATGATATTTCACTAACAGGTCACACTAAATTTGTTCAGCGAGATTAAGCCATAAAATCTTATAATTCATGAAAATAAGCTAATAAGTTAGCTTATAATTCATCATAATAAAAATGATGATAATTTATAAGCTTATTCCCATTAATCATCTAATAAAAAATCAAACACATCCATAATCACATCAAAATAAGCTTATTTACATCAAATAAGCTAAAAAGGATATAAATGATGATGATATAACCTGGTGATTCGTCCTTCGATAGCATCGACATCTTTTTTTTTTTAAAATTTTTAACGCGATTTGTTGATGATTTTTTATTTGTGTGTGTTTTAGTATGTGTTTTGGATCGAGATGATGTTGAATAAGCTTATGTGTGTGTGTTTTATGTGTGTTTTGTGTTAGATCTGAGATAAGAGAAGGGGTGAGATGTATTTAGGAGGTAGGTGGGGTGGGTGGGTTTAAAATGACGAAGATACCCTTCCGTTTTTTAATTAAAAAATAAAATTTAATGTGGACTGTTGATTTTTTGGTAGATGAAAGGTGGGGATTGGTCCCCTTGTATCCAAAGGATACAAGGTACCCAAAATAACCAGACTCTTATTTTATGTGGTCTTATGTTTTCATTGCAAATGTAGAACCTCGAACCAGTAGTGGAATTCGACACAGTTCCAAATCAAAAGCAACAACATGAAATCAACGTTGGTTAGTGTGTTTGTAGCCCTTTCGCCCCGTTTATTTTTCACGTGCTTTTATGTTTGCTAATTTAAAATGTTTTTTTGTAAATACAACCATTTCTGATTCTTTTGGTTTCGGTGGAGTAACTCCATGATAACATTGTCTTCGTTCAAATCCTGATGTAGTGAACAACTTGAAAAACAATTTACTTTTATTAGTATATGGATCTTACATGTAATTAATTGTGCATACGTTATGCAGCATTTAATTACATCCTAAACTTTTTATATATACATAGTATGGTCGCAGTCGACCCGGTGCTAAATATATGTGTTATGTAAAAAATAATTGTGCACCTAATGACTTAGTGTTCTAGTTCCGTCCCTGAATACACTCTTATCCATTAAATTTGTATTCAAAATCAGGTTAAAAGTGTAAAAAATTGAATCAAAGCAAAATAAACCCAAAAAGTGAAGAAAAGTAAAAATCGATAAGAATCTAGTATCAAAATATATGTTGAATTAAAGAATATAAAATTTTAAAAAATATAATGAAATTAAATTACGAAAAAAATAAATAAACAAAAAATTATTTAAATTTAATAATAAACATGATTTTTAATAGATTGTTACACAAAGAGATAAATGATTAAAATTTCAAATATTATTAAAGAATAATATATTTTGTTTGGCCTCCATAACAAAATCAACATCCAAGATTGAAGAATCTCGGCTATACATGACCAGAGATCACATGTTGTACAATTGACCAAGATTTCAAACGATATCAAAAGCATCTTCATGGCATATTTAAAATTCGTCCAAGGGCAATCTAGGAAGTTCATAACTAGGGTTTAGTAGTTCTAGATTCTTCTTGTTGCTAGTATATAAACAATGTAGTAGATAGACTTAGCATTGCCTATGGACTGTTGTAGTCCAAAAGTTTCATAAGCTCACATAAGCTCATTCATAAGCTACTCCATAGCTTCACAATCTTAGCTGGTGGCATCAGTAAGCTGGACTTGGCCTGAACAAAGTCTAGAATTGGTAAATACTTTAAATTCCCTTGATTTGTGCCTGCGTATTTGTGCCTCATATGATTTTGTTGTTATGTGGTCTTTTAGCTTGTTTTTAAGTTGCCTTATGCTTGTTCTTGGTTATTTAGCTTATTTATGTTCTTGTTTTATCTTATAGCAAATTTGTTTCTCAAAGTTTTCTAAATTTTTTGTGTTTTTGCTTATTTTAGGGGGTGTTTGATATAAACTACTTTTGACCACTTGACAACTGGAATAAGCTAGGTCTTTCCTGCACACTTAGGATAGACAGAGAATCGTTAGATTTTGCCGTTTAATTGCAGCTTGTAGTGTAAAGTTTTGATTTTGCATGTTCTTTATTAAATATGTTAGTTTAGTTAAGTGTTTTTCATGCTTTTGATTTCATGACTGGTATGCTTAGATTGGGTATTGTCTGATATCTGTGTGTTATTGGATAGGTCTAAGTTGTTAAAACCTGTACTAGGTTGAATTGAACACTTACTTGTGCAATCTTTGGCCAAAACTTCTGCTAAACACATCAGAGAATAGAACTTACTCATTTTTAGGCTATAAGTTGTAACTTTTGGAAACCAGGTAGGTTAGGTCATAGAGTATGTCTGTTTTAGGTCTTTGTATATTTTTATAGCTTATTGAGGTTTGTGCAATAAGCCAAATCTCACTTATTGCCCCTAGGAATAGAACTGCCTTGTTCTGCTAGCACTATTAGGATTTAATTTGGTTACTTATATCTTAGTTATTCTCTTGCCTGATTTGTGAGTTTATGTTGATTGTGTGTTAACTTGTTGCTTTTGAACTTCCTTGAACCCTCAATAAGCCTAACTGGCTTATTGAGGTCCAACTGTCCAAAAACAACTAGCAAGGCCAACTGCCATTGGATGAAGTACTTGGTTCTTGCCCTCAAGGCCAATCAAATACAGCTCAAAATCAACTTTTCAGAGCTTATTTAAGTCCATGGTTCATTTTCAAGCTTTTTCACATCTTTGACTTTTGTTGACTTTTGGCCAATTTTGTACATTTGGCTTATTTTAATTTTCTAGCTCATTTACTCCATGCACAACTTTATTTTTGTAGCTAATCTCATTTTTTCCAGCTTATTATTAGCTTTCCAAAGTTTCATTTCATTTTGTTTAGCTTTTACTAGAAATCTAGCTTATTTGCATTTTCCAAAAGTGCTTATTAGCTTATTTAAAATTTTCTGTTTGACTTATTGGTATTTTTCCTTTTGAATAGTCTTAGTTAACTTATTTTTAAACTTCTTCAAAAAGAATCAGGCTTTTTAGTGGCTTACTGCTAAAAAGGACTATTTTGTCTTTTTTTGTAATACGCCTTTTGTTATTTTAAGCTTTTCTACTTGATATTTTTGAAATTTTCTTTTATTAATCTTCTTATACGTCCAAAAGAACGAGGTCTGCCAAAAAGTAGGCAATAAGATTCTGTTTTAAGCTTATTGGACATATTAGACCCATTAAGCTAGCTTATAGCTTATTTCTAGCTTTTTGAGTAAGATTAAGCTTTTGGGCCTTCATAAAATTGTGTTTAGAGTTCATATTTTACATCAAATATGGCTTTAGATTTTAAAATTTCACAAGTTTTTATTTTGGGCCCAATTAAGGCCCATTAAGAATTCTTTTTTGGTTTTGGGCCTGTTTGAGGCCCATATAAGCTTTTAAATTTATTTTAAATTTCATTTTTGATTAAATTAGGTTAAAATAAACTATCTTGCAACCTTTTTGAATTTTTTTTTATAATTTTTGATTATTTTATCATTATTTTGTCTCGATTTGCGTAAAAACGTAATTCGTCGTAGTGTAATCCGTCGTAGTGTAATTCTGTCTTTAATTTAAAACCTTTCTCTTCCAAAAATGATGACGTATAGTCCCTATTCGGGTTGCATAGCCCCATCCACGGGTACTACCCGTATCCATTGGGTATGGATTATCACTGCGTAGTGCGCGCAAAGCCCAGGAGGCCCAGTAAGTCGCTGTCGCACAACGGTTGATTACTTAACCAAGTTCTCGTCGTCCCGAGACAGGATAAAACAGAATATAATATATTATATGATTATATTCACCTAAGGAAAAAGGAGATATACACTTACCTTAGTTACATGATAAGGATCAAGCTATTTTGAGCTGTTATCTCTTCCTTAGGCCGCAAGAGTAGGAGAGCCCAGCCAGGACTCTCTCGGGTTTAAAAGGAATCCTCGAGGTTCCATATAGGTACGATACACAATACTCTAAAACCCTTACATATACTAAAACAGATTACTTACTCTCACGCCGGAGTCTAATCGTGGGACAAGCGCCCATGGTAAGCCTAACGGTGTATGTTATTTAGTTTGCAGGGTCTTCAAACAAGATTCGCTTGGTGCAAGAGCCAGAGTCCACAAGACCTGGAATTAAGCCTAATTCGGGTCTAGCTCGATCCATCCAACTTTTGTATCAACAAGTTGGCGCCATCCGTGGGACCCTACACTAAACTCAAAGCATGACAAGAAAAGGAACGAATGGAGGTAGACAAAGGTCATTGACAATAGACGGTCAAATCACATCCATGGGGAACACCCTGGGTCGGCCAGCGATGCAAACAGTCACGATGTGATAAAGCCACCTCTCCGAGGAGCGAGCTCGTCATTCTTAGCTCCCCTACCCGCCATAGAGGAAAGCGACGTAGAACGGAGATCAGCTCAGCCTCCTCCCAGCAAAGATAAACGAAAGCTACCCCTCACATCCAAGGAAAGCGAGCAGGTAATTGCTACAGATGCGCGCACGATGGAAGAATATGTAGCAAACAACTTAGAAGCTCTGCTCCCACTCGCTACTAAATACATGAAGGACCAGCAGGTCATAAAAGAAAAAAGCCGCGTATGACGCTATCAATCCTCAGACAATGACTCATCAAATTCAGAGTCAAACAACAGTCATCATACAGAACATGGGCGCATATATTCCTCCCTAGAAAGCTCAGAAGGGAAATAGCGAGCTTTCCATTCACACAAAGGAAAAGATCGAGACTTCTCGCAACCATGGAGAAGGGTAAGAAAAAACGCTTTCACAAGGAATATACAGTATTATCCAGATACAACAAAGTGTCACATGCCAACAAACGTCAAAACATATGATGGGACCACAGATCCAGAAGACCACCTGAAAGTCTTCGAATCACAAGCAGGAATTGAGCAATGGCTCGAACCTGTAAGGTATAATATGTTCAACTCTACACTTGTAGGAAACACGCGGAACTGGTTTGACAGACTCTCACCGCGAACAATAAACGGATTCGAAGTATTACGGAAAGCATTCAAAAGAAATTATGTCCAACAAAAAAGATACGACATGAGCGCTGTATCACTAGCAAGAGTCAAACAAAACCAGGGTGAATACCTAGAAGACTTCTTAGAGCGCTTCAAAAACGAATGCCTCCAGATTAAAGAATGCCCGGAGATCTTGAAGGTATCTTGCTTTATGACAAGAATACTAACAAAGATCTAATACGATAATTGAACGAGAGAACTCCAGAGACGTTCGATGGGGTAATGCGAAAGGTGAGATCCTTCATACAGGGAGAATCAGCTGCCACAGAAGCCATGAAAAATACTTCCAGCTATAGATCCCGCAATATGTCCAATAAGCAAACTAATACACGAGGTGGATCCCGGGACCCTGAATATCAAGGAAACCAAAAAGAAGGGCGTAGCAGAAGCTTTCAATTCACGCGATTGAAGCTAACCCTAAGAGAGATCCTCGCATCAGAAGGAGCAAACTTCCCAAGACCACTACCAATGGTCACTCCAATGGAAAGACGCATAGGAAATAGATATTGCGACTACCATGGAGAAAAGGGAAACACCACCAACGAGTGTATTCAGCTACAAAAGCACATTTAAACCTTGGTGTAGGCGGGAAAGCTGAAGCACCTCGTCAAAGAGGCTTCAAAAGGCGGGAAACAAAAGCCAAATGATATAGTCGCAACCGTCTACATGGTACAAACGTGGCAAAGAAGAACTAAGCAAAAGGTGAGCCAAAGGTTCTCTAGAGTGAGAGACATCTCTCCCCCCCCCCCCCCCCCTTAGTGCGAACACCGTAGCAGAGGGCCCATTAGTAATAGAAGTAAACATTGGCGATCATATCATTCACCGCATGTACGTGGACGGTGGTTCATCGGCGGAAATCATGTATGAGCACTGTTTTTTAAAACTAAGCCCAGAGATAAGGAACCAAATGGTACATGTGATGTCACCACTCATTGGCTTCAACGAAGAA
Organism: Glebionis coronaria; assembly: GCA_025667525.1. Lineage (NCBI taxonomy): Eukaryota > Viridiplantae > Streptophyta > Magnoliopsida > Asterales > Asteraceae > Glebionis > Glebionis coronaria. Next base: position 556,378,527 of record CM046875.1, on the reverse strand, counting down.
GCAGTATGGCCTTTGGGTCAGTTAAAGCTAGTAGTAAAGATAGGAAATGACGAGCATTCGACAAAAGTCTCAATGAATTTTCTGATAATACGATCCCCATCACAGTACAACGGGATCATTGGGCAACCCGCCATCATAGCAATGCGAGCAGTACCTTCTACGGCACATGACATGATCAAGTTCCTAGTAGAAGGAGGAATTGTGACGATCTTCAATAGAGCTGTACCACTCACGGAATGTAACATAATTACAGAACCACCGCGAGTAACGACAGAGCCAAACGTAATTTCACCACCAAATTCAAAGGTGGCAATACAACCAGAATACCCAGATCAAGAGATAACAATTGGAGGAACATTATCCGACAAAGAAAAGTCAGACACGTGCCAACTTTTAAAGGGTAACTTAGACATTTTTGCATGGGAACCAAAAGATATGACTGGCTTACTACGATCAATAGCCGAGCACAGTTTGCAAATCCGCGAAGGATATACACCGGTCAGACAAAAGAAAAGAAGACAAGCTCCAGAACGTAGTAAAGCAATACTAGATGAAGTAAAAAAACTGGTAGACGCAGGTATCATGCGAGAAGTTTACTACCATGACTGGCTTTCTAATCCAGTTATGGTCAAGAAGCATGATGGCAGCTGGCGCATGTGTGTTGATTTCACAGATCTTAATAAAGCTTGTCCTCAGGATTGCTACCCACTCCCAGAAATAGACTGGGAAGTCGAATCACTGTGCGGGTATCCCTTTAAATGCTTTTTGGACGCATATAAAGGATACCACCATATACAAATGGAAGAACAAGACGAGGAGAAGACAACATTCCACACTAGCCAGGGTGTGTACTGCTACACAAAAATGTCATTCAGAGTCAAGAACACGGGTGGTACGTACCAACGACTGGTAGACAAGGCGTTCGACAGTCAAATTGGGCGTAACTTGGAGGTATGTTGATGACCTGGTCATAAAAAGTCATACCGAGGAGGAACTCATACGTGATATAGAGGAAAAATTCTCCGCGCTTAGGAAAATAAACATGAAGTTAAATCCGAAAAAATGCACTTTCGAAGCCACATAAGGCATGTTCCTAGGATACATGATAGAGCCTAATGGCATCAAACCTTGTCCAGAAAAGATAGACGCGGTCATACAACTCCAAACCCCAAAGACAAAAAAGGAAGTACAATCGCTAAACGGAAAGCTAGTTGGATTAAACAGGTTTCTGTCCAAATTAGTAGAGAATTCATTCCCCTTATTCACAACACTCAAGAAGTGCATAAAAAGGGAGACTTCAATTGGACAAAAAAGCAGAAAAAGCCTTGGAAGAGCTAAAGAGACATTTAGCTTCGCTACCCACGTTGGTCGCACCTTGGCCAAAAGAAGAATTGATAGTGTACCTTTCGGCAACGCATGGAGCAATCAGCGCAGTGCTAATAACGGATAGAGATAACATGCAAACATCAGTATATTTCATAAGCAGATCCTTACAAAGCTCAGAACTGAATTATACACCAATGGAGAAATTGGTATTAGCACTGGTATTCGCAGCAAAAAGGCTACAACGATATTTTCAAGCTCATCCAATAGCAGTCATTACGGACCAACCAATAAAGAAAATAATATCAAAACCAGACGTCACGGGCAGATTACAGAAGTGAAGCGTTCTACTAGGAGAACACAACATTACGTACAGACCGCGTAATGCTGTCAAAGGACAGATCCTAGCATACTTTGTTAGGAATTATTTGTATAGTACCAAGTACCGTTAGTACAAGTACAAGTACTGTTAGTGTTGGCAAGTACCGTTAGTGTTAACGCGGTACATAGCAAGTATTGTTAGTTATAATGTAAGTACTGCTATATTGATTAGGACGAATATATCTTTAGAAAAGATATGTCATAGTTATAGTTAGAGTATATCTTATGTGATATACTTAATAGTTTAGAATATTGATAATATATCATATGTGATATACTTATCATAATAGAATATTCTAGGGTTCCTTATAGTATAAAAGGAACATAGGTATGATGAGTTTATTGTACCTCATTGAAAAGTTGATTAATAGAATATCGAATAGTTAAAAGTAATTATGTTCTTCTTTGCTTTATAAGTTAGATTCCGCATAACTTATTTGGTTGAGTAAGAGTTCTCAAGTGCTCTAGTTTTAATCTATTATACAAATTCTTAATAGAATATAGATCCATTCAAAGGGATCAACAAGTGGTATGAGAGCTTGTTGAGAAACTCCGAATAAGAAGAACACAACCCTAAATCTGCACTCACACAAATCCAATGTCTCAAGCTGGTGAACATCCACCCTTGTAATAAATTCTAATACTTGATCCCATACCACAGGGATAACCCCAAATTGTGCATCCTGCACCTCCGATTCCACATGCACAAGGTGCACAAACTACAGCTGTTGTAGCTACTCATACAACTACACCTTCTTACCATACTCTTTCTGTTGTGAAACTCCCTGTTCTCAAAAGTGATAACTATGAGACATGGGCAATGTAGATGGAACATTACTTGAATCACATAGATCACTCTTTGTGAGAGGTTATCAAGAATGGGAATACTCCTAAGAAGTTGTATTGGTTACCTGATGGTACATGTTATGCTTTGCCTGCTGTCACTGCTGAAGAGGTACAAGCAGAGATCAGAGAAAGAAAGGCCATAACTACTTTAGCTATGGCACTTTCAGAAGACATTCTACCTAGCTTTCATCACTTTAAGGATGCAAAGGCTATGTGGGCAGCTATCAAGCTTAGATTTGGAGGCAATGACAAGTCTAAGAAAATGAAGAACGTTGTTTTGAAACAAGAATTTGGTAACTTCTCAATTCCCAGTATAGAAGGAATCCATAGTGGTTATGGAAGGTTCAGTAAATTGCTCATTCTATTAGCAGTTCATGGACTAGTAATTCCTCATGAAGAATCTAATCTAAAATTCTTGAGAAGTGTTCCACAAGAGTTGAAAGTGATGGTCATGCACTTTATCACAAGGGATGATATGGATGTGACTCCTTTTGATCATCTCTATAACAATCATAGAGGCTATGAGATGGATGTTAAAGGCGTTGAAGTAACCAAAGCAGCAACAGCACCAAAGTCCAACTTGGCTTTTGTGTCAGAAGGAAGCAGCGGTACATACTCTCAAAGTACCGCTGGTGGATCAAGTAGTGGTACTTACTTCCAAAATACCGTTGGAGGACTAACTAGTGGTACTTATTCTCAAAATACTGAAGACACTCCATTAACGTCTCAAAATTCACAAGGAAGATCCTCATCACTGTTTATTGATAATGATGCATTCTCGTTCTTTGTTGGACAAGAGAACAGACCAAGGTTGACCCTCAATGACTTATTCCAAATGGATGATGTTGACATTGAAGAGATGGATCTCAAATGGCAAGCTGCTATGGTCTCTGTTAAATCTAATAGACTCTACAAAAGGACTAGAAGGAAGATGAATGTGATCCTAATGAACCATTAGGATATGACAAATCCAAAGTTGAATGCTACAACTATGGAAGGAATGGACATTTTGCAAGGGAGTGCAATAGGGATAAGGATGAAGGAAGTCGTCAGAAGTCCAAGAACAACTATAGAACCAGTCCAAGAGTCTCTGAAAGCTTTCCAAAAGGAGATAGCAGAAGTCCCAAAGGAACTAAAGCATTGGTTATAGTAGATGTAGTGGTTAACTGGACTCAAGAGGAATAAGAACAAGAGCTTGGTTTGATGGCTCTCTCTCATGAAGATACTGAGGTACATCCTTGTTCTAAAGATTGTGCTCTTAAGTTTAATAGTCTAAAAGTAGAACTTGACGAACAATATCAAAAATTAAACACATGTACTATAGAAGCAAATACTTTTTAACAAGGTGTTGCTAAGTTAGAAGCAAATATAGTTTTGTATAAAAAGGGTAAGCAAAACTATGAAGAGAAAATTAGAATTTCAACTCTTCAAATGAGAGAAAATGATGTGGCTATTAAAGCTTTTGAAAAACAACTTATGAAAATAACAGCAGAAAATGAAGTTTTAAAAGCTAGTCTTTTTAATGAAAGAAAAGTGATTAATCAATGGCAAAAATCCTCAAAAGGAATGGATAAGCTGATTAATTCACAAATGGGGTATTATGATAAAACAGGCCTAGGATATATAGAGGACCACCCTGGGATAACCCTAACTGACAAGGACTTATCAAAGGGGATTTTTGATAGTTCTAGTGAGTCAATTGATACACCTGAAAATGATAGGTATACTGAAGGAATGAAGGTAGTTCCTCCACCTTTATAAGAACTTTTCATGCCCCCAATAATGATATATGCATAGAGTTAGACGAGTCAAAAGCTGATAATAAGTCTAATGATTCAGAGTCAAACTCTAGTACCTTGACCCAAGATAAGCCTGATGTGACCAAAAACATTATTTATCCACCTTTGATGAGCACCTTTGTTCCTGAAGGACATGTGCCTATAACTAGTTCTGCTCCCAAGCAGGTGAAATCTCCTAGTAAGGTATTGGATAACAGTACAAAACATCATGATAATACCAAGAGGAGTGAGCTAGGTTTTAAGAACACTAAGTCAAAACAACCTTTTGGGTCTTCTTTGAGAAGAAAAGGATATTATGTTTATGGTAGTCTAAATCACTTTATCAAAGATTGCACTTTACATGAAGATAAAATTGCAAAGTAAAAGGTTGTACAAAAGGTCATAAAGAAAGGTAATGAGAAAAATGCATAGGTAAAAAGGTATATGGTAACTAAAGATGACAAACCTAAGCTTGATCATACTAAAAGAGTAATTAAGCCTAATAGGACCAATAAGGACAATCACCCTCTCACAACCAAAGACTTTGTTCTAAGAGCAATACTTATGAAACAAGGTCTAGTACCTTTGAAGTCTAGCAAGCCAAGTACCAGCAAGCCTAGAACTACAAGTACTGCTAGACCAAAATCAAATACTGCTGGCAAAAGTCAAACAAACCATTGTCCCACAAATCTTCTAGGGATATATTTGAGCTTGTAAAACCACCTAGAAGTAAGCCTCAAAACAAGCCAGTGCAAATGTGGGTTCCTAAAGGACAAACATCATGTGTTCAACCTACTACTGCTAAAGCAGTACTTAAGTCAAAGAAGCCTAAGCACAAAGAGCCACCTTATGTTTTTGACTATATTACTGGAACCATGAAATACAAGAGTATGTGTAGTCTTACTGGAAAACCTACTTATCAAACTCTTAAGTATGTAGGTCCCAAGATCCGAGCCAAATGTGGCTTGGGTCCCTGTTAAAGACTATTGAGTTTTGTGTATGTGCAGGGGCATCTAATTGATGAATTAAAAGACAAAGGTATTGTAGATAGTGGACGCTCAAGGCACATGACAGGGAACAGAGATTTCCTTGCTGAATTTGAAGAATTCAGAGGTGGACCAGTAGCCTTGGTATAAGTAAAGGCATGATTACTAGAAAAGGAAAAATCAACACAGGAAAGTTGGAATTTGAAGATGTGCTCTTTATGAAAGAATTGAATGAGTTCAATCTCTTTTCTGTATCACAGATGTGTGATAAAAAGAACAAGGTGCTTTTTATAGATAAAAACTTCTTGGTACTCTACAAAGACTTTGAGATGCCAAAGGAATCTCAAGTACTGCTTAAGGTACTCAGGAAAGAAAATATGTACACCTTCAATCTTCATACTATTACTCCAACATGTGACATTACATGTTTGTTAGCTAAAGTTTCTAATGATAAGTCTAATTTATGGCATAGGAGGTTAGGTCATGTGAATTTTAAGAACCTAAATAAATTAGTTAATGGAAATTTGGTTAGAGGGTTACCTAACAAATCTTTTCAAAATGACCTCGCATGTACTGCTTGTCAAAAAGGTAAGCAACATAGAGCCTCTTGTGAGACCAAGACTGTCAATTATGTGACTAAGCCTTTGCAACTCTTACATATGGATTTCCAGTTTCTGCTAGGAGTATTAGTCACAAGACCTTTTGCCTAGCTATAACTGATGATTTTAGTAGATTCAGTTGGGTTTTCTTTTTAGCACACAAGAATGAAACCAATGAATTACTTAAGGACTTTGTCCCTTTAGTTGAAAAACAGTTCACTAAACAAGTCTTGGTCATTAGGACAAATAATGGCACAGAATTTAAGAATGCGGAATTTGATGAATTCTGTAGGTCTAAAGGTATCAAGAGACAATTTAGCAATCCTAGGACTCCACAACAAAATAGAGTAGCTGAAAGGAAAAATAGGACACTAATTGAGGCTGCTAGGACTATGCTAGCTGATCCTCTTTTGCCAAACACCTTTTGGGCATAAGCAATCAACACTGCATGTTATGTGCTAAATAGAGTTTTAGTGACCAAGCCTCAAAACAAAACACCCTATGAACTTTTGACTGGTGTTAAGCCAACCATAAGTCATTTGAAACCTTTTGGGTGTCATGTGTCTATTTTGAATACTCTTGATCAATTGGGGAAGTTTGATGAAAAATCTGATTCAGGATATCTAGTAGGATATTCTTTGCAAAGTAAAGCATATACGGTTTATAATTTGGCATCTAGAAAAGTTGAAGAAAATGCCCATGTCAATTTCTTATAGAATAAGCCCAATGTCCCAGGAATAGGTTATGCTTGGATGTTTGATATGGATTATCTAACTAACTCAATGGATTACTATTCTATGCAAAAAGATTGTCAAACTAACAATGCATGTAAAGAGACTGGTACAACAACTTTCGGTACTCAAGAAGGAACTTCTTCATCAGACTCTCAAGATGATGATGTTCATATTTATGTACCCAGTACGCCTATTGTCTATCCCATAGTTACCAGCCCTTAACAGAAGTAACCAGTGCCATCTTATGATGATCAAGCCTCACCAGAGCTTCAGAGGCTTAAAGATCAAGAGAAGAATGCTACAACTAATACTAAGCATTCTGGAGAAGAATATTTGGAATCACAACACTCAGCAGTACATATTCAACCTAGCGGTACTTCATCTGCAAGTACTGCTAATCCAAGTTCTACAAAGTCTGTTGATTCATTAGAAGATATTCTACAAGCAATGGACAGTGAAGATGCCTATACTAGTCCAAATTAAGGAATATTTTCCAAAGCTTCCTATGATGAGCAGGGTGCAGCAACCGATTTTAATAATTTGGAAACTAAAATACCAGTCAGTTCTATTCCCACTCAGAAAGTCAATAACAACCATCCTACAGCTCAAATCATTGGAGACCCAAAGTCTGCTGTGCAAACCAGAAGACAACTTCAAGCTAGTATTAAAACTCATGCACTTTTGAGCTATGTCAAACAACACCAGAGAACAAATCATAAAGATACTCAACATTGTTTGTTTTCCTGTTTCTTATCACAAGTAGAGCCTAAGAATATCTCTCAAGCTCTTGATGAACAAATTTGGGTAGATGCCATGCAAGAAGAATTAATGCAATTTGAACTACAAAAGGTTTGGATTCTTGTGGATCTTCCTTCTGGAAAAAGAGTTATTGGTACTAGGTGAGTTTTCAAGAATAAAAAGGATGAGAGAGGTGTTGTTGTGAGGAACAAAGCTAGGCTTGCTGCTTAAGGCTATAGACAGGAAGAAAGGATAGACTATGATGAGGTTTTTGCACCACTGGTAAGGATAGAAGCCATTAGGTTATTTTTGGCCTTTGCATCATATATGGGTTTTATAGTCTATCAAATGGATGTGAAAAGTGCCTTTCTTTATGGTACTATTTCTGAGGAGGTATATGTTTCACAATGTCACACCCCACCATGGCGGAATATGGGGCGCGAGCTACGGATATCATCACAACAATAGCATGTCTATAGAGAGAACTATATGAAATTAAAATATCATAAAAGGTGACACAGATGTCATGACAATATCTCAACAATGCAGGAGTCTAGGTAAGTAGGTAAAAGTCCCACCTCTTACCAAAGACAAAAAAAAACTAACATATAGGTGTTCATAGTATCACTTATTATACTAACAAAAGAAGCTAAGAAGGAACGGGGATCTCCTTCTAAATGCATTCCTACGCAACTCCAAATCCTAGCCACTTATGTTCTCATGCTTACCCATAATATCACCTGAAAGAGACACTAAAACACGTCAATATAATGTTGGTGGGAGTCATAGGTTTAGACTCCAACCTCAAATCAGTTATCATATAAGCTGTGAATAACCACCAATAATAAAATATATGGACAATGTGTTACAAATGTACATTAACAACTAACATTCAAAATTAATCATACCAAACCAACTCCAAGGCTCCCAGCCTTACCAAACACCATGGTTCTATATACACCTATGAACCAATCCCAAGGCCCCGCTTTGTCAACATCCCCTTGGTACCAAGTCAAATCACAAAATAATCATGAATCAATCAGCAATTAATCACATAAGTACACACAAGTCCATCACCAATCATAAAACATTCACAACAACAATTTACAAAACCATAACGAGTGTCTCTTCCATCCCATCTGGAAGTCAAAATCATTAAAAGATATGGGACTATGAAACTCACCTGATCAAGCTTCTCCAAATATCCATGCTCTAGAGAAAATCTAAACACATGAACATATACAATCAAAACATGAACCACATACCAAAATGGCTCATTAATCTATGATGGATATCTAACATTCTCCTCCAACTTAACCTCATTTACGTGCTATAAGCATCCCATTACACCCCTCTATAAGCCCTTAACTTAGTTAAGTTCATAACCCGTCCCGTTAACATTTTACTCAAAACATTCCCGTTTTTCATACTTCAAACTATGGGTCGAACACCCCCTTAACCAAAATAATATGCCCTGTAAAAGAAACCTTATGCTCTTACATGTGTTAGCTAACTCCCCCATTTGGCCGCAACCTTAAAGCTACTGTTAAGGACTCTATATATATATATATATATATATATATATATATATATATATATATATATATATATATATATATATATATATATATATATATATATATATATATATATATATATATATATATATATATATATAGAGTACCGTTATTGTGGTGCCCGCACTTAAAATAAAAACAATAAGAACCAATGTGGACCGTTAGATGTACCGAATATGATTTTACTTGATCAATGACGTTTTCGTAAATAGTTTAAAATAGATGGCATGTTTCAAAATCAAAAATTCTTCATTGTTACATGCACGTATTTCTCTCATTTATTTAACTATGCTAGACGGCTTTTTTTTCTTACTTTAATGTCATGCATGGATGTTTATTAATATGTGGTACATATTATTATTAAGGTTTATTAATTATTGATACATCTTGTTTTCTCCAAGTCGTTGATATTTATCATTTAATTTTTATTGGAACACTAACAATTACGTAAGTAGTACAAACTTAAATCACCGTATACACATAAAATGATTTTTTGCTATAATTCTTTCGTGACATTTTAGAAATTTAAGATTAAAATTATTAAATTCATTAATAGTGACACACTAAAAGTCTAAAACATTTATACATTTTTAATGACAGGTTATAACGACACATTCAGTACATAACTTTGTTTTACACATATAGTGACACACTAAATTTCGATGATACGTTTGTAGTGACACATAAATATGATACATTAATTTTGTGTTAATACGACAAAAGTCTAATGAAACACAACATCTAAAAATAAAAATGTGTCATCAATATTTATATGTCACTACATCTAAAAATAATATTGTGTCATTAGTATCACTAAAAAAGTGTCATTTTTATTTGTCACTATATCTAAAAGATAATATGCCATTATTTGCCACTAAAAATGTGTCTTATATGTAGACATTTAAAAAAATAATGTGCTACTATTCATCAATAAAAATATATCATCAATATTTATGTTTCATTACATTTAAAAAAATATGCCACTATTTAACATTAAAAATGTGTCATTTTTATATGTCTTACATTCAAAAAAATAATGTACCACTATTTATCACTAAAACTGTGTCATTTTCAAGTGTTAATACATCTAAAAATAAATAATGTATCAGTATATATCAATGTGTCATTTTTATGTGTCACTACATCTAAAAAATAACGTGTCATTATATATATGTCGAAAAGATATATGTATCATAAATTTAGTATAAGTTATGATTATTGCAGCAAATACGGATGTGCTTTCAACTCTTTGTGTTGTATTCTAAGTTACGACGATTATTGCGGTTTATAGGCTATTGACCTCCATGCATGCAACAAAAATAAAAGGCAAAGTTTCACATACTACTCACATTTATATAAAATCAGCAATTGTGGTTTCTTCTTGTGTTAAAGTTAATGGTTGATATTAAAAAAGTTTTCGTTATATCTTTTTAGATGAATAGTTTGAGGGAAAAAAATCCGTCAATGGTGATGGGTGTTCATATGAGATGATGTGGACGCACCAACTATATTCTTTGCAAATTTTTTTGATATAGTTTTAGTGACACATGAATCGTATAAATGTGTGGACGCACTAACTATATTCTTTGCACATTTTTCTTGAAATAGTACAATTTTAAACACATATAGTTTAAGAAATGTATTAGGTGACATATTAGACTTTTTACACATTTAATTTTGTAATGACAGATTCAAAATATTAATAAGTTTGAAATCACTTATCTAAAGTTTTTTGACAAAATTTAACTAATGATTTTTGTTATAGATGGATGATTATGATCGAAGGCCATTTTCAAGTGGTGGTGAATGCATGTGGCGTTCAACATGGAATTAGAGAAAAATGGGATTTAAGTCATGGTATGAAACGTAAGGATTTATTCCTAACAATTGATGCAAAAGTGATAGATTACCATAATACCCTTAAGTAATTTAACATTAATTTGCATGCTCTTTTAAATGAAAAAGACACTTGGCAAGTTTTGGTTGGTTCTTATTGTTTTTATTTTAAGGTTGGTTACTACTTGAACACAAATCTATATATATATATATGTATATATATATATATATATATATGTATATATATATATATATATATATATATATATATATATATATATATATATAGATATATATATATATATATATATATATATATATATATATATATATATATATATATATATATATATATATATACTTTTACCTATCCAGAATTTACTGATTTTGAACATATGAAAAGTTGGTAATGATCAGAGGGTCTTCCACTATCCCAATTGATTAGCCCTCTTCCAGATATCTTATATAACATATAAACTAACTCTCATGTTTGTTTGAAAGTCCATTTGTACCCCTAAGTACCCTAACTACCTTAAAACATTAAATTAAACCCGACTGATTTCAAAACTGTTTTGACCTCCGACTGTTGTAACCTGTTTTTGACCCACTTCCCGACCTCCAATTCAGTTCTCGTTTCTTGCATTTAAAAGCCAATTCAATTACTATACAGGGACTACAAGATCGCAATCTAAAAGTTTATAGAACTCTAGATATGATCAATACAATAGACCAAAAATTATGCCCAGTTTTTAATTACGAATTTAATTAAACTAATCTATTTAATTACCCATAATTTATTTAATTACAAGCCCTAATTATTCTAATCATTGATATATCATTAGAATACAGATTTTATAATTAAACATAACCTAAATCCACCATATAATTATTAAGAATGAAATGAAAACAATTAAATTGAAAAGGGATTTGAAGGTTTTTACCTTAAGAATAATGGAAGACAAAAAATAGGAAGAACCCTAAAACCCAAAAAAATGTCGACTTCTTGATTTCTCCAGGCAATATGTTTTGTTTCAACTTAATTAACACCTTATACAGTTATAATACCAATCCTAACCTAAGTATAATTGCCATATATAATTTCCCTACTTTTTATCTTTTTCCTTACCTTTTTTTTCACTTAACCGTCCTAACCCCTTCAATTTCATTTTTTCCTCCTTTTTATTATTAATAATTGTAATAATAATATTACCTTAATTTTCCTTAATTTATTTCAGCTCCTAAAGCCTCCAAAACCTCAAAACCGTAAAACTAGTCAAATTTACGCGTATACCGTAAAACACGTAAAATATACAGTTTTATAAAAACTCTTAAAATATGATATAAACTAATTAACTAAGTCCTAAATGGCTTAAAACCATCTCAAAAAAATACTCCCGCGACTAATTACCTCATTCGAGACCTCTAAATGCTAAACCTTAAATCGTAAAAATACGATTTTTTTATAATACATATACGTATACATAAAACCACTAAATAACACCATCTTATTTCATAGTCACTAACATGTGAACTCATGAACATGAAAAAAATTCACACATCGTTTCACTCACAAGGTACCCCGTACCCGAAAACGATGTCCAAACCACAATCTATTCACACCAAATAACACATAAACACATAAAGACACATAATTTCATGAAATATGCGCAAATTAAAACTAAGTGACAAACCTCAAAACCGTGGTTTCACATCACTCCCTTATAATAGAAATCTCGTCCCGAGATTTACTCATTAGGACCGTCATTAGCAAATAACTGAGGATACTTATTGCTCATAAACTCTTCCTGTACCCAAGTGAACTCTGGTCCACGTTTCGAATTCCATCTAACTTTAACCAACGGTATCTTACTTCTCTTTAGAGTCTTAACTTCACGATCCATAATCTCTACCGACTCTTCAACAAAATGAAGGCTCGTATCTATTCTAATATCATTTAACGGAACCTGCAAGTTCGTCTTTGCTAAACATTTCCTCAAATTCGACACATGAAATACATCATGCACACTGCTCAACTCTTCCGGTAATCTCAACCTATACGCCACTAGCCCAATCCTTTCAAGGATTTCAAATAGACCCACGAATCTAGGTGATAACTTTCCTTTCTTCCCAAACCACGTCACTTCTTTCCCTGGTGAAACCCATAGCATAACCTTATCCCCAATCTCAAATCCCAATGGCTTACGTCTGTTGTCCACACAGCTCTCTTGTCGGTCCTTTGCCATTTTCAACCTCTACTTAAGCACTACCACCACCTCTTGTAGTTTTCCGTTCCAACTCCGGTCCAATATGTTGACTGCCTCTAACTTCACCCCACCATAACGGTGATCCACCTCATCTTCTATGGATTAACTCCAGCAGTTTCTACTACATTTCCTATCACCAGACCTAACAGTTTTCCCTTCTATATCACTACACTATCTTGACAACCCTTTGCTCCCTCAAGCCATTCTTCCTCCATACTACTTCTTGCTTCTCTCTCCATAATCTTAATTTCCATACCATCTTATATCTCATCTTCAGCCAATAATTTAGGTGATCCTCTTTTATTCCCTACATTCTCACCAGTGAGGAATACACCCCTCTCACTAGTGAGTCTCTTTGTAGAAGAATTATTCCTAAACAAAAAGCAATCTCCAACTATCTCCAAACCTGAAGCCAATGCTCTAGGCGTCTTCCTCCATTATCCTTATGGTATGCTCATACCACCAGTTAGTCTATCAACGGTATACTATGCTTACTTCCCATCATTTATTCCTTTTTCCATAATCCATCACAAAGCATTCCATACTTCTTAGGCTGATTTTTTTATGCAGAAACTCATATTCCATCACATCCGTATGCAATCCTTCCAACTTCTCAACTACTTGACATCTCATTCCTCTTAGAATATGGGATGAATTATTCAATCAATCGAGTATCGCCTAACTCTCATCGTACTTATTCCTCTACCCCATTATGTATGCCCTATACCATCTTCGTTCTTACACCGCCCTTTCTATGCTACTCCTATCTATGTAGGAAGTATAGCCTATTTCCTATTTCTCCATATGATTTTCCAAGCCACGCAACATAAATGTTGACGCGTTATCTACTTTAGACAACTACTCGTGAAACTTACATCCTTCATCCAAACCCTCCTAACACGTCATCCATATAGCTAAATTTTGTCTCAGTATCACTTCCTCCCTCTTATTCCATGTCTCATTAACTATGCTGGCCTTTCCCAGATGGTACTTGGCCTTGCAATTTTCCTTCATCACTTAACTCCACCCATCACCTTTTCCAAATGTTCAATCAAGAGGACTGAATATGTGTTGGAGACGTTCATGATCCGTATAGATCATTGTCTACGTCTCGTACACCAAATGCCTCTAGCATTCTAGGCGCATCTAACAATCCAGCTCTACCAACTATGTCTTATCTAGTTCTTCTAAATCTTTAGTTCCTGCAACGTATAAGCAATCACCTTTCTTTGTCGTCGTCATACGCATCCAAATCCTTGCTCCACGTATCGTCATGCTTCGCAAATTCATCCAGTCCTTCCGATAATGCCAAGATCTGCTCATTATCTAATCCACCTCTCTAGTCTCCAAAATGCCTCCTCATCCTTCTTCACTTCACCCTTGTTGGTTCCATGATATGCCATCATCTCTAACTGCTCATCATAGTAAACTTAATCCTAAAACTCACACTTGAAAATCTCACGTATAATTCCTTTTCCTAAACTACTCCAAAGCCAACACATAATTCACCTCACTCTCCTTCTTAGACTTTGAGTAGATCAAGATGTCATCGATACTCCCGATGAAAACTCGTTTATTGCGGTCATGCACACTCGGTTCATTGACTCCATGAAAACCGCTAGTGCTTTGGTGAAGCCAAATGCATAACCGTAAACCCAAAGCGTCCATTCAACATTCTTGACATCATCCCTGCATCCTCTCTTGGCAGCAACAAAAACAAATTTCTACCTCTTTCTACTCGCGAAATTCTACACATAGTCTAAAAGATCGATACTCCTTCTTATCAACCCATCCAACCGCTTTCACATCACGTTTACTACCAGGCAACTCAACCTTTATCTTGAATCCCTTGAAATTTCTAACAACTCCTGTTTTTAAAATCATTCCATCAAGAATTACCTTGGAAAGGCACTAACTACAAGTCATCTTGCTCCTTCTACTGGCTCTGTTCATGGTTCTACTTCAAGATAATAGGTAAACCTACTAAATCTTAAGAGATTTTCGGAAAAATTTTCATACCTAACGAATATCACAAGTACCTTTGAAATATCACATCCCCTTCCAACATTCTCTACGATGCGTTACTTGTGTCAATAACCATACTTTATACAAATCTCTATTCATCTCCATTGACACTCCTAAGAGACCTCATGACCACATTAGTTCGTCTACGAACATCTAACTCTTTCCTCCCTACTAAGGTCATTCCAACGATTTTCTCATGTCCACCTACTTAATCGTGCGCAACCAAGTCTTCCATATGACTACCTCAACGCTCCCAATTAATACGAATCCAAAACTACATCCTGAATCCACCAGATACGATCAACGAATCAAACCCACGGATAACTAACGACATTTCACGTGAATGAGTTAAAACAAGTAAAAAAAACCACGAGACTAAAAAGAAAACTCAAACCTAAAACATGTATCAATTCAAAATGACCCATGACAACGAAAAATGATCCAAGAAACACCCAATGGAAACAAAAACATATTACGCCCCAAGACATATAATTTAAACCTTGCACAAAATCGAGTTTTCTCAGAAGAATATTTTTCTTTACCTTTACACATCTATGTGACTCAAACAATCTACAAACAACCCTCTACATGATCTCTAGACTCAACTCAAAAACTAGGTACCCCGAACATCACAAATCGTGAGTTTAAAACTACTATTCAAAACTCAAACTTTTACCCGACACTTGTACAAAAATTTCGACCAAGCTACAGACCTCCCATGACTATATATTCTGAACATTTGAGAAGTACGTTCCGAGTCCATAATTTTAGGCTTTTGAATCACCCAAAAAGCTTTAAAAACGAATAAGTTACGACCAAAACAATTTATACTAGTTGTTTTAAAACTAAAGAATCATCTTAGTGATTAATGTAATCCTTTTAAAAGAAAGAAATAATTGTATGCGAAATTTTTATGAACTCAATTTAACCTTGTATAAATAATTATAAATGACGTAAATCGGTTAAACTCATTTATATGAACTATTTAAGTAGAAAGGAATTTTGTTTTGCTTTACTTTAAAGAGAGTCTTTTAGAATTTTTAAATAAATAAGTGTTGATTATATATCAAAGAATTTATGTTACCTCTTGTTTCAAACACGACTTCAACACTTTACCTTTATTTTATCAAATAAAACCAACTATCCGAACTCTACAGTAGTTTTCAAAGTCCTTTTTCCATATACCGACCAAAAGAAATGTAAGACTCAACACAAAAGATATCATTATTCCAACATAAATCACAAGTTATTTTGAATAGACTTAACACCAAAAACACCATTTTAAAACGGACACGTGAAATAGGAAACTCGAAGAATATACAATCGATAATAGTAGGGGATCATACATATATAGGCATTTTAGGATACATATACTCAAATCCGTCCAACATCTACTATACAAGCATGTATTAATCCTCTTTCATGCAATCATACTTAGGAATCCATTGAAGTTGTGGTACCTGTATAACTATGTTGGCCACCATACTTATATAATTACCCTTTCCGTAATGCAATCCCTCCTATGATGACACTTATAAGTATCAATACAACACATAACACATACATCCATCAACTCACCTAAGCACATAGCCACATAAACAATAAGGTCCAAAACTCCTACTAGTAAAATAACATAATGAAACTCTTGGAATACACAAATCCATAGTTTAGGTAAAACAACATAGACAAAATTCAAAACGAAAACATAATCAATTATAAGTCATGTCGCCCATCAGAGTGGGACAGCTTAAAATCCTTCCTATCCACCTACCCCTAGTAACTTGAACCACCACATGATTCTTAGGGAACATGACTTAAACATAAAAAGAAAAATACTATACGTCAGGTACATAAAATACCTCAACAAAAGACAGAAACTACCATGTACCAAATTATGTACTATAATGTACAATTTAAGCAAAATACAACAATGACTAGCATGGACGATTATGGTTCAACCCACACTAGTCACAACCCGAAAATAAAATAACATGTGGCTAAGTATGAACCATAGTTGTTCATAACTTAACAAACATCACAAAATAACATCCAAACACGTCAATTATTATAAAATGCACACATACTCCTATGACGCCTATATGCAGGGACCCTTAAGCTATAGACTAGGCTACGCGACTAGGCAACCTAATTCTCTATAACCATTGTCTTTGGTACCATTATGTCACACCCCACCATGGCGGAATATGGGCGCGAGCTATGGATAACATCACAACAATAGCATGTCTATAGAGAGAACTATATGAAATTGAAATATCATAAAAGGTGACACAAATGTCATGACAATATCTCAACAATGCAGGAGTCTAGGTAAGTAGGTAAAAGTCTCACCTCTTACCAAAGACAAACAAAAAAAACAAACAAACTAACATATAGGTGTTCATAGTATCACTTATTAAACAAACAAAAGAAGCTAAGAAGGAACGGGGATCTCCTTCTAAATGCATTCCTACGCAACTCCAAATCCTAGCCACTTATGTTCTCATGCTTACCCATAATATCACCTGAAAGAGACACTAAAACACGTCAACATAATGTTGGTGAGAGTCATAGGTTTTGACTCCAACCTCAAATCAGTTATAATATAAGCTGTGAATAACCACCAACAATAAAAATATATGGACAATGTGTTACAAATGTGCATTAACAACTAACATTCAAAATTAATCATACCAAACCAACTCCAAGGCTCCCAGCCTTACCAAACACCATGGTTCCATAGGCGCCCATACACCTATGAACCAATCCCAAGGCCCCGCCTTGTCAACATCCACTTGGTACCAAGTCAAATCACAAAACAATCAAGAATCAATCAGCAGTTAATTACATATGTACACACAAGTCCATCACCAATCATAAAACATTCACAACAACAATTTACAAAACCATAACGAGTGTCTCTTCCATCCCATCTGGAAGTAAAAATCATTAAAAGATATGGGACTATGAAACTCACCTAATCAAGCTTCTCCAAATATCCATGCTCTAGAGAAAATCTAAACACATATACATATACAATCAAAACATGAACCACATACCAAAATGGCTCATTAATCTATGAGGGATATCTAACATTCTCCTCCAACTTAACCTCATTTACGTGCTATAAGCATCCTATTACACCCCTCTATAAGCCCTTAACTTAGATAAGTTCATAACCCGTCCCGATAACATTTTACCCAAAACAGTCCCGTTTTTCATACTTCAAACTATGGGTCGAACACCCCCTTAACCAAAATAATATGCCCTGTAAAAGAAACCTTATGCTCTTACATGTGTTAGCTAACTCCCCCATTTGGCCGCAACCTTAAAGCTACTGTTAAGGCCTCCATATATATATATATATATATATATATATATATATATATATATATATATATATATATATATATATATATATATATATATATATATATATATATATATATATATATATATATATATACTTTTACCTATCCAGAATTTAATGATTTTGAACATATGAAAAGTTGGTAATGATCAGAGGGTCTTCCACTATCCCAATTGATTATCCCTCTTCCATATATCTTATATAACCTATAAACTAACTCTCATGTTCGTTTTAAAGTCCAATTGTACTCCTAAGTACCCTAACTACCTTAAAACATTAAATTAAACCCGAATGATTTCAAAACTGTTTTGACCTCCGACTGTTGTAACTTGTTTTTGTCCCACTTCCCGACCTCCAATTCAGTTCTCGTTTCTTGCATTTGAAAGCCAATTCAATTACCTATCCAGGGACTACAAGATCGCAATCTAAAAGTTTATAGAACTCTAGATATGATCAATACAATGGACCAAAAATTCTGCCCAGTTTTTAATTACGAATTTAATTAAACTAACCTAATTAATTACCCATAATTTATTTAATTACAAGCCCTAATTATTATAATCATTCATATATCATTAGAATACAGATTTTATAATTAAACCTAACCTAAATCCATCATATAATTATTAAGAATGAATTGAAAACAATTAAATTGAAAAAGGATTTGAAGGTTTTTACCTTAAGAATAATGGAAGACAAAAAAAAATAAGAAGAACCCTAAAACCCAAAATAATGTCGACTTCTTGATTTCTCCAGGGATAAATGTTTTGTTTCAACTTAATTAACACCTTATATAGTTGTAATACCAATCCTAACCCAAGTATAATTGCTATATATAATTTCCCTACTTTTTCTCTTTTTCCTTTCCTTTTTTTCACTTAACCATCCTAACCCCTTCAATTTCGTTTTTTCCTCCTTTTTATTATTAATAATTGTAATAATAATATTACCTTAATTTTCCTTAATTTATTTCAGCTCCTAAAGCCTCCAAAACCTCAAAACTGTAAAACTAGTCAAATTTACGCGTATACCGTAAAACACGTAAAATATTCAGTTTTATAAAAACTATTAAAATATGAAATAAACTAATTAACTAAGTCCTAAATGAATTAAAATCATCCCAAAAATACTCCCGCGAATAATTACCTCATTTGAGACCTCTAAATGCTAAACCTTAAATCATAAAAATACGATTTTCTATAATACATATACGTATACATAAAACCACTAAATAACAACATCTTATTTCATAGTCACTAACATGTGAACTCATGAACATGAAAAAAATTCACACATCGTTTCACTCACAAGGTACCCCGTACCCGAAAACGATGTCCAAACCACACTCTATTCACACCAAATAACACATAAACACATAAAGACACATAATTTCATGAAATATGCCCATATTAAAACTAAGTGACAAACATCAAAACCGTGGTTGTCACACACAACCTCCAGGTTTTGTAGATCCTAAATTCCCCAACAGAGTCTACAAAGTTATTAAAGCTCTTTATGGCCTACATCAAGCTCCAAGGGCTTGGTATGCAACTTTATCCAATTTCCTCTTGGAACATGGATATAGGAGAGGAACCATTGACAAAACTCTTTTCATAAAAAAGAATGCCAAGGATATTATCTTAGTTCAAGTATATGTGGATGACACTATTTTTGGTTCAACCAAGAAGTCATGGTGTGAAGAGTTTGAAGCTTTAATGAAAGGAAGATTTCAGATGAGTTATATGGGAGAACTTATCTTCTTTTTAGGACTTCAAGTCAAACAAAGGAAGGATGGAATATTTATCAGCCAAGGTAAATATGTTGCTGAAGTCTTAAAGAAATTTTCAAGTATAGATACAAGGAGTACAAGCACACCTTTTGAAGCCAAGAAGTCTTTGTCAAAAGATGAACATGCTGAAAATGTTGATATTCACCTATATAGATCAAAGATTGGTTCATTGATGTATCTTACTGCTTTAAGACTAGATATTATGTTTGTTGTGTGTGCATGTTCAAGTTTTCAAGTCAATCCAAAGGTGTCACATTTACATGTTGTGAAAAGGATTTTTAAGTATCTTAAAAGTCAGCCTAACTTAGGATTATGGTATCCTAGAGATTCACCTTTGATTTGGAAGCTTACTCAGACAGTGATTATGCTAGAGCTAATCATGATAGGAAATCCACAACAGGAGGTTGTCAATTCCTAGGCAGAAGACTCATATCATGGCAGTGTAAGAAGCAAACCATTGTTGCTACTTCCACAACGGAAGTTGAATATGTAGCTGCTGCTCATTGATGTGGACAAGTACTTTGGATCCAAAATCAGTTGTTAGACTATGGTTTCAACTTCATGAACACCAAAATCTACATTGATAATGAAAGTACTATTTGCATTGTCAAGAATCCAGTCTTTTACTCCAAAACAAAGCATATTGAAATAAGACATCACTTTATAAGAGATGCTTATGACAAAAAGCTTATTCAAGTTTTGAAGATCCTTACAGATAACAATGTAGCTGATTTATTAACCAAGGCATTTGATACAAAGAGATTTGAGTTCTTGTTAACACATATTGGTATGCTCAACCAATAACTGGTGCATATGTTAAGGGGAGGTAACAACTGTAGAATTTTTATGCTAATTATTAATGTATGGTGTTTGTTTGTGTTTTTGATGTGATTGCAAGTTATTATATTAAGATAAAAGAGGTTGCAATGATAGTGGAATGCATGAACCGGTCTAATTTTTGAGGTACCGTTTTGGAACCAAGTAACGCAAGGCAAATTTGAAGTACCGTGTATGTTCCATGTACCGCTACATAACCGTTGTACCGTTGAGGGTCTCTTTTGTAAATTTGGCGGTTTCTTCGCGCTTGCGTTTGTTATTCATATCTATACTAACCCCAATTACATAATTGATTCACCTAATCTTTTATTTTTATACCTCGATTCTATAACCTTCTCTCTAATTTCCGATCATCAAAAATTCTAATGGCTGCTCTACAAGTGATCTCTAATGTGACACCCCAAATTGAGTCAAATGCAGCGGAAATAATATTTGGGTGTCACGTAGATGGATCAACAACAGATAGCGTATAGAGCATCAGATAAAAGATTATCATTACATTTATTACATGGATAAAAGTGCAAATATTATTAAAATTGTCTTAAACATTGTTCAACAGTTTGAATTATTCTCCATTTTATAAAACCCTCGATGAGCTCTATAAATGCAGCCTATCATGATGCCTGACTCCATGCACACCAATACATGCTTCATTTTCCTGAAAAAACATGCTTAGAGAGTCAACATAAAGTTGGTGAATTCACAGGTTTAATAAAATAAGTTTGGACAATAAACATTCACTGTAGTAGTAATGCACAAAGCACCGATACTAAAAAGTAATTACATTCCAATATTGCCTAAAACTGAGACTTGACAGTTAAGTCCTTAACAAATAAGGACCCTTCGCCTTATAAAAAGGCACCCAAAAATAATAAGTGCTAACATGTGAAACATCTGTTGTCCTGGCCTAGGCACAGTGAGCATGAATCACCCAGATGGGGATGGTCAATCCCAAATGGATCTATTTATAACATTCAGGTAATTCAATAATTCTAACAGTTTCAGATGCACGGGTCATGCGGGTTCATCTACAATAGGCAAATGTAATCAAAGGTTTCACAGTTCAATTTATGTCCATAAAATAAAATATGTTGCATGTTTTCTTCCCCATAAAAAGGTTTAAAAGTTTGTCAATATATAAAGTGGAGCCATGAACTCACCTTAGTAGTACAGCAAATAGTCGCAAGTAAATCTGATATGATGCTCACGATACAGTCAACGACCTAAATAATTATAAGGTCTCAGTAAATGCATAACATAATGCATAAAAGTTTCAGAACAAGTCTGTGCATGCTTATACTGGTTTTAAGCATTTTATTACGATATCTGTATATTAGTTCATCGTTGTACAAGTTATAGTAGTATTTATTTTAAGTATAAAATAAATAATATTATTAAATTAATTAATCTGTTTAATTAATATTCTTGTACTTGTATTGTTTAAAAAATAGTTTAAATATTTGTAAAAGGAAGTTTTATATATATTTAAAGTGATGGAAAAAATAAATATGATTTATATATTTATTTTTATAAGTTAATCATTTTTAATTTATATCTTATATATAAATAGGGTTTATAAAACGTATAACATTTTAATTAAATCCCACGTTAGTGTGTATAATTATTAAATTATGAGTTTGGAAAAATAACGAATGTTATGTTTATTTAAGTTTTATGTTTTAAATATCGGGTATAAATATATAGTAAATTTAGGGTTCGTTATCTTTGTATAAATTACATTTTAGTCCCTCTACTTATATAATTGCCCGCGATTATTTACCTTTATACCCCTAGGGTTTCTAAATATTTCTAGTAATTACAACATTGGTGTTGAATCCAAGCTCGTTAGACTCAAACAGTCGAAACCGTTTTATCTAGGATGATCAATTGTACATATGAATTAACATAGCGGAATTGCACAATTAATCAAGAACAAGATGTTTAACAAAGATGAAAGATTCCCAAAGAGAGTTTGTATTATTTAATTAACACAAACTACTCTAGGTGTGTGTACATTGAATCCCATACCTAGAGATCAAACAAGCAGTAGGTTACATTTTGTGTATTGGAAGTAATTAATAAAACCTATGCCTGGTGGTTCCTTTTATAACTTAAGGAACCCAGGAATACATGGAAACTAAATAAAGTATTAATGACTAAATCAAAACTGACTTATTCATTCTTATCCTGTGTTGACCAAATCTTCATACTTATCACTAGCAGTGGGAAGTACACTAGCAGGGGCAAGTACTCCAGCAGGGGAAACTTGCTCTAGCAGGGGATAGTACTCCAGCAGGGGCTCCAGCAGGGGGAACTCCAGCAGTGATAATGTCCTATTTGGTCTTTCTTGTTTCCATAGTGTTTGACTCATCAACTTGTGACCCAACAATCTTCCCCTAGTTGATGATGTCAAAACACTTCCCCTTAAACATACAACACCAAAGATCAACAGGTTGAACATTCTTTGTAGATAACTTCCCCTTTTTGACATGATCAAATAGGGGTCTTCTATGTGAACAACCTTGACTTTCAACTACTACTAACCAATATCATACATCAAACCCAAGTATTCTACTTTTCAAAATGCCCTCTATGAAGCACATAGGTACCACCCCTAATAAAAAATGATTTTGAGCAGTAGATACTCACACTAGTTGTAGTAATACTAATGAGAAGTAGCAAAAATCTTCACCTTGACATCATATGTGAATGACTAACACTTTATCAAATGAGCTTCCCCTAAAATTGTGCTAGTCATTGATGAATCTTCAATTCTGTAGGCTTTATGTAATGATTACATATGAAGAAAACTGATTATAACTTACTTGATGATGAAGAAGAATAACCCGAACTTGCATTTTATGTCTTGTACTAACCATGTGACAAAGAGTCAGCATATACAAAATCCTCATATTTGTTGAAAATGAGACACTGAGCACGATAATGTAACTCCTTCAAGTGATAGAAAATATGTGCATAGAGTACCATAAGAAAAATCACACATTCCTAGATCTTGTACCACTTTTTCACTAAGCGTTTAAGCATAAAACACATACCCGCGAAAATCTCCTTCATCTTCAATAAATGATAAAAACTTTTTTTTTGTAATCAATAAAATTAAATCAAGCCGTTACACCTTTAAGATCAGTTGCTGTGAATAACCACACTCCAAAACCTTGTTGTCCCAAAACTCATATCTGACAGCAGGGGGAACTTTCAAAAACAGTGGGAATCTATTAATGAAAGCAGGGGATCTATTGAAGGCAGGGGATCATAGCAGGGGCTTCTTTTATTGAAAGCAGGTGTTACTTTTTCACAAGCAGTGGAAACTTTTAATGCCACTGTTTTTGTTATTAACTGTGTCAAACCCAAACTTAGTGGGAATGAATTTATAACAGTTTAAATAAGTAACCAAAACAGAGACGACTAAAAATATCCTACTGTGAGTAGTTTGTACCTGCTGAACCATCATTCGGTGCAGACAGCCAGCTGTTATACCCACTGTATGCGTCCAGACCTTCTGTTGCAGCATACCCTTTACCTTTGTCTTTACATGAATCATTTTAATGAAACACATTAGACAAAAACAAATGCCATAGCAAAATCACTAATATGTGAATATGATTCCCACGTGGCCTAATATCATATTCACAAAGCACTTCTTCATTGCTTTTAATCATTACCCCCACGTGATTATTTGCTGCTCAAATTAGACACGTCTGATCCCTTTCTTTTACATTAAACAATAGTGGACCATTAGTATATCTATATCACGTGAACATCAACTACCATATTGATAATAAATACCCACGCGATGATCATTCTATGTTAACGTTTCAACCTTACGTTAAATCATGAAACCGGGACCCATATGTAATATTTATTAGACAACTAAGAGATTAATCGCCAAATGAATCTTTTTAACGAATCACAGTGTCAACCAATCACCAATAATTTTAGGGATAAACCCTAAACACCACCGTCATCTTCACAGCAACATAGAACACGAAAAACACCTTGATTCACCTAGATATCGAGCCACCCGCTCTGATACCACATGTTGAATCCAAGATCATTAGACTCAAACAGTCGAAACCGTTTTATCTAGGTTGATCATCATTCATATGATAACATAGCGGAATAAGAACAATGATCATGAATAAGATGTTTAACAAGATGAAAGATTCCCAAAGAGGATTTGTATTAATCATTAACACAAATCACTCTAGGTGTGTATGCATTGAATCCCACACCTAGAGATCATACAAGCAGTAGGTTACATTTGTATAGTAGGAACTGATAATTAAAACCTATGCCTGGTGGTTCCTTTTATAACTTAAGGAACCCAGGGATACATGGAAACTAAATAAAGTATTAATGACTAAATCAAAACTGACTTATTCATTCTTATCCTGTGTTGACCAAATCTTCATACTTATCACTAGCAGTGGGAAGTACACTAGCAGGGGCAAGTACTCCAGCAGGGGAAACTTACTCTACCAGGGGATAGTACTTCAGCAGGGGGAACTCCAGCAGGGGCTCCAGCAGGGGGAACTCCAGCAGTGGGAATTCTAGCAGTGATAATGTCCTATTTGGTCTTTCTTGTTTCCATAGTGTTTGACTCATCAACTTTTGACCCAACAATTTTAGGGATAAACCCTAAACACCACCGTCATCTTCACAACAACATAGAACACGAAAAACACCTTGATTCACCTAGATATCGAGCCACCCGCTCTGATACCACATGTTGAATCCAATATCGTTAGACTCAAACAGTCGAAACCGTTTTATCTAGCATGATCAATTGTACATATGAATTAACATAGCGGAATTGCACAATTAATCAAGAACAAGATGTTTAACAAAGATGAAAGATTCCCAAAGAGAGTTTGTATTATTTAATTAACACAAACTACTCTAGGTGTGTGTACATTGAATCCCACACCTAGAG
This sequence comes from Glebionis coronaria, assembly GCA_025667525.1. Classification (NCBI taxonomy): domain Eukaryota; kingdom Viridiplantae; phylum Streptophyta; class Magnoliopsida; order Asterales; family Asteraceae; genus Glebionis; species Glebionis coronaria. Next base: position 556,352,493 of record CM046875.1, on the reverse strand, counting down.
ATCAAACAAGCAGTAGGTTACATTTTGTGTATTGGAAGTAATTAATAAAACCTATGCCTGGTGGTTCCTTTTATAACTTAAGGTACCCAGGGATACATGGAAACTAAATAAAGTATTAATGACTAAATTAAAACTGACTTATTCATTCTTATCCTGTGTTGACCAAATCTTCATACTTATCACTAGCAGTGGGAAGTACACTAGCAGGGGCAAGTACTCCAGCAGTGGGAAGTACACTAGTAGTGGGAAGTACACTACCAGGGGCAAGTACTCCAGCAGGAGAAACTTGCTCTAGCAGGGGATAGTACTCCAGCAGGGGCTCCAGCAGGGGGAACTCCAGCAGTGATAATGTCCTATTTGGTCTTTCTTGTTTCCATAGTGTTTGACTCATCAACTTTTGACCCAACAATTGGTCCCTCCCTAGTTACACGTGTAACTAGGGTTTGTAAAAGTTTCATAAAATGTCAATTTTGGTCCTCCTAATATTCGGCTTATTTTAGGTTTAAAACAAGTTACAAAAATGCCCCCTAGGGCTCCATTAACTTTCGGCTTATGCCAAAACAATCCCAAGGGTTTATCTAGGGTTCATTTAAGTTTAAAGGGTTGGCAAAATAGGTACCTAGGGTTGCTATTAAGTTTCGGTAAAGGCCAAAAAGGGTCCCTAGGTTCTTACCAAGTTAGGCAAATCACCCTAGCATTGTAATAATCTCATTTAAGTCCTTGTGTTAAGTTTGAAGTTTCGGATAGTGTCAAAACACTACCCTCAACTATCAGCATTTTACTAAATCAACCTTTAAGTTAATCTTTTGATAATATGAGTTTCTATACATATTCATTTAGATCCCTAAACTCAATAAAATTACAAATTTAACCCGAAAGTATTATTATTACTATTTTCAATCCGAGACATTATGGATTTACCATTTTAACCCAAAACTTCATAGATCTATCATTTTAGTCTAAAATATTTATAGATCTGTGTTTTTAACCCGAAACTTTATAAAGTTATAGTTTTGACACCAAAAAGTTATATAAAAACATTATTTAGTAAGAATGAAGTTTATTTAGGCAAGCTTATTATAGTGGGCTTAAAAGCTAAATCCTATAAGACAAAAATAGTGAGCTTATCATTCTAAGGCAACTAGTAATATAGATCTAGTGTTTCTAGGCTTGTTTAAACATTACAAGATTAACCAATATTGAACCATAGGGTTAAAACCCCACGTCCAATATATGCATGGTTATGTTTTTCATAGTTTTTCTAGTTTAACTAGTTCATAGGGTTATGTTCATCATGGTTATCAAGATTCTACATCACTTTAACACATAACCCATTTTTATCCGTGACCCATTTAGGTCTAGGGTTTCATAGTTTTTGTTTCAACATCAAGTTATTACTAGTGAATGCATATTTAAGTTTATGTGAATGAAATAAATATATTAAAAGATAGGTTTTAGGCTACTTACTTGTTTATATAGATCTAGGAATGAATAGGAGGATGAGTAGGGATGAGAGATTGGTTTCAACAATGGTGATTCTTGTAACCAAAAATCAAGCCGTGGGCTTCACTAGGGCTCCTTTTTCTTGTTTTGAAGATCAAGATACTTGTAGAAGTTGACACTGATTAGCATTCAATATGGAAAAGACATAGTTTATGGTTAATAAATGAGGAAGCAAGTGAACTTGAAAGGAATTTTGGTGAGGGAGACAATATATGCCGTGAGGTTTGAGGAGAGAGTGAGGGATGTTTTCAAGTGTTATATGTTGTGTGTTTTGAAAAGGGAAGAGTGATGTTTCGGATATACTAAGGATTTGCAAGATATGGTGTATCTAACAATTGTACTTAGGATCTTAGGAAGTATCCATTTTGGATTGTGTAAGATATGCATGGTTGTATACCTCAAATAGCAAAACACATGCCTCTTTTCTTTTCTTCCTTGTTGCCATGTGTAAGTAAGGCAAGGGGGGACAAGCTATGACTTAATAGTGTATGGTGTATGGGATGCATGGAGGGTTTGACTTTAAAGTCCTAATGATTAGTTTCTTAGTTACAAGTTAAGTAACTATTGATTTTTTGTGTTTGGATGCCTATACACGGCATCAACATGCATGGTGGGAGGGTTTTGATAATTATTATCAAGTGTTGAATGAAAATAATGGTCCTTGTATGATATTGTATGCATTTGTTAAGTTTATAGGTATTTTAGTTAAACCTTTAGGTAATTTAGTGAAAGTATATAATGAATACATCATTATAATTATTTTACTTGAATAAAGTAAATAAATGACAATGTAAAATAATGTACATTGTTTTAAAGTGTTAGGTGTTTATTCCTATTATGAAATATATGTAAATATATACATATAAAAATAAGTCCAAGTACTTAATAATTTAATTAAGTAAGGTTATAGTTTATCTCAAAATGTGTACTGAGGTGATGAGTCCTTGCTCATTCAGGTGGCCAGTCAATTGCCAGAGTAGTCAATATTGACTAAGGGTTCATATAAATGTAAAAAAATAAATATGAAAGATAGTATGACAAAAGGTGTATGATTAATAACAAGTCATATAAAAGTGAAATTATATAGATTCCAAAAATAAAGAGTACAACAGTTGACAAAGTCTAAAAGGTAAAATCAGAGGTTTTACAGCACCATCCCGTTATTTTAGCTTTGTCCTCAAAGCTTAAGATGATGTCACCGGTCAGGTGAACAAGTGTGGGTACTTGGTTTTGAACGAGTCTTCTCGTTCCCAAGTGAAATCAGGGCCTCTCCTTAAGTTCCAACGTACTTTGACCAACGGGATGCGACTGCGTTTCAATTTCTTAACTGTCCTCTCCAGGATTTCTACTGGTTCTTCTATGAACTGGAGTTTGTCGTCAAACTGAACTCCCTCCAATGGCATAGCCAATGGTACTTTAGCATAGCACTTCTTCAGGTTAGACACATGAAAGGTATAGTGTACCCGACTCAGTTGCTGGGGTAACTCTAAACGATAAGCTACTTCCCCGATCCTGGCTATTACTTTGAAAGGGCCAACATAACGTGGATTCAGTTTTCCACGTTTGAAAAAGCGTACAACACCCTTCCAAGGTGATACCTTGAGCATAACACGGTCACTAACTTCAAATTGCATAGGTTTGCGTTTTAGGTCCGCGTAGCTCTTTTGTCGGTCGCGAGCAGTTGAATTCTTTGCTTAATGAGTTCGATCTTATCTGTAGTCTCCTGGATTAGTTCTGGTCCAGTGAGCTGAAATTCACCTACTTCTTCCCAGCACATAGGTGAACGGCATTTCCGACCGTATAGTGCTTCGAAAGGGGCAGCCTTAATTCTGGCATGATAACTGTTGTTGTAGGAGAATTCCACTAAAGGAATATGGTCAACCCATCCATTTCCAAAATCAATCACACATGCCCGTAGCATGTCTTCTAGAGTATGGATGGTTCGTTCACTTTGACCGTCAGTCTGCGGATGATAAGCAGTGCTCATATCCAAGTTGGTACCTAAGGCTCGTTGGAAAGTCTTCCAAAAATTTGATGTGAACCTACCGTCTCGATCACAAATTATCGACACTGGTATTCCATGTTTGGTCACAATCTCCTTCAGGTACGTTTTTGCTAGTCTTGCAAGGGAATCGTTCTCCCTAATTGGAAGGAAATGAGCGGAATTGGTAAGTCGGTCGACGATTACCCAGATAGTATCGTAACCGTGAGATGACTTTGGGAGTTTGGTGACAAAGTCCATGGTGATGTTGTCCCACTTCCATTTCGGTATCTCGGGTTGTACAAGTAAACCAGATGGTCTCTGGTGTTCAGTTTTGACACGTAAACATGTCAAACACTTCTGTACGTAGGTGGCGATGTCATCTTTCATATTCGGCCACCAGTATAATTTCTTCATATATCTTTTCAGATCTGGGATGTAATATTTAGACTTATGAGATTCGTGCATGATCACGTTCCTCAAAATCTTCATAGCAAGGTAACCAACTTCGTCCGTCAAGGCATAGGGTTCCATCTGCTCTTGGTTCTAGCTTCTCCTTAGTAAGGTCGGTTCTGAGCATTCCCCCAACGTCTTCTTTCACGAGGTTTTCAGGTAACTGGGCTTGAGTCTGAGCTTCTAAAATCTGTTTGGGTAGATCCAAACTGATTGTCATAACTGATGCCCGAACTCTCATAGGAGGGTCCGTTTCCTTACGACTTAAAGCATCAGCAACCACATTTGCTTTACCGGGGTAGTATTTGATCACGCAGTCGTAGTCACTTAACAGCTCAATCCAACGGCGTTGTCTCATGTTCAGCTCCTTTTGGTCCAATATGTGTTGCAAACTTTTGTGGTCAGTATGCACTGTGCACTTCGTTCCGTATAGGTAATGTCTCCAGATTTTGAGAGCAAATACTGCGGATCCAAGTTCTAGATCGTGAGTGGTGTATTCTTCTCATGCTTCTTCAGTTGTCTTGAAGCATAGGCAATCACTTTCATCCTTTGCATCAATACTGCACCTAGACCGTTATGTGAAGCATCACAGTATACAACGAAATCATCGTTGCCTTCAGGCAAGGCTAATATAGGTGTACTACACAACTTCTGCTTGATCAGCTGAAAATCTGATTCTTCTTTCTCTCCCCAATCGAACTTTATTCCTTTCTGTGTGAGTTTGGTCATTGGCTTGGCTATTTTGGAAAAATCTTCAATAAATCTACGGTAGTACCCGGCAAGGCCTAGAAATTGGCGGATCTCTATCGGTGATTTAGGAGTTACCCAATCCTTGACAGATTCGAACTTTGTTGGATCTACGTGAATACCGTCACAATCGATGACATGACCGAGGAATTGCACTATGGGAATCCAGAATTCACATTTGGAGAATTTAGCATAGAGTTGTTCCTCCTTGAGTACCTTTAGTACTTGTGCAAGGTGTTCCCCGTGTTCTTGTTCGTTCTTGGAATAAATGAGTATATCGTCAATGAAGACTATCACGAATTTATCCAGGTAGGGCCTGCACACACGGTTCATAAGGTCCATGAAAATAGCTGGTGCATTGGTCAACCCAAATGGCATAACCTGGAATTCGTAATGACCGTAACGGGTTCTAAAAGCTTTTTTTGGAATATCTTCCTCTCTGTCCCTTAGTTGATGGTATCCAGATCTCAAGTCAATCTTGGAATACACACTTGACCCTTGCAGTTGGTGAAATAGTTCGTCAATGCGAGGAAGCGGATAACGATTCTACACAGTTAGCTTATTCAGTTCTCTGTAATCGATGCACATTCGGAAAGAACCGTCTTTCTTTTTGAAAAATAACACAGGAGCTCCCCATGGTGAGGAACTGGGTCAAATGAATCCTTTGTCAGATACTTCCTGGAGTTGTTCAGCTAGTTCTTTTATTTCTGATGGTGCCAACCGGTATGGAGCTTTAGCTACAGGTGCAGCTCTGGGAATCAAATCGATTTGAAATTCCACTCTTCGGGTCAGTGGTAAGCCTGGCAACTCATCAGGAAAGACCTCCGGAAAATCTTGGACGATGGGTACGTCCTTGATTTGTTTCTTCCCGGGCTTGTCCTCTTCATCTGTTTGAGAAATATGGGCCAAGAAGATAGGACATCCTCTCAACAAATATTTCTGAGCTTTAGTACAAGAGATAACACTAAGTCTAGTGTCAGTGAGGTCGGTGTTACCGTCTCCTCGAATGATTAGAGTTTCGTTTCCCCATGGAATACGGACTAGTTTTTCATCACAAACAATGACTGCGTGGTATCTCGCTAGCCAGTCCATACCAATAATAACATCAAAACTACCAAGGTTTACGGGAATAAGGTCAATGTTGAACGAATTTTTGGAAAGATTTAAGGTACAACCTCTAATGATAGTGTCAGCCTCTACAGTTTTACCGTCAGCTAATTCTACGGAGTAATGGTGATCTAAAATTGTAGGAACAACTTCTAGTACTTGGCTAAATTCAGTAGATATAAAACTTCGGTATGCTCCAGTATCAAGCAAAACAGATGCAAAACGATTGTTCAGTAGGAACGTACCAGTAACGACATTTGAATCGGGGTGGCTTTTGCATTGCCGACCACGTACACTCTTGACGAAGCTCCTCCACTATTCTTGTTCTAGTTGGCCCTCTTAGGACAACCTGGTCTCACGTGTCCTGGTGCTCCACACTCATAGCACACAACTCCCTTCTTGGGTTCATTGTTGTTTCCTCCAGCAGCATTGTAGTTTCCCTGCTGTCCGTTCCTGTTCCTACGGGCATTGTATCTGCCCCTGTTGTTGTAGTTCCTAGTATTTTGGTTGGGTCGGGCCTGAGTGACAACATTAACTCGACAGGTTTTATCAAAATGACCCACTTGTCCACATCTGTAGCAGGTCTGGCATGGGATATCAATAGTATGATGATAGTTGCACTTGGGGCACAAAGGTTTTGCGCCCACGTACGACTTAGTCCCTACAGTGGTAGCACTGTAAACTTGCCCAGCATTTTGCTTTTTAGGATGCTGCTGGTGCTGACTACGGAAATATTCATCTGCCTTTTGCTTGTTGTTAGTTTGCCTCTCGGATATGGTACGGACTCTTTTGTTGATCAATTCAGTAGCGAACTCGATGGCATTCTCGACAGTAGTAGGTCGATATGCAAGTACGCTGTCATGAATGGCGTCTGGGATTCCACCAACATACTTCTCAATCTTATCTTCCTCCTCCACAAACATTCTGGTACACATTAGAGTCAACTCTTGGAATCTTTGGTTGTATGCAGTGATGTCATTGTTCCTGCATCTGAGATCCCACAATTCGATTTCAAGTTTCTTCATCTCTCCCCTTGGACAGTATTTCTCTGTCATTCTCTCCTTCAGTTCAATCTAGTTGAGAGCATAGGCAACGTCGTGTCCAAGAGTAGCAACTACAGAGTTCCACCAAGTAAGATCACTCTCAAGTAAGGTGCAGGTGGAAAACTTTACTTTGTTCTCTTCTGCACAGTCGCTGATGCGGAACACAGTCTCTAACCTTTCAAACCACTGCATCAGTTCCACCACTCCTTCCTTGCCCTTGTAGTAGGAAGGCTTACATTTCAAGAAGTCAGGGTAAGAGCAACCTCTGGTGGTCTGATTATTCCGGCGGTTGTTAGAGTTTTGACTATCGTCCACGTTTCTGCTGGCGGCCATCGCAGTTGCGATGCCTTGATCAATCATTTACCTTAGTTGGGCAGCAGTGACGTTTTGGTTAGTGTCGGCATTTTTGGGGTTCGTTCTAGTGATTGCCATTTTTCTATAATTATACACAAAAATGAAATCATTAGTTTAAGGTGTTAGCACAGTTTTATATAAATACACGAAAAGAAATTCATGCATAGACTTCACAACAAATTGGATAACCTGTTTAAAAGTTCATAATATAATACAGTACAGGATATAACAAAATCTAATGAGTACATGCCATATGTCTAGAATAGGAATACAGTACAAATTACACAACCAATCCAAGACAGAGCACAGACCGCCTGTCTGGGATGGTGGTACACATAATACAAAGTACATCATCTACGAATCCCTAATCTCAATAGTACAGTACAATGATAAACTGATAAAAGAAAGTACAAATACATGAGGTCCTATATCATGATAGCCGGGATGCAAACCTAATAGCTTATCATGATGTACAAAAGATCTAGTCTACTCATGCCTAACAGACTCCTCGGAAACGGCTGGTGCCACTGGTGGTGATGAGACGGTTGGTGCCTGCATGGCATCCTGCATCGAAGTCATGGCGTCTCGGGTCTCCTTAAGGAGTCGGAGTGCCTCCAAGAACTGGTCTCTGAGGGTCTGCTGAACTCCCTGAAGATGAGTGGTCTCTGATGTCAATCCTTGATGACGGACGTCCTGGAGATCGAAGAAGATGGCAAGCGTCTGCTCCATGGACATGAGAGCGGTATGAGTCTCAGTCTGTTGACTCTACAGTAGGTAGATCTGCTCACGGAGGAACTCATTCTCCTCCAGCAACCACTGGAGAGAATGGTAAGTCGTGGACCATACTCCACGGGCAGCGTGTGCCTCAGCACTAACAATCCAGCACAGAAGGTCCTAACGCGACTACAGAGCAGTGCGTCCAAGCTGTCCATCGGCCAGCAGAGCATGAATCTCTGCAACATCCTGTGCCTGGCGTGCGGCCAGTGCAGTGATCTGGGCCTGGACAGGATCCACGCGCCTCGTACCCGAACCCTCGCCGACCTCAAAAGTAGAGTCGACAGGTGCCTCATACCTCCTCTTATGAGGCGGCAGAGACTCGGGTGCGTAGTCCCGTAGTGAGGAAACTGGTGGTAAGGGTGGTATGGCAGTAGTCGGCTGAACCTCTTCCCCAGCGGGGGAAATAGATGAAACAGGTGGAGTAGCAATGAGGGCAGTAACGAAAGCAGTGTCACCAGAAGCGTGACTGTCGTCTGTGTCGCTGGCGGATATCCATCCATGCAAGACGGATGTCGGTGATTCGGAAGCAGGAGTATCAGTAGGTGATGCCATAGTAAATCTGAAAATAATATCGTTTTAATTGACATAAGTATACACTTACTCAAGTTAAAAGTTTTTGGGAAAAAACTGATTAAATTATATAATAGTGCCATTCAACATGACGATGATAAAGGTTACGTTAATACTTATGAGATTAATTAACCGAATGTTAATAATCAACGCACAGATAGCCACGTAAGAATGTATGCTCTACACTTTATATGCTTAACTATTATAGTCCCGAAAATCCCAAAAGATTTTTAAAGCAGTTATAGTCCAGTTTATATTAAAATTTTATTTTTATATTTATTTAAATGTTGTTCTGGTTCTCTATAACTATCTCTCTGATATCATTCTGTGACACCCCCAAATTGAGTCAAATGCAGCGGAAATAATATTTAGGTGTCACGTAGGTGGATCAACAGCAGATAGCGTATAGAGCAGCAGATAAAAGATTATCATTACATTTATTACATGGATAAAAGTGCAAATATTATTAAAATTGTCTTAAACATTGTTCAACAGTTTGAATTATTCCCCAGTTTATAAAACCCCAGATGAGCTCTATAAATGCAGCCTATCATGATGCTTGACTCCATGCACACCAATACCTGCTTCAGTTTCCTGAGAAAACATGCTTATAGAGTCAACATAAAGTTGGTGAATTCACAGGTTTAATAAAATAAGTTTGGACAATAAACATTCACCGTACTAGTAATGCACAAAGCACCAATACTAAAAAGTAATTACATTCCCATATTTCCTGAAACTGAGACTTGACAGTTAAGTCCTTAACAAATAAGGACCCTTCGCCTTATAAAAAGGCACCCAAAAAAATAAGTGCTGACATGTGAAACATCTGTTGTCCTGGCCTAGGCACAGTGAGCATGACTCACCCAGATGAGGATGGTCAATCCCAAATAGATCTATTTATAACAATCAGGTAATTCAATAATTCTAATAGTTTCAGATGCACGGGTCATGCGGGTTCATCTACAATAGGCAAATGTAATCAAAGGTTTCACAGTTCAATTTATGTCCATAAAATAAAATATGTTGCATGTTTTCTTCCCTATAAAAAGGTTTAAAAGTTGTCAATATATAAAGTGGGGCCATGAACTCACCTCAGTAGTACAGCAAATAGTCGCAAGTAAATCTGATATGATGCTCACGATACAGTCAACGACCTAAATAATTATAAGGTCTCAGTAAATGCATAAAAGTTTCAGAACAAGTCTGTGCATGCTTATACTGGTTTAAGCATTTTATTACGATATCTGTATATTAGTTCATCGTTGTACAAGTTATAGTAGTATTCATTTTAAGTATAAAATAAATAATATTATTAAATTAATTAATCTGTTTAATTAATATTCTTGTACTTGTATTGTTTATAAAATAATTTAAATATTTATAAAAGGAAGTTTTATATATATTTAATGTGGTGGAAAAAATCAATATGATTTATATATTTATTTTTATAAGTTAATCATTTTTAATTTATATCTTATATATAAATAGGGTTTATAAAACGTATAACATTTTAATTAAATTCCACGTTAGTGTGTATAATTATTAAATTATGAGTTTGGAAAAATAACGAATGTTATGTTTATTTAAGTTTTACGTTTTAAATATCGGGTATAAATATATAGTAAATTTAGGGTTCTTTATACTTTGTATAAATTACATTTTAGTCCCTATACTTATATAATTACCCGCGGTTATTTACTTTTATACCCATAGGGTTTCTAAATATTTCTAGTAATTACAACATTGGTCCCTCCCTAGTTACACGTGTAACTAGGGTTTGTAAAAGTTCCAAAAAATGTCAATTTTGGTCTTCCTAATATTCGGCTTATTTTAGGTTTAAAACAAGTTACAAAAATGCCCCTAGGGCTCCATTAACTTTCGGCTTATGCCAAAACAACCCCTAGGGTTTATCTAGGGTTCATTTAAGTTTAAAGGGTTGGCAAAATAGGTCCCTAGGTTTGCTATTAAGTTTCGGCAAAGGCCAAAAAGGGTCCCTAGGTTCTTACCAAGTTACACAAATCACCCTTACATTGTAAGAATCTCATTTATGTCCTTGTGTTAAGTTTGAAGTTTCGGATAGTGTCAAAACACTACCCTCAACTCTCGGCATTTTACAAAATCAACCCTTAAGTTAATCTTTTTATAATATGAGTTTCTATACATGTTCATTTAGATCCCTAAACTTAATAATATTACAAATTTAACCCGAAAGTATTATTTTCATGATTTTTAATCCGAGAAATTATGGATTTACCATTTTAACCCAAAACTTCATAGATCTATCATTTTAGTCCAAAATATTTATAGATCTATATTTTGAACCCGAAACTTTATAAAGTTATAGTTTTGACACCAAAAAGTTTTATAAAAACATTATTTAGTAAGAATGAAGTTTATTAAGGCAAGCTTATTATAGTGGGCTTAAAAGCTAAATCCTATAAGGCAAAAAAAGTGAGCTTATCATTCTAAGGCAACTAGTAATATAGATATAGTATTTCTATGCTTGTTTAAACATTACAAAATTAACCAATATTGAACCATAGGGTTAAAACCCCACGTCCAATATATGCATGGTTATGTTTTTCATAGTTTTTCTAGTTTAACTAGTTCACAGGGTTATGTTCATCATGGTTATCAAGGTTTTACATCATTTTAACACATAACCCATTTTTAGCCGTGACCCATTTAGGTCTAGGGTTTCATGGTTTTTGTTTCAACATCAAGTTTTTACTAGTGAATGCATATTTAAGTTTATGTGAATGAAATAAATATATTGAAAGATAGTTTTTAGGCTACTTACTTGTTTAGATAGATCTAGGAATGAATAGGAGGATGAGTAGGGATGAGAGCCTGGTTTCAACAATGGTGATTCTTGTAACCAAAAATCAAGACGTGGGCTTCACTAGGGCTCCTTTTCTTGTTTCGAAGATCAAGATACTTGTAGAAGTTGACAATGATTAGCATTCAAGATGGAAAAGACATAGTTTATGGTTAATAAATGAGGAAGCAAGTGAACTTGAAAGGATTTTTGGTGAGGGAGACAATATAAGCCGTGAGGTTTGAGGAGAGAGTGAGGGATATTTTCAAGTTTTATATGTTGTGTGTTTTAAAAAGGGAAGAGTGATGTTTTGGATATACTAAGGATTTGCAAGATATGGTGTATACAACAATTGTACTTAGGATCTTAGGAAGTATCCATTTTGGATTGTGTAAGATATGCATGGTTGTATACCTCAAATAGCAAAACACATGCCCCTTTTCTTTTCTTCCTTGTTGCCGTGTGTAAGTAAGGTAAGGGGGACAAGCTATGACTTAATAGTGATTGGTGTATGGGATGAATGGAGGGTTTGACTTTAAAGTCTTAATGATTAGTTTCCTAGTTACAAGTTAAGTAACTATTGATTTTTGGTGTATGCATGCCTATACACGGCATCAACATGCATGGTGGTAGGGTTTTGATAATTATTATCAAGTATTGAATGAAAATAATGGTCCTTGTATGATATTGTATGCATTTGTTAAGTTTATAGGTATTTTAATTAAACCTTGAGGTAATTTAGTGAAAGTATATAGTGAATACATCATTATAATTATTTTACTTGAATAAAGTAAATAAATGACAATGTAAAATAATGTACATTGTTTTAAAGTGTTAGGTGTTTATTCCTATTATGAAATATATGTAAATATATACATATAAAAATAAGTCCAAGTACTTAATAATTTAATTAAGTAAGGTTACAGTTTATCTCAAAATGTGTACTGAGGTGATGAGTCCTTGCTCATTCAGGTGGCCAGTCAATTGCCAGAGTAGTCAATAATGACTACGAGTTCATATAAATGTAAAAGAATAAATATGAAAGATAGTATGACAAAAGGTATATGATTAATAACAAGTCATATAAAAGTGGAATTATATAGATTCCAAAAATAAAGAGTACAACAGTTGACAAAGTCAATAAGGTAAAATCAGAGGTTTTACATCTAAGTACAACCAGGTTGCTAATCTTACTCAGAATGATGATTCTCTTGGTTTTCATGAGATACTTAACTTTCTCTCTCGAAGTCATGTACGTTTTGCACTTACTGTAAGTTCTGTTGTCTCTATTCCTATTGTTACACAAATTTAGGATACTACTGCTATAGGTACTCGTCATAATCAACCTTGCATAAGGGCTAGCGTTAACAATAGAAATACTTGTGTGACTGAAGTACTGCTTAGGGCTAGATTAAGACTTGATTATGAAAATAGAACTAGTATGTTGACTAACACTGAGATACATAATAGCCTTGCAACCATGGGTTATGAGGGTGGTAGGGAAAGTCTTACTTTCTTTAAATGTTTATTTTCACAACAATGGAAATTATTTTTTCATGCTATAATTCACCGTTTAAGCTCAAAAAGTACATCTTTTGATCAAATCCTTGTTTCTTTGGCATCAGCTGGTATTTGTCTAACTACCACCACAGTTTTTAATTTTTCAAGGTTAACTTTTGAAGGTATGACGAGGAATTTGGAAGGGTCTAAAAAGTTTTTAATGTATCCAAGATTCATTCAAGCTTTATTTAATGACCAAATCCCCAACCTACCAGAATTGACAGATACATGAGATGTCCCCTCTTTCACCAGAGAACCTTTTCTTTCTTGATAAAGAATGGTAGCTCTTTTTCAGGGACAGTAACACCATTATTTGCTAGTATGTTAGCCCAACCAGCTAATCAAGAAGGTGAGGAACCTAGCTCAGCTAGTGCTTCTCAGCAAACTCCTTCTAACCAAAGTCCCTAACCATCTGAAGATTCACAATATTCTTCTCATTATGATGGTAATCATCCAAATTCTGATGAGATGATCTACACACCCGCTGCTTCAATTGCTGCTAGTGGTTCTCCACAGGCAACAACAACAGAGGTGGTGGATGTTGCAAATTTAACTGCTTTGTGCACAGGCTTGTCTAAACAGGTACAAATTTTGAAAAAGGATAAGCTTGCTCAAGATAAAAGAATTGATGAATTGGAAGCCAATTTGACAAAGGTAAGGAATAAAAACACTCCTTGGATGAGGCACCACAGGGTAATTCAGAAAGCTACCCTTAAGAAGCAAAAGCTTAGAAACTTCAAGAAGAAGCAACTGAATGCAACCAAACAGGGGAAGAATAATGAAGAACAAGGACCTTCTTCCGATATTCAAACAAAAATCTCTGGCAATGACATCAGTTTTGAAGCTGACGATGGCATTGAAAATTTTGAAGATGCTGATGGCATAGATAATTATGTGGACAATATAAGCTTGGAGCATACAAATATGGAGCTTCAACATGAAGAAACACAACCATCTACTCATGAGGAACCACAACCATCTACTAATGAAGACATGGTGGTAACTCAGCCACAATCTCAATCACCAAACTACAAGCAAATTGGAGTAGTTTTTATGAGAAGCTAGAGGAAAAACTATTAAGTTTCCTATGTCTACAACTCCACCATAAAGACAATTTTAGTTTCATGAGAAATAGTCTTTCCAAGTACTGTCAAGATCAAGAATAAATGTTGAATCAGACAAAACTGAGTTAGATATTGAGAAGACAGCTTCCAAAGGAGAAAAAGTATCTGGAGATACTTTGGTGATAGAAGAAAGAAGTATGTCTATAATTGGTGAAGTAAATACTACTGAAGAACAAAGTACTACTCAGCCAACTGCAAATACTGCTGGTGAAAGAGCTTCACTACCATCTTCTGAAGAAAGCCAAACTCCATCTTTTTTAGAAGATGAGACGTTAGCACAAGTGTTGCTTGATCTCAAAGAGAAGAGCTCAGCTGAGAAAGCAAGGCTAGCAGAAGAAGAGATGAAGACACAATAAGAAAATCTTGCCAGTAAAGATAAAGACAAATGTAAGAAAGTTCAAGCTTCACAGCCCACTACAAAAGGTATTATTATTCAGCAACAATCCGATGAAGATGAAGAAAAATATCTTTAAGATTTTTGAAGAAATTACATAAGATAAATCCAAAGGATAAGTGCAAAAGAAATTACAATCTGAGTCTGAAAATGAAAGTGATTCAGATGATGATATAAGCAAAGTCATGAACATGTTTCATCAATTAGAGCATTATGAAGAAGTAGCTCTTAGACTACTAGCACAAATGCGTGAAGAGGAGTTACAAGAAGAACTTGCAGCCAAGCAACAATTGCTTGAAGCTTAAAGAGTGCAGCAAGAATGGAACATAGCAAAGTATGATAGAATTCAGGCTGAACTGAAGGCAAGTGAACTTCTAGCAGAATCCTTAATAGCTGAAGAAAGAGATGCTTATGATGACGAAGAAAAAGATAAATTGATTGATGATTTGGTAACGGAGCAACAAAGATTCTTTTCAGAAAAGAGAAGAAGAGAAAGAGTTAAGCCTCCAACTACTATGCAAATCAGGATCAGATGATGTCTTATGTCAAAAAGGTTAAGCATTTCACCCATGCTCAATTAGTCAGAAAAACTTTTGATGAAATAAAGACTTTGTATGAGCAACACAAGAGGAGCAAACTAAATTTTGTTGAGATTGGATCTGAAAAAGACAAAAAGGACATTGAAGATGTCAAGAAACATTTGTAACAACAAAGACAATTTGGAAGTACCCCCAGACTTGATGCAAGTACTGCTGGACAGAAAGAAGCATCTCCACCTATCAAGACTACATATGCTAGAAATAATAAAAGGGTGAAGGAAGTTTGGAAGCAAAGACTGATAAAAGGATGGATGAGGGAAATGCAGCTCAGAGTGTTGAAGAGACTGAAAATATACAAGCAATACATACACAGTCAACAGTACTTGAAGAAACGGTACATATTGATTTGGAGGAAGGATCCATTGAGATTGAAGGAACTTCCAAAGGTATTAAAAGGAAGAGATCAACCAAGAAAAAGAAAGAAGCTAAGAAAAAGGCAAAAATCTACAGATCAAGATAGTGATGATGATGAAAGTTGTAGAAAGCACTTGAAGATAGTCAAATTTGAAGATCAACGTATTGATACAGAAATATTTGGAAAGAAGTCATCAATCATAAGATGGAAAGGTGATATGAAACAAGGATTAGAAGTTCATGGAATAACTAGAACAGATGGAACATTTAGGATGTTCAGGTTAATAGAAGATATTCTTCATATCCTTGACAGACAAGACATTCAATACCTTAATAGATTTGTTCAAGGAGGAAGTGAATGTCGAGAAGAAACATCACTATTGAGAAATGAATTGAAGTTTATGTATGAGCCACACAATTGTGATCAACAAATGTTGAAGGATTTAGAGAATCAGGTTTCTACTTACTGGAGATATTATAGATCATGTGGAATACATTCTTTGGATATAGATTATATTCCCTATTACATGCTTCAAGAGAAAAGATATCCTTTTGGAAGAAGGTTGTTAGAAAGAATGTTGTAACAACAACTAAAGATTTCAGAGGAGTCTAATGGTGCTTTGGAGTTGATCAGAATGGTTAACCAGGTGTTTGACTCTTAGTCACACTTCACAAATGGTTCTCAGTTCACCATGTCTAACAAACGTAAGAACTGGCTAGTCCATAAGCAAACGGTTTGTGGTAAAGACTTCTCAAATCCGTTGATGGCTGGTAGTTTGCTAAAAACTATATGGTTCTAACTCACCATGTTTCGAGACAAAGAGTTGGCTAGTCCTAGGGCAAACGGTACTAGGTAAAGACATTATCAAATCCGTTGATGGTTGACAGTTTCCCAAAAATTGTAGGGTTATCAGTACACATTATTCTTTATGAATAAAGTATTGGCTATTCCAGAGTGTACGGCTAACTAGTAAAGAATAAATCAAATCCGTTGATAGCTGATGATTTGCTAAATATCATGATGCCAATACAGATTGGTTTGTTGTTAACTATTTTATTTCAGGTGAGAAGATACAAGAAAAAATATTGATTCATAAGAAGACTCATATTTGAAGATTCCAAAAAAGGGAAGAAGACATATGTGATGTATGTTTTAGCTCAAGAAACTTACAAAGAAGTTGAGTTCTTACCACTCAAAGGGAAGTGATCATATATGAAGACAATATTGTTGCTGCAAAAGAATGTTCACAAGACACAAGAAGATCACATTTTGAAGAAAAGGATGATATTCATGAAGACTTGAAGATTATCATATCCGAATAAGATCTGCATAAAGTGTTTGGCTAGATTCAGTTGGTATACAAGTACAAAATTACCAAATTCAATCCAAGTTTGAAGATATGTATTCTTATACATTCTACACACAGAGAAACAAGAAGACAACAAGTTATCATTCTTTTTTAGGGGAGGATTGTTGGGAATTATTTGTAAAGTCACAAGTACCGTTAGTACAAGTACAAGTACTGTTAGTGTTGGCAAGTATCGTTAGTCTTAACGCGGTACATAGCAAGTACTGTTAGTTATAATGTAAGTATTGTTATATTGATTAGGGCGAATATATCTTTAGAAAATATATGTCATATTTATAGTTAGAGTATATCTTATGTGATATACTTAATAGTTTAGAATATTGATAATATATCGTATGAGATATACTTATCATAAAAGAATATTTTAGGGTTCCTTACACTATAAAAGGAACATAGGTATGATGAGTTTATTGTACCTCATTGAAAAGTCGATTAATAGAAGATCGAATAGTTAAAAGTAATTCTATTCTTCTTTGCTTTAAAAGTTAGATTCCGCATAACTTATTTGGTTGAGTAAGAGTTTTCAAGTGCTCTAGTTTGATTACATGCTATTGTACAAATTCTTGACAGAATATAGATCCATTCAAAAGGATCAACAAAACTCATCATTGAAAAGCCAGAAGAAGGTGATCAGACATCTATACAGGAGGAGGGCGACCAAGACCCATGGATCTTATTCACGGATGGATCCTCCTGCATAGACGGATATGGCGCAGGCCTTATCCTCACCAACCCCGAAGGTATGGAATTCACTTACGCACTACGTTTCGAGTTCACAACTACAAACAATGAAGCAAAGTATGAGGCACTCATAGCAGGCCTACGGATCACAACCCGTATGGGTGTACGCAATCTTGAGGCAAATGTGGACTCCCGCTTAGTGGTGAATCACATACTAGGCGAATACGAAGCCAAGGAAGAAAATATGATACAGTACTTACAGAAAACTAAGTCATTAGCCAAGGGATTCAATAAGTTCCTGATACGCCAAGTACTAAGGAGGGAGAACAAAAAGGCTGACGCCCTCAGTAAGATAGCATCTACCAGCTTCACACACCTATCCAAACAGGTGTTGGTATAAATCCTCAAATAAAATCCATAAAGGAGGAGGAAGTTGCATTGGTCGTAGAAGAGGTAGGTCCTACATGGAGGATGACACCGATCTTGGAATACTTGACAAATGAATTACTTCCACCAGATGAAACCGAGGCGCGGCGGATACGCAGATGCTCGAGACAGTTTGAGGTTAGGGATGGGATCCTTTACAAGCGATCGTTCCTCCAACCATGGTTACGATGTGTAGGACCGCAGCAGGCGCAATATGTCATCAACGAGATACATGAGGGATCCTGCGCATGCACGCAGGACCCAGGTCAGTAGTGGCGAAAGTGCTCAGCATCGGAGATTACTGGCCAACCATGCATTTAGATGCATGGACACTCGTTTCAAAATGCAACGACTGCTAAGTACATAGACCAGTGACGCGCCAGCCACAGCAAGAACTAACACCTATTACCTCTCCTTGGCCATTTTACAAGTGGGGGATCGATATCGTAGGACCTTTCCTTGTAGAAGTTGGAGGGATCAAGTTCCTAATAGTGGCAATGGATTACTTCACGAGATGGATTGAGGCTAAAGCAGTAGCAACAATCACAGGCAACCAGGTGAAGAGGCTCGTTTGGGATAACATAGTGTGCCGTTTCGGGTTACCAGGAGAAATTGTTTCCGATAATAGAAAGCAGTTTACGGAGAACCCATTTAAAGATTGGTTTGCGAAAAACAATATAAAGCAGCGATTCGCGTCGGTAGCCCACGTACAGTCCAATGGACTAGTTGAAAGAGCAAATAGGAGCTTGGGAGACAGCATAAAAGCTCGACTGGGAGAGGAGAACAAGAAATGGGTCGATGAATTATCACATGTGTTATGGGCACATCGCACCATGATAAAAACCGCGACGGGAGATACCCCCTCGCCCTAACATACGGGATGGAGGCAGTAATCCCATCCGAGATAGGATTGCCCACACCTCGCACAACGGAAGTCGACATGGTTACGAACGATGATGAATTAAGGCTAAACCTGGACATAATTGATGAGAGACGAGAGTCGACGGAAATCAACGAAGCTAAAGCAAGATCGAAAATGAAAGGTTACTACGACGCTAGGGTACGAAAAACTTATTTCATACCAGGAGACTTTGTATATCGCGCGAACGTAGTTAGTCATGCAGAAAACACGGGAAAACTGGGACCAAAGTGGGAAGGACCCTATATGGTCACGGAAGCCTTAGGTGATGGGGCGTATAAGTTGCGTGACATGGATGGGCACGACATACGCAGGACTTGGAACATCTGCCATCTAAAAAAGTGTTACCTTTAGCAGAGATGACCTGGGAAGGATACTCGCCAACTGCGTCTAGCTATATTAAACACGTATTATTTATTTTTTCTTTCTTTCTTTTGTCTTTGCTCATGTACCTTAAATATTACAAGTATTAAATAAAAGGTCGTGGTCCCTAGCTAGTTCCAAGACACATTTCCAAAGTATTTTTTGCATATATTCTTTGTATATCATATCATGCCTACTGGCACGCGTACACAACGTTTCCAGGAGAAATAAGAGGAAATGGACTAACCTACTAATTAGACTCGTCGTGTAAGAGGTATGAAACCCCATCGATCTTGGATCACGTATCCTTGTTAGGCCCCTTGCTATTAATGACGTTGTAGCAAGTTTTTTACAGCCAATATATTCATGTTGGGCCTGAATAAAGACGCACTTGTGACCACCTAACAACGAGCCAGCCTCCCCTGGTCGTCCCTATGGTAGTAGCGGTATACCGCATATAATGAGTTTGCCTCACCCATAGGGACCATTTATGCAATAACACTAATTCATAAAACAAACAATACAGCGTTACAAACTTAAAGCGTGGAAAAAACCTAAGTCATAAACACAAAATATCTAAGTTATTACAGACTGGGTGCGAACACACGCACCTAAAAGATTAGATAACAAATTGTTTCAATATTACATCACATATTTGACAATAAATCAGAATCAGATGAGGCCTTCTTAAGCTTTAGGACGAGAGGACGGTAGGAGGATTCCTGATGCTCCTTCATATTCTTCTCCATCAAATCAAGTAGCTGTGCGTCCCTATCTAGAAAGGGTGCTGGAAGCACAAGGACCGTAGCAACAAGGTGGGCAGCACCAGATGAAGAGGCCTCTAGACCCAACGCCGCTCTCTTAGCCGCGGCACGAATAACATGCGTCGTGAGTACTTCAGACAACGGAACCTCTTTCGCAACATGGAAGGGGTTGTGCGCATCAAGTGGGTGAGAAGACACTAGTACCGTCAGCTTCTCCTTGGAGGGCTTCATATGGTAATCTGGTTGGGTCTCGGCGCCTTCGAGCTTGTGGCGGGCCAAAGTTAATCCCTCCATCACAGTCTCTAGGGGAAGCTCCACATCATCGCTACCTAGACCAAAAGAGGGTACGAGACATAACTTCATTTTTTCCATAGCTATGGTAGTCTTGGACTTCGTAGAGGGATCATAAAACACCACATCCTTCAGATTCTTCTTCAGCAAATCAGCTTTATGGGCTTTCTCCAAACTGGTAGAGGTACCCTCATTGATGGCGGCTATGACGGACTGTGCAAAGGTCGTCCGCAAAGTTTGATCCTCAATAGCACCCATATCCACCAAACGCAAACCACGGCGCACCAACCAGCGCTTCTCAGCAACCTCACGCATTAGGTGTGGGTACAATCTTCATCGTACTCAACGCTCAGGCGCTTTAGTTGGCCCATGAGGTCACCTACGCTCTCTTTCACCTGCGCACCCAAAGAATCAACAACAACAAATAACTGGTCTCTATAACCTCAAAGGACTTCATCGCATCCTCGTTGGAAGCCCTTAGCTGGTTCAACTGGGCGCGCTCGTCTGATAGAGCGGCAGCAAGGCCATTCCTTTCCTCGGTTAACATGAAAATTGTGCCAGCATCTTGTTTACCCATCTCAACCTCCTCGGCAATCTTTTCTTGTAGATCATGAAGAGCTTTGGCTTTTTCTTCGCTGGCTTGGGCAAGTTTTTCTTCTGAAGCTCTTACCTGTGTGGATATCTCCATGAACCTCCTCTTTACTCGTGACATCAGGGTCACGTTATGCGATGCCACGTAGCTCACCTCATCAGCAAGGGCAGCTTCGCTAAACCCGTGTAGCACGCCCGCCCGCCCAAGGGGAACAATATGGTCGAGGAAATTGGCGCAGTCAAACGCGCCGGTCAAATCAGAAGACCTGGGAAGGTTCCACTCTGGACCAAATATAGGATCCTCCATATGTGCGCTTCCCTCTGCTGTAGAAGTATCATTTGGGGGGAAGTCGCGACAGCATCTGCAGGAGTTGGATTCTCTTGGTCAATACTGTATGAAGACATCGAGAGTATTAGAAATATATAAACAAATGAAGTGAAGACCAGTTACATATGGGGATATACTTCATAACATTCACCTTAGGGTGATGCTAGCGGGGGAGTCTGTGGAGGAGTTCCATCAAAGTTGTCACCCGTATCCTCCTCGGAGGGGTGCTCTGCGGGGGTTTCTTCTTCTTGGAGCTCTTGAGTGGCTGCGACAGAAGACCTGACCTCTGTGCGAGCAGATTTTCGAGAGGTGGTAGGGGGCTCCTTTGTCTTTTTCGGGACAAACTTATTGTGGCTTCTTCATCCTTCTCAAACTGTTCAGCACAGATTTCAGTGTTTTAGGAGAAGTTAAACTCCGACAATGAGGAACTTCCCTCTTGGTGAGGTGGTTGTTGTTGTTGTAGCTGTTGTTGTTGTTGTCGTTGTCCCACTAATATATGGATTTTAGTCAATCAATTAATAATTAATGTTCGTTTCCTCGACTCACTCGAATTGATATCGGACTAAACATAAGACAAATTGTTCTTGGTAAACGTATTTTTTTGGTATTCTAAAAAAACTAAAATTTACTAAAAGACTAATTAATCTAATTAAAAAGAGAATATGTAATTAAAAATACTTAATTAAAAACTATTTAAACTATTTTAAACAAATGTGAAAACTATTTTAACTTTAAATAAAACTTAAATCTAATTAATCTAAGTAATTCTTTAACTAAAACTTTTTAATGAAATCTATTTAAAACTATTTTTAAACAAAACTATATTAAATGAAAACTAATTTTAAAACTAAATTTAAAAACAATTTAAAATTTATTAAAGTAATTAAAATATTTTTTATCTTTTTTTATTTATTTTTTAAACTAAATAAAAGAAAACTTTTGAATATTTTTAATTAAAATTAATTAAACCTAAAACTTGTATTTAAACTATTAATAAAACTACAGCTAGATTAAAAGATCCTATATTAATTAAATGATGGGTAAATAAACACAAATGAAGTACTATACTAGATGGTTAAGGTGTAGGACAGTTATACGAGTGGTCACGGGTTCGAGCCCCACAAGTGACAACTTTTTGGATTTTTTTTTTTGTAATAAATTTTTGGACAATCAGATCAATTGTATCTGTTGTATTTTAGCAGCAAATATCAGTAACAAAAAAACTATAAACGCAGACAGCTAAACAAATCAGATAAGCAGTAAAACTCAAATAAGCATAATAGCTAAAACAGGCGATAAGCAGATAAAATCTTAAACTAAAAAATAAGCAAACCAAATTTAAACTATCTAAAATAAGCAAATGTAATCTAAAAAGCAATCAAGGCAATACTGAGGTTAACAAACTGATCAAACCTGAACTCAAAATATTTAAACAGCTAAAATTTAAACATGGCAACACTATATCTAAAAATAAGAACAAGTAAAAGCTAAACAATCAACCCAAATAAGCCAGCAGTTATACCGATTACCGAAACAACAGATATCTAGCAGTCCTCTATAGCAAATCAAACCCAAATATTAAGAAACTCAAACTCTAACAGATTAAATCAAATAATGAGCATAACTAACAATAAAACAACCTAATAAATCTAAAACTGATAAAATAAAAGAAAGAACTAAAACCTTGTGACGATTCCGTTGAGCAGTAGATCGGCGCTGAGCCGTCTATGAAACTAGATCGAAACCACCACTTTCTCGAACCATCAACACAACATAAAATCGAACCAAACAGCTTGCACCAAAAACAACTTCTCGGAACAGATTTTTAATTTTCCCAGTAGGGGAAAATATCCAATCACTTTTACTTTACTTTATCAATTTTAATAAAAACTAATAATAATATTGAGAAAATAAAAACAGATTAAAGATTATAATAAAACTTGACAGAAAATAAAACGAGACGAGATTAATTAACTGAAATAAAAATTTTTATTAATAACTAAAACTTGGATTACAATACTGGAAAATTAAAATTACAATTTACCTAAAACTAATTTTTGCATAAATAAAAATAAAATAAAAGTGCACCCTGATTACATCTTTGATGGGGTTTTTATAGAGAAACCCTAGAAAACTTGTTGAGGAAGCTTCTTGAGTAAGAAATCAAATCCCCGCCGCTGTTTCCTTCATTTTTCTTCTCTTTCTTCAATCCACGGCTGAAAATCATTACCCATCACACGGATTGCCACCATGGATGGGTTTGTGTTACTTGTGCTAGTTTGATGCCTAGGTGGAGATAGATGATTGGATGGAATGGTGGTGGTGTGTGGTTTATCCAATCAAATCCAAGGAAAGAGCCACGTCAGGAGAGGACCACCATTTTGATGCTTCCGATTAACTTGGGGATTTAATCCCCAAGTGTGTGAATCACACGAATCACAACAAAGCCCCAAAATTTATCTTGGGTAATTTTTTTGGATCAAGGTAAATTAGGGTTTGAATGGTGGTGGCTGCGTATTTTGTGGGAGAGAAGAAAGGTTGCTTTGGTTGTAACGAAAAGTGAATAAGGGAAATGGGCGGTAAATTCGTTTATTAAACGTGTGGAAGCAAGTGAGTTGACCAGGGCTTTTTGACCAAATAACAAGTGAAAGAAATTCACTTTAACCGTTCCAAACATTTTAATGGGCTTGGACCAAGTAAACACTCCTATCCGTTCTTTCTTCTTCTTTTGCAAATGGGCTTTTGGCCCAAATCTTTTAATCCATTTCTTAGTTATTTAAATTAGGCTTGTAACTTGGGTTTTCAGGCCCAATAAGCTTGTGTGGGACCCACATGGCCTAATTTACTCCAATGAGATTAAATCCTCTAAAAACAAGCTCGATTTCGGCTTTCTTGTTCTTTTCTTCAAACTCGTGTCGGTTTCGTCGGTATTCGTGAATTTGGGCATACTTTTGGTTCTTTGACTTTGTCTTTGTCTCTTTCTTGGACTTTTCTTCAACATTTGACCGTGAAATCCCGTGTTTTCTTTCCTTTTGATCTTTTGTACCTATTTCACATAAAAACATAAAACCACGCGTAATTCCGACTTTTACGATATTAAACACATGATTAGGTCTTGTTTTTCCTTGATTTTAGTGGCAAAAGGATAAGTGTTTACACACTTATTAAATCCCCTACACTTGACCATTGCAATGACCCCATGCAATGCATAATTTTAAAGCATAAAGTTACATTTTTCTCATAATTAATCCATCTCTGCCTTTATTAAGATATACTATTACTACTACGATAATAACTTTAAAGGAAACAAAAGTTATAACAATTTATTAACTTGGAAATTATTTGATGGAAGAAACTCGTACAGAAATCTAAGACTTAAGTTAGGGCTTTGGTGTCATGAATATTAATCACCCTCAAGTTTCACGTTCCCCATACCAAGCTTAAAAACGAGATCATTGTTTACCATAAGTTCTTAAGTTAAAACCACTCATATAAGATAATTGTGTAATACTCTTTCTCCAATTCCTACGTTGTATCTCTAGATTTTATTGATTGTCATTCACCCGTAGGCTCATTTGACTTATTTGATAATTATTAGTCCAAAAATGAAGGCAAAACGGTGCAAACCCGACACTCAAAACCTACCCTCGTCCTCAAAAACGTTGTCGCTAAAGTAAGCCCACATCAAGGATGATTTAACACGATTTGGGGAATAAATTCCCGGACCCAAAATTTGGCCAATAGTACTACTTATTAATTATTCCTCCAAAGTCATGTAGAATTTATGTGGAGTTTAGCAAGTTTACATCATATACCCTTAGGCTCTTTAAGATGTAAAAATGCTCCTCATCTATTGTCCACACCCTAAGGCTCCTTGAGGTCATGTTTTAATCTTATTCTTTCTTATTTATGATATATATAGTAGGCCAAATTCCGCGGTCCCATGGTCTGAATATCTCCTACTTAGTGGTTATGAGCCACCTTAGTCGGAAGTCCACAACGCTGGCACCCTCAGTGTGTTCATGCTTTAATTACAAGGAGATAAAAGATTTGGCTAAGAGTTAAGATATCAAATCTACACCGCAAAAATCCTCATTTATTAAGCAATTAAATATACAAGCGGGAAGAAAGAGCCACAAAAACTCATATAAGGAAGAATTAACCCTTAAACTTATTATCAACTCTACCATCTCTCGTTCTCCATAATTTAAAATCTTAAGGAATGAGACTCGTGGATG
The DNA here is from genome assembly GCA_025667525.1 of Glebionis coronaria. Taxonomy (NCBI): domain Eukaryota; kingdom Viridiplantae; phylum Streptophyta; class Magnoliopsida; order Asterales; family Asteraceae; genus Glebionis; species Glebionis coronaria. The sequence continues at coordinate 556,327,135 of CM046875.1, read as the reverse complement.
CTTAGCCTAATAAACCAATTAAGGTCCATATGGTTAAGGATACTAGCTAGAGTAAACTTGGATAAGTAAACTCGGGTCGAGTCAAAATATTCACGACGGGCCTAATATATCAAAGATATCTAAACTTGTTAAAACCATTTTATTTTATTTTATTTTTTACTTTATTCTTGAAATGGAATTTATTACGATGCGATGACAAAAGGAAAGAAAATAAATAAAAATACTACTAGGCCAAAATAGATCAAAAATTTGAATAATGTTGAAATTTTTTTAATTTTCCGGTTAAATGGGGTCAAATTTATGGAAAATCCCACTAAAATCTCGATAGAAATCCCCCCTACACTTAATATAAACATTGTCCTCAATGTTTAGGCATGTGGGAGAATAAACTCCCCTACACTTAGGACATTGAGTACGTTGTTTAAAATCGAGCTAAGGAAGAGACAACTAAAGTGATTACATTTATTCACGTTTTATTTATATACAAGATTGAATCACAATAGCAAAAACTTATCGAAGGAACCGGGTACACGGGAACACGGGTCGCGTCAAAAACACCAAAAGTGGATCATTAAAGCACATGCCCCTGCACAACATCTTAACACACAAACAACCTACTTGGCTCCCCCTACACTTATTGGTGGAAATGGGTGAAGGCGAAAAAGGGTGGAAAGGGTGGTAAAGGTAGAAATCTAACCTAGTTATACGATGCTTGAGTTATTTATCATGGGTCTCTAGCTCGACTCAATTTCCCGAATGTCATCATTCAAATGGGAAAATCATGGGAAAAACCGAGATTTCCAAGGGAGGAAAATCTCTCCATGATAAAGGGGTGATACAAAGTCATACAAGGCATACCCCATTGTGGATTTGCTATATAAGATCCGGTGGTCTAGGTGGGTGGTGGAAGATGGTAGCCATTGTTGAGTTGAGAGAGAAAGTGGTTGTGTGTGAAAAGAAAGAAAATGTATTAAAATGAGAAAGAAACACAAGCAACACCCCTCCTTGGAAGCCTAGGAGGGGTATATATAGTCACACACGCTACTTAAACTATACAACGTTCCTAGTCTAGTCTAAACGTGTGTGACTATGATAACTAATGGGAATTCTTAAATGTCGTCACATAAAGTGAATTTCCAACAATCTTCCCCCATGGGACGACGTGTGGAATTCCTTACAATATTCTTCCTAACAAGTACATAATGATTAAGAACAAGAGCTTTCATGAAGCGTCCAATGCTGATGAAGTCTTCTGAGGCCTTCGTCTTCAAAACGACTCATCTTTAAAGTAACTTGTAGTAGAAATACTGTAACGGCACGAGCTAAGTAACCCATACACTTCTGGTTAAGGAGAAGCTTCTGAATTAACTTCTCCCTAATTCGTGCCACATAAACTTGATGTAGAAGCTTTTAAATAGCTTCCCTCTAAACCGACAATCCTCGTAAACAACTTCAAAGCTTTCAATAAAGCTTAGAATGATTAAGCGCACAGCGGAATCTAACAAGCAAATCCCATCATATAGCATGATAACGTTGCTAAGAGGGATTGAAAGCTTGGGGCACACCAAGTATATCAACAACTTCTCTTCTCACGCTTGAAATAATTCTTCTGAAGTTTTCTTCCCCCTGAGAGTTCAAGTTATGCATACCAGAAAGAATCAAGACATTTCTTCCCCCACATAGTTGAAGAAAGTAAATCAATCCCAATTATGAAGCTCAAATACTGAAGTGGACACTTTATCCCATTCATGAAGTTGACATCGTAACACCAGAGTCAATTAAGTCCCGGAAATGCACATATCTTCTTCCGGAGATGCACCAGAGTCAATTAAGTCCCGGGAATGCATATCTCTCCATATAGGATAATGATGATGAATAATTGCAACAATCAAACAATTAAACCTCGAATCAGTAGTGTACCGTTTAGAGATTGATGACGCCACGAGTTAAAACACTGATTTTCTCTGCGGCTATGACAAATGTCATCCTGAAATATCTTCAAATCAAAAGAAGGTATGAAGTTCATCACGTGTACTCGTTGTGCGTTCAATATGTCTTCTTCTTCCCCCTTGATGGTTTCGAAACTCGGAACCATCAATAAATCGTACGCACATGAACCTGAAATCTCGTGAGAATAATAAATAAGCAGAATTATATATTTTGTGAGAATCAGCTGTTGAACGAAAATCTCTTCTCATAAACTCTCCATGGCTATCTTTACCAACCCACTTGAAAGCAATTTGAAGTGACCACTGAAAGAATGAACCAGATACATCAAACGTGAAACTGAATAAGAATCCTTCGATCTTGTGACTTAAGCTTGCACAATTGTTGAATGAAGAACGGTGGAGAAATCTCTAAGTACTCAATGCATCACTGAAGAAGTCTATAAGCACAACACCTCTTGAAATTATCCACGTCGACTAAGCGCGTGACACTGAGTACAACAATGTAACCCCTTTAAGTGATAGTTATCCGAGTCATCAACCAACCACCCCGAACCCAGAAACTAGATAAACAAGTCTTCATTCTAATATGAAGCACGAGCAAGTTATCTTTGAAAGATAAAATAAGTTCACGCCTTCGAAAAATCCGTCTTCAACGTCCCATAATTAATACCCGATCAAACGAAATCTGTAGTCACTAAAAAATCGCCCATTTTTTCTTGGTCTCGTCTCAAATAAATTCTCGTCACATTTGTCACGTCACTTTGTCTCGTCATTACAATCCCCAAATACAACCATTAACCACATACTATAAAATTTTAACTTAAATAATAAAGTTAAAATATGCGTATTAAATGTCAATGTTCGAATATATGTAAACATATGTGATAAAGGATTGGTTCATGGCATATCTTATACTCAATCTAATCAGGCCCATCAACAAATTGAAGAATCCGGTCCAAGAAATGAAGATAAAATACTCCCCAATCCTAAATATTCTCACACAACTAACCCTAAACACATCTTACAAAAACACGCAGTCAACAAACCACTCTCAACCCAACCTCGTTACATCCGCCCCATCCTCCTTCATCTCCTCATCCACCATCTCTGCTAATCTTCATCAGATCATCTAACATCCTTAACATCAATCCCATCTACAGAAACAAATTTCACCAGATTCATACATCACATCCTTTACATCATAAGCAATCAAATCACAAATCCCTTAAACCGAGTAACAAACAAATCTCCCATATACGTTCCTTATCAGAATCAATATCCAAAACGTAAAGCATCAAGATCTGAATATGGGTCTCGGGTAGGTTAAAGATTCGAACATGCATGATTGTTTTCGAGTGTTCTTGTTTAATAAGACGAAACAAAGAACAGATAATAACAAAATTGTTATTAATCTTTCTTGATTTTTCGTATATAAAAAATTGGTTTAAAAACCAAACACTTGATCTATGATGATGAAATTCGTTTTCGTGTAAGATCTTGAAGGATCTGCACATGCATATCGAATAAATCTGAGATCATAGTTTTTTGTTTAAGGGTCGAGTCTAAAATAATTGTTTTCAGTCCGATTCTAGATTCGAAGGGATTAGGAGACGAAGGGCTTAGGTAGATTTGTTAAGGTGTTGGGGAGAAATAAGGTTGGCTTGTTAAAATAGACCCTTTGAGTAAGCTGAGTCAACTCGGTAATTACCGAGTTAACTCGGTTGAGTTGGTTTACATGATCTTGATTATTTTTACACTTGTCATGGTCACGAGTTTTGTTAAAAACTGGTCATGGTTTGATGTGGTTTTGAGTTGGTGTCGAATTCATTATGGGTTTCGGTATGTTTGGTTTTTGACACAAGGCAATGTTTATAGAAAAAATTAATGCACCATCGGAATGTTCACAACCCAAACAATATAGGGGTGTTATAAGCTTTAGGTCGGGTATTGTTAAAACTGCATCGGAATGAATGTGAATATGGTCTCATCGGAATAAGAAGTCTCATCGGAATCAAACAAACACCCCATCGAAATGGCTATTCGAGTAGCCAACGGAATGACCATCCGAATAACCATCGGAATAAGCATAATTGGAGTCCCCATCGGAATCCCCATCTGAATCCCCATCTGAATCCCCATCGGAAAAGGGTTTTGACCCAATATCATGGTTTTTCCAAAAAAAATGGATCTGTAATCTTGATCTTATCTATCTGCATAAACAAGAATAAAGAAACCCAGAAACAATACCATAACTGAGCTGACTTTGACCATGAAAGAATATGAAACTTGGACCAATGACTATTCACAATACCATAATTGTATCTGTAAGATGGAATCACACGACGTATAGAATAAGAAATATAGATAAAGTAAGATCAAGATTAAAACTATGAATGGAATATTAGATTAGATGAAGAAGAGTTAGAAAGATACAAGGTAGATGATTTTAGTGAGAGAAACTAAGGAGAGTTTCTCTCTCTAAAACTAGAAGAAGAGAAAAGATACAATGGGAGACACATACACAAATGAGGATGGTTATGCCTTTTATACTAAGGCTTACATGAATAGGAGGCCTTCCTCATTTGTGTGTTCGGGACTAGTTCCCGTTTCATGCATAATAATGACATAGAACTCTCGACACTGTTGAATAGCATTTTCCACGAGCTTCGCAACGGTATATTATATGACCATCACTTTAAATACTTCTAACAATCTCCCCCTAAGGGGTGGTCATATAATATGTGACTTCACTTCTTTGACCATCACTTTAAATACTTCTAACAATCTCCCCCTAAGTGGTGGTCATGTATTATGTGACTTCACTTCTTTGTTGTTGCAGACTTTGAAGCTCGTTGTCTTGAGAGTTCTTTCATAGTTCCTTTCATGACTTGTGATCTTGGATCTTTGATCTTTTCCTTGACTTGATTTTGAAGCTTTGCCAGCTTGTGTTCTTGTGTCTTTCTCCACATACTCATGTTTTGCGTTGACTTGAAAGCTTGTAAACAATCTCCCTTGATCATCAGAGTAGCGGAAGTCTTTGTCTTTAGATAGCTTTCTTCAATAATCCTGAATATGTGGCCTTGAATTGCGACTCTTGAGACAACGCCACCGTTTGCATTCCACCGGTTTCCCGTTATACAGTACGAATACTGTACCTGTGATCAGGTAAGTTCAAAGAACTTCCTTGACAGGATTTCCAGCTGTGGTAGCCGTTCTCAATACTTGAATATATCGAAAGATAATTCAAAGTAAGGAGTGAATCATGCAGTTCCATTCTGCTGATTAAGTCGTCAATTCACTTTCCTGGAACAAGTCTGAATCAATTAAGAATCAAACCATCGTTGCTTTCCAGTTGACACAAGTTTGATTCATATAGAATCGCACAAGTTACCTACCGCAGTGCTGTTTGATGATGACACTGGAAGGATTTCCATTCGTCACTGTAAATACTGAAAAGTATTACTCTGAATGTTCTGGCAAGATCATAAAGATATTGCGTCGAGACCTGGAACGAGTTTGAATCAATTAAGAATCAAACCACTGTTGCTTTCCAGTTAACATATGTTTAATTCAAGTGAATCTTACATATGACCTACCGCAGTGCTGTTTGATGTTAACACTGGAAGGATTTCCATTCATCACTGTGAATACTAAAGAGTATCACTCTGAATGTTCTAGCAATACCACAAGGATAGAGCGTAGGACTCTGTAAATCATCGCTTGTGTTCTAATGATGAACAACAATTGATCTATGGAATAAGTGTCCTAATGAGATTTTTGATGAATCTCGTTGGCTCTAGACTCTATAAGTGCACGTTTATTTAGTGATCGGAGGCTGGAGCAGACTGCCACCTATTCAATATCTACTATCTCGGAGTGAGAAAGTTGATAGAAATGAGTTGAACTCCGTGACAATAAAACAAACTTCTTTTGAGAGAAGCTTGAGTAGGCTGGGAAGGGTTGAGCATTGCATCACTGGGTCCATGATGCTTTGTCTTCAGTATCAGAAATCATCAAAGTGATTCTGATAATAGATGTATTGACCCGGTTTCTGCCTAAGTTGTATGGAGGGCTTCTTTCTTTACACCCTTTATCCTTACATTTCTTTTTCATTCTTCAACCCCTTCAATGCTTACCAAGACGTCATAACTAGCACCTTGTTGTGATTGTTCCAGTGCTAGCTTAAGTCATTAGTCGGCATTATTCCCGTACACTCAACTACTCCATCTTTCCTAAGGACTTCTAAGTTCTAATGGATTGTCCCTGGGAAGATCCCTCCGGTTCTGGTTGGATCATAGGACGAATACCTAACCACCTTTTGACACCAATATCGTCGTGATTAATTGTGTTGAAGGGTATAGATATCATAACCAGAAAAATCAATTGAAAATGCAGTCAAGATGTTGATGAAATCAATGTTTACACCTTGAAAGTTTTCTATATCACCAAAAACGCTCCCCCTACATATGTGCATCATAAAAGGAAAGGTTTTTGCACATATTAGGAAGAGAAAGCACTTACAGCAAAGATATTATCCAAGACAACACATTTTAATCACTATTCTCCCCCTCAAAAATTGCATGAAATTGGAATTTTTGTGAAATTAGTGATGAAACATGGAGAGAATAATGTGTCATGAAACTTTGGAACAAATGTTTATGAAATCATTATACTCCCCCTCGAAAAGAGATTCTATTTAAATAGGGGAGTATGTGAGCACATTGTTTTGAAATACCTTGAAAAATTATGCTCAAAAGTCCGTGAAAATTGGGTTCATGAGCTTAAAACTTTGAATGTTTTGATAAAAGCTCATGACCGAGAAAAGCGAATTTCTCGTTGTTGAGGATAAGTCAACGACTTTCCTTTCTTTTGGGGACCGGGTTATAGTCTGACATGTGACTATAAGCCATTATGTTGAGCTCAAAATTTTGAATGTTTTGTGACAAGCTCAACCCGAGATAGATTTCTCTACCCGTTATTAGGATAAGTTATCTTTAAAAATACACTCTCCTTTATTTGAAGTTCGAGTTACAGTCTGACATTTAACTGTAAGTCGTTTACATGAGCTTAAAACATGGAATGTTTTTATCGGAAGCTCATGACCGAGAAAGTTTTATTTTCTCGTTGTTAAGGATAAGTGATCATCCGTGATCAACTTTCATTTCTTTGAGGCACGAGTCACAATCTGAGGTAATTGCAAATCATATGAAGAAAGGGGAAATGACATGTTTTAAAAAACATTTGAACTTTCATTCGAGCTTTATGTACACACCCGTGTCGTTATTGAGCGACATTTCTAGGCACGTCCATATTATCGAAACTGAAAGACATGTCGAGAAGAATATTTTTGGTATTTTTGAAAGATTTTTTCGTTTTTTTTTTGTTTTGTTTTTATAGGTGTTATATTTTTGTATTTTGACTTTCAATATTTTTTAAAATAATCCAAAATAGACCTTTGTACAGCAGAAGAAGGTGATGTCGAATGTACAGAATTGGAACCCTTTGAATAAATGGATTCAGAATCCGCTGAAGAACCTGCAATGACAGAAGAAGAGTGTGCACAAATACTAGTGTTAGGAGTAACAAATTCATTTTCTACATTCAGAACACTCACATTAGTGCTGGAGCAGGTTTCATCAGTTATCTTGATGGGAATCCACTGAAGACCAACTTCCTTGAAGATCCTACCCGTTGGTTTCCACTGAAGACTAGAGCGGGGAGTAGTGTTTTCTTTCACAGCAGAGGACTTCTTTGGAGAGACACTAATTCCTGTGTTGATCCGTCGTTCAGATACCATGTCATTGCTTTGCTTGGCTATGGGTTTGTATCTCCTAGTGGTCTTGTGGGATTCTGCATTCTTTCTCTGTGAGAAGGCACGAGAGTTTATCTCATAGAGGTATTGCAGAATGCAATGAGCATGGTCTCCATGGTAAATTCCCTTTTTGCACATGGGACATACAGGGAGTTTGGGATTCTCGAAAGACCTTGTGTACCTAGGGTTTGCTGACCGTTCAGGCGCCATGTTCGAAACACGACTATTCATTTGTGGTTGCCAATTCCTAGGTTGTTGGGAAGGAGTCCTAGGTTTTGGTTGATTACCATTAGGTGTGTGTTGAACTCTAGCGGTTGTTGGTTTACTAGGTTTTGAATACACATGGTTTACTTTCTGAATGTTCCCTTTTTGCTTACCATCCCCTAGGTTATTGGTTTGACCAACGTCATTTGAACCATTAGATTCCTTTGTGGGCGTAAGGGTCACACACTTGGGAGTACTCTTAGGAGTAGTGCAAGGTGCATTCACAGAGTTGTGTTTAGCAAGAGTGGGTTTTCTAAATGGAGGAACATAGGGTGAGATGGCTGGTTTTGGTACAGTCGATGGCACATCGGTATTAGGAGGTAACCTAGAAACATTAGAAGGCGGTTTTCCTAAGATAGATGGCTTTGGTACTTTGTACGCATTGGGTTGTCTAACAACTGATTTTACAACCTTAGCTTCCACAGTTTTCCCACCCATCTTTCCAACAAGTTTCTGCAACTCAGCAATCGCGATGTCTTTGTCTTGCAACTGAGCTTTCAGATCAGAAATATCCTTACTCTTTTCATTCAATTCACGAAATGATTCAGAGAGTTTTACTTGTAAATTATTGTCATCAGGAACTTTTCCAACTTTGGTTTGCAAAGCAAGTTCAAGAGAATGACAATGTTTCTGAAGAAAATCATATCGGTGTTGAAGAATCGTGAACTCTTTTTGATTAACATTTGTTGAAGGCTCACTGTCGCGACATTCACCTCCTAACTTAGCTCGTAGTTGTTCGATTGTTTGTTGCAGTTCATTGTAAGCTTTATCATACGAGAGTTTGTCATCCTTACATTCATCACATTTTTTGACATATTTATTCCAAAGATCGGTGAATTCGTTGTCCTTTTTGATGACATAAGACTCCATTTTCTCTTTCGTACGATCAAGCTCATTTTGGATGGTTTCAATGTCTGACACAGAGATGTTTACCGCAACGGGGTTACTATCAACACAATCACCACTGTCACTTGATTTCGAGAGACATGCGAGGTCGCTTTCCAAAACTTTAATTCTATCAAGAGATTCATCAGCCTCCTTCGCCAAAGATTTAAAGTCTTCAACAAATTTGGCTAGTTCTTTTAGAAAAGCGTTCTCAAGATTGCCTATCCTCGCATCAACTTGATTAATAATCGGATTGATTTCAGTATGAAGCACTTTTTGTAACTCGACATGAACGGGTGATGTAAAGTTTCCTCCAGTCATTTTGGCGTTAACAACCCGTTTGAGAATGACAAAATTATCTTTGAGCTCGTTAAGAAATCGTCGTGCAACACTGGGTTTAGGAGGATCCTCTGTCAATTCCTCACTAGGTAGCAAAAGCAATTCGGTACTAGTTTTAGATCGAACAAAAACCGTTGGAGGATTAACTTTTGGATAGTAAACAGGTGTCACTTCTTTATCAAGCTTTTTCATTCTTAAACGAGTTTCTTCAGCAAGTTCAGTAGTTTCCTCAGAATCATGCACACTAGGAGGATCATGCTCATCAGACAGGAGCACACTACCATTATATAGAGTTTGATTTGTAGCCTGAACCTGCTTAAGATATTCTGGATTGGGAGGAAGAGGACAACCTAAAGCCATTTTATAACGGGTGTAATTTATCTCATTCACTTTAGGTGCGAGCATATTTATCGTCTGCATAGATTGTCCACGTTTTACCAAAAGGTTGTCTAAGTCCCTAATCCTATCCTGAGCATTGCAAAAATCCTCAAGAAGCCCATCTTCTCGAATTTTGAAATCATGTTTCAGCTTTTTTATTTCTCCTTTTAAATCAGAAACGATAGATTTTTCAGTTGAAAGCTGTTTATTAAGAGATGTGATTTCATCATTCAATTCGCTTATCTTTTTAGCACTACTCAAATGTAAGGCATTTAATTTCTTAGTGGTGCATTTTTCTTGATAAACCGATGTAGCATGAGCTTGTTCAAGTTCCTTGATTTTAGCATGATGAATCTCAAAACTTTTCTCTCGTTCCTTATATCCCACAAGCTCAGTGGTCAATTTGGCATTAGTTTCTCTGAACTTATTATTAACCACATTCGCATGAGCAACATCCCTTGCAAGCTTATCAAATAATGATTTATAATACGCATGCGTCTCGTCAGGAAGGGTTGTAGGTTGCGCTACTTGATCCCCACTAAGGTCCACACTGGGTGCATTAGAAATAATATTGCTATTATTCGTTTGAACCTCGTGTGTCTCAGTGGAAGGCTCATGTGACTCAGTATACTCTTCCTCCTGATTAGACATATTATATAACTCATTAGCATTGAGACGTGGGTGTACCTCAGAGGAACCGTCTGAATCATACACAGGAGCTCTGTCAAGTTGAACTACCGATGTGGATGATTGCTGCGAATTAGCCATCAAAATGGAGTCGGAAGTCACCTCTTCTTCCTCCTCATATGCTGCTGCAGATGCCATGAGATCAAACTCTTCAGCTAGAAGTGGAATTCCTGCTTCTTCCTTTTGTGCTATAAGAAGCTGAGACTGGAGATGAGCAACATTCCTCTTCTTTCTTACATGTCTATCACGATGCTCAATATCCGCAGCATCATTGTCTTGTTGATAGGTCATAGTAGAAGTCGTGTGAAAAACAGGATCTCAAATCGTAGAAAGCGTGTGTTGGGGTGTCAACAAAATCAAAGTTTGCCTAAATTTTCCAGCCCGACAAAAAATTCCTCAGTCCGACAAAACGGTAATCCGAAAAAATTTTGAAACACTAAATTTTGAAATCGAGTTAGAAATAGCCAATAACTAGTAGGGAAAAAACTTGAAAAAATAAAATTTTAATGAAAAATAAAACCTAAAAATTTGAAATTTGGCCTAAAAATTTGAATTTTGGTCCGAAAATTTGAATTTTTGGTCGAAAATTTTTTCGCATAGCCAAAATTTGAAATTGAAGCTTAAATGGCCTAAAAATGGTCTAGGAAAAATTAAATTTTACTATGGTTTTCCCGCCAAAAAACTCTCTTTTTTTTTTTCTTTTTTTTTTTAAATCTTCGTGTAAACTATGTTCCGAGACTAGTCTAGATAGTGGCTAAGACTAAAAATTACTCAAACAAAATTTCCATCGGAATATTCTATCGGAATGTGCTTCTATCGGAATGTCCTACGATCGGAATGTCCTTCTATCGGAATCCTAGATCGCAATGATGACCTGTCGGAATGATTTCAGATCGGAATCTTCAGATCGGAATAATTTCAGATCGGAATATTTTCAGATCGGAATAACTTCAGATCGGAATATGTTCAGATCGGAATGTGGCTAAAATCAATTTGGCAGAGTAACGTCTCAAAGTTCCTTAAAAACCGTCGGAATCCCAGATCGCAAAGAACGATCGGAATGTCCAGATCGGAATAAGGTATCGAAATCTTTAGATCGCAAAGTAGAACCTAGAGGTTATTGCGATCTGGCCACACTCCCTTTGTACTTTCCGATGGTGAAACTTGCAAGAATTTCGGAAAGATGAAAAAACAAGAAATTTCTCAACTTTTGATCCAAAAGACTTGTTTTTAAGCCAAAACCAAGATGCCCAAATCACTACTACACGATTAAGGAAGGTATACGACTTGAAGAACACCAACGAGCTATCCACGAATCCCTTGGCGAATGATACCACTTGTAAGACGGAATCACACGACGTATAGAATAAGAAATATAGATAAAGTAAGATCAAGATTAAAACTATGAATGGAATATTAGATTAGATGAAGAAGAGTTAGAAAGATACAAGGTAGATGATTTTAGTGAGAGAAACTAAGGAGAGTTTCTCTCTCTAAAACTAGAAGAAGAGAAAAGATACAATGGGAGACACATACACAAATGAGGATGGTTATGCCTTTTATACTAAGGCTTACATGAATAGGAGGCCTTCCTCATTTGTGTGTTCGGGACTAGTTCCCGTTTCATGCATAATAATGACATAGAACTCTCGACACTGTTGAATAGCATTTTCCACGAGCTTCGCAACGGTATATTATATGACCATCACTTTAAATACTTCTAACAGTATCTTGTGACAATGACGCGGTTAAAAACTGTAACAAAAATTTTTTGACCAATGTGACAAAAAGATTTCAATAGATCGAGACTTAAAAAAATATAGACCACCAAATAGAAAACAATAAACACGAACACGATCCAAGGATGGAACCGAGGCTCTGATGCCAATTGTGGATTTGCTATATAAGATCCGGTGGTCTAGGTGGGTGGTGGAAGATGGTAGCCATTGTTGAGTTGAGAGAGAAAGTGGTTGTGTGTGAAAAGAAAGAAAATGTATTAAAATGAGAAAGAAACACAAGCAACACCCCTCCTTGGAAGCCTAGGAGGGGTATATATAGTCACACACGCTACTTAAACTATACAACGTTCCTAGTCTAGTCTAAGCGTGTGTGACTATGATAACTAATGGGAATTCTTAAATGTCGTAACATAAAGTGAATTTCCAACACCCATGAAAATCCACCCGGGTCAAACACATAATTTCCATCACAAAAGGAAATAAACCCCAAGGTGGTAAAATTACACAAGGCAAAGAAAAGTGGGGTATCCTTAGGCAAAAATTTCTCATAAGGAAGGGTAAGGTGATTTGGAAATGATAGCACTAAAGTCTCTATTCCGGGATCAAACACCGATTCCTTAACGGGAAAATAGCAAGAGGTGTTGACATTTAAGCTCAAAATATCATCATAATCCATAGTGGGAAAGTCGTCCTCTTCCAAACTTGATGTGAAAACATAAGTATCATCGGAATCATAGGAAAACTCATCCTCGTGAGGAAAATAGGTATTTAGAAAGATATCTAAATCCTCCTCAAATGGAATAACCTCTAAAGTAGGAATGATCTCTAAGAGTGGAGGATCCTCCTCAAAAGTCATGACTTCTAAAATTGGAGTATAAAAGTCAAAAGGAGTCTCCATGGAAGAATCACTCATAGAGATATGAGGTGCATTAAGATCATGGGGTGGGTCATCAATGTTAATGAGATCACTTAAAGAAGTGTCATTATCGTAAGTATCAAAGATTGGTTGATCAAAAATGGGTGGGTCAAAAGTGGGTGGGTCAAAAGATAGGTCGTACAAACCGAAGATAGTGTGATCACTTGAAGAAGTGTCATCACTATAAGTATCATAAATAGGATTTTCAAAAATTTGAGGCTCTAAGGGAAGGGATGAAGTTATCACAAAATCATTTTGAGTAGACTTTTGAATTCCAAAAGGATTAATAAAAATCTCTTCATTATCATAATTAAGAACATCAATCATATTGACCGACTCTTTTCCATTTGATTTTCTTGTGATTTTTCCCATTTTAAAAACTTATTGTTCATCCCTAACCTTAAGAATTAACTCCCCTTCGGCCACATCAACTAAGGCTCTTCCGGATCGTAAGAATGGTCTACCAAGTATTAACGGTATACGACAATCCATCTCATAGTCGACGACGACAAAGTCCACGGGAAAAGTGAATGTACCAACTCGAACAAAACGTCTTCGGCAATACCAACGGGGTATGCGAGAGTTCTATTAGCTAACTTGAGAGTCATGCGAGTCGGTACAAGGTCGGGTAATGATAATTGTTTCCATAACGAGAGTGGCATAAGATTGATGCTAGCACTGAGATCCGATAAAGCCATACAATCATCAATTTGAGGAAACGAGCAAGGTAACATGAATCGTCCGGGATCTCCTAGCTTTTCGGGAAGCTCTTTGAGAAGAATCGCGGAACAATTCTCATTTAAACGAGTGTTCACGAGCTCAACCATTTTTTCTTTCTTATTAAGCAAATCTTTAAACATTTTCACAAATTTTGGCATTTGAGCAAGTGCTTCAATAAGGCTAATGTTAACATTGAAGTTGGAAATCATTTTCAAAAAGTTGGAAACATGAACGTCATCTTTGGTGAGCACTTTAGCCTTGTCTAACCTAGAGGGATAAGGGATATTGGGTTTAGACTTGGAAGGTTGAGAAGGAGAAGGACTCGCTTCTTGAACAACCTTAGGGTTAGGCTCTTTAGGCAATGGAGAACTAGTACTAGGAGTGGTAGTGGGAGGAATCACCGGAGGGGAGTAGGATTACTCATTATGACCTCCGGGCCTTGTCTCTCCTTTATGGGCGAAGAGATGGAAGGTCCCACTAAAGTGGCTCCACTTCGAGTAGTGATAGCAATCACATTAGCACGAGGGTTAATCTCGGTATTAGAAGGTAAGGCTCCTTGTGGTCTAAGGGCTTGAATCATTGTCAAAAATTTCTTATCGGTCGATTCTTGCATCTCTCTCATAATTCGCTCATGGTCGGTTAATTTTTGTAGAACCAAGTCCATTTGAGGATTATGCATGTTCATTTGATTATACCCTTGATTAGGAAAACCTTGATTAGGAAAACCTTGGTTTTGATATTGAGGTTGAAAACCGTTGTTATTATGAAAACCTTGGTTATTATTTTGAAAACCTTGATTTTGACCATTAAAATTCCCTTGATTTGCATTCCCTTGAAAATTACCCATTTGAGGACCTTGGTTCCTATTTTGGTTTTGGGTATTTTGGGCGGGTGGGGGTGGTCTTTGTGGAGCTACAAAACCCGGGGGAGCCAAATAATTAGTACCCTTATAAGACAAATGGTTAACATCAACGCTTGGTTTAAATTGAACCTTCTCATTTGCATTGGTATTATAAGCATAAACTTGTTGTTGTTGATTGTAAACCTTGTCACAATTAAAATATGCATGTGGTCCACCACAAGTCTCACACGTTTCACAAGTTTCTTTTAAGGCACTCACTTGACCTTTTATGGCTTTGGTTTGTAGAGCAATTGATTCAACAGTTGAAGTAAGTTTATCGATTCTCTTATCGCTCTCACTAGAACTAGCACTTGTGCCATAGTAGCCCTAACACTCTTGGTTTGTACTTTAGCCTTGTTTTCAGTTATGTCCCAAGCCTCGTTCATGGATTTCACAAGAATATTGCCCCCGGCGGCACTATTAAGTGAGTCTTGGTCATTAAGTGTTAAACCATTGTAAAACGTATTAATTTGATGCACCTTAGTGAAACCGTGTTGTGGACATTTTCTTAAAAGCTCTTTAAATCGATCCCAAGACTCACTAAACGTTTCCCCATATTTTTGTTCAAAGGTAATGATGTCATTCCTTAAAGTGGTGGTTCGTGATGGTGGGAAAAAGTAGTTTATGAACTTGGTCTCTAAATCAATCCATTTGGTAATACTTTGGGTGGTTCCTTATCAAGCCAAATCTGGGCTTGTCCCTCGAGGGAAAAAGGAAAGAGTTGTAAACGAATGGCCTCTTGTGGCACCCCATTGTATTTCACCGTATTAGTCAAATGGATAAATCTCTTGATATGGTCATGGGGGTCATCTTGGGAACGGCCCAAAAATGGTGTAGCGGAAACCATTTGAATAAAACCCGTTTTGATTTCAAAATTATTTGCTCCAATTGCGGGGACAACGATAGCGTCATCGTTTCCCTCAACATGATATTGTAGAATCTCAATCATAGGACGGTTATCTGTTGCCATTGTATTGTCGAAAGCTCGATTCTCGGGATCGGCTTGAATGACGGTCTTTTTGTTTTTCTTCTTCTTCTTCTTTTTGGAAGAATTAGAAGTGTTTGGTACACCAATCGGTATGTATGTACGCGCGCGAGTGCGCATACAATTAAAACTTTAGGAATGAGGTAGGAGACCTCGGTCGACTTTGAGAGGAAAAGGATTATCCCTCTCGAGGTGCAATATTAAAAAGCTACAAAAATATATACTTAATACTACTTGAGTTGGCAAACCAATAATCGGTCGTCCCTCTCAATATACGCACAAGAAAGCGGGGAAACGAGGTGGCACAAAGCACTTAAAAACCTTTTTCCTTAGACGGGCTTTTATAGCGCGTCGCCTTATACCCACCTTATAGTTTGTATAAATCGAGTTCAAACGTCTTAATAGTATTTATCTATTTTGCCCTTTTTCCTTGTTTTGGATGCGAATACAATAGTTAGGTGATGAAATCCCAACTAAGGCCTTATTTGAAAAGTAGGTAAATTAATTGTGCTACGTAATATAATATAGTAAATGAAAAATCTTTTTGTATTTTTTAGAAAAATATATATTCACAATAAAAAGGAAAGAAATCGAACTAAGAAAAATAACAATAATACGTAATATTTTTTGTGTAATACTTTTAGAAAAAAAGTATTACTTATGAATTTTTTTTAATTTTTTTGGTGCGAATCTTAGGAAAGAGTTTGCTTTTGTGATTTTTTAATTTTTTTGTATTTTTAAGTTTTTGATTTTTTTTTTGTGTTTTTGATTTTTTTGCAAGAAAATTAACGTTCAAAAAGAACGAATCCCAAAATCCAAACGTCTCACGAAATCTTCAATCGTAACGAGTGAAGCGGCAGCGGCGCCAATTTAATATATGGATTTTAGTCAATCAATTAACAATTAATGTTCGTTTCCTCGACTCACTCGAATTGATATCGGACTAAACTTAAGACTAATTGTTCTTGGTAAAACGTATTTTTTGGTATTTTAAAAAAACTAAAATTTAATAAAAGACTAATTAATCTAATTAAAAAGAGAATATGTAATTAAAAATACTTAATTAAAAACTATTTAAACTATTTTAAACAAATGTGAAAACTATTTTAACTTTAAATAAAACTTAAATCTAATTAATCTAATTAATTCTTTAACTAAAACTTTTTAATGAAATCTATTTAAAACTGTTTTTAAACAAAACTATATTAAATGAAAACTAATTTAAAAACTAAATTTAAAAACAATTTAAAATTTATTAGAGTAATTAAAATATTTTTTATCTTTTTTTTTAAACTGAATAAAAGAAAACTTTTGAAAATTTTTAATTAAAATTAATTAAACCTAAAACTTGTATTTAAACTATTAATAAAACTGCAACTAGATTAAAGGGATAATAGGTTCTAAATGTAACATTGTTGTCCATTTTTACTATGTTATGCAATCACTTATTAATCTTACTAAAAAACGCACCCACCATTACTAATCCCTACTATTCTAACACTATTATCCTTTCCGTTTGATTTTGATGACGTGACACCGTTACTATATGTTTGACCCGTTAACTTTTGTTTGACCCCGTTAACTTTTGTTAACTTTTGTTTAACTTATATGGGAGGGGAACTCTCTCTCTCTCTCTCTCTCTCAACCTACCCATTTTCATAACCTAAACCTAGCCTCCATATTAAACACACATACTATTCTTCTCTTTTCATAATCTGGCAGCCGCTACAGGAAAATATTTCTGCCACCCACCGCCGTCTACTGCTGCCTCTCAAATACCACCATCTATCTCACCACATCACCGCCACAAATATATTTTTTAAACGTAACCAACCACCACGTCCTTATCCGTCAGTCACCGCCGCTCACTGCCACCCTCACCATCGAAACCGCAGCCACCGTTCACTACCACTACACCCACCAGAATCCACGTCGTCACCCCACCACACCACCAGATCCATTCACAGTGTTCTTTTCTCTCAAACAACAAACCCAACAATCCCTAGATGTTATTCCAGTTTTCCGGTGACTGAAAACTTAATCTTGTTGATATTACAGTCCATTTACAATGATCTGAGCTTGATATCTTCAATTTTTCAGATCTTCGATTTTTTAAAGCTCAACTTCATAATCAAGTTCCCAAATCAATGTTCTTCAAATTCAAATCATAACCAAGGTGGTGGAGAGACAGATTCGAAACGAGGTCGAAGCTTCTTCACCTCTTTGCTGAGGTGGTGAAGAGACTATTAATTATCGGAGATAGTCGGAGTGGGCGGCGATGAGGTGGTGATGGGCGATGAGGTGGTGATGGGCGACGATGAGGTGGTGATAGTCGGAGTGGGCGGACATGTTTGATGCTTAGTTTAACCATGTGCTTTCTAATCTTGTTATAGATGGATCGATTATAGTTTCAATTTCTACTGTGTTGACGTGATGAGGATCGGTCTTTGTGAGGGAAGATGAGTGGGGGAAGATCAATGGCGGATATAAGGTGATTGAACTGATATGGAGATGGAAAAAGGGAGATGTAGGATCGGTCTTTGTGAAGGAAGATGAGTGGGGGAAGTCAAAGACATGTTATATCTTCTTAACTGTTGAAAAGAGATGGAAAAAGGAAGATGTAGGATCGTTCTTTGTTGAAAAAACAAGTAGGGTATAAAACAATTGATATTTATCTTCTTAACTGTGCTAGTATCTATTTAACAAAAGTTAAACAAAAGTAAGTTATCCCCTCCCATATAAGTTAAACAAAAGTTAACAAAAGTTAACGAGGTCAAACAAAAGTTAACGGGTCAAACATATAGTAACGGTGCCACGTCATCAAAATCAAACGGAAAGGATAATAGTGTTAGAATAGTAGGGATTAGTAATGGTGGGTGCGTTTTTTGGTAAGATTAATAAGTGATTGCATAACATAGTAAAAATGGACAACAATGTTACATTTAGAACCTATTATCCCTAGATTAAAAGATCCTATATTAATTAAATGATGGGTAAATAAACACAAATGAAGTACTAGACTAGATGGTTAAGGTGTAGGACAGTTATACGAGTGGTCACGGGTTCGAGCCCCAGAAGTGACAACTTTTTGGAATATTTTTTTTTTGAAATAAATTTTTGGACAATCAGATCAATTGTATCTGTTGTATTTTAGCAGCAAATATCAGTAACAAAAAAACTATAAACGCAGACAGCTAAACAAATCAGATAAGCAGTAAAACTCAAATAAGCATAAGAACTAAAACAGGCGATAAGCAGATAAAATCTTAAACTAAAAAATAAGCAAACCAAATTTAAACTATCTAAAATAAGCAAATGTAATCTAAAAAGCAATCAAGGCAATACTGAGGTTAACAAACTGATCAAACCTGAACTCAAAATATTTAAACAGCTAAAATTTAAACAGGGCAACACTATATCTAAAAATAAGAACAAGTAAAAGCTAAACAATCAACCCAAATAAGCCAGCAATTATACCGATTACCAAAACAACAGATATCTAGCAGTCCTCTATAGCAAATCAAACCCAAATATTAAGAAACTCAAACTCTAACAGATTAAATCAAATAATGAGCATAACTAACAATCAAACAACCTAATAAATCTAAAACTGATAAAATAAAAGAAAGAACTAATACCTTGTGACGATTCCGTTGAGCAGTAGACCGGCGCTGAGCCGTCTATGATACTAGATCGAAACCACCACTTTCTCGAACCATCAACACAACATAAAATCGAACCAAACAGCTTGCACCAAAAACAACTTCTCGGAACAGATTTTTAATTTTCCCAGTAGGGGAAAATATCCAATCACTTTTACTTTACTTTATCAATTATAATAAAAACTAATAATAATATTGAGAAAATAAAAACAGATTAAATATTATAATAAAACTTGTCAGAAAATAAAATGAGACGAGATTAATTAACTGAAATAAAATTTTTTATTAATAACTAAAACTTGGATTACAATACTGGAAAATTAAAATTACAATTTACCTAAAACTAATTTTTGCATAAATAAAAATAAAACAAAAGTGCACCCTGATTACATCTTTGATGGGGTTTTTATAGAGAAACACTAGAAAACTTGTTGAGGAAGCTTCTTGAGTAAGAAATCAAATCCCCGCCGCTCTTTCCTTCATTTTTCTTCTCTTTCTTCAATCCACGGCTGAAAATCATTACCCATCACACGGATTGCCACCGTGGATGGTTTTGTGTTACGTGTGCTAGTTTGATGCCTAGGTGGAGATAGATGATTGGATGGAATGGTGGTGGTGTGTGGTTTATCCAACCACGTCAGGAGAGGACCACCATTTTGATGCTTCCGATTAACTTGGGGATTTAATCCCCAAGTGTGTGAATCACACGAATCACAACAAAGCCCCAAAATTTATCTTGGGTAATTTTTTTGGATCAAGGTAAATTAGGGTTTGAATGGTGGTGGCTGCGTATTTTGTGGGAGAGAAGAAAGGTTGCTTTGGTTGTAACGAAAAGTGAATAAGGGAAATGGGCGGTAAATTCGTTTATTAAACGTGTGGAAGCAAGTGAGTTGACCAGGGCTTTTTGACCAAATAACAAGTGAAAGAAATTCACTTTAACCGTTCCAAACATTTTAATGGGCTTGGCCCAAGTAAACATTCCTATCCGTTCTTTCTTCTTCTTTTGCAAATGGGCTTTTGGACCAAATCTATTAATCCATTTCTTAGTTATTTAAATTGGGCTTGTAACTTGGGTTTTCAGGCCCAATAAGCTTGCGTGGGACCCACAAGGCCCAATTTACTCCAATGAGATTAAATCCTCTAAAAACAAGCTCGATTTCGGCTTTCTTGTTCTTTTCTTCAAACTCGTGTTGGTTTCGCCAGTATTCGTGAATTTGGGCTTACTTTTGGTTCTTTGACTTTGTCTTTGTCTCTTTCTTGAACTTTTCTTCAACATTTGACCGTGAAATCCCGTGTTTTCTTTCCTTTTGATGTTTTGTACCTATTTCACACAAAAACACAAAACCACGCGTAATTCCGACTTTTACGATATTATACACATGATTAGGTCTTGTTTTTCCTTTATTTTAGTGGCAAAAGGATAAGTGTTTACACACTTATTACCCACATCCATATCCTCCTGCGCGTGGGCAGCTGATGCCTCTCAAATATCGAGCTCCATAGTGTTTCTCTCAGCACGAACCCGTAATGGCTCTTCATTCTCCTTCAGTGGGTGAGAAAAAAGATTCAGATCTTCTGGGAAGGTCTCACGTACAAGATCAAGAATATCCATCACTGTATCACACATTGTTGACAAGATAAGAGTTTTGTTAGGTAGTTAGAGGGGAAAAATACTTACAAAATGGTATGAAGAACGTTGAGGAGACCACTAACCCTGGCCACGAGGATCGCGGAAGTAAGGAACTTCGCGCTCACCACATATGATTGCGCGGCTAAGTCCCAGAATGCACAACAGGGCTTTAGGATAGGCCTGAATGGGAATGCGATTGTTGTTTAGAATGTCTGCATCTGCGGCGCTATACGTGATGGGGCCAGGCATGGGGTCCTTCCTTAACGTTTCAGATGTCAGAAATGGGTATTGGAATGGGTAGGCGGCGTTGTCAATCCAAAAGAAGGAGTCGTTCCAATTCCTTAACGAGTCCACTTTCTCGACATAGCGTTGGAGACCACCCTTCCGTTTGGCAAACGACACCCATCCATTCCACAGGAGGCGCGGGTAGAAGACGCGAAATAGGTCCACGGTTGGTTCTATATCTAGGGTGCGATAGTTAACTTCAAAGTTGGATATTTTCGCCGCTCCTATACAGTGTAATTGGGACACATGGATCTCATAATGCGTAAGTATACTGATAAGAAAGCGTGACATAGGGATTCAGTGGTTGGCGTAGTCGAAGAAACTGGTGTACATTCCTATTTTGCCCTCGGGCGCCTATCTAATGTTTCGGTGTGGATTCGGTACTTCTGGGTGCAAGTAATGGGGGATATAGTAGTCCGATGTGAACCGGTCTAGTTCTTCGACGGTAATAGTGGACGTAATCTCGGATAATTGTCTAACCATGGTTGTATGCATGTCGAAATGATAGAGATTCGTAATTGATTACCTTGGGAGTATCTTGTTTCGAATGGAGGAGACAAGAGCTTGATAATGAAAGTATTTTACTGAAAAAATTGGGCAGTCAAAAAGCGGCGATGATATATATAGGCACTCGGTTTACTATTCCACTTCTTTGGATCTGTGCCACGTGTATTCCACTATCATCATCAAATGGTGGAAGGTCAATCGGTGAAGTGACGTGGTAGGCATTTTTCCTGATTTTCAAAGGGATTAGGTGAAAAGGGGTATGTATGTGACCTTGGCGGTCAGGACGTGCGACCACTAGACTGGGGGGGCATGATGACGTATAGTCCCTATTCGGGTTGCAAAACCCGATCCACGGGTACTGCCCGTGTGCATTGGGTATGGATTATCATTGCGCAGTGCGCGCAAGGCCCAGGAGGCCCAGTAAGCCGCTGTCGCACAATGGTTGATTACTTAACCAAGTCCTCGTCGCCCTACAACAGGATAAAACAAAATATAATCTATTCTGTGATTATATTCGCCTAAGGAAAAAGGAGATATATACTTACCTTAGTTACATGATAAGGATCAAGCTATTTTGAGTTGTTATCTCTTCCTTAGGCCGCAAGAGTAGGAGAGCCCAGCCAGGACTCTCTCGGGTATAAAAGGAACCCCCGAGGTTCCACAAAGGTACGATACACAATACTCTAAAACCCCTCACATATACTCAAACCGATTACTTACTCTCACGCTGGAGTCTAATCATGGGACAAGCCCCCACGGTAAGCCTAACGGTGTATGTTATTTAGTGTGCAGGGTCTTCAAACAAGATTCACTTGGTGCAAGAGTCGGAGTCCACAAGACCCGGAATTAAGCCTAATTCAGGTCTAGCTCGGTCCATCCAACTTTTGTATCAACAAAAAACGTAACTAATACAAAAACGATAATTGGCCTTATACCACCTCCTTCGAGAACGAATCCATCGGTTTTTAAATTCACGCTGGTTTTTCTTAAAATGTATACGTCTTTATATACTTGACACTAATTTACTACATCAAGCTCATAGGGTGTCTTGTTATGAGGTTTAATAACTAAGACCCTATTTTGCACATAGCAAGTTGTACTAATAGCTTCTACCCAAAAGTGAGTAGGTAGTTTGGAATCAGACAGCATAGTTCTAGCAACTTCTATAAGTGTTCTATTTCCTCTCTCAGCAACTCAATTCTGCTGAGGAGATCTAGAAATAATTAATTCCCTCCTAATCCCTTTAGCCTCACAAAAATAATTCATTTCCTTGTTTTTGAACTCTCTCCCATTGTCACATCTAATGGCCTTGACAGATTTCTCAGTACGATTTTCAACTTAAGTAATGAAGACTTTAAGAATATGTGGTGTTTCATCTTTAGTTTAAAGAACGAACACCCAAGTAAATCTATTAAAATCATCTGTAACAACTAAACACTACTTCTTATTATTTAGACTATACACAAAGGTATGTCTAAATAAATCCATATGAAGAATCTCGGGAGGCTTAGAAGTAGACTTTATAATTTTGGACTTACAGGATGTTATGTGTTGCTTTCTTTTTAGACAAGCAACACAAGTTTGGTCATTGAGAAAATGTTTGGAACGCAAACCTCTAGCCAAGTGTTCTTGAACAAGTTTATTGATATTTTTGAAATTTGCATGACCAAGCCTCCTATGCCAAAGTATTGCCTCATTAGATGTAGCTTGTGCAACCAGAGCAGTTAACCCTTCTTTAGGAATCGGTTCTTTCATATCAACATAGTACATGTTTTTATTTCTTGGACCTCTAAAGAATATTTGATTATAATTAGGCATCTTAAATTCTGGAGAAAGAACCACACATTCTGTGTCAATGAAAAGTACATAAGTCCTTTTGTCACATATTTGAGATATGATTAAAAGGTTATACTAAAGCTCCTTCACATAGTACACATCTTCAAAGTTAATGTTGCCAGCTTTAAACGTACCTTTGCCATATATTCTACCACCAGTTGATCAAGTCAGGTAAAAACTCCAAGTTCCCAGTCATGTACCTAGAGCATCTACTATCAAAATATCCTATATCTTTAAGCTCCTATAGTGAAGTACCCAATACAAGTTAAGAAACAAATTAGTTTCTTTTGGGGACCCAAGCCATAACATACTTGGATCTTCCTCGTGCATCAATGTAATTTAGTCTTTGAAAAATAGTTGATGCACCATTAGGTTTGTCAGTCTTACAAACCCAACATGCTGAGGACTTATAAGCATTGAACCCATTTTCACTTTCCCTAGTTTTCTCTAATACTCTTGAGTTTGGCCTAAAGTTATTTGACCAAGTTGTCTTTTGAAAACCAAAATAAATTTTGGTCAACTAGAATTAAAGCTTGGCCTAACAGAATCAAAGTTTGGCCTACCAGAATTAAACTTTCGTCTGTCAACATTAAACTTTTGATTTTGAATGTTTAAGGCTAGTTTCTTCTGAAATTATCCTCTATTTTTTGGTTGTGCTTTAAAGGGTTTTGTTTTTTCACTTCCAAACTGCGGTCTTGGGTTGAAAGCAACAAAAGGTTTACTAGAATTAACTGGTTATGGTCTACTAGCATTGGCATGACTAACATGATTACATTTAGTCCTGTTGTTTGAGCTTTCATATCCCATCCCAGCTTTATTATTAAGACCACATTTAGCTTTCAAATGATCAAGACTTCCACACAAATAACATGTTTCTTATATATAACAAACCCTTTTCCCAGCTGTTGAGGTTTTTGATTATTCCAATTTATTTTATTCCGTTTGGGTTGTTTAGCCATATACATCTCAACATACTTAACAATTTTCTTAATGGGCATGTACTTAGGTGCATTGGGATTCAGTTTCTAGTATTTTCAAGGGCTATCTTTTCACCTACCTTAGTGGTTTGAGATGTACCACTATTAGAGCTATCACACTTAGGAGTACCAATTTTAGTACTAGTGTTAGTGATAGTTGTATTTTGTGGAGACTCATCACTAGCAGTGATAAGGATGACATTGTCATCCTCTTTAACCTCTTCTACCTTAATAGGCTCATACTCAGGTTCCTTATACTGTTAGAATTTTGGAAGTCCAGTAAATTCTAAATCTTTCAAAGGAAGAAAATAAACAAGTGGGGGTTCAACTAAATGATAATCACCATTGTAGCCTAGACCCTATTTGCATTTTTTAGGAACCTGGCTACCAATCATCTTTTCTAGATTCTTTGTGGTAATTTCAGAACTTCTGAATGTTAATTCGTTTTCAAGTTTAACAATATCAGTAGCCTCTAGTTTCGACTTAAGAACAGTAATTTCACGTGTTTGAGCAACTATTTCTGTTTTGAGAAGAATAATAGAATCTTTAAAGGCTACTTCTTGTTCCTTATAACATCCTATTTGTTCTTCTAACCTGACAACTCCCTTTTATAGTTAGTTACATCATACTCAGAAAAACGATAGTTTCTAGTAATATTATCAGAATATTTTTGTAGTTCATATATTTTTCTTGACAAGCAATAGTACATTGTTTATTGATGATTATCTCAGAATCTGACAATGCCATGAGAGACATGCTTTTAGCATCATCTTCACTCCCGTGAGTTCCCAGTCAGTATCAGTGTCATCAATAGCCATCAAGGCCTTTAAAGGGGGTTATTCAATAATTACTTTTCTTTCTTATGGCTTGCTGCTTGTACTCCTGCATTTCCTTGCAAAATGGCCTTTCTTGTGGCAGTTGTAGCACTCCACTTTTGATTTATCAAAACCAAACTTATCACCAGCATTGAGAGTGATTTGATTTCTTGTTCTTTTGAGAAACCTTCTTGCTCTCATAATTAGAAAATCCAATTGATTTTCGATATCCAATTCTTCCAGATCATCATCATCATCAAGTTGCTGAAGATTATCAGAAACTATTTTAGTCACATTCTTGTGGTTAGACAAAAATGCATAGATAGGATTATCACTTAATCCAACAACATTGATTGAGGTGCTACCAGATTTAATAGATGCACTATCAGTATTAATCTTTTCGCCATAATTAAAACTATTATTCTGACTGGATATGAATGCAAGATTAGTAGCATTCAAGGATGATCGTGTCTTTCTTAACCACTTTAAAGTGATAGTACATATCATCAATGTTGATTTGATCAATAACATCCTCGTTTTCCTAAATGGATACTTTAGTAGCCATCTTTGTTGGCATGCTTCTAAGAAAACTAGCATTTATGTCTTCTTGCTCAGCCTTTTCTCCTTGAGTGACGAGTTTGTTCACAATTCCTTGAAGTGTATAGTAAATAGAGTCAAGAGATTCTGAACCATCAACATTAAAGTTTTCAAACATTGATTTTAATAATGCTTTCTTGGCTTTCTTGGTGGAGTCATTACCGCCAAATCTAAGAACAAAAGCATCAAACATTGAAACTATTATGCTGTTGAAAAGCAAGAATGTGTTCATTTGGTATAGCTAGCATAACTATGCTTCTTGCTTTCGTATCATTTGATCTTTTCTTCTTTTCATCCTTAGTGATTTCTAATGTAGAAGTAGCATGTTTAGTGTGTGTGTCTCCATGGGCAATGACTTCCCACAGATCCTAGTTGTACATTTTCACAAAATGAGTGAATATGAATTTCCACTCCTCAAACTCTCCTTGTTTGAAAATTGTAACCTTTCTCATTGTGTTCGATTATGCAGCCTCTGAGTCCATCTCTTGAGTTTAGAGAGTTCTGGAATAACATTGAAGATCAAAGCTTCTCAACAAGCTCTGATACCACTTGTTGATACCTTATGATCTTGTTAGTCTAGCTTGTAGACTTAGATTGTACAAGATAAATCCTATAGTCTTAGTATAAACTTTAAATAACTACCAAAGAGTATGCAAAGTTTACTCTTTGATATTATGAAGATTAACCAGTTTGTATGTGACAAAGGAATTCACCAAAAAGCTCTAATATTAATAATACGAGTACTCCTTATGAAAGTACTAGGGTTACAGAACTTTAAAGCTAATAATGAAGATTTGAGAGTTATATCTTTAAACTAAACCTATGACCTCCTTTTATACTACAAGGAATCTTTTACATGATAAACATTAAGTAAACTAAGAAGGTATACACAGAATATCTTCTTATGATAACTAACACATCTTTAACCTTTCTCTTCAACAAGAATATCTTCTCCTCATAAAAAACACATTTTGAGTCTTTATCCTCTTACCAGCATTAATCATAACAACCAACACTAAGGTTTGACCATGTTTATTCTGACCAAATTTGCCCAAACAATACCAGTACTAATAATATCACTACCAGCATTAAACAATCGTAATACAGGACGTACAATACAAAACTAGTACTAATTTTATTCCCAACAAAAAATATTCGAAAATTTACTCAAAAAATTAAAAATATTCCAATGTTTTTTTACAAATATTCGATTTTTTAAAATATTCGAAAGTTTACAAAAAATTCCATTAAAATATTCTAATATTTACAAAAAAAATCTTTTAAAAGAATAAATATTTACAAAGAAAAAGCTTTTTTTAAATATTTTAAATCTATATAATTTGAATTAAGAATTTTTTTTTGAAAATTGGTCCCTAACTACTTACAAATTTATCTCTACTTTTTTATTATAAATTAACTTTTTGCAACCTTTGAATATTCTAAAGAAAATTTTTTGATTATTTTTTGCATATATATATTTTTTTTGAAACAAGAACTAAATCTTCGTTAAATTTAGCAAAAAAATTCAAATTTTAAAAAATTAAACCTAGATTTTTTTTACAAAAAAAACTTCAAATTCTGAGTTGTTTGCCGCTATCAGTCATAGTAAATTTTTTACATATGTTTTTAGGACTTTCAACATTTTTATTTTATTTTTGTAGGAGGCTGACATAAGTACCTAATAGTTCTTTGTAGCTAGCGGTCAGTGAGTCATAGTAAATGTTTTACATATTGTTTATAAAACTTCGTGAGACTTAGTGAATGTTTTTTGAAATATTTTCTTAACTCAAAAAAATATTTTTTTTTAAATTTTCTAACTTTTTTTGAATATTTTATACTTTTTTTTTAAATATTTAAAAAGAAATATTAATAAAAAAAATATGAAATAATAATAATAAATAAATATTGAATAAAATTTAATAATAATTTTTATAACTATAATTATTATTTTTAATAAATATTGATCATAAATTTGTAAAATCTTGAATTACAATGTAATCGAAAATATTACATCAATTTTGTCATATGATCTGAATTTCCTCATTAGTTGTAATTAAAAGACACACATTACAATTATATTCGCTAATCAAACAACGAATATAAATTATTATTTATATTAAATTACAATAATGAAAGAAACAAGATTTCAAAATACAATTACACCAATATTAAGATACATTACGACCAACCAAACACCCCATAGATTGAATTTTATTTTTGTTTGATAATTTTCCTATTGGAAAAAAAGTGAAAATATCTTTAGAACGGAAGGAAATCTAGTTTGTGGCTGAAGTTGTCCAAACGTCACAACCAACTAAAAATCCCGAGGCAGAGGAACACCTCTTATCTTCAAACAAACCAAAATATCTTCCCTCAATAAAAATGTCACAAATTATTCAGTTTGAAAATTTGTCGCCATGAACGCCTTAGGTGCAGCTGCACCTTTTTCTCTTCCAATCTCTTTATCTCGCTCTTCCAAATTCACCACAACTAAGGTTATATTTCTAATCATATATATTTTTCAAACTTAAAATTAAGACATGTGTGTGACATTGATGTAATAAGTTGTGCTGGATAATATAGTGAGTTTCATAATCTTTGTAATACATAGCTAAATGCAATTTAGTTTTGATGAACTATATAAGTATATATTTCCTATATAAGTATGTATAGAACTTTATGTCTCTGTGTTAACAGATAATGATCTATTTGATCCTGAAACTTATATATGAACTAGTATGTTTTGGAACAAAATATTACTTTAGGATAAATTGGCTAAGTATGGCAATGATATCTAGTAATGACTTGATGTTGGATATTATGGAACATAGGGATATAAAGGAGGATTTGTGGTGTTTGCGGCATCGAAAGATGGTGGCGAGGAAAGTGGATCTGAGGAGAAGAAAGACTTATGGAGTAGTTTGTTTGATGTTGAAGATCCAAGGTCTAAATTAGTTCCACAAGTTGAGAAAAAGTTTTTGGATGTAAATCAAGCACTTGAGGTGGCTAGATATGATTTACAATATTGTGATTGGCGTGCTCGGCAAGATCTTCTTACGATCATGCTTCTTCATGACAAGGTTACTAGCTCTTCCATCTTTATACCATACTAAAACCAAATAGATAATTTTTAACATTGTTGAGATGTTTAATCATTCTACCATACCAAGAGTGCCTCACCACCAGGACGGAACAGGGCGGGTCACGGGACATAATTTTTGTTGCGTAGTGTTAAATCTGTTAAAAAACTTCGATTTTTGTTAGCTTTGTGCTAAATGCACATGGTCCCTAAAAATTGTGTTTGTAGTATTGTTTAGCTTATTGTATGCGCACCTGTTCGTTTCGTGTCCGTTTTGCGTCTTGCTTCCGTCCCTGCTCACCACCCTTACACTACATTACGGGTTCAAGACTTCAACTCTTATTGGGAGTTGTACTTACTGATTAAGCATAGGTTATGGTTCAAGTCCTTAAACTGTGAGTGGGTATTTGTTGTTAAAAATGAAATATCATCCGTTCCATCAATCGTTTTTGATCTAGTCTTTTTATTCTAACATTTATCAGTCTTATGTTGGTTCTGTGGATTAAAATTGGACAAAGATGGATTTCATGACTGTGAAAGCACAAAAATGTGATTGATTATTATCTTTTGTTGCCATTTTTTAAGACGGGTCTCTATTTCCAGGTAGTGGATGTTTTAAACCCTCTTGCTCGAGAGTACAAATCCATTGGGACATTGAAGAAGGATCTAGCGGAATTACAAGAAGAGCTTGCACAAGCGCATAAACAGGTGAACAAATGTGTGGATAAATCGGCACGGATATAAAGCTATTCAATCATATTTATCATGTGGGTCACACAAATTTAGGTACATATATCAGAAGCAAGGGTTGGTGCAGCTTTAGATAAGCTAGCATACATGGAAACCTTAGTCAATGACAAACTTTTGGAGGACAAAAACACAGCAACATCAGATACAGCTTTATCTCGTGCTACTTACACTCCAACTTTTGAAACGGCTGAAAGCAAAGCTGAACGGAAAAGCATAAGGGTGTCTGGTCCGGTCAAACCTTACCATCCCCGACTAAAAAACTTCTGGTACCCTGTCGCATTCTCCAATGATCTCAAGGCTGACACACTGGTAAGCCAATTTATATACAAATTTGCATCTGTTCTGCATCGTAGAGCTAGCATGTTCATCTAGTATCATTCGCTACACATGTGAATACCATTACTTGATTTGATATAATAGATACCTATTGAATGCTTTGAAGAACCATGGGTGTTATTTCGCGGGAAAGATGGCAAACCGGGATGTATAAAGAACACATGTGCACATAGAGCATGCCCTCTTGACTTGGGCTCAGTGAATGAGGGTCGGGTGCAATGTCCATACCATGGTATAAACGAGAACGATAAACTATAGTCTTTTAGTATATGTACTGAAGACGCATCATCTTATTATTTACATTATGATCTTCAGGGTGGGAGTACTCTGCAGACGGGACATGTGAGAAAATGCCTTCAACAAAATTTGTTAATGTTAAAATAAAGGCACTAACTTGCATTGAGCATGAACGGATGATATGGATATGGCCTGGCAATGAACCTTCTTCACCCATTCTTCCTTCACTACTACCACCTCCAGGATTTCAGATACATGCGGAGGTCTGATACTGCAAATTCAAACATAAAACATTGTGTTAATAGAAGAAAAGTATTATATTATCTTACATCTAATATTTATTAACTGTCATGTCATTATGCTAATTGGGACCAATAGATTGTGATGGAACTGCCTGTGGAGCATGGACTGCTTCTTGACAACCTTTTGGATCTTGCACACGCACCTTTCACACACACTTCCACCTTTGCAAAAGGGTGGAGTGTTCCAAGGTCTACTCCCACCTTAACACACATAAGTAGAATTCCAACACTTTATTTATAAACTTTTGACGACTAACGTTTGTTTTTGTGTTACAGTTTTGTAAAGTTTTTGACCCCTGAATCCGGTCTTCAAGGATACTGGGATCCATATCCAATTGATATGGAGTTTAGACCGCCGTGTATAGTTTTATCAACAATTGGGATATCAAAACCAGGAAAACTAGAAGGCCAAAGCACCAAACAGTGTGCGACACATCTTCATCAGTTACACGTGTGTTTACCATCATCAAAAAATAAGACGCGGCTATTGTACAGAATGTCACTTGATTTTGCTCCTCTTTTGCAACACGTTCCATTCATGCATATTCTATGGAATCATTTTGCAGAAAAGGTAACATACATTAGAAACTTAAAAGGGTATATTTTTCTTATGCGTGACAATTTCGACCCATTTACATAAATGAGCCCATTCCGGGTGAGTCTGAGATAAAACTGGTCAAATAGTTGAATAGCGGTTTTCCTTGAATAAATGGGTTCACAGTTGCTCAAAGTCTACTTTTAAATCATACAATCCCCCCAAACTGTTCTAAAGAAAATATTGTAATTCAAATTACAGTATGATAGTATTGTCGCTTTTTCTGCAATCATTATGAACGTATAAGTAGTTACTTTCGGCAAGTTTAATGCACATAATAGGGTTTGTTAACACCCACCCGTTTCAACCCGAATCCGTTTTTGACCGATTTCAACCTGAACCTGTTTTGACCCATCAGTTATGTATGGTACAGAATGTCACTTGTTTTGGCTGATGTTAAACATGTGCATCTTCATACAATACACATCTAGTCAGTCCGGGGACACCCATAAAATTTGGCGGCGTAGTGTTAATTTTTGTAAAAAACCTCCATTTCTCGTAAATGCACCCGGTCCATAAAAATTGTACGTGTTTCCACTCTTGTATAAATGTTTATAAATACACTTGGTCAATTTGTGTCTTGGTTCGTCCCTGCATCTAGTATGTAAAATATAAAAGATCTGTCAAGTTTACCTAAAGGAAACTATAACTATATGTAACTAAATCTTTGAGCATATATACAAAAATTAGGGATAGTGATGGCTTCGTGAACTAGTCATAAAATGTTATATTTAGCCATTTAGGAGCAAGTGTCAGTAAGGAATCAGTTAATAACATTCTCCACCCTGATTTTTACATTACAGGTTCTAAACGAGGATTTAAGGCTTGTACTTGGCCAGCAAGATAGGATGATCAATGGAGCTAATGTGTGGAATTGGCCCGTATCGTATGATAAGCTAGGCGTAAGATACAGGTTGTGGAGAAATTCTTTGGAGAAAGGAGCTAAGCAGTTACCCTTCATCAAATGATACTATATATTAAGACTATTAACTAACTTTTGTGAGCTATTAACACTTTTTAATTGGTTTTGGTCAAACGATATGATGGAGAGTCCAATGCTTCATGCTTATACACAGATTTTGCCGAGCATCACAAGTCGAAGTATGTGATTAAAAGGACAAAGTTAGACAATTTCGGGGGACCAAAATTTGTAAAATGGAAGGAAGTATAGGAGACCTTTTCATCATTTTTCTTCATTTTGTACAGTTGTGATAAAGTTTACTTTTCAGGTTCTATTGTGTGGTTCATGACATTGAACATTAGCTAAACTCTGTATCAAAACATCCGATATATAGTCTTGTTGACCATCACTATACAATTAATTACAAGAACATAAAAGTTTACGTCCCTTGGTTTGATCTATGTCATGTGTAGGGTTCAATACCTACAACCCTGATTACTAGATGCGGAATATCGATCACGAAGAACACACACAAAGAATCGACAGGAAAGTAGAAGCGACGCCCACAAGGTAAATCACTAATCGTTTCCGATTAGTTTATTGAAAGAATAACGTGTTTGGTTTGTTCCCCCTCACCTTCTTTTATAGAGATGAGGGGGAACCGACTCTAATGACCTACGGGTCGGGTTGGGCTTAGACATTGCCAACCGACCTTTATTCTTAGCTCCAAGCAGTGTTGTAACTTGTGTCCAGGTACCACCTTCATCAAGGCATCCGCAGCATTGTGTTCAGTACCCACCTTCAGAACTTCAACCGTCTTTGCTTCCAAGACTTCTCTGATAAAGTGATAGCGCACATTGATTTGCTTAGTCCTTTCATGAAAAACATGATTCCGCGATAAGTGAATCGCGCCCTGATTATCAATTAACTGCAACAGTGTTGAGCTTCACGCCCAACTCTTCCAAGAGTCCCCTTAGCCAAATAGCTTTCTTCACAGCCTCAGTAAGGGTCATATACTCCGCCTCTGTAGTTGAAAGAGCCACCACGTGTTGTAGCGTTGCCTTCCAGCTTACAACACATCCTTGTACTAAAAATGCGTAACCAGTGAGAGACCTACCCTTATCCGGTCCTTAGCGTAGTCTGAATCAACAAAACCTGTTACGTCCACATGGTTGCCACGATTTGTCCCATACACCAAACCCACGTTTACAGTGCCCTGCAAATATTTCATGTTAGCCTCAAAATATTGAGTCAAACAAGAATGTTCGGTCATAGGTTTCTATTGTAATATTTATTAGAACGTTGTAATAGATAGTTAAATAGTCGTGGTTCACGGGCTTGGATTTAAGCTACTTAAAGTCCAAAAGACAAGCCCGGTCCAAACAATATAACCCATTATGGTTACATGTAAGCCCTGCTATATAAGGCCCTTCCTAGCATGTTAGGAAGGGTGGATGAGCATTTGTAAACTCTAATCTTCTCTAATCTAATATTCACCAAGTTAATCATCTCTCTCTCTACTTTCTCTCTGTAGGAATCCATCTCTTTTCATTTATTTTCTATCATTAATCATCATAATAATATGGGACAACATTTGGTATCAATCGCCACGGGGTAGATTGTGTTTGGTTGTTTGGTATTAGTTTGATTCGGTTGATTTTTCCATCTAAATCATCTCGAATTAAATTTCTTTTTAGTATTTCGGGCTATGAATCTTGATATAACTCATTTATATCGATTTGGTAGGGATTTGGTTTGGTTTTTGTGGTAAAAATCGCAAGATTTTGAGGTGTTTGGATTCATTTTTGAGTTACGGTTCGTTACTGCTTCAAGATCATTCCGAAATAAGATTTTCAGATAAGGGTTAATTATTCCGAAAAAAGGATTTTCGGATAAGGGTTTTACTATTCCGAAGAAAGTCTTTTCTCTGAATTTACTTTATTCCGAAAAAGCATCTTTTCCGAAGAATCGTTTATTCCGAATAAGGTACGTTTCTCTGAAATTTTCAATTTCTCTGAAAAAGTATATTATTCCGAAGATATTTCTCTGAAAATATCACATATTCCGAAGAATACTACTTATTCCGAAGATTCCCATTTTTCTGAAATCTTCACTTTATCCGAAAAAAGTGATTTATCTGAAAAAGTGACTTATTCCGAAGAAGGTCTGTTTCTCTGAAAAAAAAGTGATTTATCTGAAAAAGTGACTTATTCCGAAGAAGGTCTGTTTCTCTGAAAAAGTGGTTTATCCGAAAATTTCTCTGAAAACATCAACTATTCCGAAGAAGCTCAAATCTCTGAAAACATTCATTATTCCGAAGAAAGACCATTTCTCTGAAAACATCAAATATT
This sequence comes from Glebionis coronaria, assembly GCA_025667525.1. Taxonomy (NCBI): domain Eukaryota; kingdom Viridiplantae; phylum Streptophyta; class Magnoliopsida; order Asterales; family Asteraceae; genus Glebionis; species Glebionis coronaria. The sequence continues at coordinate 556,292,700 of CM046875.1, read as the reverse complement.
CCGAAGAAGCTCAAATCTCTGAAAACTTCAATTATTCCGAAGAAGGTCCACTTCTCTGAAAACATCCATTATTCCGAAACAACCCAAATTCTCTGAAAAAGTCTGTTATTCCGAAATTATCCATTATTCCAAAAAATGAAGATTTTTTCAAAAGTGAAAATTTTTAATCGTGTGATTTTTCGCCTTCGAATTTTTGGTTTCTTGTGAAGACAATTTTTAGGGGATTTTAACATTTTTCATCGCCAACAACAATCACAACACATCTACTTAAGATCCATTTTCAAGTCTCTAGATATGGATTCTACTCAAGAGTATCGTGTCACAAACAACAATATCATGGTGGCAGGTAATAAAGAGAGACCACGAATGCTTATGTCTGGTCGGTATGCTCAATGGCAATCTCGTTTCATACGATACCTTGATACAAGACCCAATGGTGATGCCTTGAGGAAATGTATTACTCATGGACCATATATATTCAAGAAGATCACAATTCCTCCAAGACCAGCCACAAATACTACTGATCCAATACCTGCAAGTGAACGTGATGAAACAAGAGCCGATCTCACACCTGAAAATTGTGCTTGGCATGATGCGGAGAAGGAAGCCATCTATATGGTTCTAAGTGGGATTGGAGATGATATTTACTCAACGGTTGATGCATGTCCTACAGCACATGAAATGTGGACTGCTATTGAACGCTTGCAACAAGGAGAATCACTCAACAAACAAGATGTCAAAACAAACTTGTTTTGGAATTTTGGCAAGTTTACTTCAAAGGATGGAGAATCAATTGACTCTTACTACTCCAGGTTTTATAAAATGATGAATGACATGACAAGAAATAATCTGCAAGTTTCCACCATGCAAGTCAATGTTCAATTTCTTCAACAACTTCAACCCTAGTGGACACGGTTCGTCACTTTGGTGAAACAACAAGAAAAGTTAGACGAGGTCTCATATCATCGACTCTTTGACATCTTGAAGCAATTTCATAATGAAGCAAATGAGATTCGAGCTGAACGTGTTGCAAAGACGGCTAATCCACTTGCTTTAGTGACTACAACTCAACATGTTCAAGGCCATCACTCTCGTGCTCCTAAGTCATATTCCACTACATCATCTTCACCACGATCTTCCACATCATCTAAGTCTTCATCATCCACAAGATCTCGAGGTAAAGTGCCAAGAGCACCATCACCACCATCTGAAACATCATCTGAAGAAGATAGTGATGAAGACCAAGCTCAAAAGAATCGAGAGATGAAACAACAAATTGCTTTCATAATGAAGACTTACAAGAAAATCTACAAACCCACCAACAACAATCTTCGTACATCATCTAACACAAAGAACCGATATGTTGAGAGTCCTCCAAGGTATGACACACGTCGACGTGGTGAAAGTCCTTCTAGGTATGATCGACATAATCCAACGCATGTTGAGGGTTCTGCAAGGTATGATCGACAAACTGCCAAGTATGATACTCAGAGGATTGTTGCTGCTACTGGGAATAGGGAAACTGTTGGAAGTCAAGTGGTTCAGCAAAGTGGGATTCAATGTTTAATTGCCAAGGTTATGGGCATATGGCAAAGAAATGCAGGAAGCTGAAAAGGGTTAGAGACTCCTGCTATCACAAGAAAAAGATGCTGCTATGCAAGAAGATGGAAGCAGGGGTTAAATTGTCAGCTGAGGAAGGAGCCACGCTTGATGACACTGATGATGAAGATTCTGATCAAGAACCCGATGCACATTACTCGTACATGGCAAAGGTTGAAGAAGTTCTCAAAGTCACTGAAGATGACAATGGCCCTATCTTTGACACTGAGCCAATCGATAAGGTACACACTCCTGATGAATAGAATGTGTTTGGTGATATTCATGAGCATAGTGATCTACCCAATGCCATTAATGACACGTGTATGATGGAAACGGTTGATAGCAATACCACACCCGATTCATCAGACATGTGCAATAATGAGTCTGAGGATGATCAACATGCAAATGAGTATGATGAAGAGGAACATATTGCGCTTGCTAATTTAATTGCTACTTTACAAAAAGATGTCACTGAAAATAAAAAGAGTCAAAAGCAATTAAAGAAGGCAAACGCTACGCTCACTCAAAATTTTGAAGAATTCAAAGCTGCTCTTATCAAATCGCGTGAGATGACTAAAAGCTATAAAGATGAGCTCCTTCAGCAAACCAAAGAGCTTGAGGGGTACAAGGGAAGTGCGTAAATTCAAAAGGACGATTTTGAAAACAAATATAATACAACTCTTGAGTTATTAGCCAAAGAGAAGCGTCAATATAATGTTTTCTTAATGGATGAACGTATAAAACGTACCTTGCCAATACCAAAGTTAATGAACTTGAACAAAATCTCTCTATGACCACTACCGATTCTGCTAAAATTCTTGAGGTTAAGAAACAAGAGGTAGATGCGTTAAAACAAGACTTCAAAAGTAGATATGATAAAGAAACCGAAAAAGTAACGAAACTAGAACAACAAGTCAAATTTTTGAAGAAAGTTGTTTACAAAACGCATGATTCTATTCAAACCGTAAGAATGCTAGCACCTCCGTCGATGTTTAAGGGTCAAGCTAGCTTTGCAAGTCCTGAGTACCTTGCCAAAGCTCAAGCTGCGAACCCGTGTCTTTATCTTGATGAGACTGAAAGGACCGATCTTGATTGCATGCCTGTTAGTACCGATAGTGAAGAGACTGCCCTTTGGGATGATGATAGTCGACCACTTGTCAATAAGGAGTTTGTGAAACCATATAATTATGCTTACATGAATAGTATTTATGGTCTTTTCAACAAACAAACTCACAAAACCCGTGAGGAAGTGTTCTTAGAATGCAAACAAAAGAGAATTCAATGGAAGAAAGCTTTTGCCACTAAGAAATCTAATGTTTACAAATATATAAACTACCTCCCTCTAGATGAGTCCAAAAGCAAGAGTAGGAAAACATTAGGTATTCTTAAACACCACATAGATAATGTTAAATCTATTGTTGAAAGAGATTGGACAAAACGTAAAAATGCTGAGTGGCAACGGCCGATACCTCAAGATATTACCTTGTTTGTGAAAGAACTCTTAATTCCAAATATGGCGTTGATTAAAGAAACTGTTCTTCAGTTTGAGGAGTTCATTCGGACTGAAATGTATGATGATTTAAAATATGTTGAATCTCTTGAGAAACACATTGATGATCTTCAAATGGAGAAGTCTGATTTTTCAGATGAATATGATTTACTCTTGCAAGAATGCGTTTCTAAAGATGTTATGTGTGCTTATTTTACATCTTGTGCTGATATTGATGAATATTCTGATGTTGCATACAAATATCTTGATAAGATCAAAGAATGTGAGCGTCTTGAAATTGAGCTTTCAGAACGTAAAGAAAATGTTGATAAAAAGGCTTTTGAGTTACTTCAACACAAAACTGATTTCCTTCAAAAACATTGTCATTCTCTTGAACTTGCTTTGTAAAAAGACGTTGGTAGTTTTCCACATGATAATAACTTGCAAGAAAAACTTTCCAAAACGTTTCGAGAAATGAATGAACAGAATTTGGAAATTAAAGGGTTGAAAGCTCAGTTACAAGACAGGGACAGAGCGATAGCAGAGTTGCAGAAACTCGTTGCTAAAATGGGTGGGAAAGTTGTGGAACCTAGCATTAAGAAACATGTTGTTAGACAACCCAATGCCTCTAAAGAGAATAGATCCTCTATCTTGGGAAAACCATCTGCTTTATCAAATTCCTCGTTTGCAAAACATGTGTTTGCCCCCAAGATGGATGTAAAGGAAAGGTTACCACATAATCAACCCATAAGGAATGTCATAGCACCAAGCGTTAAGCAAAATAATGTGATTAAACCAGGGATGTATAGAATGACCACTAAGCCCACAAACAAAGTTACTCAATCACCTCAGACTTCTAGAAACACTAATATTCGTGTGTCTTCTACTACATGAATAGTCTCTACTACTAGTGTTAGCCGGCCTCAGCTTAAGAGCACTCAAGTGAATGATAAGGTCTGGAAACACAAGAATCAAGGGAAGATGAAGGAAGTAGAAGAACACCCTATGAATTTGAATGTTTTTAAGAATAAAAAGTCTGTAATCGCGTGTAATGACGATTTGAATGTTTTGAATGATTTGAATGATATGAATGTGAAATTTGTTTGTGTCAAATGTGGGAAGTGTGCTAATGCTAATCATTCTATGTGTGCTATGAATAAAGTCAAAGGCGTAGATACTAGAACTAAGAAGCAAGTTGCGATGCCTATTAGAGCTAGTAAACCCAAACGCAAAGTGAACCATTCTGGTGCAACCCCCACTAAGAAAAGTAATGCATCAGACTCCACCACTAAGAACCCTAGAAGCAGAATTAAGGAATTATATGAGTCTGCTAGCAACTCTTGGAAATGGTGGTTTGCTAATCAATGTCATCCAAGATATAAATAGATGACAAAAGCTAGGACAGAAAATGTGACAACGAGTGTTAGTATGCCTTTAAATGTTGCTAAGGACACTAATGATTCTATAATCACAACTACTGCGGTATCCAATTTAGCAAATGCTCCATCTTGTTGTAACTCTTCTGCAGGTGTAACAAATAATTCTCTTCATACTGGACTTCAGATGCACGAAGCACATGACGGGGAATCTCAAGCTTCTAATTAACTTCGTGGAGAAGTTCCTGGGTACGGTCCGATTCGAAAATGATCAATTTGCACCGATACTAGGATATGGAGATTTGGTTCAGGGGAATATCACGATTAAAAGGGTATACTACGTCGAAGGGCTTAATCACAATCTTTTCTCGGTTGGTCAATTCTGTGATGCGGATTTGGAGGTTGCTTTCAGAAAGAAGACATGTTTTGTTCGTGATTATGATGGGAATGACTTATTTACCGGTACACGGGGTACTGATCTTTACACAATTTCACTTCAAGACACAACTTCATCAACTCCAATTTGCTTCATGGCTAAAGCTTCAACGACTCAGGCATGGTTATGGCATCAACGTCTTTCTCATCTCAACTTTGATACCATCAACCTGCTTTCCAAGAAAGATATTGTGAGAGGCCTTCCAAGTTTGAAATTCATCAAAGATCATCTTTGTTCTTCTTGTGAACTTTGTAAAGCTAAAAGAAGTAGCTTCAAAACAAAGACTACACCAAGCTCAAAAGGACGGTTAGATCTTCTTCATATGGATCTGTGTGGTCCCATGCGTGTTCATAGTATCAATGGAAAGAAATATATTCTGGTAATTGTCGATGATTACTCAAGGTACACATCTTGAGGTCCAAGGATGAAACACCTGAAGTTCTCATCAGCTTTCTTAAACTGATACAACGTGGTCTTCAAGCTCAAGTCAAAGTGGTTCGTACTGACAGAGGTACATAGTTTTTGAATTCAAATCTGAGAAATTATTTTGAAGCCGAAGGAATTGAACATGAAACATCTATTGCTTGAACACCCGAACAAAACGGCGTGGTTGAAAGACGAAATCGTACTTTAGTTGAGGCTGCTCGAACATTACTATCTGCTTCAAAACTACCACTATATTTTTGGGCCGAAGCCGTGTCAACCGCATGCTACACACAAAACCGCTCCTTAATTATCCCAAGACACGAAAAGACACCATATCACATAATTCATGATCGAAAACCTTCACTCAAACACCTTCATGTTTTTGGATGTACTTGTTACATTATTCGAGATGGTGAAAACTTGGATAAGATGAAAGAGAAAGGTGATGCATGTATTCTTGTGGGATATGCAACTCAGTCTAAGGGATATAGAGTGTACAACAAGAGAACAAAATTGATAGTCGAGACTATTCACATCCGATTGATGAATTACAAGAAATGGCACTTGAACAAAAAAGTTTAAGTCCCGATCCACAACGACAAACGACTTGCGTTCACAACCGCAGGGAACTCGGAACTCAAGACCACAACAATGAACCGTTAAGTTCAACGCTGGTTCCAGAAAATGTTCCTAGAGCTGATATGACAGTCGACACGACAATTGAAGAGTTGTAAATGTTATATGGACCAATGTATGATGAATATTTCACGGGGGACAAACAAGTTGTATCGAAGTCTTCCGCTGTCACTCATGATAAGAATGATGATACCGATCATCATTAACAAAAGGCTACAACTTCATCTACTTCAACACCGGTTGCTCCAGATTTACCTCCTCATAATATCACTTCAACAATCGATCCTACAACATCCACAACTACTGTCATTGCTCCAGCGAACACAAATCAAGCAGACAATGCATTATCTGACGAAGATGAATTTATCAACCCATTCGGTACACCGGTACACAAAACTGGAGAGTCTTCTACTCGCCATGTTAATTCGTCAAATATGCATACGTTCTATCAACGACATCCTTCAACACATCATTGGACCTGAGATCATCCTTTGGTTCATGTAATTGGAAACCCTTCACAACCCGTTTGTACAAGACGACAGCTTAACACCGACGACGATGTTTGTATGTTCGCACTCGCCGTGAGTTCAGCTGAACCGAAAAACATCAAAGAAGCAATGGCTGATCACGCTTGGATTGAATCGATGACGGATGAACTTCAACAATTTGAAAGACTTAAAGTCTAGGAACTTGTTGACAGACCATACGATGGAATACCATTAAATCTTCGATGGATCTAGAAAAACAAGATGGATGAAGAGAACACGATCATCAAGAATAAATCTAGGCTAGTGGCTAAAGGGTATGGACAGAAAGAGGGTATTGATTTTGAAGAATCATTTGCACCAGTAGCTCGAATGGAAGCAGTCAGGATTTTTCTTGCTTATGTTGCACATAAGGGATTCATTGTCTATCAAATGGACGTAAAGACGACGTTTCTTAACGGTCCTTTGAAGGAAGAAGTCTACGTCACACAGCCGGAAGGATTCGTCAATCCTTATTATCCTGACAAGGTGTATCGTCTCCACAAAGAACTTTATGGACTCAAGCAAGCTCCAAGGGCGTGGTACGACGAGCTCTCGAAATTTCTGGTCTACAAACGTTTCTCAAAAGGTTCCATTGATCTAACTTTGTTCACTTATAAATATGGGGATGACATTTTGCTTGTGCAGATTTATGTTGATGACATTATTTTCGGGTCTACAAACCCAAAACTTTCAAAATGGTTTGAAAAAGTAATGCACAACAGATTTGAAATGTCCATGATGGGCGAACAAAAATTCTTTTTAGGAATTCAAGTTCACCAATCCCCAAGTGGTATCTTCATTAACCAAGCTAAGTATTGTCAAGAGATAATCAAAAAGCATGGTATGAAATCATGTGACCCCGTTGGGACACCATTATCAACCACATCCCTAGATCCTGATTTGGAGGGATTACCCACAGATCAAACGAGATATCGTTCCATGATCGGGTCCCTCATGTACTTGACAGCAAGCAGACCTGATATTCATCATGCTACATGTTATTGTGCACGATATCAAGCATGACCCACTGAAAAGCACCTCAAGGAGGTTAAATGGATCTTTCGGTACCTTAAGAATACCATTCACATGGGACTGGTATCCGAGGGAAACCGGTTTCTTTCTAACGGCATATTCAGATTCTGATCATGCAGGGTGTCTTGATACACGTAAAAGTACTTCTGGTAGTGCATAATTTCTAGGTCAAGATAAGCTTGTAGGATGGTCTTCCAAGAAGCAGGATTGCACGTCACTTTCATCAGCCGAAGCGGAGTATGTGTCTCTATCTGCGTATTGTGCTCAAGTTCTTTGGATGAGAACACAACTCACGGATTATGGCTTCCACTTTGATAAAGTACCTATGTACTGTGACTCAAAGTCGGCCATAGCCATCTCCTGCAATCCGGTACAACATTCCCGCACAAAGCACATTGATGTCAGATATCACTTCATTAAGGAACAGGTTGAAAAGGGTATTGTTGAATTATACTTTGTTGGAACTGATTACCAATTGGCTGACTTGTTTACAAAAGCTCTTTCAAAAGAGAGGCTTGCGTATCTAGTTAGGCAAATTGGTATGAGATGTTTGACTCCAGCAGAACTGGAGGTTCTGGCAAAGAAGTCTGCTTGATTCATCTATCAAATATCTACTTGTAAATATTAATGAAAAAGCAAAATACAAAATTTAAAAATCTTTGATAATCCAAAAATATTCTTCTCGACATGTCTTTCAGTATCGATAATATGGACGTACCTAGAAATGTCGCTTAATAACGACACGGGTGTGTACATAAAGCTCGAATGAAAGTTGTAAATATTTTTCAAAACATGTCATTTCTATCTTTTCTAAAGGAAATTGTCTATTTTAGACAATATTTCTAACAACGGGTAGAGCAATCTATCTTGGGTTGAGCTTGTCACAAAACATTCAACGTTTTGAGCTCAACATAATGGCTTGTAATCACTTTCAGATTGCAACCCGGAACTATATTCACGGGGGAGTGTACGCTTTCGTACTCTTACCCTTAGCAAAAGAAATTAAATCTTCTTACACTTGAGTGGATTTGTCAAGACATTCAAAGTCTATGAACTCAAGTTTATGCCTTAGGAAAACCTTTTCGCCAAAAAAGAATTGATTTTTCACAAAGCGTTGAACACAATTTTTTCAAGAATTTCTCAATGATATTCAAAATCGTTCAAAAATTGTGTGTTCAACAACTCCTATCCTCAAAAGTTTAATGTGGATCATATCCTCGTAATGACAATTCCATTGGATCAATTTTTGAGGGGGAGCGTTCCAAAATCATGCTAAGTTTGACACATTTTTCTCCCGAAGATTTTCAAGACTATTTTTCAAAATATATTTTAATCAAATTTGGTATCTCTAATATCAAAAGATTTTATATATTAGAGATAGGGGAGAAAATGTGATTAAAATGTGATCTAAAGACTCAAGCACTCATGGTTACGATCAAATACCCACAACATCTTTAATTCACGACGTTATTGGTGTCAAAAGGGTGGTTAGGTTTAAGTCCTATGATCCAACCAGAACCGGAGGGATCTTCCCAGGGACAATCCAATAGATTATTAGAAGTCCTTAGGAAAGATGGAGTAGAATGTGAACGAAGCTGAATGCCGACTAAGTACTGATGATAGCACTGGAACAATCACAACAAGGTGCTATTAAAGATGTCTTGGTAAGCATTGAAGGGGTTGAAGAATGAAAAAGAAATGTAAGGATAAAGGGTGAAAAGAAAGAAGCCCTCCATACAAACTTAGGCAGAAACCGGGTCAACTCATCATGAAGATAAACTCATCATGGATCCAGTGATGTGAAGCACAACCCTTTCCTAGCTACTCAGGCTTCTCTCAAAAGAAGTTTGTTTTATTGTCACGGAGATCAACACGACTTCTATTGACTTTCTCACTCCGAGATAGTTGATACTGAATAGGTAGCATCTCCTCGAGCCTCTGACCACTAAAAGTGCACAAATCGAGTCTAGAGCCAAGAGATCAATCAAATCTCGTTAGGACACACGGATGAAGATCAAGAGAGTCCTACGCTACATCCTTGTGATATTACTAGAACACTCAGAGTGATACTACTTAGTATTCACAATGATGAGTGGAAATCCTTCCAGTGTTAACGACAAACAGCACTGCGGTAGGTCATATGCAAGATTCTTTATGAATTGAACATGTGTAAAACTGAAAAGCAACAGTGGTTTGATTCTCAATTGAATCAAACTCGTTTCAGGTTTCTACGCAATATCTTTATGGTCTTGCCAGAACATTCAGAGTGATATTCATTAATATTCACAGTGACGAATGCAAATCCTTCTAGCGTCAACATCAAACAGCGCTACGATAGGTGACATGTGAGATTCTTATGAATCAAACTCGTGTCAACTGGAAAGCAACAATGTGAGAACTCGTATTTCTCCGGTATTATTTTATTCTTTTATTCATGTCTCTTGAATTTTCCAACATGTTACGTTTTCTGCTATTCTTCCAAAAAAAATCCTGAGATCTTGATATTTTTAAATAAATTATATTTTAAGTATTTTTCTGATCATTGATAATACTTTATTCGGAATTATAAAAAATTATTTTATTTTTCCGTTTTTATTTAAATCAAAATTTTTGATTTAAAAGCACCCGTGCGCGTTATACAAAAAGTTTACCCGATTCGATGGAACGAGAACCGATGGCTCTATAATTCGACTTTATGAAGTCAAAATACTATGTTTCTATTAATATTTCATTTACGTATAATAACTTGCACCGAGTCAGAAAGATTAGCGTTTTTGGGAATCGAGTCGGGTTAGGAGTATTTTGAATTATGGGCTTTAGTTATCTAGAAATAAGATTGTTTATGGGCCAAAGCCCATTTTTCTTTTTTTTACATCTGGCCGTCCAACACATACACACATAACATTACTGTTATTTTTTTTACCAAACTCATACTCTTTCCGTCCTTGTTTTCCCTGGTTCGACTAACAACACCAAGAACAACTCAATCCATCAATTTTTCTTGCTCAAAATCATAATTCAATCACACCAAAAACACTCCTTGATCAATCTTCATTGTAAACCCACAAGAATTATACACATGCAATTGATTTTAAGAAAATCATAAATTTTAAGAATTGGTGTTCTTGTATGTTTGATCATGGGATGATCATGCATTATGCCTATTAGTGTTTAGGCATTGATAACTTTCTTAGAACCCTTGTTATGATTATTGTTTTTGGCCAAGTTTTAATTTCTACCATGAATGTTATAGAATTATTGTGCCTTGATATAATTTAGTTAGTGTAGGATGTATTTTTGATGTTTTGGATTGAATTAGAGGTTGTTTGGTATATAGATTATTATAGCAAAATTCGGACAGCAGGTTTGTGAGCCCAAAACTCACATATTTTCCCACTGTAGGCTGTGTTTTTATAGCTTAGATGGATTCATTGACACTTTTACATGTTAGTAGCGAGTTGGATGGGTGATCAACTCCTCCGGATGAGTGAGTTATGACCGATTTACGGTTGTGAACCCAATCTGACCCAACAGATTTGTAAAGCTATTTTCTACAGGTCATGGGCCATATAATTGACCTTTTAAGACAATTCGGGTTAGTCTACATTATAACCTAACAAACGCCGCTGACCTCACATCGATTGCTATCACGGTTTGTAATTTATGACCAAAACGGTAAACCCGAGTTTGAAAACCTAAATTATGATTTCGTAACCTTCAAAGAATGCAATTTTCCTGACAATTGGTATTAGCTATTTACTCGTGGTTGGTATGGGCAGAAAGTAGAGTCTTGAGGCTTTCCAATAGTGGAAATCTCAAACCCTTAAACCTTATAGGTTAACGGGTTATTTTGCCCCAAGTTTGACTAGTGCAGTTTGACTATTAGGTGCTTACGGTAAGGCTGTTAGTGTTTTGGACTTTAAAAAGTTCCATAAACTCTTAGATCGAATGGTTGAATATTCTGGAAACCTCATGAGAGACCCGTTCCAGTGGTTAAAACCCCATAGTTGTTGGACTTACGGATTGGGAGCTACGCCCTTTACAAAACAGCTATACCATAAAATGTGACTTTACGCCTACGGTTAAATAAATTATTGGCGTTTTTAGGTGCAAATCAATTGGGTTACTTGATTTGAGACCTCGGGCTATTATGTTATACATTTTCATACAGGTTTTATGTCATGAAGGTCATGACCACATTTAAACTCGGTTGGTTGTGCAAATTATATACATATTACATTTTTACAAAATATATTGATACAATTGTTTTATATTTTTATAAAACGCATACTTAAGGGTCGTGATCACTCTTTTAGGTCGCAGGTAGCCCTTGGAGTATTTCCCATTGCCATCTACAGCCCGGTTCTCATATCCGTCACACTTGTACTAAGGTACTCTTGGCACTATTGTATTGCTTTGATTTCTATTTGATTAAATACCTTGATTATAAATTTAGGGTTTTTGTATTTAGACCATATGCTACTGATGTCAAGGTGGTATTATGATTATGATAGGTCTTATGTACTTTTAGAGGCATTGCTTAGGGTGTGTAAGTGTTTAGGTTATGTTAGAAGTAAATTTTAGTGTCAAAAAAATGAGGTTAAGAATGATAGCAGATTGCTAAAGTCATTCACGAATTTTTTCTGCAAATAAGACCTGCAACTTTTTTGGTTTTTGGATAGCCTTGGTTATGTATTACAATTGGTGAGTTGGGTGGTTTTTGGAAGTGACCGGATGAGTAAAATATGGTTTTTTTACCCAAACTAGTCAATACCGACATGTGCGCCAAATTTGTGTTTGAGTCAAAGCATAAAAAGCCAAAGTGTGTATTTTTATGACTTATTACAGTAACATAGGTCAAATGTGAACATTTCCAATTGGTTTCAAGTTAAAATATTTTACGGAATTTAAATGATGGTCAAAATGGTTTTATGTAAATTTTTGTCGAAAAAGTCAAATCTGAGTAGTCTGTACTAAAACTGCATTTCCCGTTGATTGGTACTAGCTTTGGTAGTGTTTCTTAAATATTTGAAAATATAATAATTTTATCTTTCCAGGGCCATAAAGTTTGAGTTTATAGCTATTATAGAACTCTAGATATGATACAATCTTTACAACATGTTTTTGAAAATTTAGTGCAGCCAATTTGTTAACGTTAATTCTTGACTCAAAGTGTACAAGTGTTTGCTACTTATAGGTTTGATGAGCATTGTTAATGTTTATAAACATGATCATACAGTGGGTAAGTAGTTTTTTTTAAGTCAAAATTGATTCGAGTCAATAGGTTGCAATGCCTTGCGAGTTATAAGATGGTTTATGTACTAATAGTAACCAAACCATTTTCTAAACGTTATTTTTGTATCTTATAAGTTTTCGCGCCCCGTCATCGTAGGTCTTGGATGACTTAAAGTTTCTTGATTGCTTGTTGTTACTACTCAGTCCTCAAGTTCCATATTGATTCACCTCGTAGCTAAGGTGAGTTCATAGCCCCTTTTACTAGTTGTACATTGTTTCTAAACACGGGTTGAGATTTTACATGGTGGAACATATCCATTTAAAAACTGTATGCTATCCAGAACTTGTATGCTATTCAGACTTGTATGCTTTCCAATAGTTTTCATTGATATTATTGCTTATAGTTAATAGCCTTAAGTTTCCTCTCTTGATCATGAACCGTTAATTGTCCCGTATGCTTTGCGCTAAGCACGAATGTTGTGGGTGGATCTATCGGGATTGACAATCCCCGTCCCGATTACCTTGAAGCACTCACATTTGTTTATACTTGAGTATTTAGGCTGAATACTCCCTAGAGGAACTTACTTTGAGTTAAGCTTCGGTTCATGAACTAAACAGCAATAATATTGGTTTCGGACTATGGTTAATGATCATAACCATTTTCTTTATTTACTTGTTTTACAAATGAATGCTTGTGTTCCACATCTTTACTGCTAAACCTATGAATGTCACTCAACTTTATGTTGACGGTTTTACATGTTTAATCTCAGGTATTAATACTTAGTTTTGCTTGGATGGGAGCCCGCAGGATATTATCGCATTTTGGAGATTTATGTGTGTACTTAAATTTTGGTTTATCTAAAAACTGTCAGAATTTTATCATGTATTCTTTGTAACTATAAGTTACAAAAACATAATTAAATTATAGATTTCGGCTTATAAAAATTTGGGACCTTTGTTTAAAAACTCTGATTCTTTATGATTTAATGTATAAATTTTTATTACGTCAACTTTATGTCAATATTTCATTGTTTCTTGTACCATGACGTGGCACCCCCTTGCTGCCTAGTTGTCCCATACCTGATTTTGGGGGTCTCACAGATTGGTATCAGAGCGATGGTTATCGGGAACTGAGTCATTTTTCACAACTTAGTCTATAACCGAAAAGTTTAAATATTTCATGTTTCTAAGTGTCAAACACAGAATCTGCCATTGTTGTTCGATATCTGCGCGGGTAACTCTCTAATCCTTATTATTTACTTTTAATTATCGTTGTAGTATTTCATCTCTTGATTACATTTTGAAATATTACATTACCCTAATGACAATTCTTTTCAAAGCTTTTGTGCTTAATGAATTATCATAGGATATTACTATGATTACATTCGCCCTTATTGTATTTCTTAAATTCTTGTTCTTGTGAATTGATATTGTTACAATAATTTTATATTGTTATGACATTTCATACTTGTATCCGGAGCGCGTATGCTGCCGACTTTTCATACTCACTTTTCTGAGTACTATTGCTATCTTGTTTACGCGTGATACGACTGACCTCATATACTCGTTCCTTTTGAACCGTCTGTTTTTCTCGACTCATTCTTTTATATATTGTGCATACTCTAGTGATACCATTGTCTGGTATTAGAATTGTCGCTTTCAATGAAACTTCCGATTTTCATTTTACTACCCTGTGCGTTACTTCCATTGCTAAACCTCTTTAAGATATCTATTTAGATGTCTAAATTGTTTTCCGACCATCTGTGATTAGATGCTTTGAAAATTAGTCAGTAGACAATTGTGTAGCTCAACGTGTCTTCGAAAAAGACTAAAGAGCACCGTGTGAGTCACACATCTCGAAGCATTCCTTGAAATCCGTGTTGAATAATATCGTGATTTTTCGTAACCTTGAGTGACTTTTACGTCACCATCTTACACGGCTCTCGTATATTGATTAAATATTATTTCGTTGACTATTCTACGTTTCGACTTCGATTTACAACGTTCGTTTGTACCTTGGAAACACCGTCGTCATCTTGTAATTCATATCCTATGATATAACGTGGTACTTGTTTGGAATACGATTTTACTTTTATAAACTTGTATCCTTCCCTTTTATTTGACCTCCTCGCCCCGGGAGTGTGACTCCTTAATGTTCCATTTCTTTCTTGGTATGCTTTGTGTTTTTGGAAAATCGCGCCGCCAAGAGACCTTCCTACCTTGCATCTTGAAATCGAAGACACGGATGTCATGCGCCGTTTTGATTTCTTAGATTAACGTTGGTATTCATAAACCAATTTTATACTATGTTTTTCTTTATATGCTTAATTATATAATCTATTATCTTTTGTCTTTATGGAATTCACAAGTCACGTGTGTACATAAATTCCGGGTCGTTATGAAGTTTGATTAAATTTCAAGGTGTCGAAAAATATACTTTCTCCAGAAAATCTACAGGTAATTTAACGGTGTCGAGAAAATATTTTTATAAAGTTCAGACTTAAAAATATGTTTATACTTGTTGAGACATTCGTTTAGACATAAAATTCGAACCGTAACTCTTAAAAACGAGCAAGTTATGCTCATTTGAAATTTGTAAAATTTAATAACTTATTTTCTGTGAATATGTAAATTATTGCTGATGCAGATCTGCAGGGGGTAAAATCGTCATTTCTGGTCCGTTTCGGCCTTCGGCCGAAACACGAAAGTTGTCTGAAATGCCGTTTTACGTCTACCGCTAGGGAACTAGTATCGAAACTGAATATTTATGGGTATTTTATCTAATAAAATCTGCGTTTTCTAAAAATATCATTTTGTTGACAGATCTGATGCGAAGGCGTTTTCGCCTATTTATGATCTGTTTCAAGTCTCAAGTAAAACTAAAAGGTTGTTTAAAATGTCGTTTTACCTTTACCGTGTAGGTAACCAAGTCCGAAAACTAGTATAAACGGGTCAAATCTTAAAAACAAAAATGTGCATTTTAAGATCATATAGTCAAACATGCGCAGAACTTGCAGGGGCAATTAGGTCATTTTACGTTTGGTTTCAGATCTTGGTAAATCTAGAAAGTTGTTTGAAACATTGTTTTGCACTAAATTGATTTAAACTCCGAGTCTTGAAAATGTCATTTAACGGGTTAATTGATCGGGTCAGACCTAAAAGTCAAAGTTGACTAAAAAGTCGAAGCTGATAGAATTTTGAAATATGGTTTTTAGGCGTTTTTGAGTTCGTTTGAGCTTGTAAAACTTTAACAAATGATATTTTACAACTAGCAAACATTGATTGCGTTTGAAGACGTTTAAAAATAGTAACTTTGAGTGCGGGATATACGTATATATATCGTGAACTTTGATATGGAGTGTTTGGATAACACATTTAATGAACGAGTTTTGTTGAAAAAGTTGTGCATTTTTACGCGTCACTATTAACCTGTTAAATTCCTAATCTTTTGATCGAAAACTTTCCTTATATAGAAACTTCCCAAATATATAAACTTTTCAGGTTAGTTGTATTATTCGAAAACTTATATTCTACTTTCTTAAAAGCATATTTATGCCGTATATTTTACTATGTGCACGCATATGGATTCTTTATACTTTCTTTTATACATGACTCATTGTCATTTCATTTTATCTTTCTTTTCTTCTTATCGCACCACTGATTTGGGTCAAGATTTGAAGTTCTCATTTTCATATTTTTCGTTATCATTTTTGACACGTGTCTCCTGACAATACCGATTAAACCTTTGAAACCTTATCATCTTGTAACCATTTTGCAAATTTTCTTATCAATTACTCTTTGTTACTCTCGTGTTAATACTCGCTATTTTATAAGATATCACAATGTCACCATATAAACTTAAACTGGTATTGTTTGCGAATTATTTTCACAAATTGTTCAACGTTGGTCTTATAAAGAATTCATGTAACATCAAAATTGTTGATTTAAACATCTAGCCAATTATTTACTTGCGAAAAGTTTCATAAATCATATTAAATTCTATTTTACAAATGGGATTATATTCATATTTTAAATATATGACATGTAATACTAGTTTGACGAAACTGGCCATCGCATTGCTAGTCCTAAATTATGCATGGCCTGATCACCTATGCGTAATTTAGAAGGAGCCATGCGAGGCTAAATTAGTAGTCACCTTAAATATTTTAACCAGAACCAACTTTTTACATGTGTTTCTAAAAAAAAGTTAGATGAAATAAAGTTTTGAAAACTTTTACATATTATGCGAGTAGCACCCTTTCATGATATAAGCATATATTTCCTTGTCTTTTCTTGAACAAATTACGAGTCTCCGAGTACATGTTTCTTTATTCAATGATATATGTTCTACTTATTACCTCATTTTTCTATTATGATATAATTCCCTTTACCACTCGTCTAATTACTGACCATTGATAACAGACTTGAAAGTGTCAACGTTTTGTGCCTCTTAATCGACCAACCTTCACTATCTATTTTGGTAGACCTTCAAAACGTCTCTGGACGCGGATAATGATTTATGACTGAACGTAAACGATAATTTCGTGTATTTGTCATGATTTGTGTTAGACTATATCGTCTTGAAATTCATTCGTGTGAACCATGTGATGACTTCGCTCTCTCATTGCTGATGTTGCTCATTTTACTGGAATTATTCACAAGTGACTTTTAAAAAATTTCTTTGATTCGAAAATTTATTGTGTGGCTTTTCTCTTTCGATCGTGTATCGACCACGGAGAACTGAATAAGCCGTTGATGGTAACACCAACCACGCTCGTGAATTAATCATTTGCTAGATCCTTTGTTTCTCATTGTCCTTATCATCGATGCATCTATTCTATCATGTTCGTTAAGAATTTGGTACAAGATTCGTTTTATTCACTTGTGTAATTGCTTGCATACATTGTTGATTATTATTCGTTTCATATTCGTTTACTATTTTGTCACCTTTTGAAAATCCGAACATGTCACATGTTTACTATTCGATGCATTAAACACCTTCCATGGATTTCTAAAAAATTATTATAAATTTTTAAGAACGTTTTACACATTTTATTAAGTGGTTAAAGAACCAAAATAACCGTTTCAAGTTAAAGTTCAGATCTATACATCCTCTTTGGTAGATTTATAACTAATGTTAAAAAATACGTCATGCTTTATCTTTTAAACTATTTGATTATCATACTTTACTTTCAAGCTAATGAAATTCCGATGTAATTTATACTTCTATAATGATTATATATATTCAATTTCTCCTTAATCCATATATAACATAGTTACAATTTTTCTTTACTACTAGTTCTGATTTCAAATCACCAAACGCTTTGATAAACAACTTTAGCTATATTGACACCATTTTGAAAGTGTCATTACATTTTAAAGCCACAAACGAACAAACCTTGTAAAATTTTCTATTAATCAAGAAAGTACCTAAGCTTAGTTATAAATTAATACCAAATCCGAGACGGATAATTGTGGCAACTCTTATTTAAATGTCTATATGTAATTCATATTTCTCCTTTATTTCTCTAATAAGTAGATTGTCGTGTTTTACAGTTGCGTGATTTGCGATTCCTTGTTGATTATCAATCTTAATTGTTTTAGCGCACCTTGTTCGTTTAAGCAGTTAGCGTGTCCATTCTACCTCTTAATATTTCCTCGTATTGAAAGGTTATTATTTTGATCTGAGTTTGAAATAAATTCTAAAAGGAGTAAAGAAACTAAGCGTACTTAAATTCCGATTGTTAAGGTTCGTCGTGGTGCAGAAATAACCTAAGAAGCAATCAATCAGTTCTAAACAATGTAACTCCACTTGTTCGCATCTTCTTCCGTCTCCAGTTTAACTCTGAGGGACCAGAGTTCCTTTAGGGGGGTCGACTGTGAGAACTCGTATTTCTCCGGTATTATTTTATTCTTTTATTCATGTCTCTTGAATTTTCCAACATGTTACGTTTTCTGCTATTCTTACAAAAAAAATCCTGAGATCTTGATAATTTTAAATAAATTATATTTTAAGTATTTTTTTTATCATTGATAATACTTTATTCGGAATTATAAAAAAATTATTTTATTTTTCCATATTTATTTAAATCAAAATTTTTGATTTAAAAGCACCCGTGCGCGTTATACAAAAAGTTTACCCGATTCGATGGAACGAGAACCGATGGCTCTATAATTCGACTTTATGAAGTCAAAATACTATGTTTCTATTAATATTTCATTTACGTATTATAACTTGCACCGAGTCGGAACGATTAGCGTTTTTGGGAATCGAGTCGGGTTAGAAGTATTTTGAATTATGGGCTTTAGTTATCTAGCAATAAGATTGTTTATGGGCCAAAGCCCATTTTTCTTTTTTTTACATCTGGCCGTCCAACACATACACACATAACATTACTGTTATTTTTTTTTACCAAACTCATACTCTTTCCTTCCCTGTTTTCCCTGGTTCGACTAACAACACCAAGAACAACTCAATCCATCAATTTTTCTTGCTCAAAATCATAATTCAATCACACCAAAAACACTCCTTGATCAATCCTCATTGTAAACCCACAAGAATTATACACATGCAATTGATTTTAAGAAAATCATAAATTTCAAGAATTGGTGTTCTTGTATGTTTGATCATGGGATGATCATGCATTATGCCTATTAGTGTTTAGGCATTGATAACTTTCTTAGAACCCTTGTTATGATTATTGTTTTTGGCCAAGTTTTAATTTCTACCATGAATGTTATAGAATTATTGTGCCTTGATATAATTTAGTTAGTGTAGGATGTATTTTTGATGTTTTGGATTGAATTAGAGGTTGTTTGGTATAGAGATTATTATAGCAAAATTCAGACAGCAGGTTTGTGAGCCCAAAACTCACATATTTTCCCACTGTAGGCTGTGTTTTTATAGCTTAGATGGATTCATTGACACTTTTACATGTTATTAGCGAGTTGGATGGGCGATCAACTCCTCCGGATGAGTGAGTTATGACCGATTTACGGTTGTTAACCCAATCTGACCCAACATATTTGTATAGCTATTTGCTACAGGTCATGGGCCATATAATTGACCTTTTAAGACAATTTGGGTTAGTATACATTATAACCTAACAAACGCCTCTGACTTCACATCGATTGCTATCACGGTTTGTAATTTATGACCAAAACGGTAAACCCGAGTTTGAAAACCTAAATTCTGGTTTCGTAACCTTCAAAGAATGCAATTTTCCCGACAATTGGTATTAGCTATTTACTCGTGGTTGGTATGGGCAGAAAGTAGAGTCTTGAGGTTTTCCAATGGTGGAAATCTCAGACCCTTAAACCTTATAGGTTAACGGGTTATTTTGCCCCAAGTTTGACTAGTGCAGTTTGACTATTAGGTGCTTACGGTAAGGCTGTTAGTGTTTTGGACTTTTAAAAAGTTCCATAAACTCTTAGATCGAATAGTTGAATATTATGTAAACCTCATGAGAGACTCGTTCCAGTGGTTAAAACCCCATAGTTGTTGGACTTATGGATTGGGAGCTACGCCCTTTACAAAACAGCTATACCAGAAAATGTGACTTTACGCCTACGGTTAAATAAATTATTGGCGTTTTTAGGTGCAAATCAACTGGGTTACTTGATTTGATACCTCGGGCTATTATGTTATGCATTTTCATACAGGTTTTGTGTCATGAAGGTCATGACCACATTTAAACTCGGTTGGTTGTGCAAATTATATACTTATTACATTTTTACAAAATATATTGATACAATTGTTTTATATTTTTATAAAACGCATACTTAAGGGTCGTGATCACTCTTGTAGGTCGCGGGTAGCCCTTGGAGTATTTCCTATTGCCATCTACAGCCCGGTTCTCATATCTGTCACACTTGTACTAAGGTACTCTTGGCACCATTGTATTGCTTTGATTTCTATTTGATTTCTATTTGATTAAATACCTTGGTTATAAAATTAGGGTTTTTGTATTTAGACCATATGCTACTGATGTCAAGGTGGTATTATGATCATGATAGGTCTTATGTACTTGTAGAGGCATTGCTTAGGGTGTGTAAGTGTTTAGGTGATGTTAGAAGTAAATTTTAGTGTAAAAAAATGAGGTTAAGAATGATAGAAGATTGCTAAAGTCATTCACGAAATTTTTCTGCAAATAAGACCTGAAACTTTATTGATTTTTGGATAGCCTTGGTTATGTATTACAATTGGTGAGTTGGGTGGTTTTTGGAAGTGTCCGGATGAGTAAAATATGGTTTTTTTATCCAAACTAGTCAATACCGACATGTGCGCCAAATTTGTGTTTGGGTCAAAGCATAAAAAGCGAAAGTGTGTATTTTTATGACTTATTACAGTAACATAGGTCAAATGTGAACATTTCCAATTGGTTTCAAGTTAAAATCTTTTACGGAATTTAAATGATGGTCAAAATAGTTTTATGTAAATTTTTGTCGAAAAAGTCAAATCTGAGTAGTCTGCACTAAAACTGCATTTCCCGTTGATTGGTACTAGCTTTGATAGTGTTTCTTAAATATTTGAAAATATAATAATTTTATCTTTCCAGGGCCATAAAGTTTGAGTTTATAGCTATTATAGAACTCTAGATATGATACAATCTTTACAACATGTTTTTGAAAATTTAGTGCAGCCAATTTGTTAACGTTAATTCTTGACTCAAAGTGTACAAGTGTTTGCTACTTATAGGTTTGATGAGCATTGTTAATGTTTATAAACATGATCATACAGTGGGTAAGTAGTTTTTTCAGTCAAAATTGATTCGAGTCAATAGGTTGCAATGCCTTGCGAGTTATAAGATGGTTTATGTACTAATAGTAACCAAACCGTTTTCTAAACGTTATTTTTGTATCTTATAAGTTTTCGCGCCCCGTCATTGTAGGTATTGGATGACTTAAAGTTTCTTGATTGCTTGTTGTTACTACTCAGTCCTCAAGTTCCATATTGATTCACCTCGTAGCTAAGGTGAGTTCATAGCCCCTTTTACTGGTTGTACATTGTTTCTAAACGCGGGGTGAGATTTTACATGGTTGAACACATCCATTTAAAAACTGTATGCTATCCAGAACTTGTATGCTATTCAGACTTGTATGCTTTCCAACAGTTTTCATTGATATTATTGCTTATAGTTAATAGCCTTAAGTTTCCTCTCTTGATCATGAACCGTTAATTGTCCCGTATGCTTTGCGCTAAGCGCGAATGTTGTGGGTGGATCCATCGGGATTGACAATCCCCGTCCCGATTACCTTGACGCACTTACATTTGTTTATACTTGAGTATTTAGGCTGAATACTCCCTAGAGGAACTTAATTTGAGTTAAGCTTCGGTTCATGAACTAAACAGCAATAATATTGGTTTCGGACTATGGTTAATGATCATAACCATTTTCTTTATTTACTTGTTTTACAAATGAATGCTTGTGTTCCACATCTTTACTGCTAAACCTATGAATATCACTCAACTTTATATTGACGGTTTTACATGTTTAATCTCAGGTATTAATACTTAGCTTTGCTTGGATGGGAGCCCGCAGGATATTATCGCATTTTGGAGATTTCTGTGTGTACTTAAATTTTGGTTTATCTAAAAACTGTCCGAAGTTTATCATGTATTCTTTGTAACTATAAGTTACAAAAACATAATTGAATTATAGATTTCGGCTTATAAAAATCTGGGACCTTTGTTTAAAAACTCTGATTCTTTATGATTTAATGTATAAATTTTTATTACGTCAACTTTATGTCAATATTTCATTGTTTCTTGTACCATGACGTGGCGCCCCCTTGCTGCCTAGTTGTCCCATACCTGATTTTGGGGGTCTCACAAACAATGGTAAGATTCTTAATGAATCAAACTTGTTCTAGGAATTTGAATTGACGACTGTAATCAAGCGGATATTTATCCAATTGATTCACTCTTTATGTTCGCAGTCTTGCTTTGAGACGGTCGAGTAAAGAGAACAGCTAGTACAGCTGCGAAACCCTGTCAAGGAGATTCTTAATTGAATCTACCTAATCACAGGTACGGTATTTAATATCGTATAACGGTCTTCGCCCACCGGAGGTAAAACGCTACCAATTTAGGACGAATGTCAAAGCCATTCAGTCCGTGTCTATGTTTTGTCTTGAGAAGGTGGTGTCACGGTGTACTCAGCAAAGTCAAATATTCAAACCACATATTCATGCCTAAAGACTTATTCAACAATTAATAGTATGAGCGTGTGGATAAAGACACAAGATCGCAAGATGGCAAAGACAAGTCAAGAATTATTTGAAGATCTCAAGATAAAAGACTAAGTCGAAAGACAATGACAAAGGCTCAAAGATCACAGCATGAAGGAACAAAACTACTGTTACACGTTCAAGACTCATTTATGACGAAATTCATAAATCTTCATTGGACTCCAAATATCGAAGAGGAATGACCTCACATTGGGGGAGATTGTTAGCCTCAAAATATTGAGTCAAACAAGAATGTTCGGTCATAGGTTTCTATTGTAATATTTATTAGAACGTTGTAATAGATAGTTAAATAGTCGTGGTTCACGAGCTTGGATTTAAGCTACTTAAAGTCCAAAAGACAAGCCCGGTCCAAACAATATAGCCCATTATGGTTACATGTAAGCCCGGCTATATAAGGCCCTTCCTAGCATGTTAGGAAGGGTGGATGATCATTTGTAAACTCTAATCTTCTCTAATCTAATATTCACCAAGTTAATCATCTCTCCTTCTACTTTCTCTCACTACTTTCTCTCTCTAGGAATCCATCTCTTTTCACCTATTTTCTATCATTAATCATCATAATAATATGAGACAACATTTCATAATCTACTTCACTGCTTCCCAATGAATGTTTACCCGGATTCGCCAAATATCTGCTAACTACACTTACTGCATACGCTATGTATGGCCTCGTGCATACCATCAAGTACATTAAACTCCCAAACGCATTTGCATACGGCACCCTACTCATTCTTTCAACATCACAATCCCTAACCGGGCAATCCTTCAACGACAGCTTGCAGTGCCCATCCAATGGTGTCTGAACCGACTTCCCATTGTTCATTCTAAACCTGTTTAAGACTTTAGAAACGTACCTGGATTGTGACACCCTCAGAATCTTGCGACTCCGATCCCTGACGATCTCCATACCAAGAATCTTCTTTGCTTCCCCGAGCTCTTTCATGTCGAACTCTCTTTTAAGCAAAGACTTGGTAGCCGCGATCTCAGCCTTGCTTTTACAAGCAATCAGCATATCGTCTACATATAACAATAGCTATATATACTCCCCTGGTGCATAACTCCTGTAATTCCTCAACAAACTTATCTTTACCTACACCAGTATCCTTCAACGTGTCTTTGTACATGACACTTTCATTGAAGACTACGTTCCTGCTTGTGACTATTTTAGGTGATTCTTTATCAAGCCTATATACTCTGTACCCCTTCACACCTTCAGGATACCCCAAAAGAACGCATTTTACCGCTCTCGGCTCGAGCTTACCTTGTTTGACGTGTGAATACGTGACACAGCCAAAAACCCTCAACATCCCATAATCACTAGGATGTCCTGATCACATTTCCATAGGTGTCTTCTTCTCAATCGCTGTCGATAGTGACCTATTTATAAGATATGCGGCCGTACATGTCGCTTCCGCCCAGAAGGTCTTAGGCAATCCAGACTGTATTAATAAACAGCGTACCTTGTCCATGAGAGTTTTGTTCATCCGTTCTGCTAATCCATTTTGCTGCGGCGTCCCGACAACTGTCAAATGTCTAGCAATCCCAATCTCAGTGCATAGCTGATTAAATCCCTGGTTACATAACTCAAGACCATTATCCGTCCTAAGCTTCTTAACCGTCCTCCCAGTCTGATTTTCTACTAACTGCTTCCACTCTTTGAACTTCCCAAATGCTTCGTGTTTGAACCTGAGAACATAAACCCATACCCTCCTGGAATAATCATCAACTATAGATAAGAAATACCTTTTACCTCCCAATGATTCCACTTGAGACGGGCCCCATAAGTCTGAATGAACATAGTCTATCACTCCCTAAGTAGTGTGCCTTCCTACACCGAAACAGACTCGATGTGACTTTCCCATAACACAATTCTCACAAAAATCGAGCTTACCTAGACTCTTATTGCCAAACAAACCCTGCTTTTCCAGCACGTGTAGTCCCGCCTCACTGATATGTCCCAGTCTTTTATGCCAAACCTGCACAAGACTGTCTTTTTCTTTAACACTAGCATTAAGCTAACCGGCCAATGCATGGCCATACAAAAAGTACACACAGTTCTCCCTTCGGGTTCCAGATATAATAACCCTAGAACCATTAATCACCTTGACTTTGCCCGACTGCAATTTTACGGTATATCCCGCTTTTTCAAGAGTTCCCAGCGATATCAAGTTTCTTTTCAATTCAGGAATGTACCTGACATTGTGTAACACAAAACTTGACCCATCTTTCAGTTGTACCTTTACCTTGCCAATACCCCTGATCTTGCACTCCCTGTTGTCGCCCAACAGTACGCTGCCCCCATCGCATTCCAGAAGATCAAAAAATACATCTAACCTGGGTGACATGTGATATGAACCTCCTGAATCCATGATCCAATCTTGCTGTCTTTCTACACTCATCACCATCATCACCTCTGAATCGTCGTAAATCTAACCACTAGAGCTTGGTTGATCATCTTTCTTGACGTAACCTTTTGACTTCTTGCAATTATTCTTCAGACAGTCTCTTCTCAAGTGCTCCTCAGATTGGCAAATAAAGCATTTGATTCTTCCACCTCGAGACTTCGATCTTGACTTTCCCCTTGACTGATGCGAATTCCTGCGATCAGTTCTTCCCCTTACGTATAACCCTTCACCATCATCCCCCTTCGCCTTGGACCTTTCTTTGTTTCCTTTAAGTTTACTGTGGCCATCACGTCCTCCAAAGTCAAAGCTTCACGTCCATAAAGCAAGGTGTTGGAAATACGTTTTTCCCAATAAAGTCTCGGTCACATCTTAGTTAGCATAGATCACGAGATATAGAATATTTAGAACTTTGTAGCTTGGAGCGACCTCCCTTAGGGGGAGATTGTTGGAAATACGTTTTTACGTATTTATGAAGGATCGGTCGCTCCAACGATAATTATGTAATGGGCTCGTGATCTACTTAGTAAACGTATAGTCCATATAGCCCACATGTAGGGTGAGCTATATATATCCCCTCCTAGCATGTTAGGAGGGGTTGGTGATTTCATTTTTCTCATAATCAATCTTTACTTTCTCTCTCTACTCTTCTCTTTTCTCTCCTTTCTCTCTCTACACCCTCATTCCTTTCTCATCTAATCTTCTATTATTAATCAATCCAATCTATCAAATCCATCTAATCAATCATGTAGAATAGGCCAATATTTACGTAGACCTTCAATTGGTATCAAGAGCCAAGGTTAGATTGGTTCATTCTTGTTTTTCGTTTGTTTGATTTTGGTGGATCTTGATTTAATCACGCTTAAATCTTAAAAAGTTTGTATTTTTATGCTTTAAATCATAGTCAAATCTTTAGATTTACTTACTTTTTAGATAAAAATCACAAATTTTTATACAAAAATTAAAAACTTTTATTATCATATCTTAAAAAGTTTGTGTTTTTATAAAAAGTTTGTGTTTTCTTTTTTTAATTTTGTATTTTTATTGAAAAAACTCTATCTATTTTATTTTTTTTGTTTCAATTTTTGATTGAATTTTTTTTAAAATTTTTTCTTATCTTTCATTAAGTGGAAAGTAAACGTCTGTCTAAGTTTTATTTTTATTTTCATTTTTTTTTAAGTTTTTATTTTTAAGTTTTTATAATCAGTTTTTATAAATTTCTTTTATATAATCAGTTTCTCAATCTTTTATCAGTTTTCTGTTTTTCCTTTTTGGTCAAAACTGTCAAAAGTATCTTGGTTATCAACATTCATCATCTTTCTGTCCAACTGTCTTTCATCGTCACACAGTCTCATCAAGTTCCGAACGAACAAGTTCCGAGCGAACACGTTCCGAGCGAACAAGTTCCGAGCGAACAAGTTCCGAGCGAACAAGTTCCGAGCGAACAAGTTCCGAGCGAACAAGTTCCGAGCGAACAAGTTCCGAGCAAACAAGTTCCGAGCGAACAAGTTCCGAATGAACAAGTTCCGAACGAACATGTTCCGAACGAACGGATTGTTCCGAACGAAGCTTTTTACTCGATTCAAACACAACGGTAATAAAACTCACCAAAGACCACCACACGAAAACTCCCACCCTCAAGATTCGACTTTCGACTGACCCTCGACTGCCACATAACACATCTCTCGAACACGTCTCACTCACTAAAACCACCCTCACAACACCCTCGAACCTCGACCAAGACTCGACTCCCTCACCAACACTCTTCTCAAAAACCATTCTCACCCGACTCGACCTTCGCACAAATCACACTTAAAACTTTCACAAACCAAACCACACCCTCGTCTAGACACTCAATCACACCCTCGTTACACCTTTCTCACGACTCCACCTTCACCAACATCTCAACAAAACAAGAACCTCTCTCGACCCACCCTAGACTCTCGAAAATCAATTTCGACTCAACAACACAGACATAAATCCACCCTCGACTCCCTCACCCATTTAACAAAACCCAAATCAAAACACACACTCGACCCGAGACTAACATACACAAACTCTTTAAAAAACACCCTCGTTTAACTAACACTCTCGGTCACCCCCCAATACCCTCGAGACCGTCTCCTCTCTCGACTGAAATCCTCACAGACTCACACACACAACACCTCACCCTCATCCTCGACTCAACTCAAACACACCTTCATCGACCCAAGACTCACACTCTTTCTCACAGACTCAATCTTGACACTAGACAGAAAGACTCGACAGATGATAGAAAGACTCAATCAAAACTCTCGTCAAAATCAAAGAAAGGGAATACCTACCCGAGACCCACTTCAAGGATCTTGAAGATCTTCACGTCTGATTGGGATTTATAGATGATGATGGTTAGATAATAGTTTGAGTTTGGTTAGAAAATCAATCTGATTTGTCTAAAGAAAGACTTGAGGTTGGCGGCTGTATTGGTAATCAAGAAGAAAGAGACAGAGATAGTGAAAAGTTTTGGTGGCTGTGAGATTGTGATTAGGTTTCATTGTGAAAGGAGGCTGCGTTTTGCTTGAGGAGAGAGAGAGATACAAGAGTATGATTTGGACAAAGCAGTAAGAAGGGACGGAGAAACCAAGAGAGAGTGTGGGAAGATATATCTATGTTATACACGTGCCAGGATTACGTGTATTCATTTGACTTTGACTGGGCCACGTTTTATTTTTTATTTAATTTATTGTATCTTTTATTTTTACGTGTGTGTGGAGTGTCCTAAACTATTAGATTTTTTAATATCAGATTCTTTTAAATATCAAAATTTTCTATTTTTATTTTTAGTTAAGTTATTTTTTTAAGATTTTATTTTTATATAGTTTAAAGTTATTTTTTTTAGTTTAGTTAACTTTGTATTTTTGTCAATCGATATGTTTGGATTTTGTACTTCGTGTTGAGGCGGGTATTTCGAGAGAACCAAAGTGGTAATATATTTGACAGGTTAAAAGTTTTTTGTGGCCGATTTGAAGACAAAAGTGACGTGACTACGTGACTAAGTAACGTGATAAAGTGACGAGGTTTATTTTGCCAACGGATTGTTGATCGGGTACTTGTTAGTGAAGACGAATTTATATCATCCATTGAGGATTTTTTTAAGTGTTATTTACGGATCTTTCGTTTTTTCCCGAATTGTAAAATCCTGAAAACAACAACATCCACATCATTTTTCCTCGATTTTCAATGGAATCGTTAAATTCGACACTTAAAGAGGGAGACCTGCATCGAATGCAAGACAAAGCTAGAGAAAGTGGTATAAATTCATTTCAAATGCTTCAGTCTCATCTTGTCACTCTTTCGAGGATTCAAGGAGGGAGCGAATTTGTGATAATCTTTGGTCAAGATCGTCATATATTCATCGACTCAATGTTCACCACTTTGACCCAACTCGCTGAGCAACTCAACCAAGAAAATTTTAATCACTCTGCATCGGCACTTGCATATAAGACTCTTGTGACACAACTCACGCCTTTCCTTCAATTCAATATCATCAAGTCTGAAAGTTCAGTGATTTGCCAATCATTTATTCGAGATACACATACCGAGCTTCGAGATTTCCGTGGTACAATATTGAAACTCATGACATCGGTCTCGTCTTCGATTTATGAAAGATCTCGACTTCAGCAAGCGCATGATAATGGAGTGCAAGAATCTATGATGCAGATGCAAGAGGAGAATGGTCATACGGTTGACAACTTGGAGCCTAACGATGGCAAGAGCACGGAATCAGGAAGACAACATGATACCAGTGGCACGTCAGGGAATGTTCACGAGATCTCTTTTGATGACACCTTACCCGTTTATGACGACGAGCCTGCAAACATGGTACAATGTAATGTTGTTTATGATGTATATGCTGATGCAATGCCGCATATTGAGCATTCTAAACCTAATTCTGATTCATCCGATGTGAGTCATAATGGGGGAGAAAGTGTTCAAAATGCTAAACATCATGATAATTGTCTTATAACTGCTTCACTGACTGCTTCTGATTCCAAGATTAGAGAGCTCGAAACGATTGTAGCTCAACAATCAAAAGATCTTGATGATGCCAAACTTGAATTTT
Source organism: Glebionis coronaria (assembly GCA_025667525.1). NCBI lineage: Eukaryota > Viridiplantae > Streptophyta > Magnoliopsida > Asterales > Asteraceae > Glebionis > Glebionis coronaria. Next base: position 556,263,189 of record CM046875.1, on the reverse strand, counting down.
CTAAGAAAACGGACAAACTTGAAACATACTTTGAAAAACTTGAAAAGTCAAACGTTGTTCTTGAAAGAAAATTGGATCAAAAAGTTTTAGATTCTAAAGCTGAAAAGGATAATCTTTTGAAACAAATTCAGTTACTAGAGTCTAAATTGGCATCCCAAGATAGATTGCTCAAAGAAAATGAGACTTTAAAGGCTCAAGTTCAGGAAAAAGTTTTTGCTATAGCTGCGTTGAAAAATGAATTAAGGAAAAATAGAGGACCTAGTGTGGACACTAAGCTTGAAAAACCATCAATCTTGGGGAAACCGCCTACAAATCAGTTCGTCAGACAACCGTCTGTCAGACAACCTACTGCATTTAGATCCGAGCGACCACAATCCTCGAGACCGCGGTTTTCCTCCCAAGTTGATTTGGTTCATTTTCCTAGACCAGTCACTCCAACAACTAGGCCCAATGTGATCAAAACAGCTTTGGCAAGACCTTATCACATGATTGCCTCTAGTTTCCCTAAAAATACCAAGACCACGTCTAGAACTAGTTCAAATGACGTTTGCCATAAATCTGGTCTAAGGGAAGCTATGCAAAAGACACATGTAAGAGATAGCAATGTCAAACCTAGTCAGATGCCTTCTAGATTACCCAACACTGCTAACCGTAGCATGTCATCTCCTAGGAGCATCGATTAATCATCTAGGAATTACTCGGACATTAAATATGCTACTTGTAAAACATGTAGGAAATGTGTCTTTAGAGCCAATCATGATTCCTGTATCAAAAAATTGCTTAATGAGGTGAACTCTCGTGCTAGACTTAAATCCCAGTGGGTAGCTAAAATCAAACCCATTGGTAAAATGTGGCGCCCCACTGGTAGAACTTTCACTCTTGTAGGAAACGAGTGCCCTTTAACTAGGATAGTCTCTGATTCTACTAAGACTACTAGGGAGGAAATTGATAAAGATGATACTTCACTTAAGCCTAAACTTAGGGTTTTCTATAAAAGGAAACGTTTTCCAGCTAAGATAAGTGAATCATCCACTCAGGTCACCTCTGACACAAGTAAAGCCAACTGTGAACCCCCATGTGCTTCTATAATTGATATCGCTAACCCACGTCAAAGCATGCAAATTCCTAATGAGATTGCAGGTACCAAAGTTGATGTTCTAAAAGAACGAAGCGGTCCAATCGTTGTGTACCGGTCAACTAAGGACACTCTTAGAGTTTGGTTGCTGAAGAAGCAGATATCGGAGAAACAAGTGTCTCAGGGGATTCATGGTTAAGCTTACCTAAGGACTTATAGTCACATCACAGACTATAACTCGATCTTCAAAGAAAGGAAAGTTTATCGCCGATGGTAAACTTATCCTAACAACGAGAAATTAATTTTTCTCGGGCATGAGCTTATATAAAAAACATTCCAAGTTTTTAAGCTCATGCACAATGGCTCCTCGCTAAATGACAGACGATGACCCGGACTTCAGAGACAGGGAAGTTTATCTACGCAACGATAACTTACCCTCTTAACAAGAAATTAAGTTTTCTTGGACACGAGCTTATCCTAAAACCATTCAAAGGTTTTAAGCTCGTGTATAAGGCTCTTCATTAAATATCAGATGATGACCCGATTTTCAAATAAAGGAAAGTTTATCGCCGATGATAAACTTATCCTTAAAAACGAGAAATTAAATTTTCTCGGTCATGAGCTTGTATTAAAACATTCTAGGTTTTAAGCTCAGAAAGGAAAGTGAATCTTTTAAATAAGAAAACTTTTCCTCATAACGAGAAATTCACCTTTCTCGGTCATGAGCTTTACGTTAAAACATTCAAAGTTTTTCAAGCTCATGAAAACGACTTCTAAGTAAATGTCAACTTAGGACTCGTTCTTCAGTTAAAAGGAAAGTTTATCGCCGATGATAAACTTATCCTTAACAACGGGAAGTTTACAACTTCTCGGACTTGAGCTCGTTTTGTAAGATATTCAACATCTTAAGCTCAAGTAATTGGGTTTCAAAACTTTGAACACAATTTTTCGAGAATTTCTCAAAAGGTTTTTCTAAATCTTTCAAAATTGTGTGTTCAAAAATGTTTTGATAAAAAGAGCATGTCTTCTGGAATCGATAATATTTACGATACTAGAAATGTCATTCAATAATGACACGGGGTTGTAAATAAAGTTCGAGCAGAAGTTCAAATGTTATAAAACATGCTCAAAATGGCTTGCTATTATTTCCGATAGTAACCCGCTTTTCATATTAAAGTCAAGCATTTCACCGGAAAGCTTTGACTCAACAACGGGAATTAATTTTCTCGGGCATGGTTTACTTTATAACCATGTAAGGGATTGTGTTTACGTAATAACACAATCTAACACGAATATATGTACGATTCAGTGCATTTATTTGTTAAAACAAGAGAAGTCTTGTTTTTATGAAGTTATCATCTCCACCAACCGTAGCAATTTACAATTGATATCTACATACTCGACGATGCGACTACTCAAACGGTGACTACAGCTCTTTCAATAGAACACGGGTCAACAATTGAGGGGGAGCAATTGTCCAGCATTCAGAATCCTTGATGCCGAGAGTGCCAAGTTCACATATTGGTGTCAAGACAACGATATCTATCACACACATGGAGTCAAGAGATAACTTCAGACATGATGAGGCGACCAACATTCGTGAACAAGAACCATGTTCTTCTTTCATATGATGTTCTCCATCATTCAGGTCTAACCTCATAAATCGCTAATCTTGTGAATACATTATCATATATGATCTTTGCACGTGATAAATACATTACACTTATGTTTAAAAGGTATTTAATTTACGTTTCAGCACACCCTCATTAATTTGAGGGGGAGCTTGTGTAATTCATGAAGATAATTGGATTTGCATTTTTCTTCCCAAATTTTCTTAAAATGCTATTAAATCGATTGATATTAAAAACATCGATTGGGTTAATATTTTTAATATGGGGGAGAAAATGTGATTTAATATGGGAAATGATTAATCACAAATGGTTTGACTTAACATGTTAGCTCATCCCGACATGTGCGAAATGTTTTCGGATATCGTGGCATATGTTAAGGGGGAGCAAAATGGATTTGCACTTCAAAATGGATTTCATGGTGACATACACTTACCCAAAACATCTCTATTCACGACGGTGAAGATTGTGGTGACATAAGAATGGTAGGATAGGTTAAAGTCCAATGATTTCTCTAGAACCAGAGGAATCTTCCCAAGGACATTCCATAGCTAGAAATAGTAGTCCTTAGGAAAGATGGAGAAAGATTGTGAACGTAGCTGAATGCCGACCAAGTACTTAAGTTAGCACTGGAACAATCACAACAAGGAGCTAGTTATGACGTATTGGTAAGCATTGAAGGGGTTGAAGAATGAAAAAGAATTGTAAAGATAAAGGGTGTAAAGAAAGTAGCCCTCCTTACAACTTAGGCAGAAACCGGGTCAATTCATATGTTATTGAGATCATTTATGATTCTCGATATTGAAGATAGACATCATGGACCCAGTGATGCAAGGCACAACCCATCCCAGCTAACTCAGATATCTCTCAAAAGATATTTGTTTTAATCACACAGAGACAACACATTATCTATTGATTTATTCACTCCGAATAAATTGGTATTGAAAAGGTGGCACTCCTCTCCAGCCTCCGATCACTAAAAATCCAAAATGCACGATCGAGTCTAGAGCCATTTGAGATCATCAAATATGTCATTAGGACACACTTTCATATTTCCTTGCTTCTTCACACGCTGTGAAAAGTAAGAAAGATCTTAAGAGTCCTACGCAAAATCTTCATGATCTTGCCTGAACATCCGAGTAATACGAAAGTATTTACAATGAAGATGGAAATCCTTCTTGAGCGAATATCAAAAAGCTCATGGTAGGTAACTTGTGCGATTCTTTATGAATCAAACTTGTGATAACTGGAAAGCAACAGTGGTTTAATTCTTAAATGAATTTAAACACGTTCCAGGCCTCTACGCAATATCTTAGTGATCTTGCCAGAACATTCAGAGTAATACTATTAAGTATTTACAGTGACAAATGGAAATCCTTCTAGTGTTAACATCAAACAACACTTGGTAGGTAACTTGCAAGATTCTACATGAATCAAGCTAGTGACAACTGGAAAGCAACGACGGTGCGGTTCTTAATTGAACTTCACTTGTTCCAGGAACATGAATTGACGGCTTCAAATCATGCGGATAAGATTATCCAAATGATTCACTCTTTACGTTCGCAGTCAGCTTTCGACGGTCGAGTAAAGAGAACGGGTTTACCCGCGAAATCTTGTCAAGGAGGTTCTTTATTGAAACTACCTGCCACAAGTACGATATTTAATATCGTCCAACGGTCTTCACCGACCGGAGGTAAAATGCTACCGAATTAGAATGAAATGTTCAAGGCCATTTCATCCATGTATATTGTTTGTTGCTAACTGTCTTATGCAGCGTAACAAGAAGGTGGCATTGCGGTGTACAATCCAGAAGAAGTCGTCACCACATGCTTATACTACATACAATTAGTACTTTAACAAATTCAAGAAAGTCTGAAGGTCAAGTCTTCCGCTGTATCAAACTCTGAAGCTTTCAAGAATTTAAAGGTATAAGTATGTGGAACATGAAGTCACGAAGAGGCGAATGTCACAAGTGACGAATGCACAAGGTCAAGGCAAGAAAACATGCTCAAGACTTAAGTCAAAGATCACATCAAGCATATTCACAAGAACAAGATCGAAGACTCAAGCATAGATGCTAGGTTTAAGATTTTGTAAAAAGATGTGACCTCCCTTAGGGGGAGATTGTTGAAAATACGTTTTTCCCAATAAAGTCTCGGTCACATGTTAGTTAGCATAGATCACGAGATATAGAATATTTAGAACTTTGTAATTTGGAGCGACCTCCCTTAGGGGGAGATTGTTGGAAATACGTTTTTACGTATTTATGAAGGATCGGTCGCTCCAACGATAATTATGTAATGGGCTCATGATCTACTTAGTAAACGTATAGTCCATATAGCCCACATGTAGGGTGGGCTATATATATCCCCTCCTAGCATGTTAGGAGGGGTTGGTGATTTCATTTTTCTCATAATCAATCTTTACTTTCTCTCTCTACTCTTCTCTTTTCTCTCCTTTCTCTCTCTACAACCTCATTCCCTTCTCATCTAATCTTCTATTATTAATCAATCCAATCTATCAAATCCATCTAATCAATCATGTAGAATAGGCCAATATTTACGTAGACCTTCACAAGGTATCCACAAAGTGTTCATATGATACTGGCAAAGAAGTGAGTAACAATAAAGTAAGATCTTCATCTTCGAATTTTACCTCAATATTTGCTAAATCAATATTTGCTCTAATACCACTTGTAGGGTTTAATCCCTAATCGTTACTTCGTACAGTCGGCATGTAGAATGTATACAACTTCTTCTTCAGGTACAACTTGTTAGCCAATGACTTTGTGATGTACAAAGACTCGAGCTTTGACCAAACCCCCGCTGCAGTCGTCTCCCCGGTAACCTCTCTCGGGACCTTGTTACCTAAACAGAAAATCATGGCACTGTGAGATTTCTTTTCAAGCTTAGATTTCTCTTCAGCTTCCATATTCGCGGGTAAAACCTCCAGAGCTGCTTCACATCCGTTCTGGATTAATAAAGCGTGCATCTTGATTCTCCATAACCCGAAATCACCAGTCCCATCGAATTTCTCGATGTCAAATTTGGCTCCCGTCATTCTTTAATCCCTTTGTTGATTTGCTAAACCTTGTGATAAGCCCTCACAATCACAAATCGACAAAGCCCCTTCGATAATTCGCTAAACCTTGTGATATATTAAACCTCACAATCACGGATTACGAAGTCCCTTGTGTAATACTACAAAGTATAACCTTTTCTTTTTAAAAAAGAAAATAATAACCAATGTTAAAATGCTAGCCCAAAATTTTGAAGTCCAAAAACTTTGGCCCCACACAAACCAGATCCAAAAACCCTTTGTAGTTGTATATCCTGTGTTTGACTTTTGCTAAAACAAAACAAAAGAAACAATATTGTCTTCTTCTTTATCTTCTCTGTGTCTTCTCCCTGACGACAGAAACAAGAAACAAAAAAAAAAGAAACCCCCCCCCCTTTAGTGTCGATCGATACCTGCTGCTGCTCCTTGATGATCTAAACCCGATCACCAATAACCCTTCCTCGATCGATCCTAGTAACCAGCCACTCGTTGACCAAGCTCTTGATACCACTTGTAGGGTTCAATACCTACAACCCTGATTACTAGATGCGAAATATCGATCACGAAGAACACACACACACATGATCGACAGAAAAGTAGAAGTGACGCCCACAAGGTAAATCCATAATCGTTTCCGATTAGTTTATTGAAAGAATGACGTGCTTGGTTTGTTCCCCCTCACCTCCTTTTATAGAGATGAGGGGGAACCGACTCATACAATTACCTACGGGTCGGGTTGGGCTTAGACATTCCCAACCGACCTTTATTCTTAGCTACAGATTAGGCAACTCGACTCTTGACCCCTAGATATGAATTAGGCAAAATAAAGACTAAACATAACATCATGCACGAATAGGGAGTTTCAGTATATCAAATAATAAATTACAAACGGGAGAGGGGTCACAACTTATTCGGAAGACCTAATCCTTGTACACGATTGATACACACCACTAGGGATCGTCTAAGATCCATCAATGGATTACAATGAACTGAAGATAAGAAACAAAGGGTCGTTGAAAGATTCATGTGCACTATCAGTGGTGATAGGTAGTTACAACTACTTAGAGTTTGGGTAGTTACAACTGCTTAGAGTTTGTTACAAAACGGTTACAAAGTGAATAAGAGAGAGGTGTTTTTAACACAGTTCGACAAGTGAAAAATGAAATGAAAAACAACTACAGTATTTAAAAGGAAAATTGGCGGGAAACGTAGTTACGGGTTGTGATGTGTAAAACCTCGTGTGCACCTCACGTGAGAGATAAATTCCACACGTTCCCTTTCTACACGCCCGGATCTAGCTCAACAATCCACCCTCCAGTCCCTCCTCAGACGATTCTTGTGGACCCCTATTGCTCCATTGCACCAATCCATAGACAGCTACATCATTGTTCTTCTTAACAATCTTCCTCTCTAGTAACTTGCATGGTGTCACTTCCAACAGGCCTTCTAAGTCAACATGAGATACCACAGTGGAAACTCTTAGATGATCAGATGTACCTTCTTTAATTGAGACACATGAAATACATCATGTATTTCGGACTCATCTGGTAACTTGAACTTATAAGAAACATGTCCCATTTTAGCAAGTACTTCAAATGGTCTAAAGTACTTAGGGGAAAATTGGTTATGTATAACACGCCTTATGGACACTTGCGTATGATTTTGTACTTTTAATAACACCCAACTGATCGTTTGAAAGTCTCTTTCAGTCCTATTCTTGTCAGTCTGCTGTTACATCCTATTCTTAGTTCTAGCAAATGAAACTTCCTGACTTCAATAGCTTGTTCCCTACCAATGAGTAACCTACCCGAAACATCCAATTTACTTAATCCTCCCACATAAGGAACATGAGCTGACCATATAATGCCTCAAAAGGGGTAGTGTTAATAGTTGAGTTGTAATCAGATTTCTACCAAAGCTGAGTGGTAATTAGAGTTTTACCAAAGCTTAGCCATTTGAACCAATCTTTAGGATGTTCCCCAGTGATACACCTAAGATACCCTTCCAAGCATCTATTAACTACCTCAACATATTTATTTGTGGGTAATAAGAAGACCTTATCCCTATCTGACACAATAGATCAGGTACCCCATATAATGTGCAGACTTGGTCCGAGAAAACTTGAGCTACTTATAATGTTGTGCATGAATGAGCGAGTGGAATGAAGTGACCATACTTAGTCGATCTGTCAACCACCACAAAGATAACAGTACATCCATGAAGTCCATGGAAATGCTAGTCTACAAGGAATAAGGGAGTGGTTGCAGTAGGCCTTGATATGCAGCAAGATCAGGCTTGCATTACTGGCATCCTAAACACTCCTTAATGAAATGCTTAAGCTATTTCCTTAGCCCTTTCCAATAGAACACATAGCAAATTTTTTGAGTAGTTGTTCGTACCCCTGAATGACCTCCAATAGCACCTTCATGAAAGTAACACAACAAATCTTCCTTTTTTGACTCATTTCTGTTAACCACTAGTTTCCCCCTTTGCGAGCAATTGATTGTTATGTAGAGCATATGTTTCTTGGATTCACCCTTCCTAAGATCCTCCACTATAAACTGTAACTGGTCATCTTCAATCCAACTTTACACGATCCTCTTGTACAAATCAGTGCTCACGGTAGTTGTACTTTAGGTAAACAACACACTAACATCTTCCCTCTAGATAATTCATCAACAAGTGCATTATATGTGCCTTTCTTATACATCACTTCATAATCAAAGCCCACTAGTTTTGGAAGCCACTTCATAGTTGAAGTGGTTATCCTTTAATCCAACATATATTTCAAACTATAGTAGTTTGTTTTGATAAGAAAATATCTATCCAAAGGATATCCCCTCTATTTTTTCAAAGCCATCAATACTACCAAAAACTCTTTTTCATATGTAGAGAGAGCTTGATGCTTGGGTGCGAACTACTTACTGATACAGATATCCACCTTTTTTAAAGGAATGCCTCAAACCTACACCTGAAGTATCAATCTCCACAATGAAAGCCTTATTGAAATTAGGAAGTGCAAGAACATAAGATTAAATCATTGACTCCTTTTGGAATAAGAATGACTATTGGAGCTTCATCATTCCATTTAAAGGATTTCTTCTTTACAATTGTGTAAGTGGCTTTCTTATAGTAGCAAAATTCTTAATAAACCTCCTATAATAGCCAGTCAGACCAAAGAACCCTCTAAGCTGCTTTATAGTAGCTAGTATAGGCCAAGTTTGCATAGCTTGCACCTTTGATGAATTTATGGCTACTCCTTCAGCTGAAATAACATGGCCCAAATACTTGTTGTTCCAACCACACATTTAGACTCTTTTTCATATAGACTGTGGGCCTTCATTTTAGGACAACAGATGTGAGGTGATGAACATGATCTTCCAAAATTTTACTTAAATCAGAATGTCATCAAAGAATACCAAAGTGAACTTCCTTAGGAATTACCTGAACACCTCATTCATAAGAGCTTGAAATGTTGAAGGGGTATTAGCTAAGCCAAAAGGCATAACCAAAAACTCATAACATCGTTCATGAGTTTTGAATATTGTTTTGGCTATGTCATCCTCATACATCTTGATTTGATGATAACTAGACCTCAAATCCAATTTAGAGAAAATCAAAACTCCACAAAGTTCATCAATCAACTATTCAATAATGGGGATACGAAACTTATCTTTGATAGTTTGCTTATTCAACTTCTTATACACATTGTCCATGAATTGTCCTTCTTTTTAACCATTACCACTGGAGATGCATAAGAGCTTTGAATGTTCTTGATTACTCCAAACTCAAGCAATTTCTTCACCATTACTTCAATAGAATCCTTTTATAAAAGATAATGTTTATAAGGTCTGATGTTGAATGGTTGAGTACCAAGAGGAATTTTATGATTATGAGATCTCATATGATCGAGGTAGCTTAGTTAGAACAACAAATGCCTCTGTATAACTATCAATGACTCTTTGAAGGCTTGGTTCAATTTGGTGTCCATTCTGCTTATCACTATCCAAGGGCATCCGGGTTACACCTGTGTTTGGGTAAACACTTATCATCATCAGCTCAACATTTTCCCCTGATTCTATCTTCTCCATTTGTTTCCTAGTATCCAACTAATGTGTAATGGTCTTATTTGTGTCCTTAAACAAATTCTTTTGTTACTCTAGAGTATTTCTATTTTTAAGTCCTGAAAATACGACTTGATATCACCCAGATGGCAATAACATCACATCAACTGCAAAAGTGTGACCATATAATTGTCATTGGAAATCTTTGCACTCATTGAGTGTCACTAATTGTCTTTCTCTAGCCACAATAAGAGGACAAGTGTTTCTGATTTGACATTGGATAACTTGATGTGAGGTGTTCTGTCGCGAAAAAAGATTTACAACCCAAGGATTGTACCTAGGCGTTGTAGTGTAGTACTGGAGTTGTTATCATTCTCTAGGGGAATATGTGGGTAGGTTCAAATAGAATGTCACAAAGGTCTATAGGTTGAAATAATATATTTTTTTTTGTGAAATTAAGTAAAATCAATTGTTTGAATAATGGGGGTATTAACTAAACTACTAATCTAATATAAGTTCAAGGAAACAAACATGTTAACTTAATCATGCACTACTCCCTATCGTGCTTTCTCTAACCTTGTTGTCTGTCACCTTTGTAATGTAATGTGTAAGTATTGTAAGCACTTAAATAGAAATCAACCCCACATTAGCAAGGTAGTTAAAGACTATTGCAAAGGTACCATTTTAACTAATAATATGTTTCCTAGATGTTTCGCTAAGATATGAAGATCGTAGCTAGTTTTTTAAAGCCTAACATGCACACCACTTTCTCAAATCAACAAAATAAGAGATCACAAATTAGGTTTCATGCAATCATAAGCAAACACTAATAAATTTAGCCTAACATGTTAATAGAAAATGAAGAACACAAGATCAAACAACACATAATGAGGGATAAAGAACTTCACTTTAATTAAGCATGGAGTTACAATGAGCATATAAGGGTATTAAAACCCTAAAAATCGACCTATGTAGTTGCTAAAAAAGTTTATCCCAAGTTCCCCACGAATTATGCAAAAATAAAGGGGTTTATATTTATAGAAAATCCATCCAGACGATGTCAGGCTTTATTTCTGACGCCGTATGGCTGACAGTAAAGTTAGGGTTTTATTCCACTATCATAGTTCAAACGGTGAGCATTGATTTCTTCAGACGTTGACACTTGAGGCTTCAGAAAGCGTCAGCTGGATTTCTAATGTCGTCTCCACGGTCTATAAAGACTGGTCTTTAGCTTGATCATGGAATTTTACGTACTTGCTCCGTTCTTATCCAAATCATGCTTAAATCATCCAAGTGCTTTCGAAATGCTAAAATGATGAGGTTTCATTGTATATGATTTTCTGGGATAATTTAACCCCCATATTTTTTTAAATGTGCCTTAAAACGCCATAAATCCTTTCCTTTGTATTTTTTTAGCAATTTGGAAGCACTTGAATGATTTGTACGTGATTTTGATGCTTTTTGGATGACTTTGAAGAAGTTCAGAAAGAAGCGAGACAAGTACACAAAATTCCATGATCAAGCACAAGACCAAGAATTACAATCAGTAGAGACACCATTTGGAAAACCACATACGCCGTCTAGATTAGATAGCGAAGATGTCGGAATACTTGTGACGCCATTTGGAGTATGGCGGTGGATCCCGGTAACCTTGTATCGAAAAAAGCCAGAAAAAAGTTGGGCGTTCAGATGGTAAAAGTCAACGCTATGAAAAAGGGGGGATCGTGGCTATAGTTGAAAGTATGCCATGACCATATAAGCCTCAAAACCAACGATTATCGATTCTTAAACAACCTAAATTATTTATGCTTAATCAACATTTTATTAGAACGAAACCTCAATGGGTTTTGTATGTTGAAATTAGTGAGATATTGGGGCCAAGGATTCTCAACAAGCCTTGCCATAGTCTACATACTACCTGGCTTGCATGCCGTCTCTTGGTTGGTCACAAAAATAGTGTTTCGTGTAATTAGCTAATACATAAGGAAAATACCTATACATTGTATCACAAGGGTGATGGGGAATGGGCAATCACACTAGGAAAAGTAACTAGGAGTCTTGCATGATTAAGTAAACACGTTTGTTTATCCATAAGAGTTTCATACATAGTGAATTAGATAAATAGTAGTAATTAGATAAAACCCTCTTTCAATAATTGATTTTATTTGCTTTCTCAAATAAAAAAAAATACAAGTATATTAGTGTAGCTTTCTTTCAATCCTTAGATTTTAGTGGCATTCTATATGAACCTCCCATATTGTAATGGCCTCTTGTTACTAAGCAAAAATGGACCTCATTGTTTGAAAAGAGCTAACACCAAACAATGCATTCTAGGAAATTTGAGCTTGTCCGGTACGAGTTAAGAAGGAAAGCGAATAAAAAAAAGTAGGTATGAGCATTTCGTCTCGAATTCCGAAATCAAACCGAGATCGTATTAGAACCGTACTGATTCTCAGTACCCGAATCCCATTCGGTACGGTACTGGTACTACGAAATAAGGTGGAAAAAAATCAGTACCACTAATTCGGTACGGGGCTGGTACCAAATCGGGAAATTCCTGAAAAAACGGTAAAATCCCGATTTCCCGGTACCGGTACTGATATCCGAATCTCGTTCGGTACGATACCGGTACTATTAATTTATGCTCGAAAAATAATCGGTACCACTAATTCGGTACATGATCGGTATGATACCGGTACCGTGCTCATCTCTACAAAGGTTACGTTTTTAGTGTCATGAGGAGAAAAGGAGGAAAAAGAAAACCAAATAACTAAAATAAAATATATTCGGTGACATTTAGTTGGTGAATTTTGAATTTCAAAATTTTAAATTTAAAGATATTTTAACTTTCGAGGATTTAAATATTTCCAATATTGACAGAAATTTATAATATTCTAAAATATGTTCATATGTTTATTGTAGAAAACTATGAAGATAACAATTTTAACCGAATCAAAATGATCCAAAAGATAAAAAACAACCATAAGAGGATTAAACCCTTGTAACTGGATAATTAATGATATTTGAATGTTTGCAATACACAATGATTGACAACCAGACAATTAAAGTATTGATACAAGAATGATAATGACAAGATAAAATGGATTCTTCTATTAAAGGCCAAAGAAGAATAATAGGATTTTTTGGTTTTTGTCGTGGTATGACTTTAGGACAAGGGAATGGCTTAAATAGCCAGCCTATCTTTGGTCTTGATATCTTTAGTCCCTCAAAAGTAAAAAGTGCACATTGATGCGTTCTTATTGGGAGTACACAAGTTTTAAATTTATACAAGGATTACTGATATTGAGTATTTGCAAGTTCGTTTATTCTCGACTCAAGACAAATTGAAAGGCCTACTAATATCAAGCTTTAAATTGTTTTTGGTTGTTAAAGGTTATTTGGATTCTATGTCTAATTCAATCAAACACGTAGAAAAATATAAATATTAAAGCTACGTATCCGTAAAACAAAGTGCAAGTACCAAATAGTATTCACAAAGTACAAGTTTCTAATGCATGAAAAGTAAAATGATTGAAATGTAAACAAAATGAAAGTATAGGGACTAATTGTGCAAAATCAGAAATTAAAACTAATACTTTTCCAAAAACGGGCAAAGTGACTCGAATAAGCTGGTAACAGCTTATTACTCAACCAAAATCAATATGGTTTTCACTAAAATGCTTAGAATTAAAAATAAGTTAGCCTTGCAAAAGGATTTTGATTAAAAGCTTTTAAATCTCCACTTAGCTTATCTCAATAAGAAAACAATAAGCTCATTTGAAATCCAATTATCCACAAAACGATTTTATTGCAAAAAACGATTAGTCAAGCTTCAAGAAGCTTGGAATATCTTTTGGATCTGAAAATGGTCAACTGAATAAGCTAGAAACTTGAATAAGCCAAAAACAACTTATTTGACCAAAGTTTGACCAAAAACTAAAAAAGCTGAAAATCTCAGGAATTACTCAAGACATGTTTGCAAGTTGATTTGTGAAAGAAAATCAATGAATTTATGAAGTAGATAATGAGATCTAGCAAAACAATATGCACTTCATCACAGAAACTAAAGTTTGCTATTAAGCTGGTTAATAAGCTAAGAACTCTCTCAATACTTGATACTATAGAATTTCATATTAAAGTCTGATAGTCTAGATGTTAAGCTACAAGTGTGAACAAATTTCAGCCAAAATTATCTAGTAACAAAGAAATGCTAAGGAATCAAAGTAGGCAAGTTTTCACTGATGAACTTTCAGAAATCTTGACCCAAAGTTTTTCAAGGCCAATTGCCTTTTTGACTTTACTTTTGACTACAAAGTAGAACCAAAATGCTTACACTAATGGACTTAGTGTAAATGAACACTTCTCAACAAGTTTTATCAACTAAATCACTAAAAATTACTTGATCCAAACACCACTTCAAAAACTGAACAAAAACTTTATCAAAGACTTTTTTGAGCACAAGTATAAGTCAGATTAAACCACCTATCAAGACTTATTAAAGTGATGAATTGAAATGATTTTGAGCCAAAAACAAGCTAGTTAACAGGATGAACCACTAAATGAGTACTAATGGTAAATGACTGATGAAAAAACTAATTTTTAACTAAGTGAAACTGAAATAAAGGTTGTAATACTCCAATTACTCTATCAAATCAACACAATCAAGCTACAAGCAATCTAATCACACATTCAGTTCAGCAAGTAATGATTATTCTAGGTATTGAGCATGCAGAGACATTTTAGGGGAACAAAAACAAGAGATTAGGTACTTTTTAGCTATAGGCCACCACTGAAGGAGTAGAGAGGCGCTGAGCCTTCTAAAAACCACTAAACCACCATTAATAATCCACTAATCACCATCATATCATCACCAAAACCTGCTACAATCATCACCCTGCTACACTACTTCAAATGACTGAAAATGAACTACAAATGGAATATGAACCAACTACAAGTCTTCACAACCTCAAACAACCTCCATGGATCATGGATGATCAATAGAACAACACAGTATCAAAATGATCAAAGTAATAAAGGTAGGAGAATGAGAATTGAGTGAACTGAAGGTTTTTATTTCATTAATGGAAGGAAATTCGGTTACAAGTTCTTGCTAACTAACTAACTAACTCTTAGGTGGTTGTCAAACACCTAAGAGTAGTTACTAACTACTTTGAATGACTGAGAATGAAAGAGAATTATGAAGTGTGTGTTTTTCACACCTACAAGCTACAAGTACAAATGAGCTATCTATGTCCTATTTATAGAGTGAGGATGATATTCTGTTGGGGAGGATGACGTGTTGTAGCCAATCATTGAGCTCCACGTGTCTTCAATCTCTTAATTGCAAAATCCAGCTCAAGAACACATTTGGGGGTTTTTGATTGAATTAATTTTAGCTTAGTTGTGTGTTATGAACGAATTTGTCTCTTGAAATGAAGCACTTTTCATGTTTATAACTTTGCTTGATATGAAGTATAGCAGATTCTTGGTCCTGGACGCGTTTTTGTTTGAAGATGCAACGTGGCAAGGTATTATTATCCCTCAACATTTCACACGGATCATTATCCACTTTGGATAATATAAACATTGCATGGCTTCATTTCATTGGTGGAAATTTGGCTGAGTGGAGAATACTGTTTAGATTCGTTATTAATGACTGGTGGTTGAGTGGACACATGTGGCAATCCGTGTCACTCTTTTCCCTTGCTCTCATTGGTTGATTCATGTAAACTTGGATCAAGCCCAAAAGTAACATGAAACTTGACAATTTCAGTCCCTAGACTTTGGAAGAATCTTCATTTGAGCTCCAATCTTTATTTCTTTGGCATATTTGATCCTTGAAACTTTAAACTTGTTCATAAAGCATCCTTTGACTCTTTGACTTGAATGTTGACCAGATTTGACTATGATCTTGACTTTTCCAAAATTTGCACCTTAGTCCTTCATCTTTTGAATGTTGTCAAGATAGGTCCTTTGTCTTGACGTGGCTTGTCATTATTGATCCTTCTCTTGTCTTTTCTTCATCTTTTAGCTTGATTTCACTTGTTTGCTTCAAATTTGTATCCTTGTTACCTAAACAAGCACAAACACAAACATACCACATAATACTGCTTTATTGTATAAAAGTTAGGTATTTGCTATGTGTTTTAGGGTGATTTGTTGACTTATTGATATGAGATTTTGCTCATATTAAATCCCCTACACTTGATCATTGCCATGACCTCATGCAATGCCATATTTTAAAGCACCAATTTACACTTTTCTCATAATTAACCCACCTCGGCCAATATGAAATTCTTCTACACTACTCTACATTATATGATGCATGATTTTGATTTTATACAATGCAATGCAAAGGAAAGCAATTCTATTTATATATTTTTGGATTTTTTTGAAATGGTTTTGATGGAAATAACTCATAAAGAAATCAATGACTTAGATTAGGGCTTTTGGTACCATGAACACTTATCACCCTCAAGTTTCACTTTCCCATACCAAGCTTAAAAACAAGATCATTGTTATCCACAAGTGAAAGTGCGTCAACTTATTCATATTGATTAAGTGTGTTACTCTCATACCTCCACTTATTATGCCTCTAAGACCGGTTATTATTTGAGCAAATTGATTGGGAGCAAATTTGTCATTATTTAAAGCGTGAAATATAAGAAATGTAAAATCTCAAAATAAGTAAGCACGGTTTTAATCCTAAGTAATCCTCTCATCCATTACTCGAAAACCACCCACAATTGATATAAGTCCGACTCAAGAGTACTAAGTCATTCGCCTTATGTGTAAGATCCTTATGTCATGCATTAATAAGTAGTTATACACTCGCTAAGGAAAGAAAAATAAAACTTATGCAATAATTTACATCCGCCACCTTTTTGAGACCTCGGATCTTCAATTCCGCAACCCGTCAAGGTAATATTGGACTGGAGCAACTATTAAATCCCCGCAACCCTTGTGAGAGTAATATTGGAATTCAATAGCTACTATAATTAACACTTCACAGCCCCTCTTGGGAGTCTTGTATAATTATTTTTTTTCTCTTTTTTTCTAGCCACTCATTTTTTTCATAAGCCGCTCTTATTTTTCTTTATTCCTCATAAAGAAAGTTGAAAAGAATAAAAGGAAAAACACCCGCTAAGTATTAAGCATGACATAATTGTAGTACACATAAAACGTTCTAACTTAGAATCTTAAGACGTACTTATACCAACCACGAATGATTAGTCAAAAATGCATAAGAGACTGCAAATTAATTAAAACCGTTCTTGATTATTTATTAACATATATACATGCGTTGACAAGAAATTAAAGGTTACGAAAGGGGATATAAAAGCCACAATTAATTAATATGAGGTTTATCTATCCCTTTACACTTATTTCAAACTCTATCATCTCTTGTTCTCCACAGTATAAAATCTCAAATAATGAGACTAGTGGATGCTTAGCCGAATAAACCAATAAAGGTCTACATGGTTAAGGCTACTAGCTAGAGAATGCTTGGATAAGCAAACTCGTGTTGAGTCAAAGTATCCATGGCGGGCCTAATATGTCAAAGAAGTCTAAACTTGTTACACCATATCCTTTATTAATTTTTTTTTCTTTTTATATAGTTTTGATAAAAATAAAAGAAGAAATATATACAATACAAATGTGATATGCAAATAAAAAATGATTAATGCAAAAATTATGAATGCATATTTTTGGTGGCCAAAGTAGATCAAAAATTTGAAAAATGTTTGAAAAATTAATTTCAAAGTTATCATGAAGGTCAATGACAAAGGTCTAGGTAAGGTCACTTCGATAGAAGACCCCCTACACTTAAGATAAACATTGTCCTCAATGTTTAATAGTATTGAGTAAACTCCCCTACACTTAGGACATTGACAACTTTGCTTAACTCAAACTTAGGAAAGATCAACTATATTGAATTTATTTTTAAGCATAATGTGGTTATGAAAAATCACAATAGTACCAAAGTGAACCGGATACAAGGGCCTCCTCCATAAGCTCCAATGCACTTAATGGGAGTGAGCAACCCTACAAACAACATGAAGACAAAAGGAAGGTCTCCCCTACACTTATCCTCAACTCTATACCCTTATTTCTATCCTACCACACTCTAAGTCTAAAAAATCTAAACCTAGTTATTCATGCTTGATTTATGGAGTCTCTAGCTCGACTCTTCCCACAATGAATTAATTCATAAGGAAAATGAGGATCTCTTGGACCATTTCCATAGAAATGTCCTCCCCAAAATAGTGCTTAACACGGTGACCATTCACTTTGAAATTTGGGCCATTGGGTTGTGACAACTCAATAGTTCCATATGGAAATACTTGAGCAATAGTGAATGGACCGGACCATCGTGACTTAATCTTGCCCGCAAAGAGTTTCAACCTTGAGTTAAAGAGGAGAACCGGCTCTCCAACTTTGAACTCACGGTTCTTGATCTTAGCATCATGCAGTTGCTTAGTCTTTTCCTTATAAAGCAATGAGTTCTTGTAACACCCCCAAATTTATACAACTCAATACAGCGGAAGACTAGTTGGTGTTACGGGATAGCACATTACTCACATCATAGACAACGCTTAAAAATCACGTCGTTTAATAATAAAACATTTCCATTCATAAATATCAATTTTACATAGGTCCCAAGTCATTATATTTCATACAAAGTTTTACAAAGTATTTGAATGGGAAAATATTGTTTAAGTGCGGGCCATGAATTCTTGTCGTCTTCCCGAGAATTACCTTCAAGTACCTGAGATAAGACATGTTAAAAGAAAAGGTCAGCGATAACGCCGAGTGAATTCATAGAGTTTAGTAAATTCCATCAATATAACTTTGGTATAAAATTAGTACCAAAAATCAGTTCATACAAATCATTGTAATCGGCCGTAAAATAGCCAAAATCATTTTATACAAATCTTTGTAATATGCCATAAAATAGCCAAAGTCATTTTATACAAATCCTTATCGAAAATCATAATATAGGCATTTGCCTTAAAAATCATTATACGAATCATTGTCGTTAAAAACACCATACAATACGTTTTGCAACGTTGTATAGATTAAATAAAACCTTTATATGAATATGGTTATAAAAAACAAAATACAAACATAATATCAATAGTATGACCCAGTATTGCTAGTCAGGCAATACATCGTAATCCGGAGCGTCCAGTAATATTTTGGTGATTTGGATTATTATAAGCCGCATGACATTGTTACCTTACTAAACCAACAACGGGTAGCTAACCCGATACCAATTTTGCCCATCTAAAGTAGCGTGTCGTCACAAAGGTCACGCTATGGAAATCTTCTCATACATAAATTCGCTTACCAATCAATGTGGCACGAAGGGGATCAACCGTCAAGGCGCGAACTGGGGTGATCGTCCCCAAATAGTACTATTAAATGCATAAGCGTCTACCAACTCCCGGTAGTTCACAATTCATGCTAATGGGACTTTTAGTGACATAACCTAACTTTAATAATCCATTTTATTTCATCTATCGGGTCCATTCATCATTTATCGGGTCATACAATCGGGTCATTCAATCATTCGGGTCCAAAATCAATAAACAAACAATCGGGACAAATGGTGTCCTATTTTATAAAACAAACATGTTATCTCCCTCGCGGGTTTATAAAACATTTATAAAAACATTTAAAAGAGTGCGAGGCTATGAACTCACGTTGATGTGGGAAGGCGGGTTATCGGCAATTCGGACGTACGGTACGTGCTTCAATCACGGAAACCTAGACAAATAATACTCGGTCTTAGACTCATGTCCAATGACTTTATAAAAATATCAATTATGTATACATATGATGATTATATATATATGATGATGATCAAGTGGGTTTACATATTCTCATTTACTCATTTTTGTGTTATATGTCGATAACTTTTATACTAGTTTTCTCGTTTTACCTATTTACGTGTTTTAGGTCCAATAAGCCTATTATAAGTTATTTAACTTATTTTAATCTATTTTTTTACTTATATTATCAGTACTTAAACTTTACAAGTTGGGCCCAAATGGGTTAAGCCCAATAGATTCTTTTTACAAGTTTTTATCCTATTTAGTCCATTTATTAGTCCAATAGGTTTATTTAACTTGTTAATGTCCGTATGCCCTATAGTTCGGGTTTTGTCGGTTTTTACTTGTTATACATGTCTATATATCATTATATAAGTTTTATAAAGTTTTCATTAGACGGGTCCAACCATCTAAGTTTTATTTAACAAAAACGTTAATTTTACGGCAATAGCAAAAAAAAAGTCGTAAAAATCAAGTTTATAGTTTTATAACTTATAAAACTTAACAAGTTACCATTTTTATAAAATGTCCACTTATTTAACCTTTTACATACTTATATAAATAAAATCCATAAGTTAGTGGGTTTTTATTTTACATTTTATATATTAAAATGTGAGTGCTTATATAATAGTATTATTCTTTAATTTCCAAAAATCTGATTTTTAACTTCATCTTCACCAAAACTGCCATATCTTGAGTTCTACATGGAGATAGAAGCTCAAATTTTTATCACATAAACTAAATGATATGTGCTACATTTAACTCTTCTATAGATACTGTTGAATCATCCTTTAAGTATTTTCTAAAAATCGTCCAAAACAGTAACTTCAGATTTATACCCTAAACTTGTTTTGATCATATCTCACTCATTATTTTGATTCCATTGCATGGCCAACTCTCACATGTGTACAAGACCCATAGCTTACTGTAAATCTATTCCACTTCATCATTTTATCAGTTTATGACTTACTTCTTTACTGTTTTATACAGCCATCAAATTTAGACAAGATTTTAGCCTTGTTTCTTATGGTTTTTCACCTTTTTATCCATGATTATCAACAACAAATCCCCACATAACATTTTTATCATCATATAATCATCATAAATATATACAATAGGAAATAAAATACATGTTTACATAATCAAAATAACAAGAAGTTGAGGAGGACAATCTTTATACCACCAACTTGATGTAGGTTATGAGTTTGGCATGGTTTTGGATGGAGAAACTTATGATGCACCAAGACCACCTTCATGACCACCATTCTTCATAGAAACCTTGTGGAAAATCAGCCCTAATACTCCATGGAAACTCCTCCTTTGATGTTATAACTTACACCAATCTTCATCTTTTTGGATGGAGATTAACATGTGTTAATTATAACATATGTTTATGGTTAAAATTTGTATGAATTGGGTGTTTGAAGATGAATATGGGACGGCAATGGCAAGAGGGAGAGAGTGTGTGTGAGTGGTTTTGCATGGTGAAATGAGAAAGTGTGAAGTAGCTCAGGGTTTTGTGAAGTCTTAGCATACTTTGTAAGCTAAGTTAAGACATGTGTTGTGTTTGTTGTGAGGTTTTGACACCTCATGTGATGGTAGCTTAATGTGGCCGGTTTGAGTGGGGGTGGGACAAGTGTCCCACTTGTCTCATCCCCATTTATTTACGGGTACTCCTCGATTCTAGTTTCCTCGATTTGCGTGCCCTCGGGTCGTTTTACGAAGAACGTTTTTATAAATTATGAATCAACGTCACAAAACGAATCCAATAAAAATTATCTCATCAAAAACGGAGTTCGAAAACGTAAATACGTAATCCTAAGGTTTCCGGTTTAGTCGTGAAGGACGTTAAAATAAAATCGGAAGTCCTAATCTCTTCTCGTAAATTTGTGAGTTTATGAACCAACACAAATTTAAAACTCCAAAATAATATTCACGGATAAATTTATTTCCTAAAATGTCGGACTGTCACCAAAGACGGTGTATGTAAACGTAAGCACGTAACGTTGAATCCTCCGGTTTAGACGTAGTCGATGCTACTTCAAAACGTAAATCCAAATTACTTCCCAAAAATAAGTGAGTTCATATTTTAACATTAAAATAATATTTTCAAATAATATTTGAGGATAAAATATCAATCGTAAATTGACGGATTGTCACAGCATTTACCCCTAAACAGGATCTTTGTCCTCAAAGATCATCTTACTACTCGCTTCTTATAGAGCTAAAGCCATGTGGGTATTTCCTCCACATTCGGTCTTTTCTCACAAGTGCAATTACAATACGCGAGTTTCATCAAACATAACTACGAGAATAAGATCAGGCTAAATGTTGACTTACTTTCTCTATCCATGATGTTCACGGGTTTCTGATGAATGCAACTTTTCGCCGATCTAAACTTTACTATGAACAATCAGGTTTTCACTTGATAGATATTCCATCAAGTTCGATTTACGAAACATAATTCACGCAGTCTTTGAAGTCCTAGGGTAGATCCAGCTTATATGCCTTTCAATCCCAACTTTTACATCATCTCAATGGTCCCATACAACCGGGGACTTATATTCATGATTTGTCAGATCATGAATTCATTTTTCCAAGGTTAAAAATTGTGGCATAACTTCGCTACCCATTTGGTACTTCAAGATCTACATTTCACATTCACATAACCTCTTGCCCACTACCGGCTGTCAATAATCAGATCCTAATTTCAATAATCATTTCAGATCTCGCGGGTCGGGTATTTTGCAAGGTTAGGTTTGCCATCGTAGGAAACCTTAAACCTAAAAGACATGTCCAACTCACAATGGGTGTATGTCGGAAGTCTTCATCTCAACTCCTGCTTACAGATGCTCTAAGATAGATCCTAACAAGATTCGATCTCAATCCTAATACGATGATTATCAATGATAATCTCTCCAAAGGAAAACGATTATACGGTCTATTACGAAAGGCCAATCATTCAAACATAAAACAACACTTATATTACTTTGTATCGTTACTTTACCTCGTCCCTTCGATTTGGGGTGGTATATAGTACTCTCATCAAGGTTCGTTCTCAATGATTTCTGAGCAAATCTCTAGAAATTCGATGCGAAGCGAGGATCTTGATATAGATGATCGATACAGGCACACCATGTTTACACAACTCCTTTAAATACAAAAGAGTCATTTTCTTCCTCAAGATTCTATCATTAACAGGAATGATATTAGCAGATTTGGTCAGTCTGTCGACGATGACCCAAATCGAATCCAATTCAGTTGATGACCTTAGCAATAGCTAGACGTTTACTAATGTATGAGGTGATCTCTGCCTTCATAATTTGCCATCAGTATAACTTCTTCAGATAAAGATACATTTAGTCAGAAATGACAGGAATAGAATACTTATACTTACAAGTTTCCAATATAACTATATCTCACAATCCTCTATATTTAGACAATCACAAGTGGTCTTTAAAACATTTAACGCTATCGGCTTCTCAATTCTAATGGTTCACATTAGCCGTGAAACCTTTCATTATTTATATTATCCTTTTTACAAACATCGTTTATTTTTATATTGCTCGGCAATTTATTTTGCACCTTCATTATTAAGGAACACGTCCTAACTGGTTCTTTATCTTTTCTACATACTGCGTCGGTATCTATATTCCTCTCTTATGATGATATAATTATCATGTCCATAATTCACTCAAATATTCTTTCTATATTATGCGTCAGTAATTACATTCACTTTCCTGATGAAATAAATATCATAACTGTATTTATTCAAAATTCTTTCTTCATATCTTTTATGTTTCAGTTTCGTCTCAACTATCAATTTTTATCAGTTTTTCTCAATCCGGCGTCTAAAGCGTCGATAATTATTATAATTAATTAACTAATAAATTTTCAATTTTTATGAAATGTAAACATAAAGATTTTAAATTTCTTAGTTTGACCAATTATATAAACTGTTCAAAATAAATTTGAATTTAATTAACAAGATTTTCGTTGATTTATCCAAAATATTTAATAAGATTCGTAATTGTTCGAAAAATCTTTGGTCTATACTTTAGTCAAAATTTTCTTATTTGAAAAGCAAAAATTGTCGTTTCAAATTTCAAGTCATAAGTTATATAGTTTCCTCAATTCTTCTTAAGTTGTCTAGAAGTATACACAAACATTTACCCCTAAACAGAAGTTTAGTTAAATGGTTTGTGTATAAGGGAATAATCCCTTAAAAATCCTTTGTTAAAACATTTGTCAAAACATATTTCCATTTCTTTTTGGTAAAATCCAAAGTCTTAAAAGGGCTCTTAATTTTTGAAGAGTCTATATGCATACATCTTACCATTATTAATCCAATGGTCATTTTATGTAAAGGATAAAGTTTTAAATCCCTAAGCGTTAATGGTTCTAATCTTTGAAAAGTCATTATAGCTTCCATTATCTATTAATCACATGGTTAAATCATGTAAAGTATTAAGTCTTAAACCTCATGTTAAATATTTAAGATACAGGTTTTTATTGTTCGAACAATTAAGGGCAATCTATAAATAATTATTAACTTCATTATTATTCTTATATACAAACAATTAGTCCTTAATGATCGCAAGCATGAATTTATCAAATTACAGCATACACACGTGATTCACCGAATTTATGAATGCTACATGTGTATTAGTCAATCCAAACGACATCACGTGAAACCCATAATGTTCATTACAAGTACCGGATGTAGTGATTGGAATAAATAATCTCTTTCGCAGATGCGAAGTTTGATGATAACCATGCTGAGGATCAAATTTGCTAGAACCTTGTAAATGATCGAACAAATCTTCCATTTCGAGTTATGGATATCGTTTTCGATTGTCAATTTACTCAGTTCACAGTAATTTATAAATATAAGGAATGATAACACCATAGCTCTTCATGATGACAGGCTTGATATAATGAAATCTTTCTCCGACAACTCTCAGTTGTACGGTAATTCCTTTAATTTAGATGGTGCTGACGTATAGTGCACACGCCACAAGTGCAGCAACGGGAATATAATCAATACTAATTTCAACTTGCCTTAATGGTAAAAGTCTAGGTAATTCACCAACAAATACCTCCTAAAGTTTCAGATAACAGAAATATCTTTTAATAAAATCATATTATGTTCTTTCTAGATTATAATATCTATGACTAATTCACAACCATTCACGGTATAATTTTTAAGTTTAAATACAGGATATCGTCATCCACCAAGAATTATTTAGATCACTTTTGATAATCAGCATCTTATCATTTAGGGGAATTCTACTCGAGTTCCCATCAATTAAGACAATGTCGTCATGTCATAATCAATCAATCCATTCTACTGGCATTACCAACTTTCCAGTTTTATTGCCGTTGATAAGATGTGAACTTCTTAAAAGACTAATAATAACTCATAATCCTTCACAAATTCAAGGATACATGGAGACACAACTACTATTAAAAGAGTAAGGTCAACGCATAATCTATGCGATAGAATTTCAAATCAGATACAGACGAAAACACTTAACGAATATGAATATATTCCATGTTTTCATAATTTGAGTACGCATTCGAAAGCTCCTCGGATCGTTACCCAGGTCATTCAAATGAAATCAAAAGAAATGATAGGAACGTCGATACATCCAGTCGGGTATCAACACTCGGTAATCAAATACTTTTCCTAAGAATCTCACTACGGGAGAATTGGACAAGAAAGAATTGTCAATTGTCAAATAAGACAAATTCCACGGATGAGTAAATTCGACTCAGAATAATAGATGCTACAGGCACATGTGTAGGTGTCCCTAACACTATGTCCCTATTTTTCACTTCTTGCAGATCTCATCAAAATTTAATCTTTCACAATCCTCAAATAAAATGTAGTGTTTATTCATTAGTTTTATGGTGACTACTAATCAGTCTTGCATGGTCTATTCCAAATTGTATGTAGGCGCGCAACTATATACAATTTCAAGATTAACGATGCAATACTCAGTTCGTCAAAATTTATCATCATATTTATAATAAAAACATTTTCATGCTTAATTCTTAAATAAGAATCAAGAATAAATTTTCAAAGATTTTCTTTGTTATGGAAATAATTAAGTTTCCAAAGCTTTTCATAAACAACTTCATTTCGATATCAATCACTTATAATTCTCACTTTGAATAATCCTTATTGTGATGAAAATTAAATTTTCTCAAAGGATACCGTTTTAACTTTATAAAAACAATGTGTGATCTGTAAAAGAGTGATGAAGAGTTGTTCACCAAGAATTACTACGATATATACCAGGAAATGAGCTTAGCCAAATAATCATGAGGTTCATGATCTTGATGGCGCTCAAAAAGAATAATCCATAACGTAACTCAAATCAAGATGAGTACTTGTTCAATGGTTGCATCACTAATGCGAACATTAGGATGAAGCAATAAAAGATAGATAACATCGATACATGCAGAATTTAGCAATCAGAGGTAGTCCTTTCATTAATCACAAATAAGTCAAAATTGTACCGTAGCACATTACGTGTCACTATGTCATACAATTCTCAAAACTCATCCTACCAACTGATATCTCAATTAAGTTAGGGATTCTTAAAAGATACCACAATGAATACTAATCTACAAGAGTCATTTGGTGTTCCACATGTCCCAGAAGATCCATCGGTCTCAATTCAGAAGAAGATTTCTTCAATTAATTTCTTGGACACTGGGCATCCTCATTAGTGGACAATGGCCTAGGAACAACCCTTAACACAAACCTACAATCAATTAAAACCTTATAATTCATTCACAAAACTTAACGACTTCCTCTTAGCAATCTCATATTCCATATAGGTTAAGTTTTACTTTTATTTATTCAAGTTTCAACCAATTTTATACTCAATTCGATATCCTACCTCAATCTCCAATACTTTCAATCTTATTCTTCGGCCTTGTAAAGGCAATACAATCTCAATATGAATCAATACTTAATTTCCAATCCTATTAGCTCTTACAACAACAATTATCAAATAAGTCACTAGTATGAAATGACTTGATCATTCAACTAGACTTCTCGGAAAGGTATTAGTGACATGAGGCTTTTGGGTAATGGTTCCAATAACAGCCTCAAGTGCAACATTCACCCTTTCGATTTCAAATTTAAGAATTGGATGACAACGAATCAGATGACATCTTTCTAGGTGGTAATGTTTTGTCAAACTCCACTCTATAAGAAAAGATCGTCATGACATCGATATCAGATTTAATCTCGCCAATTCTTTTTCAATATCACAATCAACTAATATCTATATTTCTACGAATATCAACCATTTGTCGGGATCATAAATATCCGCAACTTGGTTTAGATCTAGGATAGCTAGAATTCCTACGAGAATAGCTTCGATTAATTTACTAGGGGATTTAGGGTTACTTGTGACAATCTACGTCGTATAAATACCTCGTATAAAAATCAAAATAATCATCAAACAATCATGTAATAAAATTACATCATATATATATAATCCAAGTTATATATATATATATTAAAATAACACTTCTCAGTCTTGGCCTTGTCGGTAACTCGGGAATTCTTCGGCACCGTTATAGTCAAAAGATTTTTAGACATTTTTAGAAAAATGTTTATAGTTAAAACATTTTGAAAAGTTTTATCCAAAACCTTGGTTTTAAAAATCTTTCGTTCTCTATAACGAGAGCTCTGGTACCAAACTGTAACACCCCCAAATTTATACAACTCAACACAGCGGAAGACTAGTTGGTGTTACGGGATAGCACATTACTCACATCATAGACAACGCTTAAAAATCGCGTCGTTTAATAATAAAACATTTCCATTCATAAATATCAATTTTACATAGGTCCCAAGTCATTATATTTCATACAAAGTTTTACAAAGTATTTGAATGGAAAAATATTGTTTAAGTGCGGGCCATGAATTCTTGTCGTCTTCCCGAGAATTACCTTCAAGTACCTGAGATAAGACATGTTAAAAGAAAAGGTCAGCGATAACGCCGAGTGAATTCATAGAGTTTAGTAAATTCCATCAATATAACTTTGGTATAAAATTAGTACCAAAAATCAATTCATACAAATCATTGTAATAGGCCGTAAAATAGCCAAAATCATTTTATACAAATCTTTGTAATATGCCATAAAGTAGCCAAAGTCATTTTATACAAATCCTTATCGAAAATCATAATATAGGCATTTGCCTTAAAAATCATTATACGAATCATTGTCGTTAAAAACACCATACAATACGTTTTGCAACGTTGTATAGATTAAATAAAACCGTTATATGAATATGGTTATAAAAACCAAAATACAAACATAATATCAATAGTATGACCCAGTATTGCTAGTCAGGCAATACATCGTAATCCGGAGCGTCCAGTAATATTTTGGTGATTTGGATTATTATAAGCCGCATGACATTGTTACCTTACTAAACCAACAACGGGTAGCTAACCCGATACCAATTTTGCCCATCTAAAGTAGCGTGTCGTCACAAAGGTCACGCTATGGAAATCTTCTCATACATAAATTCGCTTACCAATCAATGTGGCACGACGGGGATCAACCGTCAAGGCGCGAACTGGGGTGATCGTCCCCAAATAGTACTATTAAATGCATAAGCGTCTACCAACTCCCGGTAGTTCACAATTCATGCTAATGGGACTTTTAGTGACATAACCTAACTTTAATAATCCATTTTATTTCATCTATCGGGTCCATTCATCATTTATCGGGTCATACAATCGGGTCATTCAATCATTCGGGTCCAAAATCAATAAACAAACAATCGGGACAAATGGTGTCCTATTTTATAAAACTAACATGTTATCTCCCTCGCGGGTTTATAAAACATTTATAAAAACATTTAAAAGAGTGCGAGGCTATGAACTCACGTTGATGTGGGAAGGCGGGTTATCGGCAATTTGGACGTACGGTACGTGCTTCAATCACGGAAACCTAGACAAATAATACTCGGTCTTAGACTCATGTCCAATGACTTTATAAAAATATCAATTATGTATACATATGATGATTATATATATATATGATGATCAAGTGGGTTTACATATTCTCATTTACTCATTTTTGTGTTATATGTCGATAACTTTTATACTAGTTTTCTCGTTTTACCTATTTACGTGTTTTAGGTCCAATAAGCCTATTATAAGTTATTTAACTTATTTTAATCTATTTTGTACTTATATTATCAGTACTTAAACTTTACAAGTTGGGCCCAAATGGGTTAAGCCCAATAGATTCTTTTTACAAGTTTTTATCCTATTTAGTCCATTTATTAGTCCAATAGGTTTATTTAACTTGTTAATGTCCGTATGCCCTATAGTTCGGGTTTTGTCGGTTTTTACTTGTTATACATGTCTATATATCATTATATAACTTTTATAAAGTTTTCATTAGACGGGTCCAACCATCTAAGTTTTATTTAACAAAAACGTTAATTTTACGGCAATAGCAAAAAAAAAAAGTCGTAAAAATCAAGTTTATAGTTTTATAACTTATAAAACTTAACAAGTTACCATTTTTATAAAATTTCCACTTATTTAACCTTTTACATACTTATATAAATAAAATCCATAAGTTAGTGGGTTTTTATTTTACATTTTATATATTAAAATGTGAGTGCTTATATAATAGTATTATTCTTTAATTTCCAAAAATCTGATTTTTAACTTCATCTTCACCAAAACTGCCATATCTTGAGTTCTACATGGATATAGAAGCTCAAATTTTTATCACATAAACTACATGATATGTGCTACATTTAACTCTCCTATAGCTACTGTTGAATCATACTTTAAGTATTTTCTAAAAATCGTCCAAAACAGTAACTTCACATTTATACCCTAAACTTGTTTTGATCATATCTCACTCATTATTTTGATTCCATTGCATGGCCAACTCTCACATGTGTACAAGACCCATAGCTTACTGTAAATCTATTCCACTTCATCATTTTATCAGTTTATGACTTACTTCTTTACTGTTTTATACAGCCATCAAATTTAGACAAGATTTTAGCCTTGTTTCTTATGGTTTTTCACCTTTTTATCCATGATTATCAACAACAAATCCCCACATAACATTTTTATCATCATATAATCATCATAAATATATACAATAGGAAATAAAATACATGTTTACATAATCAAAATAACAAGAAGTTGAGGAGGACAATCTTTATACCACCAACTTGATGTAGGTTATGAGTTTGGCATGGTTTTGGATGGAGAAACTTATGATGCACCAAGACCACCTTCATGACCACCATTCTTCATAGAAACCTTGTGGAAAATCAGCCCTAATACTCCATGGAAACTCCTCCTTTGATGTTATAACTTACACCAATCTTCATCTTTTTGGATGGAGATTAACATGTGTTAATTATAACATATGTTTATGGTTAAAATTTGTATGAATTGGGTGTTTGAAGATGAATATGGGACGGCAATGGCAAGAGGGAGAGAGTGTGTGTGAGTGGTTTTGCATGGTGAAATGAGAAAGTGTGAAGTAGCTCATGGTTTTGTGAAGTCTTAGCTTACTTTGTAAGCTAAGTTAAGACATGTGTTGTGTTTGTTGTGAGGTTTTGACACCTCATGTGATGGTAGCTTAATGTGGCCGGTTTGAGTGGGGGTGGGACAAGTGTCCCACTTGTCTCATCCCCATTTATTTACGGGTACTCCTCGATTCTAGTTTCCTCGATTTGCGTGCCCTCGGGTCGTTTTACGAAAAACGTTTTTATAAATTATTAATCAACGTCACAAAACAAATCCAATAAAAATTGTCTCATCAAAAACGGAGTTCGAAAACGTAAATACGTAATCCTAAGGTTTCCGGTTTAGTCGTGAAGGACGTTAAAATAAAATCGTAAGTCCTAATCTCTTCTCGTAAATTTGTGAGTTTATGAACCAACACAAATTTAAAACTCCAAAATAATATTCACGGATAAATTTATTTCCTGAAATGTCGGACTGTCACCAAAGACGGTGTATGTAAACGTAAGCATGTAACGTTGAATCCTCCGGTTTAGACGTAGTCGATGCTACTTCAAAACGTAAATCCAAATTACTTCCCAAAAATAAGTGAGTTCATATTGTAACATTAAAATAATATTTTCAAATAATATTTGAGGATAAAATATCAATCGTAAATTGACGGATTGTCACAGTTCTCATAAGCATTGGCTCTCAATTCATCCATTTCATTGAGTTTGTCCTTTCTATGTGAACCGGCTTGGTTTAAATCAAAGTTTGCCCACTTGAGAGCCCATGAAGCCTTATGCTCTAACTCGAATAGGAGGTGGCATGCTTTTCCATAGACAAGCCTATATGGAGTACAACCAATTGGTGTCTTAAAAGCCGTCCTAAAAGCCCACAAAGCATCGTCAAGCTTATCCGACCAAGAAGCTCGATGCTCTCCCACCATTCTTTCCAAATTCTCTTTAAACCACGATTTGTGACCTCGGTTTGCCCATTTGTTTGAGGGTGGTACGCGGTAGAAAGTCTATAGTTAACACCATACTTCTTCATAATTCTTGTAAATTGATCATTACAAAAATGAGTCCCATGATCACTTATGATGGCCCGAGGTACACCAAATCTAGCAAATAATTGCTTCAAAAATTTCACTACAACTCGAGCATTATTAGTAGGCAAGGCTTTGGCCTCAACCCACTTTGAAACATAGTCCACGGCTACGAGTATGTACTTATTTCCATTAGATGATGGAAAAGGTCCCATGAAATCTATTCCCCATACATCAAAAATCTCACACTCTTGTATGAAGTTTTGTGGAATCTCATCTCGTTGATTAATTTTTCCTTGTCTTTGACATACATCACAAAATTTCACCATCTCTTGAGCATCTTTGTATATTGAAGGCCAATAGTAACCCGAATCAAAGACTTTCTTAGCGGTGTAGTTGGGCCCAAAATGACCACCCGCAGGTCCCTTATGACAAGCTTCTAAGATCTTAAATGCCTCGGGCCCATCTACACACCGTCTAATGATTTGGTCCGCACATTGCCTAAAGAGGTAAGGATCATCCCAAAAGTAGTATTTAACTTCCTTAAGAAATTTCTTCTTTTGTTGTGAAGTGAGACCCTCTATTAGCACATCTACCACAAGATAGTTTGTAATATACGCAAACCAAGGGGTGACATCCTCTTGAGAAGAGATAGACATGAGCTCCTCTAATGGAAAGGATTCATTGATTTCCTTATGAGACAATTCTCCTTGAAAAGGATGCTCAAGTCTACTCAAATGATCCGCCGCTAAATTCTCGGCTCCTTTCTTATCACGAATCTCAATGGAAAACTCTTGTAGCAACAAAACCCATCTCAAAAGTCTAGGCTTAACATCTTGCTTTGTCATGAGGTACTTGAGAGCGGAATGATCCGTATACACTATGGTCTTGGAGAGCACAAGATAAGGTCTAAATTTCTAAAAGACATAAACTATAGCAAGCAACTCTTTTTCCGTGATGGTATAGTGAAGTTGAGCACCCGTCATGGTTTTACTAGCATAGTGTATAGGTTGAAAATGCTTATTCACTCTTCTTCCTAACACGGCCCCCACGGCATAATCACTAGCGTCACACATGAGCTCAAAAGGCAAATCCCAATTTGGAGAAACCAAAACGGGAGCCTTAGTCAACTTTTCCTTACGTATCTCAAAAGAGTCTAAACACTCTTGGATGAAAATGAAAGGAGCCTCTTTTTCCAAGAGGTGGGTCATCGGTCTTGAAATCTTGTATGAAACGTCTATAGAATCCCGCATGACCCAAAAAACTTATAACTCCTTTCACCGTGTAGGTGGGGGAAGCTTAGCAATAGCATCAAGTTTAACACGACCCACTTCTAAACCCTTGTTGGATATCTTATGTCCCAAGACTATCCCCTCTTTGACCATGAAATGGCACTTCTCCCAATTAAGAACAATACGTGTTTCTTCACACCTCTTAAGCATACGTTCCAAATGGGAGAGACAAGAAGTGAATGAATCTCCAAAGACAGAGAAATCATCCATGAAAACTTCCATAGTGTGCTCAATCATGTCATGAAGAATTGCCATCATGCACCTTTGGAATGTCCCCGGTGCATTGCACAAGCCAAAAGGCATTCTCTTGTAAGCAAATGTACCATAGGGACAAGTGAATGTGGTCTTTTCTTGATCCTTTGGGTTAATGGGTATTTAGAAATAACCCGAGAATCCATCTAGAAAACAATAGTACTCATTTCCCACTAAGCGTTCAAGCATTTGGTCCATAAAAGGCAATGGGAAATGATATTTCCTAGTAGCATCATTGAGCTTCCAATAATCAATACAAACTCTCCAACCCGTGACAAGTCTAGTAGGAATAAGCTCATTGTTCTCATTAGGCACTACGGTGATTCCACCCTTCTTAGGAACACAATGTACCGGGCTAACCCATGGAGAGTCGGAAATGGGGTAAATCATGCCCGCATCAAGGAGTTTGATAACTTCCTTCTTAATGACCTCATGGATTTTTGGGTTAACCCTTCTTTGGCTTTGAATAGCGAGTTTGTAATCATCTTCCATAAGGATTTTGTGTGTACAAAAATTTGGATCAATTCCCCTTATGTCGGATATTTTTCATGATATGGCTTTCTTATGTTTCTTAAGCACCTCTATGAGTTTTTCCTTCTCATCATCTTTTAAGTCTTTTTCTATGATCATGGGTAATTGGTCTTTCCCCTCTAAGATATCATATTCAAGGTGTGATGGAAGATCCTTAAGTTCAAGGGAAGGTGGACTCTCTATGGAATGTTTCACTATGGATGGATCATCTATGGTAACTTCTTGTGGAATAGATGAAGGAATGTGATCCTCATTGAGCAACTTTTGGATAGTGAGAATGTATTCTTCCCAATTGATGGGAGAATCATCATTACCAAGGAAGTTGGACTCAAATTCCTCCAAGAGGAAATCACTCTCTCCAAAAGGTGTTAAGGAGGGAGCAATTGAGGCAACGGTCTCTACATGAGGCATGTCTCACTATCATTATTACAAGCTTCATGAAAATGTTCATCACACACCTCATCAAGAACATCCACTATGTTAATTGTTTCACAACCTTGAGATTTATTAGTGACTTTTCCTAGCTTGAACACCACTTTCTCATCCTCAACTCTCATAATTAGTTCTCCTTCCGCCACGTCTATAAGAGTACGACCCGTCCTCAAAAATGGTCTACCAACAATAAGAGGAAATCTCGGGTCCATATCATAATCAACCACTACAAAATCCACCAAAAAGGTAAACTTATCCACCCCTACAAACACATCCTCCGTAATGCCTACCGGATAAGCTATGGTACGATTGGCTAACTCAAGGGTCATCCTAGTAGGAGTGAGCTCGGGAAGAGAGAGTTTTTTCCAAACCGATAAAGGCATGAGATTAATGCTTGACCCTAGATCCGCTAGTGCCATGCAAGTTTCCACCCCGGGAAAATTACAAGGAATCAAAAATCGCCCCGGATCTCCAAGTTTTGTAGGTAAGGTTTTGAGCAACACGACGGAGAAATTCTCATTAAGTGATGTGCTAGGAAAATCCACCAATTTTTCCTTGTTGGAGAAGAGATCTTTGAACTTTTTAGCAAACTTTCGCATATATGCAAGGGCTTCCGTAATGGATATGTTTATGTTAAGTTGCTTGAACATCCTCAAAAATTTTGAGACTTGAATATCATCCTTGTTTTTAAGTTTCTCCTTTCTCAATCTTGATGGGTAAGGAAGGCTTGGTTTTGGTGTAGGTTGAGTAGTTGTTGTGGTGGAAGGTTTCTCTTTGTTAGGTTCTTCATTAGTAGGTGTGAAAGGTAAAGGAGAAGTGGGTGTAGGATGAGAAGGTGTAGGTGTTGAAGTGGTAGAGCTTGAAGGTGGTGAGTTTGATGTTGATGGCTTATCACAAGGTGGAACTATAGTATGCTTAACCATAGAAGGTGTAGGAGGTGAAGGATCATTAGTTGTCTTTCCACTTCTTGTTGTGATAGCATTGACATTAGCCCTTGGATTTGTTTGTGTGTTTGAAGGTAGAGCCCCTTGTGGCCTTTGATTAAGCATCATCAAAATCCTCTTGGTAGTATCCTCATTCATAGCTCTCATTTTATCTTGTATTCTCTTTTCACTTTCACAAATTCTTCTTTCGTTTTCTTGGTTCATCCTTTGAAGTAGCTCAAAGGTATCATTTTGCTCATATCCTTGATTTTGACCTTGATGGTATCCTTGATTTTGAAAGGGTGGAGGTGGTTGGTTAAATCCTTGATTGTTTGCATGAAAGTTATTTCCTTGATGTTGAAAGTTATTGGGTGCTCTATAGTTGTTTCCTTGGTAGTTTGGCCTAGGCCCTTGATTTCTATGTAACAATTGAGGAGGATTAGGTTGATTTTGGGTGGGTGGATGGGGTGGAAAGCCAGGTGGATCAAGGTAGTTATTTGATTTGTAAGAGAGATTGTTTGGGTTGATGTTAGGTTTGAAGTGCTCTCTATGTTCATCTTGATAAGCATAACATTCACCTTGGTAATTTTGAACCTTGTCACATTGTAGGTAAGAATGAGGACCTCCACAAGTCTCATGAAATAGCAATGGCATTCACATTATTGGAAGAGTTGTTCAAAGAAAGGTTCTTATGGGCTTGAGCTATGTATTGATTTGTCTTATCTTGCTTTTCCATTTGTTGAAGTATCTCAATGTGACTCTTGAGGAATATATTATCAATGGATGTTTGAGAACTATCTTGCACAACATGAACCCTTTCATCAATTTGGTTATTTGTTTTCACCATATATTTAGTCTAAATAATGTCCCATGCCTCTTGTATGGATTTGGCAAGAATGTTCCCACCCGCGGAGGAGTTGAGGGAATCTTGATGATGTGGTCTTAATCCATTGTAGAAGGTATTGATTTGGTGAACTTCATTGAATCCATGATTGGGGCATTTTCTCAATAACTCCTTGTACTCTTCCCAAGCATCACTAATTGTTTGGTTAGGTTTTTGTTGAAATCCAATAACTAGGTTCCTCAAAGTCGTGGTCTTGGATGGAGGAAAGAACCTATTCAAAAACTTCTTGGTAAAATCATCCCAAGTGGTAATGCTCTTAGGTGGAAGTCTATCTAGCGAATACCTAGCACTTCCCTCTAGGGAGAATTGGATCAAGATCAACTTAATGGCATCATGGGGAACTCCATTGTACTTAATGGTATTGAAAATGGATAGAAACTTCTTGATATGATCATGTGGATCATCATTAGGTCTCCCAAAAAATGGTGTGTTCGAAACCAAGGTAATCATGGATGTTTTAAGCTCAAAGGTGTTTGTAGGTATCTCGGGTATAACAATAGCATCGGAATATCCTTGCACATTTGATTGGAGGTGCTCCATCAAAATTCGATTGTCAACGGCGGCCATGGCTTCTTGTGTGTTGATCAAAGCACGATTATCGGGATCGGTTTGATGAACGGTGTTGTTTTTACTCTTTCTCTTTTTATTTCTTTTCGGAGGAATGGGTTGTACACCAAAAGGTATTTATGCACGCCCTTGGGTGAGCATGCAACTCAAATCAAGGAGTGAGAGAGAAGCTCTCGTTCGACTTTGGAAAAGAAGGGATTGTCCTTTCCGAGGTTCAATAAGTAATATCCACAAGAAAGTATAGTATTTGTAAGTAATACTTGGGTGCAAGACCCCCAATCAAGCTTTCCTTCTTAGAATACGCACTAGTGAACGGGGGGTTAGGTGGCGCGAAGCACTTAAGTACCTATTAACCCTTAGACGGCCTTTTATAGCATGTCGCATTTCTATTCACTTTGTAGTTTGTATTCTTCGAATTCTTGCCTATTGGAAGTATTTATCTATTCTTGCTTTAATTAAATTTGATCGATACACTTGTCAAGGACCGGAACGCTCCCGAACACGGTGTATTGCAAAAGCAATACTTATAGAAGTATGTGTATTGAGTGTTCATATACTTAGGAAAAAGATTGCTTTTTAAATTTTTTTTTTTTGGTTCAATTCTTTAGGAAAAGAATTGATTTTGTAATTTTTTTAGATTTTATATTTTTATATTTTTGATTTTTTTTTATCTTTTGGATTTATGATACGTAAAAATAACGTCCACTCGGGGAACGGATCCCAAAATCCAATCGAAACCGTCAATCAATGGTCTCTCGTAATGTCATGAACCGGCAGCGGCGCCATTTGATATTGAGTATTTGCAAGTTCGTTTATTCTCGACTCAAGACAAATTGAAAGGCCTACTAATATCAAGCTTTAAATTGTTTTTTGGTTGTTAAAGGTTATTTGGATTCTATGTCTAATTCAATCAAACACGTAGAACAATGAAAATAGTAAAGCTACGTATCCATAAAACAAAGTACAAGTACCAAATAGTATTCACAAAGTACAAGTTTCTAATACATGAAAAGTAAAATGCTTGAAATGTAAACAAAATGAAAGTATAGGGACTAATTGTGCAAAATCAGAAACTAAAGGGACCAAATATGTAAAATATAACAAACTAGTTAACAAACTTAACAAATTCCAAAACTGACTAACAAAATTTGTAACTAATAGAAATCCAGGGACCAACTTTTGAAAAACCTAAAAAGATTAAGTTTTTTAAGCTAATTACAAAGACTAACAAAAACCAAGGACCAATTTGAAATTAAAACTAATACTTTTCCAAAAACGGGCAAAGTGACTCGAATAAGCTGGTAAGAGCTTATTACTCAACCAAAATCAATATGGTTTTCACTAAAATGCTTAGAATTGAAAATAAGCTAGCCTTGCAAAAGGATTTAGATTAAAAGCTTTTAAATATCCACTTAGCTTATATCAATAAGCAAACAATAAGCTCATTCGAAATCCAAGTATCCACAAAACAATTTTATTGCAAAAATGATTAGTCAAGCTTCAAGAAGCTTGGAATGTCTTTTGGATTTGAAAATGGTCAACTGAATAAGCTAGAAACTTGAATAAGCCAAAAACAGCTTATTTGACCAAAGTTTGACCAAAAACTCAAAAAGCTGAAAATCTCAGGAATTACTCAAGACATGTTTGCAAGTTGATTTGTGAAAGAAAATCAATGAATTTATGAAGTAGATACCGAGATCTAGCAAAACAGTATGGACTTCATCACAAAAACTGAAGTTTGCTATTAAGTGATTAATAAGCTAAGAACTCTCTCAATACTTGATACTGTAGAATTTCATATTAAAGTCTGATAGTCTAGATGTTAAGCTACAAGTGTGAACAAATTTTAGCCAAAATTATCCAGTAACAAAGAAATGCTAAGGAATCAAAGTAGGCAAGTTTTCACTGATGAACTTTCAGAAATCTTGACCCAAAGTTTTTCAAGGCCAATTGCCTTTTTTACTTTACTTTTGACTACAAAGTTGAACCAAGATGCTTACACTAATGGACTTAGTGTAAATGAACACTTCTCAACAAGTTTTATCAACTGAATCACTAAAAATTACTTGATCCAAACACCACTTCAAAAACTGAACAAGAACTTTATCAAAGACTTTTTTTAGCACAAGTCTAAGTAAGATTAAACCACCTATCAAGACTTATTAAAGTGATGAATTAAAATGATTTTGAGCCAAAAACAAGCTAGTTAACAAGATGAACCACTAAATGAGTACTAATGGTAAATGACTGATGTAAAAACCGATTTTTAACTAAGTGAAACTGAATTAAAGGCTGTAATACTCCAATTACTCTATCAAAATCAACACACTCAAGCTACAAGCAATCTAATCACACATTCGGTTCAACAATATTCTAGGTATTGAGCATGCAGAGACATTTTAGGGGAACAAAAACAAGAGATTAGGTACTTTTTAGCTATAGGCCACCACTGAAGGAGTATAGAGGCGTTGAGCCTTCTAAAAACCACTAAACCACCATTAATCATCCACTAATCACCATCATATCATCACCAAAACCTGCTACAATCATCACCCTGCTACTTTGCTTCAAATGACTGAAAATGAACTGCAAATGCAATATGAACCAGCTACAAGTCTTCACAGCCTCAAACAACTTCCATTGATCATGGATGATCAATAGAACAACACAGTATCAACAGGATCAAAGTCATGAAGGTAGGAGAATGAGAATTGAGTGAACTGAAGGTTTTTATTTCATTAATGGAAGAAAATTCGGTTACAAGTTGTTGCTAACTAACTAACTGACTCTTAGGTGGTTGTCAAACACCTAAGAGTAGTTACTAACTACTTTGAATGATTGAGAATGAAAGAGAATTATGAAGTGTGTGTTTTTCACACCTACAAGCTACAAGTACAAATGAGCTATCTATGTCCTATTTATAGAGTGAGGATGATATTCTGTTGGGGAGGATGACGTGTTGTAGCCAATCATTGAGCTCCACGTGTCTTCAATCTCTTAATTGCAAAATCCAGCTCAAGAACACATTTGGGGGTTTTTGATTGAATTAATTTCAGCTTAATTAGATGTTATGAACGAATTCATCTCTTGAAATGAAGCACTTTTCATGTTTATAACTTTGCTTGATATGAAGTGTAGCAGATTCTTGGTCCTGGGCGCGTTTTTGTTTGAAGATGCAACGTGGCAAGGTATTATTATCCCTCGGCATTTCACACGGATCATTATCCACTTTGGATAATATAAACATTGCATGGCTTCATTTCATTGGTGGAAATTTGGCTGAGTGGAGAATACTGTTTAGATTCGTTATTAATGACTGGCGGCTGAGTGGACACATGTGGCAATCCGTGTCACTCTTTTCCCTTGCTCTCATTGGTTGATACATGTAAACTTGGATCAAGCCCAAAAGTAATATGAAACTTGACAATTTCAGTCCCTAGACTTTGGCAGAATCTTCATTTGAGCTCCAATCTTTATTTCTTTGGCATATTTGATCCTTTAAACTTCAAACTTGTTCATAAAGCATCCTTTGACTCTTTGACTTGAATGTTGACCAGATTTGACTATGATCTTGACTTTTCCAAAATTTGCAATTTAGTCCTTCATCTGTTGAATGTTGTCAAGATAGGTCCTTTGTCTTCACATGGCTTGTCATTATTGATCCTTCTCTTGTCTTTTCTTCATCTTTTAGCTTGATTTCACTTGTTTGCTTCAAATTTGTATCCTTGTTACCTAAACAAGCACAAACACAAAACATACCACATAATATTGCTTTATTGTATAAAAGTTAGGTGATTGTATAAATTACACCTCTTAGGAAAAAGGCGTAAAAGCGGTAAGTATTGAACAAATGATTTTAGAAAAAATCAAGTGTTAATGACCCTTGATGGTGTGAAAGTTCGTTTCCCAAGGAGGTATATGTGTGTGACTAAGATGTGCAAGATTTGAGATTAATATTTGGTTTAGAAGGGGATGAGAAAAGAAATTGACGAAGACGTAAAAATAAAAATTAACAAAACATCACTACTAGAAAGTTAAAACGTAGAACCTTAAAAACCACAAAAATAAAAATAAATTCTAAAAATTACCAAAAATTCACCAAAAATCAAAAATAATAAACTAAGAGTTTACCAATGATCAAAACTTTTTCAAACCTTTTAAATAATTAAATATTCAATTTTTAAATGCTAATTAAAGCCCTAAAAATCAAATAAATTATCAAAAAGCCCAAATAAAGATTTTTCAATTGATAAACCTCTAAAATGACCTAAAAAGATTAAAAACTATTTTTGGAAATTTTAAAACTACTAAAAACTATTTAAAATGATTTAAAAACTATTAAAACTTAAAATAATTATAAAAATTAATCTAAAAGGGATAAAATTATTCTAAAAGTTGCTAAATTCCTATTTTAATGTAATTAACCTAAGAAAAATGTAAAAAGTTGGAAAATGTGAAATTTTAAAAATAATAATAAAATAATAATAAAATAATATTAAAAATCCAAAAATTATAAAAAATTCTAAAAACTTGCAAACTAGTTTATTTTAACCTAAATAATCAGAAAATCAAAGTGAAATTACCAAAATACCCCTAATGGGCCCTCAAATGGGCCAAATCCAAAAACAGTCAACCTAAATGGGCTTTTGGGCCCAAAAAGTCAAACTTGGCCCAATTGACTTGGAAAATCCCTATCTGACTTAAAATTCAATTCTAAGAACAAAACTCTAAAGGCCCAAAAGCTGAATGTGAGCTTATCACAGCTTATTGAACAAAAAGCTTATTCTTATTGGGCTTTTCAGCCCATTAAGCCATAAGCTAATGCCATAAGCTCTAATTTGACACACAACCCTCTTTTAGGATGCTTAAGAGATCTGTCAAAAGAAATTTCCAAAAAGCTCACTCAATAAGCCAGAAAATAGAAAAACAAAAATCCACAAAACGACAAAATAGTCGTTTTTGAGAAATAATGCACCTCAAGACTTGATTCAACTTGCAAAAGCTTTCAAATGGACTCAATAAGCAATATCAATCAACAAAAATCCAATAAGCACAACCAATAAGCCAGAATAAGCACAAATGAACTTATGTAAAAGTCAAAGGAGTTGGTTTTCTAGTCAAACCTTAAAGTCAACCACCCAAATGCTCTAGTATGAACAAATGGGTCAAAATATGAGCACCTATTACAAAAACAAAGTTGTTGCTGGTTGGAATAAGCTATTATAGCTTATTGATAAGCTGACACCAATTTAACACTATCAGTGGCAACCAGCAGGGGAAAGGAGTTCCCACTGCTTTGACTAATTGACCAAGCTTATTTGAGAGTTCTGGTTTGATTCAATTGGAAACAAAGGCACCCTTGTGATCAGTGAATCACAAGGAGTCAATAGCAACAATAAAATCACAAAATGGTCCACACAATAAGCCACAATAAGCCAAACAGTTACCAGATATGCACCAGATATGGAAATAAGCAGTTAAGCACTTAATAAGCAGATTTAGCCACAATAAGCCAACCAAACTTAACAGGATGCATACACAAGCTATGTAAACTAAGAACAAACACAAAGCAACAAGAATCAAACACTGAATCAAAGAAAATAGCAAGATCAAAGCACAAAAAGTTTCTGATGAACAATGAACAAAATGCAGACAAGTTTTGCTGATATACTTGACACTTGATCCTATTTCAAGCCTTAAATCCCTCTTCCCTGGTGCGATTAACTATGATTTAGCACTTGTTAGCCCTAGCCTAAGCCTAGATCTAGGTGTCCTCAAAATCCTAGCCAATTTTACCAAGTTATTAAGATTTTATAGCCAATTCAAGAATCAATGTGTTCAAAACCTCAAAACCTGCAAACAGATGAACAAATACACCCAAACAACAGATACCAACTCTTGCTAACAACACACAAGCACTTAGCAAACTACAAATCCAACTTATGCAGTAATCCCAAACACCCT
Source organism: Glebionis coronaria (assembly GCA_025667525.1). Classification (NCBI taxonomy): domain Eukaryota; kingdom Viridiplantae; phylum Streptophyta; class Magnoliopsida; order Asterales; family Asteraceae; genus Glebionis; species Glebionis coronaria. The sequence continues at coordinate 556,221,096 of CM046875.1, read as the reverse complement.
TTTAAAACTTGATTTCACAAATTTTCAAAGGCTTATGAAGATTCAACCCACAAATCAGATCACTAACACCTCAATAACATCAAACCAAGCCAAATCAACAATATTCAACCACAATAACACAGATTCAAGCATAAATCCACAAAGATCACAAATAATCAGAAACTTAAAGAGAAAATGAAAAGGGAAGAAGATGCAAACCTCCAAGACCTACATCCAGGCCCTGGATTGTTTGAGCTGAGGTACTAGCAAAATAAGTACCAGCTTCCAAGCTGCTAAGAAGAACAAACCACAAGGTGAGATCAAAAATAATGCCAACTTCTGATTTTTGATGCACAAGCTTTATCACTTAAAACCTTGCCTCAAAAACCTTCAAACAAGATAATGGAACTCAGATTTTAGCTTCTCAAACACCAAACTTTATAAATAACAGATTAGAACCCAAAATTTTAAGAAATTCAAACTTTATTTCATAAAAAGGAATTACAAAGATTAAAAGCTAAAATCTGGAACAAAGGGACTCTCACATGTTGAGGTCTCCTTTTATAGGCAAATGCCTGGCTACACTATTCACAAACCCTAGCACTGAATTCCCAAATTTGCCCTTCAGGTCTTCTAGACGTTTTCTGATTTTGAGCTGTCCAAATTGATCCTGGATGTTCATTTTAGCTTTATGATGAAGCAATGAATCATAGTTGTTGATTTGGACACGTCACTTAACTTGGAGGCTAAGTTGTCATGTGATTGGCTAAACGGGAATTGGGGGTGGGGTCCATGGTGAGTGGGAATAAGGGTTTTATGGTTTGGATGAGTTTCTGCACATGTGAATCACTCATGTGCAAAGGTAATTGTATTTTACCCTAAGTTTAAGTGGTGGTAATTCTGGGTGGGGTAAAAGATGAACAGTAAGTCATTTGATCCGATTTTGGGGGAAATGTGTTTGTTTGGCGCATTTTCAGTTTGAATGTTTCAAATAGACACCTTTGGCCCTTGTTCTTTGGTATTTTTGGTAAACAAAGTATTTCAGCCCTAAAACGTATCCCTCTTTGTAAATAAGTTTCACACATTGGCAGTTTTGGCACAAAACTTTGGAAAAAGGATTTCAAGGGTTATTTTTGCCATTTTTGGATAATTCAAGGGCTGATCTTGGACATTGTTGATCTTCAAAGGTCTTCATTGTATCTTTGACTTCATGAGGGACCATTATTGGCAATTTTGATTTGTTGAAGGACTAAACTTGCCATTTCTTCAAAGTTGAAGGACCTTTTGTGTAATTTTGACAAACTTAAGGGACCAAACTTGTAATTATTAATATACAAGGGATTTAAGTGTCATTTCTTCAATAAATGAGGATCAATCTTGTTTGTCTTCAAGTCTTCAAGGGTATTTGTTGAAAATTCCATGATTAGGGCCCGGTTCTTTGTACGGCTTCGTTTCTCGTGTCCGTTTTTCCTTGTAACTTGTGATCTTTTGTCTTTTTCACGATATCCATACCTAAAATACACAAGTAAACAAACACAAGCATATATATGGTATTTTATGACATTTTTATGCATTTTAAGCCCGAAAAGAACGATGAGATCATGTATAAATGCCATCTCATCACTCCCCCATACTAAGCCATTGCCGTGCCCTCACGCAATGCTAGAATAAAGTATCTAAGCATCACCAAAGTTCAATTTTATTAACCTTTATTGAAGAGTAAAAGACTTGCAACAAACTACGAAGATGTGTAAAGACATAATGTATGATTTTCATCACAAAAAGTGACTTTTAGGGTCAAAGAATAGAAACAAGTAAATGTCCCTTAGAGTAAACTTCGTCATCCTTGATTGTCATACATTCCATGCTAAGTGCAAAAACGAGATCATTGTTGGTACAAGTCATAATGCTAACACTACTCATACGTCCAAATTGTGTAATACTTTTTCTCCCCGCAATCCTAGTTATTATAAAAGGAAATGGGTTACTAGCATTTTTTATCTATTTGTCATGGATCACAAGTGATTCATATTGACTTATTTGGGTAGTTATTAGTCCGAAAGCAAAGTAGCACGATTTGGCATGTACTTCATACTCAAATCTTGGGAAGACGTTCTTGAAATTATGGTCTTCTCTTCATATATTTGGAATTTCTTCTCTTGACGTTTTTTGAGAGATTCTTCATATTGGACCACGACTTCATCATTTTTCTTCAATCTTTACTTTGGATTTTGATATACAACGATCCGCCTCCTTTTCGGACTTGGATATATTTATCCTCATACCTTGTTAGGGTCTTTTTGGATAGACTTTCTCCATGATCTTTAGGGGAGTAATTGCTTCTCGTCGTGTGTCTCGATCCTTCATATTGATTTAGGAATAATGACACTTCACATCATCTTGGATCTTTAGCAAAAATAGAGCTCCTCATGCCTTGTTAGGGCCTTTTTGGATAATCGCCAATCTTCGCGTCCCGCTTCAATAAGTTATGCCTTGGCTATGAACTCTATTCAACCCCGAGCAACTTTTAAACGATCTTGCGCTAGAGGCTAAGTAACCTTTCAAATCGTACGACCTTACTTATTGCAATTATGATTTATTCCTAATGCATTGATCTTATGGGAAGAAAAAGCCACAATTAAAAACATATGAGTTTTTGAAAGAACACTTTCGTGTTTTACGTTTAGCATGATCACTTGTCTAACTCTATCATTTCTCGTTCTTCACTATATAAAGACCTCTAATTAAAGAGACTCGTGAATACTTAGCCATGCAAGTCAAAATTTAAGCCAAATTTGGATTAGCTTTTATTAAGACTATATCAAATCAAAGTTTTGGGTTTTCAAGCCACCTATAGGATCTTGCACTTTCTTGGACTTTTTCAAGTTTAGAGAATGCGTTTTAAAGTTCCCTTGATAAGTGACTTTCTAGAATCAATTATAAGAACTTGCGAAAAGTTCTTGTTCTTAACCCGAATGAATTAAGACTTTCACGTTTTAAAGCTCCCTATATAAAAGTCTAGCAAAACTTGAATTGAGCGGGTTAAGGAATGTAAATGGCTCCAAATGCCCATGAAGTCAAAAATTAACTCTTATTCTACCCATCGGAAAATATACATTCGTGTCTTAAAAACACTTATGAAAACTAAGAAAATTTTAAAATTTGGCCATTTTTAGTCTTATTAGCAAAACAAAACATTGAAAATTGGAGAGCGTGAGGGCGTAGCAAAGCAAGTACCTATTCACCCCCCCCCCCATACTAAAAGTAAACATTGTCCTCAGTGTTTCGAGTCTAAAGGTGGAGTACCCCCATACTAGAGACGAAGAATCGAATGCTTAGGATCTAGCATGGAAAGGGTGATCAACAATATATCTAAAGCCGTTTATTAAGTATGCTAAAAGATAATTGTTAGAACAATAAAGGATATGTCATGGATTCGTGAAAAACTTCTTCAAACGAACGATGGAGGCTCACGTAAACGAACACGAGAGTCTTCAATCGTAGATGATGATCATGATCTAGATAACACAATCACAAACAACCACGAAACAACGAGTTGAAAGGGTACAAGTCCCCTTATTAGTGAATAGAGAGCATAAAAGATAAGCATGGGATCTCCCCCACGAGGCACCTCGTTTTTGATTACCGAGTCATGAGCTCGACTCGATCCCCTCAATGCTAATTATCATTGGGGAAGGTGACTTGGTCGAGGGCAACCATTGAAGGAATTTCCCCACCAAAGTAGTGCTTAAGCCTATGTCCATTCACCTTGAAATTAGGACCATCATCTTGAGCTAGCTCAATGGTCCCATATGGAAACACTTGCGTAATGGTGAACGGACCCGACCAACGAGATTTCAATTTCCCGGAAAATATCTTAAGACGAGAGTTAAAAAGCAACACTTGATCACCAACGTTAAAAACCCGGTTTTTAATCTTTGAATCATGAAACTTTTTAGTCTTTTCTTTAAAAATTAATGAATTTTCATAAGCATTATCTCTTAATTCATCCAATTCATTCAATTATATTTTCCGATGATCTCCCGCGGTCTTCAAGTCAAAGTTTGCATGCTTATGGGCCCAATATGCCTTATGCTCCAACTCAATGGGCAAATGACAATTCTTCCCATAGACTAACTTATAAGGAGTGCAACCGATAGGTGTCTTATAAGCGGTCCTAAAGGCCCATAAAGCGTCATCAAGTTTGTCGGACCATGAAGCACGGTTTTCTCCAATTGACCTCTCTAAAATCCTCTTCAAAGCTCGGTTCGAAACCTCGACTTGCCCACTCGTTTGCGGGTGATAAGCCGTAGAAAGACGATGAGTAACTCCATATTTCTTTAGAACCTTTTCGAATTGGTCATTACAAAAATGGGTTCCACGATCGCTTATAATAACACGAGGGGTTCTGAACCGAGAGAATAGTTGTTTCAAAAACTTCACTACCACACGAGCATCATTAGTAGGCAAAGCCTTAGCTTCCACCCACTTAGAAAGGTAGTCCACCGCGACGAGGATATATTTGTTGCCATGAGACGATGGGAACGGCCCCATAAAGTCTATTCCCCATATGTTGAAAATCTCACATACTTGAATTATGTTTTGCGGCATTTCATCACGTTGAGACGATTTTCCTTGACGTTGGCACGAATCACACGACTTCACAAGTGCGTGTGCATCACGATAAATAGAAGGCCAAAAGAAACCGGCATCGAACACTTTCTTAGCCGTGAGATTAGCACCGTGGTGACCACCCGTGGGTCCCTCGTGACAAGTTCTAAGGATATTGGAAGCTTCGGCACCAAACACACAACGTCGAACGAGTTGATCCGCACAAATCCGAAAGAGATAAGGGTCGTCCCAAAAATAGAACTTGACGTCACGAAAGAATTTTCGTTTTTGTTGTGTCGTCATACCCTTGATTATGAAATTGCCCGCATGGTAATTTGCAATGTCGGCAAACCATGGGGTGGTGTCTTTAGAATTCACTACACCGAGAGTCTCAAGAGGAAATGTTTCGGTGATTTCCTTGTTTTCGAAAACATCTTTGTGAGGGTCTTCTAGACGAGAGAGATGATCGGCCGCTAGATTCTCGGCTCCTTTTTTGTCAAGCACGGTGACATCAAATTCTTGGATGAGGAGCATCCAACGAAGCAATATCGGCTTAGCATCTTGCTTATCTAAGAGATACTTGATAGCCGAATGGTCGGTATACACAATGCTTTTAGTCAAGACGAGATAAGGTCGGAATTTCTCAAAAGCATAGACCACAGCAAGGAATTCCTTTTCCGTTGTGGTGTACTTTAATTGAGCCTCGGTCATCGTCTTACTAGCATAATGGATAGGACGGAAATGCTTGTCATAACGTTGCCCTAAGACGGCCCCTATAGCATAATCACTTGCATCGCACATGATTTCAAAAGGTAATTCCCAATTAGGAGCAACAAGAATGGGAGCTTCGGTAAGTTTCCTTTTGAGAGTTTCGAAAGCCTTAACACAATCCTCATTGAAGTTAAAAGGAGCATCCTTCTCGAGAAGGTGTGTCATAGGACGAGAGATTTTCGAAAAGTCCTTGATGAAACGACGATAAAAGCCCACGTGGCCTAGGAAACTCCTAACTCCCTTAACGGTTTTGGGATGAGGTAACTTGGCGATGACGTCTACCTTAGCTTTATCGACCTCAATCCCCGCCTTCGACACCTTATGTCCTAAGACGATTCCTTGTTTACACATAAAATGACATTTTTCCCAATTAAGCACAAAATTGGTTTCTTCACAACATTTTAACATTTGCTCGAGATTAGATAAACATGACGTGAACGAATTACCAAACACCGAGAAGTCATCCATAAACACTTCCATCGACTTCTCGATCATATCGTGAAAAATCGCCATCATACACCGTTGAAACGTACCGGGTGCATTACAAAGTCCGAAAGGCATCCTACGATAAGCGAACGTTCCATAAGGACACGTAAACGTAGTCTTCTCTTAATCACGAGGGTCGATAGGGATTTGAAAGTAACCGGAAAAACCATCTAAAAAGCAATAGAATTCATTTCCCGCAAGTCACTCCAACATTTGATCCATGAAGGGCAAAGGAAAGTGGTCTTTACGAGTGGCGTCGTTTAACTTTCGGTAGTCAATACACACCCTCCAACCGGTCACAACACGAGTGGGAATTAACTCGTTGTTTTCATTAGGCACAACGGTCATTCCTCCTTTTTTAGGGACACAATGGATAGGGCTCACCCATGGGCTATCGGATATAGGATAAATCATTCCCGCGTCAAGGAGTTTAAGGACTTCCTTTTTAATGACATCGTGAATTTTGGGATTCACCCTTCTTTGACTTTGAATTGTGGGTTTGTAGTCCTCCTCCATTAAAATCTTGTGAGTACAAAATTTTGGGTCAATACCCTTAATGTCGGATATTTTCCACGCAATTGCCCCTTTATGAGCCTTAAGAACTTTCAAGAGCTCGGTTTTTTCATTATTCGCAAGACCTTTTGCAATAATAACCGGCAACTTGTCATCACCTTCCAAGAATGCGTATTAAAGGTGAGAAGGAAGATCTTTCAATTCAAGGATAGGTGGTTCCTCGATTGAAGATTTTGGTTCAACACTCATAACTTCCATCGGCGAAAGAAATGGTGGAATAGAAATTTCATCACTAATCAACACCTCATCTTCATTGTCGATTTCATTTGAAGTGAAATCGCCTCCTTGGAATGGAGTGAGATTTGGTGTGGAATTAGCAAGAATCGGATCCAAAATAGTGGGATTGCCACTTGACGAGCTATCGGAAAAACCTAACACTTCTTGTGAAAACTCATCGCAAACTACATCAACGATGTCAATGTGATTGATGGTAGCGATTGCATAAACATGAGAAGGTTTCGAGTTTTGAGTAGCGTTTATAACAAGTTCCTCTTCGTTGAATCTCAAAGTGATAGTTCTTGCATGAACATCGATAAGCGATCTCGAAGTATCTAAAAATGAACGACCTAAAATTAGAGGAACTTGAGGATCCGCGGGGATGTCAACTACTATAAAATCAACGGGATAGTAGAACTTCCCCACTTTCACGAAAACATCTTCGGCTACTCCACATGCCATAATCGTAGAATGATCGGCCATCTCGATGGACATGTTCGAAGGAATGAGAGCCGGAAGCGAAAGCGATTCCCAAATGGAAAATGGCATCAAATTAATGCTCGCACCAAGATCGGCCAAGGCGAGGCATTCTTTCATATCTTGTATGTCACAAGGAATGAGAAACTTTCCGGGATCACCAACTTTTTCTGGTATGCGGTTAAGATAAACCGAAGAACAATTAGCAAGCTTTGAAAGCTTTTCCTTATCGCTCATCATACTTTTAAAAGTGGAAGCGAAACGAGGCATATATAACAACGCGTCGGCTAAACTCACATCAAAATGCACTTGTTGAAACATTTTTATAAAAAGCTCGATTTGTTGTTTGTTACGTTCTTGCATTTTCTCTTTGTTTCGTCTCGAAGGGTAGGGTAAAGGTGGTGTGGGTTGGTCATTAGGCAACGGCCTTGGAAACTCGGGTTCCACAATTGGTATTGGTTCAACCGTAGGTGTGGTATGAGCGGTACTTCGTGGGATTGTAATGTGCTCCTTTTCGACCATCACCTCGGGTTCTTTCTCGATTTCCTTCTCCGTAGAAGTACTTGGACGAGAGATTGGTTCCTTGAAAGTTTTACCACTTCGTGTAGTAATAACCTTCATTTCTCCCTCCGGGTTTGCTATGGTGTCACTAGGAAGACCACCCGAGGAAGAGGGTTTACACATGATTGCTTCAAACATCTTAGCCATTCGGTCCTCAAATTTTGATTGCCTAGCATCCGCTTTTAACAACTCTTGCTTAATCTCATGTTGTCCTAATTCCATATTTTGTTGATTTTGTTGAAGACGTTGGACATTTCCTTCCATTTTGTTTGCATGAGTTTTTAGTTCATTAGCAAGTTCATTTTTTAGCTCGTTTTTCAACTCGGATCTTAAGCTAATCATCTCACGTTGCATGTTATCAAATTTAGCATCATTTGCTTTTGCATAATCCAAAAATTCTCCTTGCAAATTTTTAGTGTGAGCATTTTGAAAACCTTGTGTAGTGTTTTGAAAATCAAGGTTTTGGTTTTGATTAGAAATTTGTCCATTCCCACTTTGATAATTCCCCTTGTTGTAATTGCGTGTGTTGCCTTGGTAATTACCTTGGTTGTTGTTTCGATAATTGTTAACATTTTGGTTGGGTGGAGCTTGATTTTGGCGGGAACCTTGACCGATTTGGTTATAAGTTCCCGTGGCTACATAAGCACTCGAAGTGTTACCATCCGCGGTAATGCACTCGGAAAGATCATGAGCTCCCCCACAAGATAAACAACTCTTAGCAACCGCTTTAACCGAAGCGGAATTGGAAGCTTCTTGAGCCTTCCAATGGGACATTAGATTAGCAAATCTATCAAAAAACCGATTTTCCTCATTAGCTTCATCATGTAAGGCATTAATGCTACGAGACGATTGTGACGAAGATGACGAACCCATATTGGCAACACTCGGTGTGTTACGAGGGTTATAAACCTTAGATCTATTCTCAATGATTTGTAAAGCCTCATTTGTCGTCTTGCACAAAAAATTACCACCCGCGGCGGCGTTCAAATAATCTCGTTCATGATCATTAAGCCCATTATAAAAAGTATCCACTTGATGCAATTCCGTAAAATCATGGTGTGGACATTCATGTAACATCTCTTTAAATCGTTCCCATGCCATTGAAAAACTTTCATTATTTCTTTGCACAAATCGTGAAATCTCATTTTTCAAGTGTGTTGTCTTAGATGGTGGAAAAAACTTGTTCACAAACTTGGAAACGAGATCGGCCCATGTCAAAATCGAATTTGGCGGTTCTTTCTCGAGCCAATTCTTTGCGGGTCCATCCAACGAGTATGGAAACAACATCGTCTTAATGGCGTCATGTGGAACATCCTTAAACTTGCTAGTGGCAGTGAGACGGTTAAAATTCCTAATGTGGTAGTGCGGGTTGTCTTTCTCGTGACCTCTAAACTTATTTGCTTGCAACATCGACATTAAACCCGTCTTAATCTCGAAATTCTCCGCAAGGATGGCGGGAATCACAATAGGCTCTCCAAAACCCTCGGTGGGTGCTTGTAGCAACTCCATCATAGTACGATTAGCCATGACGACTTCTTGTTCTACAATAGGTTCAACAATTGGAGGTTCTTCAACAATCAACGTCTCTTGATTGGCTTGCTTTTGAAGTCGATTATGAGCTCGTTTTGCTTGATTACGAGTGATCATAAACTTCACGAAGAATGGGAGGTGAGCAAAGAAGATTCTTTTTGGGTGTTTTGTGAATTTTCAATTTTTTTGTGTTTTTGATGATATTTAATTTTTTGGATTTTGGTGTATCTTCGTAGACAACAATCTACAAAATTTCTCCTCGAATCAAACTCTTAATTAAAGAAGCCTCAAAGGAATGAAAACGATCACGTGGAGTGAACGCCTTCGAATGACTTTAGAACTTTGGTGAAAACCAAATTGTTCAAGAGGGTTTAATCACAAAGAAAACCAAGCAAATATATTATACGTAATAATACTTTGGGTGGCAAAACCCTCGATTAGCCTTCAATCTCAAAATACTCACAAGCAAGCGGGGAAACGAGGCGGCGCGAAGCACTTAAGAGCCTTTTTCCTTAGGGTATATTTTATAATACCCGCCTTATAACCACCTTATAGTTTGTATATTTCAAAATCGAGCTTCACGAAAGTATTTATCTATTTTTTCCTTTTTTTTGTTTGAGATTCGAATACAATAATTGAGTGATGAAATCCCAATTAAGGTTGTGTTTTCATACTTTTGGAGATATTGTGAATTTATTGTGATACTTAATACAATATAGTAATAATATTTGTACAAGAAAAACCAAGAAAACCGATAATACGTATTAGTAGAGTTCTACTAATACAAATACTATTTGGTTAATATTAAAAACAACAATGCAAATTAATCACGACACACCTCCCCGGCAGCGGCGCCAAAGTGATTGTATAAATTACACCTCTTAGGAAAAAGGCGTAAAAGCGGTAAGTATTGAACAAATGATTTTAGGAAAAATCAAGTGTTAATGACCCTTGATGGTGTGAAAGTTCGTTTCCCAAGGAGGTATATGTGTGTGACTAAGATGTGCAAGATTTGAGATTAATATTTGGTTTAGAAGGGGATGAGAAAAGAAATTGACGAAGACGTAAAAATAAAAATTAACAAAACATCACTACTAGAAAGTTAAAATGTAGAACCTTAAAAACCACAAAAATAAAAATAAATTCTAAAAATTACCAAAAATTCATCAAAAATCAAAAATAATAAACTAAGAGTTTACCAATGATCAAAACTTTTTCAAACCTTTTAAATAATTAAATATTCAATTTTTAAATGCTAATTAAAGCCCTAAAAATCAAATAAATTATCAAAAAGCCCAAATAAAGATTTTTCAATTGATAAACCTCTAAAATGACCTAAAAAGATTAAAAACTATTTTTGGAAATTTTAAAACTACTAAAAACTATTTAAAATGATTTAAAAACTATTAAAACTTAAAATAATTATAAAAATTAATCTAAAAGGGATAAAATTATTCTAAAAGTTGCTAAATTCCTATTTCAATGTAATTAACCTAAGAAAAATGTAAAAAGTTGGAAAATGTGAAATTTTAAAAATAATAATAAAATAATAATAAAATAATATTAAAAATCCAAAAATTATAAAAAATTATAAAAACTTGCAAACTAGTTTATTTTAACCTAAATAATCAGAAAATCAAAGTGAAATTACCAAAATACCCCTAATGGGCCCTCAAATGGGCCAAATCCAAAAACCGTCAACCTAAATGGGCTTTTGGGCCCAAAAAGTCAAACTTGGCCCAATTGACTTGGAAAAGCCCTATCTGACTTAAAATTCAATTCTAAGAACAAAACTCTAAAGGCCCAAAAGCTGAATGTGAGCTTATCACAGCTTATTGAACAAAAAGCTTATTCTTATTGGGCTTTTCAGCCCATTAAGCCATAAGCTAATGCCATAAGCTCTAATTTGACACACAACCCTCTTTTAGGATGCTTAAGAGATCTGTCAAAAGAAATTTCCAAAAAGCTCACTCAATAAGCCAGAAAATAGAAAAGCAAAAATCCACAAAACGACAAAATAGTCGTTTTTGAGAAATAATGCACCTCAGGACTTGATTCAACTTGCAAAAGCTTTCAAATGGACTCAATAAGCAATATCAATCAACAAAAATCCAATAAGCACAACCAATAAGCCAGAATAAGCACAAATGAACTTATGTAAAAGTCAAAGGAGTTGGTTTTCTAGTCAAACCTTAAAGTCAACCACCCAAATGCTCCAGTATGAACAAATGGGTCAAAATATGAGCACCTATTACAAAAACAAAGTTGTTGCTGGTTGGAATAAGCTATTATAGCTTATTGATAAGCTGACACCAATTTAACACTATCAGTGGCAACCAGCAGGGGAAAGGAGTTCCCACTGCTTTGACTAATTGACCAAGCTTATTTGAGAGTTCTGGTTTGATTCAATTGGAAACAAAGGCACCCTTGTGATCAGTGAATCACAAGGAGTCAATAGCAACAATAAAATCACAAAATGGTCCACACAATAAGCCACAATAAGCCAAACAGTTACCAGATATGCACCAGATATGGAAATAAGCAGTTAAGCACTTAATAAGCAGATTTAGCCACAATAAGCCAACCAAACTTAACAGGATGCATACACAAGCTATGTAAACTAAGAACAAACACAAAGCAACAAGAATCAAACACTGAATCAAAGAAAATAGCAAGATCAAAGCACAAAAAGTTTCTGATGAACAATGAACAAAATGCAGACAAGTTTTGCTGATATACTTGACACTTGATCCAATTTCAAGCCTCAAATCCCTCTTCCCTGGTGTGATTAACTATGATTTAGCACTTGTTAGCCCTAGCCTAAGCCTAGATCTAGGTGTCCTCAAAATCCTAGCCAATTTTACCAAGTTATTAAGATTTTATAGCCAATTCAAGAATCAATGTGTTCAAAACCTCAAAACCTGCAAACAGATGAACAAATACACCCAAACAACAGATACCAACTCTTGCTAACAACACACAAGCACTTAGCAAACCACAAATCCAACTTATGCAGTAATCCCAAACACCCTTTTAAAACTTGATTTCACAAATTTTCAAAGGCTTATGAAGATTCAACCCACAAATCAGATCACTAACACCTCAATAACATCAAACCAAGCCAAATCAACAATATTCAACCACAATAACACAGATTCAAGCATAAATCCACAATGATCACAAATAATCATAAACTTAAAGAGAAAATGAAAAGGGAAGAAGATGCAAACCTCCAAGACCTACATCCAGGCCCTGGATTGTTTGAGCTGAGGTACTAGCAAAACAAGTACCAGCTTCCAAGCTGCTAAGAAGAACAAACCACAAGGTGAGATCAAAAATAATGCCAACTTCTGATTTTTGATGCACAAGCTTTATCACTTAAAACCTTGCCTCAAAAACCTTCAAACAAGATAATGGAACTCAGATTTTAGCTTCTCAAACACCAAACTTTTATAAATAACAGATTAGAACTCAAAATTTTAAGAAATTCAAACTTTATTTCATAAAAAGGAATTACAAAGATTAAAAGCTAAAATCTGGAACAAAGGGACTCTCACATGTTGAGGTCTCCTTTTATAGGCAAATGCCTGGCTACACTATTCACAAACCCTAGCACTGAATTCCCAAATTTGCCCTTGAGGTCTTCTAGACGTTTTCTGATTTTGAGCTGTCCAAATTGATCCTGGATGTTCATTTTAGCTTTGTGATGAAGCAATGAATCATAGCTGTTGATTTGGACACGTCACTTAACTTGGAGGCTAAGTTGTCATGTGATTGGCTAAACGGGAATTGGGGGTGGGGTCCATGGTGAGTGGGAATAAGGGTTTTATGGTTTGGATGAGTTTCTGCACATGTGAATCACTCATGTGCAAAGGTAATTGTATTTTTCCCTAAGTTTAAGTGGTGGTAATTCTGGGTGGGGTAAAAGATGAACAGTAAGTCATTTGATCCGATTTTAGGGGAAAGGTGTTTGTTTGGCGCATTTTCAGTTTGAATGTTTCAAATAGACACCTTTGGCCCTTGTTCTTTGGTATTTTTGGTAAACAAAGTATTTCAGCCCTAAAACGTATCCCTATTTGTAAATAAGTTTCACACATTGGCAGTTTTGGCATAAAACTTTGGAAAAAGGATTTCAAGGGTTATTTTTGCCATTTTTGGATAATTCAAGGGCTGATCTTGGACATTGTTGATCTTCAAAGGTCTTCATTGTATCTTTGACTTCATGAGGGACCATTATTGGCAGTTTTGATATGTTGAAGGACTAAACTTGCCATTTCTTCAAATTTGAAGGACCTTTTGTGTAATTTTGATAAACTTAAGGGACCAAACTTGTAATTATTAATATACAAGGGTTTTAAGTGTCATTTCTTCAATAAATGAGGATCAATCTTGTTTGTCTTCAAGTCTTCAAGGGTATTTGTTGAAAATTCCATGATTAGGGCCCGGTTCTTTGTACGGCTTCGTTTCTCGTGTCCGTTTTTCCTTGTAACTTGTGATCTTTTGTCTTTTTCACGATATCCATACCTAAAACACACAAGTAAACAAACACAAGCATATATATGGTATTTTATGACATTTTTATGCATTTTAAGCCCGAAAAGAACGATGAGATCATGTATAAATGCCATCTCATCATTAGGTATTTGCTATGTGTTTTAGGGTGATTTGTTGACTTATTGATATGAGATTTTGCTCATATCAATTACCAAATAAGTTAAGAACACACGGGCAAGTATGACCCTTTCGTTCGTAGCTAGCTTGTTGTGGCAAGCCGAGGTCGTTCACTGGGATTCGGGTGTTTTCGGTTGTATGGAGTCTTTGTAACAATGTAACGCTGGTGGTAAAAATGGTTGTCACTCCCACAATTACCATATAAGTAACAACTAAGCAAAAAAAATAACAAGTAGCACTTAAGATGATGATTACGCTAATAAGATAAGAGAACAAATAATAATAAAGATACTTGTTTGGAACTAGTATTCCTTTCAATGGAGTGAATAGATTATCGGGCAGATAGTTAAGCAATAGCACACAAATTATAAGTGTACAATTTCAAGTCAATGGGTAATATCATAGAATTGCACATGACACGGTTTAGAATAATGAACCCTTTCGACCTATGATCAATATTACAAACCGGTAATTAAATGTATTTGTGAGAAGTATGATTTTAGCCAACTTGTTCATTAGAGCCCTTTCGACCTATACTCTATATTAAACCTTAATAAATCCATTTAACTTGTTTATCATGGTTGTCAATCATGATACACCAAACATATATGCGCATTAACATTTGGAACAAAACATAACAAGGAATCCTTTCGACCTTTAGACCCAGTTATGGTTTACCAACAAGTTATCAAGACTAATATTAATTTAATCAAACTTATAAACAAAATCTTGATTCAATATTGCAAAATAAACAACACTCTATATCCATGTTTACATTATTCCAAACAAGTATAAGAAAATTACTCCATAATCATATTAATCAAGAACAAACATTCAACATATGATATAGAGTTCAACATCATGAAAGTAACAAAAGTTTACCCAAAGTATGAGTACAATAAGTAAATGGAATGGAAGAATTTAGAGCAATCCTTAAGCCTCCAATTGACTATAAGTTTCTTTGTGGTCTTTCGGGTTATGTATTTGGAAATTCGTATTTGAGAATTGAGGCAGGTCTTAAGGAGGTTTGGTGAAGATTGGTGGTGATTTAAGTATCAAGAAACACTACCAATGATAAGGGTAATGATCCCTTGGAGTTTGGAAAGGTTATTTTGATGATTGGAGCTTCAAAAACGTCACTTTTTGGCACACCAATATTAAATCCGAGAATGGAGACTTTCACAAAGTTTGGGAGAGTTTCCTTGGTGAATAATGGAGTTGGTAATGAGTTACACCCAATTGATATGTTACAATGGCCCCAAGGGTCTTATTTATAGTGAAATTAAGGCCTTTGTCTTCAATGCATGAACTTGAAGCCAAAGAAGTGTACTTGGAGCCAAAGACATTTACTTGGTCCCAAAGGTGTTCTAGAATGCTCTTGTATATTCTTGTGTGTTCTTCTCAAGGTTGCATGTATGTAGACAAAATTCTGCCAACACAAAAGTAGGTGGCAACTTTGATTCCGCCAGTGGCAACTTTCAGAAATGTTGGTGACAACGATTCTGTTGGTGGCAACTTCCATGCTGATGGACTTGTACACTTCTTGGAAACACTAGTTCTTGCATCCGAAATGGATCTTCAAAGGCTTGTATTTGTCGGGATTCCTTCGTATATGCATGAATCATCATTTATTCTTTCTTTCCTTGTCTTTTCTTCACTTTCCTTGATCTTGGCTTACTAACAACACAAAACACAACTTCACACATATATGAGCTAAATAGCTCGTTAGTTTAACCAAAAACCATGCAAAATATACGGATAACGCTCAAGAAAACATGTTGGATTTGGGCATTATCAAATCCCCTTACACTTAAGTTTGCTCGTCCTCGAGCAAAGAAAGGAAAAACTTTGCTTGCCCTCAAGTAAATAAAATAAAAATAAAATTAGAAACTAAATATCTAGGTTCTAAAAGAAAAGAAAATTTTTAAAATTTTTATGAAAAATTGAAAAATCTATGAAAACTTGAAAAATATTTTTTGGTTTTTATAAGAAATGGTAAAAGGTGCAAACCCCCTCACACTTAAGAGTTTTCTTGTCCTCAAGCAAGTAAAAGAAAAACTTCCCACATGGTGTATGAAAATTGTTTATTGAAAAATAAGATGCAAATCTACCAAGTACAAAAAAGACAAAACCAAATGGCGCGAGCACCAAGTGTACACATCTAAAGAGGACTCTTATTGGGTTATAAGGCTAAGGGTTAATGGGTATGGATAAGATATGGGATATATTTTTTTTATGAGAGGTGTAACAAGAATATACAAGGTAAAAGTCTAAGTCACATGTTGCTAGTTACCGAACAAATCACAAGCCCAAAAATGATCATAGCTACGAGCTTTATTCAACACACATTGATCGACAAGTATATATGTCACGTTTTAGAACATTGGCTAATCGATATCCAAACATACTTTATTTTCCTTCATCTTTTTAACATAGCTCATTGGCTATTTTTGTCATCACCTTTTTTTTTACTTTTTTTCTTTTTTTCGATGACTTATTCTCTTTTTCTTTCTTTTTCTCTTTTCTCATCCTTCTCTTTTTTTTCTTTCATTTTTTTTCAAACACATCACATGCTCCCCTCACACTTCGCTTAAGCACACACCACAAAAAGTACAAATATAAATGAGCGCTCATCTTCATCTTTGCCGGAGTGACACATACAAACGCGAAGTGTGGCATAACTACTAACCATAAAAAACGATCCACCATACAAGCAACTAGCAACCCTCCATTTAGAATTTGACAAGGGTTAGGCTAAGGTTTAAGGTTAAATATTTTTTTATTTTTAGTGAATTTAACAAAAAATGAAAAGATTGGCTCAAAGGGTGTTCTAAGGGTATCTAGCACTAGACGAAAGTGCTAACAAAAGGGTTAATATGGGTGGTTAGCTAATCGATGCGACTAGCTAAAAAGAAAATAGAAAAGGCTATTTGGGTTTTATTCCTAAGGTTGCCTCTTTGTCACGCATATACACTTACATCACACAAGTGTGATCTTACTCAAACTTATTTTATTTTTTATTTTTTATTATTTTTTAATTTTTTTGAAATTTTATATTTTTTTTATTATATTTTTTTACCATGTGGATGATTATTTAAAATATATTTACATACAAACGTGTGAAAACAATTAGATCCTAAGGGCAAAAAAGTATACAAACTCTCCTTTATTTATTTTTTATTTTTTTTATATAACAAAAATTGGTTTCGTTTTCCCATTTATTTCCCCTCACACTTAAGTTTTGGATTAGACTCAATGTTAAAAATAAACTTCAAATCATGAAAAGTGAGGAAAAATAAATAATCCAAGAGAAGCGAAACTTCCCAGGCTAAGAAATTGCAATTGATCTCCATGTGATACAATGTTACATGATAAGCTTGTGAGATCAATCGATTCTTGATACTTCATTCCTTCTCCATGCATCCTCCTCCATTACCTATTGCTACATTTATTCAACAAAACACACAAAACAAAACAAACAAACAAACACGCAAGTACATATAGATATATAAAACATACTACTAGCAATGTACACCCCCTCACACTTAAGATTTTCCAAGTTAAAAAAAATACTTTTGGGGTGTACATATTTATTCAAATCACACAAAATAAAACACACACACAATTAACGCACGGGTTGCCTCCCGAGAAGCGCTTAATTTATTATTGAGTCGTTAGTTAGACTCTTCCCCTCGATGTTAGGATTCTTTGATGATACGATTAAGATGGGGAACTTTGGTTGGGTGCCATTGATTTTGATAATTATCATCATTGAACCAAATCAATTCTCCATTTATAGTCCAAACTTTGAAATGCTTCTTCGGCACATCACTGTTATCCGACTTTTTCATTCTTCTACTTCCAACGTCATTCGTTGATTTTAACTCCGCGTCATGAATTGACATTACATCATGTTCATACGTCTTCTCATTTTTGTATGGGATATGCATGGTGCAATCCTTGGGAAAAGTAGAGTTAGAAATGATGGTATTTGGTTTTGGCACGATTGGAATAGGTTCAACTTCTTCTTCCTCGATGAATACAACATCACCCTTATCACTCTCGTTTCGGATAGAGGGTAGATCCTATCTTGATTTGGTGTTGGTGATTTGAGGAAGGGACTTGGTTCGTTTTATGTCATCTTCTACATAACCTAAGTGTCTATCCAACTCTTCGATTATGGCTGTATGGTTTCGGAACCTTAGATTGATTTGAAACTCCAAGTCAACCAAATTGTTCTTAACACGTTTGTTTTCTTTCGTTTGCCAAGCCATAAATTCTCTTATCATCTCCTCCGTTGAGGTTTCGGGTGTTTGCTGATATTGGGATGAGTATGGCGTCACATCTCGCGGTCGAGATTGAGGAAGGGGATGGTTCGGGTTTAGGGTAAGATAGGAATGTGAATTCCTCAAATTTTGGTCGTGATATCCTCGGTGATATTCTTGGACATAATTTACTTCATGAGGTTCACACATCGGCATGTCATCCTTCATGGTAGTTTTTGGATTGTGGTCATCTCAACGATCTTCTCGCATATCTTTTAGTTCATTCCTTATGATTAGGAATTTTGAATCGATAAGCCTAGCGAGAGCTCCGAATTTCTCCATCAACACGGTGTGATCGGAGATGAGGTTGTTTCCACCGGTGGAAACAACGGCTTTAGGATAAGGTTCGACATAGGAATCCTTCAAATAATCGAACTTGAGAAAGACCTTATCCTCGAGGATTTGGAAAGCTTCGTTAGGAGTATTGTAGAGGAATATTCCTCCGGCGTCGAGAGATACTTGATTTGGATCGTCTAAGCCACGATAAAATGTTTTAATTATTGTTCTCTTGGTTAGATCATGTCCTTAACAAGCGCGAATCATTTCTTTCATTCGGAGCCAAGCTTCAACGACAGTTTCGTTATCGAGTTGGTGAAAGTTATGAATATCATTTAGGAGACGTTTAAACTTTGCAGGTGAAGATAATCGGCTTATGAAAGCTTCTCTTAATTCGTTCCACGAAGTAATTGTTCCTTCATCTAATTCATTCAACCGAATCTTAGCTTCTCCGATTAATGAGAATGGAAATATCCTCAAGCTAATCGCTTCCTCTTGATTTTCACCATATTGGAAAAGGCTACTAATCTCGAGAAAATCGAGAACGTTTCGGTGAGGATCGAGTAGAAATTGTCCATCAAACTGGTTCTCCCGAATCATTTTCATGTGGGTACTCGTGATAGTGAAATTGTTCAAAATAGGGATTTTAACAATAGAGGAATTAGGCGTTGGAGCAACGATCCTAGTGTTTGACCACATTGGTTGATCATCAGGATAAATGGTAACAATGGTTGAGGAATCGGATTTGGTTTCATAGGATGAGATTCCTTCAATATGGAATAGATTTTTGAATACCGTCTCGACTTTAGTGTCGAATACGTCGTCTTTGGAGGCGACGACGAAAAATTCTTTGATGTATGGTTCGGGTGATTCGATTTCAAGGGGTACGATTGGGGTTTTATCGGATGTCGTCCTATTTTTGATCTTATGTTTAAGTTTTTGGAATGGTCGAACGAGTTGTTTTCCCCAAGAATGCGGGTTTATACAAACCCGGAGTGATTTGCAAAGCGTCATAGAAAAATAAACTAAATAAAACCAATAAGACCAAAAATATTTTTGTATATATTTTTTTTACTACTACTATTATTACTATTTTTTTTACTAAATAAAACAACTAAAGAAACAAGAAAAAAAAGAATGAAAACGCAAATGAATTATTGTACCAAATCTATCAAACCGGACGGCTCGAATGACTTCGGGTTCTAAACATGGGGCTTGGGATCAAACCGGGGTGATTAGAAATACGAACAAGGCACTAAATGATTAAACAGGGCGGTTGGTTGGGTTATGATAAAACAAGGATAATTGGTTATTAACTCGAAGAACGGACGTTAAACGAGTGGAAAACAGAATTAGGAACGGTTTTGGGTAAGGCTAGGTTTGGATAAAAGAAGATACAAAAAAATTAGTTTTAATTTTTTTTAACAAATTAGAGGAGTTGTCGGCGACAACTTTGGGGTTTCGACCGGCTTTTTGGAAACTGTGAAGCAGTTGCCGGCGGCAACTTGCTTATGTCGGGCGGCAACTTTGCTTCTGATGAGCAGTTGCCGGCGGCAGATGGCTTTTGCCGGCCGGCAACTCGGCGACTGTTGAAATTTTTTTATTATTTTTTTTTTGGAATTAGGCACTTATAAACTTAGAGCACAAAAAAACCTTTTGGGGTTTGATGAAATAATCACTAAAAAGCTTAATCCAAACAAACTTTAATTTTAAAACCAAATAAGCACAAAAGAGATCAAACGATACACGATATGAAACAAAGATTCAAAACATGAAAAGCACAAAACACAAATCCTCGACAGCGGCGCCAAAAACTTGATGCGTTCTTTTTGTGAGTACACAAGTTTTAAATTTATACAAGGATTCCCGAATAAGCTATGAACACACGGACAAGTATGACCCTTTCGTTTGTAGCTAGCTTGTTGTGGTAAGCCGAGGTCGTTCACTGGGATTTGGGTGTTTTCGGTTGTAAGGAGTCTTTGTAACAATGTAACGTTGGTGGTAAAAATGGTTGTCACTCCCACAATTACCATATAAGTAACAACTAAGCAAATAAATAACAAGTAACACTTAAGATGATGATTAAACTAATAAGATGAGATAACAAATAATAATAAAGATACTTGTTTGGAACTACTATTCATTTCAATGGAGTGAATAGATTATCGGGTAGATAGTTAAGCAATAGCACACAAATTATAAGTGTACAATTCCAAGTCAATGGGTAATATCATAGAATTACACATGACACGGTTTAGAATAATGAACCCTTTTGACCTATGATCAATATTACAAACTGGTAATTAAATCAATTTGTGAGAAGTATGATTTTAGCCAACTTGTTCATTAGATCTCTTTCGACCTATACTCTAGATTAAACCTTTATAAATCCATTTAACTTGTTTACTCATGGTTGTCAATCATGATACACCAAACATATATGCGCATTAACATTTGGAACAAAACATAACAAGAAATCCTTTCGACCTTTAGACCCAGTTATGGTTTACCAACAAGTTATCAAGACTAATATTAATTTAACCAAACTTATAAACAAAATCATAATTTAATATTGCAAAATAAACAACACTCCATATCCATGTTTACATTATTCCATACAAGTATAAGAAAACTACTACATAATCATATTAATCAAGAACAAACATTCAACATATGATATAGAGTTCAACATCATGAAAGTAACAAAACTTTACCCAAAGTATGGATACAATAAGTAAATGGAATGGAAGAATTTAGAGCAATCCTTAAGCCTCCAATTGACTACAAGTTTCTTTGTAGTCTTTCGGGTTATGTATTTGGAAATTCGTATTTGAGAATTGAGGCAGGTCTTGGGGAGGTTTGGTGAAGATTGGTGGTGATTTAAGTATCAAGAAACACTACCAATGATAAGAGTAATGATCCCTTAGAGTTTGGCAAGGTTATTTTGATGATTGGAGCTTCAAAAACGTCACTTTTTGGCACACCAATATTAAATCCGGGAATGAGGACTTTCACCAAGGTTGGGAGAGTTTCCTTGGTGAATAATGGAGTTGGTAATGAGTTACACCCAATTGATATGTTAAAATGACCCCAAGGGTCTTATTTATAGTTAAATTAAGGCTTTTGTCTTCAATGCATGAACTTGGAGCCAAAGAAATGTACTTGGAGCCAAATACATTTACTTGGTCCAAAGGTGTTCTAGAATGCTCTTGTATATTCTTGTGTGTTCTTCTCAAGGTTGCAGCATAGGTGGCAACTTTGATTCCGCCAGTAGCAACTTTCAGAAATTTTGGTGACAACTTGGATTCTGTTGGTGGCAACTTCCATGCTGATGGACTTGTACACTTCTTGGAAACACTAGTTCTTGCACCCGAAATGGATCTTCAAAGGCTTGTATTCGTCGGGATTCCTTCGTATATGCATGAATCATCATTTATTCTTTCTTTCCTTGTCTTTTCTTCACTTTCCTTGATCTTGGCTAACTAACAACACAAAACACAACTTCACACATATATGAGTTAAATAGCTCGTTAGTGTAACCAAAAACCATGCAAAATATACGGATAACGCTCAAGAAAACATGTTGGATTTGGGCATTATCACATATGTCATATCCCTGTCCTTGATTCCAACCTTTATTTAAGCCTTGATTACAGCTTTTATTCAACTTTCCTTTTTTGTCATAAGAGTACCTAAAACAACTAATCATGCCATGATAACATATCTGATTGAGAAAAACTTAAGCTGTAAACACACAAAATTTAATACACCCCCTCAGATTAAGTTTGGAAGGGATCAAACATGTTCAATCCTTCAAGTAAATAAGATAACTGGTCTGCACACAATCCCTTTGTAAACATGTCAGCAAGATTGTTAAGAGACTCAATTTTTGAAGGTTTGATGATGCCATCAATTATTTTATCTCTTACAAAGTGCAAGTCGATTTCAAAGTGCTTAGTTCTGTCATGAAAGACAAGGTTGACTGCAATTTGTAAGGCAACTTAATTATCACAAAATATTTGGACAGGTTTTTCAATTTCCAACTTAAAGTCTCTTAACAAGTTTATCAACCACATTATTTCACATGTTATAGTTGCAAGTGCTATATACTCGGCTTCAGCCGACAATCTAACAACTACAGTTTGTTTTTTGCTTTTCCAAGATACAAGAGACTTCCCAAAGAAAATAGAGAATCCTGTGACTGATCTCCATGTAGCCTTGCTTTTGGCCCAATCAGAGTCAACATGGGCCATGAGGATTAGATTGTTTGTTTTAGAGATGTGTATACCCATTCCTGGAGCATTTTTCAAATACTTTAGAACTCTTAAGGCTAACTTTAAGTGAGATGTAAGGGGTGAATGCATGAACAGACTTAGTGAGTGAACAACATAAGAGATATCAGGTGTTGTGTGGGTAAGATAAATTAGTTTTCCTAAGAGATTCTGATATTCTGTTATGTTGTTTAAAGGTTTGTCCTTTTTGTTAACCGGTTTGTCTGTTATGACCAATTTTGACTCAATTGGATTCGAGGCAGGTTTGCATGCCAACAAACCATATTCTGCAAGAAAATCTATGCAATACTTTCTTTGAGATAAACAAATACCTTGATCAATTTTCAAAACTTATAATCCAAGAAAGTACTTTAATTCTTCCAAGTCTTTTATTGAAAAATTTGTTTGTAAGAATTTTTTGCACTTGCTTATTTCATCCAGATTATTTCTGGTGATGATTATGTCATCCACATATGCTATTAAAGCAATGTTGATATCATCTTTAGATTTTATGAATAAGGAATAATCTGATTTGCTTTGTTTGAATCCATTTTCTAAGAGAATGGAGCAAAGTTTTTCGTTCCATTGTCTTGGGGCTTGTTTAAGTCCATATAAGGACTTGACAAATTTACAAACACTTTGATCATCCATGGAGAAGTATCCAGGGGGAAGGGTCATGTAGACATCTTCTGATAAGTTGCCATATAAGAAGGCATTGTTGACGTTAAGTTGGAAAAGGGCCAACCTTGAGCCATACTTATAAGACACCTAACCGTGACCATTTTGACAACCGGTGAGAAAGTTCCATCATATCCACCCCTTCTCTTTGATTATATCCTTTAGCCACTAATCTGGCTTTGTATCTTTTAATTTCTCCATTTGATTTATATTTTACCTTATAAATCCATTTGCAACCAATTGGTTTTCTATTAGGAGGCAAATCAGTGATTACCCAAGTATTGTTTCTGTTAAGGGCTTCCATTTCAGTGTTCATGGCAGCCACCCACTCTTTATTAGTGCATGCTTCATGATATGAAGATGGCTCAAGTGTTTTGTTAAGGTTTGTAGAAAACAATAGTTTTCTTTACTTAGGTGAGAGTAGTTTACATGCCTTTGGATTCCGTACTTGACTTTATCATCAAGAACATATTCTGACAGCTTTGTGGGAAGTTTTGATTCTCTTCCAGATCGTCTTTGTGTTATGGGCTCACTTTGAATGTTTAAGATGTTATGGTTACCCTCATAAGTGGATTCATGGTCCACTATATCATCATCATTGGAAATATGGGCAATGTCATTTGTGGTTGCATCATCACTGCTAAGTGATGCAGCATCACTTGCAATATTGTTGATGCCTCCAGAAACAGATGATTCACCAGCATCATCCTGAGACTCAGTCTCTGCATCATCATCGGGTAGTGTATATGTTGGATTGTTTTTCGGAAAATATTGGGTATCAAAAAAATTAAGAAGATTTACAAACCTTTTGATCATCCATGGAGAAGTATCCAGGGGGAAGGGTCATGTAGACATCTTTTGATAAGTTGTCATATATGAAGGCATTGTTGACGTCAAGTTGGAAAAAGGGGCCAACCTTGATTCACATCCATACTTATAAGACACCTAAGCGTGACCATTTTGACAACCGGTGATCTGGCTTTGTATCTTTCAATTTCTCCATTTGATTTATATTTTACCTTATGTAAAATCCGTTTTTAAATCAGAAAATGTAAATACGCGGTTTAATTATTTAAACTATTTACGTATAAATTATTAACGAAAATAAACGCGAGAAATTATATATACAAGTATTTAAAAAAAGAGTAAGAAAGTAAAAGGGCCAAAGGGCCGGTTTGTTTTTAAATAAGAATAGAAATCGGGCCAAGCCCATTTGAGAGAATAAAAAAAACGGGACTTTAACCCTTCTCCCTCACTTCATCGTAACAAAAAAAGGGTATTAGGGTTTCTATGTGAGTTGGTCGCCGGATAAAAAAAGGGGGGGGGGGGGGGGGGTTCGGCCTTGCTTCTTCAGGCATCTCGTGTGTAATCATCATTTGTTTAAAATCATATCAAGGTAATCACCCTCGCTTCTAATCCCATGGGTTATCACGTTTTTATTTTAAGTCCTGCGTATATAAGCGAAATATATGAGTAAAATTTATAAAACATAACAAAAAGGAGGTCGGGTCATGGATGGATTCAGGGAACCGAGAGTTTTACAACTCTCGGTGGTGCTTCCTTTTGGCCAGCCGCGAACGAAGAAGCCCCAAATAGGGGGGTAATCAAGCAACAAAGGTCGGGTTGTGGGTGATTCATGAAACCGAGACCATAGGTCTCGGTGGTACCTTTTTCTCTACCCAGCCGTGACCCACACAAAGGCGGCTTGGGCTGTGATCGGTCAAAACATTCGAAACAAGCCCAAACGGATTTTCCAGAAATAAGGGTGCGTTTGGTTTATTGAAACAATGGGAAAACGTAACCTAGCAGTGGGAACTAAGTGCTTAATCAGTGGGGAGAAATGGGACAGAAAAAGAGGAAATATTAAATAACATTAGCGACAGTTTTGCGACAGTTTTTCTGTCGCAGAATTGTTACATATATGCAGTTTTAAAAGGACAGCTTTTAGCGACAGTTTTAGGACTCAGATTCTGTCGCAAATTCATATAGGCAGATTTAATTATAGTTTGTTGATTTGTTTAGTGCGACCGAGATGGGAGTATCTCGGTAGGCTCGGGATATAGTTTAAACATAAAAAAACGAGGATTTATATATTATACCTTTTTATTAATTATTTTGTAAATGTCTTAAATTGTATTTTAAATGAGTTAAATTAAAATAGTTTTAATATTTAAAAAGGGTATACTTTTATGAATTATAATATTTTAAAACTTCTAATTTAGAAATCTTATGTTTTAACGAGTTAATTTATTTTAGTCTTAACATAACGTCAGAACACGTTGTATCATAATTATTAGTGAGTTGTTATATATATTAAGAGTATTAATATAACTTCAGAGTCATCAGCTAATATACGTACAGACTTCTAGAAATAAAATAAATAATTGAAAAAGCCAATAAGATCCGTAAATTAAATAAGCGAATAGCTCGCGTGAAATCAGAGTAGACCTTCCGTCAGTTGATCTCGGTCGGTTATTGGACACGAGGTACGGATTTTCCGTCCTTTCAGTAAGGACTTCCTTTCTATGCATGACTAGGATTCCCCGTCTGCAGCCAAATGTTTTTCCCCGTATGTGTTTAAGCTTATTAGGTAATCATGTTAAAAACTAAATAAGTTGCCTGAGCATTATATACAAGCACGACCAGTTTATGTACTAGTTACGGAGGTACCGTAACCACGGCACTAGAGGCACCGGTGTCGTGACTCACATGCAAGAGAGTGATATCCTGCATCGTCCCACTCATGTTCAGTTTGGCCATTTTTTATCAGTATGTTTAGTGGGGCGTATGGATGTATCCTAGGCTTATCAGTTTACAAGTTATCAGGGTGAATGTGGTGTGTGCTCTACATCCTTCACATTGGAGCTGATCCCTCCACCCAGCACAGTATTTAGAGGTCACCCCTCTACAGTTATTTAGAGGTCACCCCTCTACAGCATGACGAGGTCACTCCTCCAGTTATTCATGCACGGTTGTTACAGCACGTGACCTATATAAGCTCTGGCAATTAAAATACAGTAAATGCATGTTTTCAGATTTAATTGTTAATAATTCAGTTTCAGTATTTATAAACCAAGTTTCTCAGATTTTATACAGGGTACTACTACATGTTACATATCAGTCTCATAGCTTCATTGTTTATCATTTATTCCATTTCTTTCAGTACATTCTTATCATGCTTTATATCCGTTCACTGAGCGTTATGATCAGCCGTAGTTTCCTTTCATGTTTCCAAACGGCAGGTACACAGGGACGATCTTAGGACTTCTAAGAGAGTACGTGCATTGGATAAGAGCTATCCAGACTCCTTTATTTTATGCACACATTACATTACTTTGGTTGTTTGGACATTGTTTCGTCCTTTTCTTTCAGTATTTAAATCTTTATATTTTTGAGCTTATGTTTGGACTACCGATGTTTGATTCCGGTATTTCCGTATGGTCAGTTAATGTTTAATACATTGCCTTGCATGCTTTGATGACACGCCATAAATACACGTAACGGTCCATTTATCCAAGTGGGGTGTTACAATTATGGTATCAGAGCGCAAGGTTCGACCTGTAGGCTCTAAAACTTGACCTGTGACTATTGGGTAGTCACCAAGAACTTCCTGTATTTTGGCGTCGTTATCTTCCATGCTACTCATGTATTTTGCCAGTTGGATTTTCAAAAATTTTGATTAAGTAAACGGCTGGTACAGGACTGGCCATACTTAATCGCATGTGTTTTTCAGCGAACTTTTCGTTTTGGTGAACTGACCATAGGCGTTCATCCTTGCTCGTTTAAAATTTTGTATAGATGAACTGACCATAGGCGTTCATCCTTGCTCATGTCAGATTTATGATTCAGTAAATTGTCATTTTGTGAACTGACCATAGGCGTTCACCAGTATTCATGTCATATTTTGTTGGCTATGCCTTCATGAACTACACTATGCATATTCAGATTTATTAATCCAAGTTCTGACATTTTTATCAACTTATCCTCTGTTATTTCAGATGCCACCCAAACGCGAAACCGAGAATGATCCTAACACAGCTGCTAGTGCTGCTGCTGTTCTGGCTGATATACAAGCCATGTTACCCCAAATTCGTGATGAGATCTGAGCTGAATATCAAAATAGACCTCAGCAGATTAACAACCCTCCTGCTCCACCACCTACCACTTTAGCCACTTGGCTAGATTTGTTTAACAAACAGAAACCCCGACTTTTTGAACAGACTGAAGCTCCAACTGACGCGGAAGACTGGATCTATCACGTAGAGAAAATTTTTGGAGCTATGGGTTGTGGTGATGCTTTCAAGGTTAGGCTTGCAGTTTACAAATTGGAGGGTCCTGCTCTGCATTGGTGGAGGTCTCAGAAACTGTCCAATAGGGGAGATGTTTGGGAGCTTGCATTGACCTGGGCACGTTTCAAGACGATGTTCTATGACCAGTTTTTCCCGTATGCTGAGCAAGCTAAACTGAAGAGGGACTTCCACGTCATTCGTCAGAATCATGGCGAGAGCAGTATAGAGTTCATGCACCGATACATCAGGTTGGCTGGATTCTTAGGGGAGGTTGCGGGTACCGCAGAGGAGCAAGCGAAGCAATTTCGCTGGGCTCTTCACTCTAGGAATGCAGATAGGCTGGTGAGTGCCACATTCACTAATGTGTCCCAAGTAGCTAATGCAGCTCGTGATATTGAGGTGCTTTTCGAGAGGGATGAGCTCGAGAATGTAGAGCGTCCTAAGAAGAGGTACATCTCATCCAACAGACTTAAACAATTTAACTCCGATTGTTACTTGTCAACTTACATGTTATGTCTTATCCAGTTATAATCTTGCAGACGCAGAGGAGGAGACCGATCCCAATTGGCTACTCCACATCAGAACTACAGAAACCACGATCAGTCTTATGACCGTAATCGATCAGATAAGAGGAGCGGTGGTGATAACTACCGCGGCAGCTCAAACTCATCTGGCAACTACAGGTGATTATTTTAAGCTCCAGAAATACTAGACTATCGTGTTAAACAGATCTTAAATTTTTGTATATTTCAACAGAGATGCTGGACAGGGGCGTGACTAAAACAACAGAGGTCAGCAGTTTACCCGATCGGAAAATTCTGGTAATTTTAAAATTTCAGCCAAACAGCCTTATTTCAGTTATGTTATCAGAATCGTGACACGTGTTATCTTCGTAAATCAGGTTCTCAGCAAACCAGAGCTGCTTCTACCGGGTATTCTTATCCCACTTGCATCACCTGTGGGAAGAAACACCCGGGACCTTGCCGTCGTGGTACGGGTAGTTGTTACAAGTGTGGTCAGTCGGGCCATTTGAAGAGGGATTGCAAGAGCGGGGATGCTGCCGGTACCTCAGGCCAGATTCCTCAGATTTTACCTCCACCACCACCAATACCACCAACCATTGGTCGTGTCTACACTACTACCCGTGAGTAAGCAAATAAGACCACAGGTACCATTAGTGGCATTTTGTTTATACACGGACAATCTGCCTGCGTGCTTTTCGATACAGGCGCCACGCACTCAGTTATATCTACTTCATATGCTGCTAGAATAAACATGACCCCTACGCCACTAGACAGTGTACTTAGTATATCTACCCATATGCGAGACTCTGTACTCATTACCCAGGTGTATAAGGATCTCCCTCTTGAGTTTGATGATAAAATCCGTCCAGTCAGTGCCCTTCCTCTAGATATGTGCGAATTCAATATTATTCTAGGTATGGATTGGTTGTCAGTTCATCGTGCCATTATAGATTGTCATACTCACCGGGTCATCTTTGGTGATGTCCAGACACCAGAGTATATTCACCAGGGCTTCCTACCAGGAAAACATGTTCAGATCATTTCAGCTTTACAGGCTCGTACTTTACTATACCATGGTTGTAAGGTTTCCTAGCTACAGTTCATGACACAACTTTTGAGACACCTTCAATTCATGATCAGCCAGTTGTGTCAGATTTTCTAGATGTCTTTCCAGAGGAACTCCCAGGCTTACCTCCCATGCGAGAGGTAGAATTTGGTATTGATCTCATTCCAGGTGCAGAACCAGTATCTAAAGCTCCATACCGTATGGCTCCTGTAGAGCTTAAGGAACTAAAAGATCAGCTTCAGGAACTTCTAGAAAGGGGTTTCATTCGTCCAAGAGTGTCACCTTGGGGCGCGCCAGTTTTGTTTGTAAAAAAGAAGGATAGTAGTATGCGATTGTGTATTGACTACCGTGAGTTGAATAAGCTCACTATTCGTAACTGTTATCCACTTCCTCGTATCGACGATTTATTTGATCAGCTTTAGGGTGCCAAGCACTTCTCAAAAATCGATCTACGATCAGGCTACCATCAGTTGCGTGTAAAAGAGCAGGATATATCCAAAACTTCTTTTCGCACGAGGTACGGTCATTACGAGTTTGTTGTTATGCCATTCGGTCTCAGGAATGCGCCTGAAGTATTTATGGACTTGATGAACAGAGTCTTCCACGAATTCTTAGACAAGTTTGTGATTGTATTCATCGATGATATCCTTATTTTATCCAAATCTAAAGAGGAACATGAGGATCATCTCCGTACAGTTTTGCAGATTCTCAGACGAGAGAAGCTTTATGCTAAATTTTCTAAGTGCGAGTTTTGGCTGAATACAGTGGCGTTTCTAGGTCATATTGTTTCTGCAGAAGGAATCACTATGGATCCTGCAAAGGTGGAGGCTATCACCAAATGGCCGAGACTGACATCTGTCACAGAGATACGTAGTTTTCTTGGGTTAGTGGGTTATTACCGCAAGTTTGTTGAAAACTTCTCACGTTTGGCGTTACCTTTTGTAGAAACTAGAAGGGGGGTTGAATAGTTTCTAGTTCATTTTCAAAACATTTCGGCTCAATCCACTGCCTGCGGTTCCTTATCTCTGCCCGCGGTTCTTTATTGATAAGGAACCGCCGGTCCAATAACGAACCACCGACAGTGGACGTAGTAACATTATTAATTTGAAACCTTAACAATCCTTTGTATCAAATTCCTTATCAATCTTGACTAGATGTGAGATGTGTTTGATTGAGAGATAAATACTACAAGTAAGAAAACACACAAGCACATCAAATCAAGAGTACATCAAGCAATAGTCTAAACACTAAGCACACACGTACTAAGCACAAGCTTTTCCGCAACTAGGATGTTTAGACTAATTGATGTACACTTGACCATAATCTAAACATGAAGCACACACGTACTAAGCCATAGCTTTTCTGCAACTTAGATGTTTAGATTATGTGATGCACACAAAGACACACAACACAAGTATGCAACTATAAATACATCTACAAAGGTAAAGACATAAATGTAAAGGAAGTTACCGACACGATGATTTAAAGTGGTTCGGTCACGAAGCTCCTCTTCGCCCTACTCCACTCCTCGAGTACACCTTACTCGAGAGTTACTTCACTAGTCAACAAACTCCTTAAGGTGGAAAAACCATACACAACGTCGCTTACACATTTCCGACACTAAGCTAGATGTCGAGTCCTAATCTTAGGTAGGACCAATCTACACAACGTTGGCTACTTCACCATTTAACGACACAAGGCTAGATGTCGAGTTCTAATCGAAAGCTAGAACCAATCTTCACGACTCTTCACTTTGAAGCTAAGTGAGAACTTCACACAACACAACTACTAGTCACTTTAAAGTTTAGTGAGAACTCACAAGACACAACCACATCACTTTATAGTTTAGTGAGAACTACCTAGACACAACCACATCACTTTAGAGTTTAGTGAGAACTACCAAGACACAACCTAATCTACCCACTAGTTATGTTTTATGGCCCAACATAACAAACCTTGTGTTTTATGGCCTAAACACATAAACCATATAGATCTAAGCACACAACACTTAGATCTATAACTCTAACACTATATCCAAGTACTAACAAGACTTGGATCTACACAACTAACACCTAATCCAAGGATACCCATCACTTGGATATTCTACCCTTACAAACACATCCAAGTGTACCCAACACTTGGATCTTCTACATATACATAGTAGGAAGACTAAAAACATAACTTAGATCTATAGAGGGAAAGATCTTCATCATGTAGTGAACCCAACACATCATGGTAATGATAGTGTTCTTCTCTTTGCACTTGTAAGGATGAGGAGATTGAAGATTGAATCACATCTTAAACAAGATTAATCAAAGCTAACTAATCAAGGATCTAAGATGGTTTTTGAAAGAAACTGTGCAAAAAGGGTTGAAAGAAAAGCTGGAAATGATCCACTATTTATAGGGCAACATTGCAACGGTCAAAAAAACCCGCAGTTCCTTATCTCTACCCGCGGTACCTTATCAATAAGGAACCGTGGGTTCCTTTAAGGAACCTCCGCGTCGGAGTCCGTGCAAATTTGTCCTTTAGTGGGGATATGCCATCTGGGGTAGTTTATACCCTCAAAGGATATTCCTTTAGCATATGGAATATGTCAAATTCAATTTTCCATTTTTTTTTTAATAAAACATTTTCTTAGAAATAAAGTTAATTAAAATCTTTTGTCACATTTGATTAAAATGTGAGTTTTAAGAAAATATTAATCCTTGATCACTTACTTAGGTTAATGACATGTTTGTACATACCTTGAGTGATTCATGCCGAATGCGGTCTTGGAGGTGTCGAGAGAAGTATACAAATGTATTCTTGAGTGATTACGAGTACCTTAACATTTTACATAATGTATTGCGAATTATACGTTTGTCATCAACAAAACACAAAGAGATTATATCGACAAAGCATCGTAATGTTTGCACTAACAATCTCCCCCTTTTTGATGATGACAAACAAGTAAACCGCAACACATATTAAAATGCATAAGTTACTCGTTTACACTTACTTCTCCCCCTTTTGTCGAATCAAAAAGGTAGTCTTCATTTGTAGAAGAGGAGGATTGACTTCGAGAGAACATGCATCCAAAAATCTAATCATCCATAGTGGTTGTCGTTTGAGAGGCGAGAATCCAAACCATAAACCCATCATACAAAAATATTGAGTTTGCGTCATCCTAGTGAAGTCTTCAATCACCATAGGTTAACCAACTCCAAGCATAATAATATGCTTATCTACGAGTGTCCAAAATGCATTACTTGCAAGATTTAAGATGAATGCAATTTGAGTGAGTCAACGATCGCAAATGTAATGACTTGAACTCTTGCAAATGCTCCCCCTTGATATGAGCTCCCCCTTGCTTGAGGCACCAACAAAGCAAGAATAGTGACGAGCTACAAAAATGGGTTAGAAGTGTCCTACAAAACAAGGTTAGTAGACAAGAGCATATATAAAAGAGATGTCACCTAAACGGGGATGATAAACAAGTCGTTTGCACAAACAATGACAAGCAAAGAAGTGTGCATGCGATGCTATCAATCCAAAAACAAATCAAAGGAGAGGATCTTGACAAGATCAATTAACAATTGT
Source organism: Glebionis coronaria (assembly GCA_025667525.1). Taxonomy (NCBI): domain Eukaryota; kingdom Viridiplantae; phylum Streptophyta; class Magnoliopsida; order Asterales; family Asteraceae; genus Glebionis; species Glebionis coronaria. The sequence continues at coordinate 556,188,210 of CM046875.1, read as the reverse complement.
TGGAATCACCCAATTGTAATGATAATATGTCAAAGGGTAAAAAGCTTAGAATTTTTGGAATCACCCAAGAAAATTCAAGATTTAACCATCAATTCTCCAAAAAAAACAAGGAGAGGATTTTGAGGAAATCAATTCAAAATTGTTGGAATAGAGGTAGAAAAGAAACATCCAAGAATTTGAAGATATCATCTCAAGGTGTTAAAGACTTAGAATTGATAGAATCACACATACCAATTGTAAATTTTAACCGCAATCAACTCTCAAAAAGAGGAACAAAAATATCTCAACCTAGAGACATTTTTGACCCAAAAAAAAGGAAAACCAAAAGCGGATAAATCGACGCTTTAAGAAAAGCGGGATATAGGACATTATAGGCAAAAATGCGTATAAATGTCGACACCAAATGGGGTTTAGCATACGATAAACTACATGCTCAAAGTTTCGTAGCTCTTCTCAATCATTATGGATGTTCAAAGAACAATTACATGATGAGGAAAGGGTAAGGCTCGACTCAACTCATTTTAGAAAGACTAGAAGAAAGAGACTCGACTTAGAAGAGCATGATTAAAATGAATTGAGAAAGACTCAACAAAGAAGTTAAGGATAACTTCACAAATTAATTCATGAATACTATACCTTAGAAGGTGATAGTGAAATCTTGAAATAAAATGAGAGAAGAAACTCAAAAGAAGCTCAAGAAGACATGAAGAGTTAGTACAAAATCTAACACATAATCAAGTAAGCACATAGGATAATTCATGCAATGCCTAATGAAGTCTACAATAAACCAATGTAGAGAAGGTGCGCAATTAACACATATGGCATGCAAGAACCATGATTACTTAAAAAGAGAAGACTAAGTAAAACATGTTAGCACGTAGCATTTAAGGACATGCATGAGTTAGACACATCTAAGAGATATTATATCGGAATTGCTTGACAAAGATAAAACCTTTATAATAAGCATGCATTCATTAACATAGCAATTAATCATATAGCATAAGGATAAACAAGAGGACATATAAGCAAGTAGCATACAAGCAAGTCATCTATCTAGATATCACAAATCAAGCTACATGTAATGTAAATCTGCAAGAAGATTCCTAATTCTTATTAGTTTAAGAAAAGGACTCAAAATAAGAGAAAAGAAAGAAACATAATAACAACAAGATCTAAGACTCAAAGAAAAATCATGTTGAAAAACATGAAAGGAAATACAAGAGAATAAAGATCATACAAAGATGTATAAAAAAAACCTAAAACTTAAGCATAATTTTAATCTTAGTTACACTAGAATCCTAAGATTTGCTTAAATTAGATGTCTTAGCAATAAGCAATCCACATGCTTAAATGAAAGACAAGGGTGGTGGCGGAATTTAGTGGGGTCAAAGGTGAAGTCACCAAGGGTTCAACAAAGTCATTCACAATGGGAATGCTTTGGATGGGTTGAGGTTGGGTAGTCACATCCAAGAGAGTACTTGGAGTGAAGGGTGAGGTTAGCTCATTCATTCTTGAGTTGAATGAAGAGGAGGTAGAACCAAGAGAATGGTTGGTACCATAGGGTGAGGTAGTCTTGCATGGAGCAAGAGGTGGAGAGGGTGATGAAGAGATGAGAATTGGAACAATCTCATTCTTGGGTGTGTGAAAGGGTGAAGAGTTAAGTTTGGGTAACTTAATCTTAATTTTGAGGTGCCTCTTTGAGGGGGAGGTTTGTGACAAAGAAATGTCAAGGTTATGAAAGGGAGATTTAGGCATTGTGGATGTATGAGAATGAAATCTCAAGGTTGGGGAGGTGTGAGAATGAAATCTCAAGGTTGAGGAGGTGTGAGAATGAAATCTCAAGGTTGGGGTTTAAAAAGGGAAAGCCCAAGATATTTTGGGAGTGTTCAAAGTTTTGAAACAAAGATTCCAGGTGTTGGAACAATTGGGAAGTTTCAGAAAACCCAAATTTGAGAGCTTCTGCCCGCGGTTCTTTATCTCCACCGGCGGTTCCATATTGATATGGAGACGCGGTCTATTTAAAGAACCGCCTACAGAGGCTAGGTTTAGGTGGTGAAGGAGGATTTTCCAATTCAGCAAATCCTAATGTTCTAGTCTAACTTATCATAAAGTCATGCTTAAGAGCAATAAAAACTAGAACACACACAAAGGAAAGACACATAGGTTCAATTATCACGTAAGAGGAAAGCTAAGAAAAACCTAATGGCTACAAAAGAAAAAGACTCCTAATGACATACAAAGTTCATCAAAGAAAACTATCATTAGTCATATATAGGAAGAGCCATTTAGCCAATTTAGAGAATGAGTATGAGACTATCACTAGAGGTGCTCAATTAAGGCTAAACACGACCATTTTTATGAGTTATACACCAACTCAACTTCCCACATGGAAGTAATTCAACCGTTAGGTCAAATTAAGATCCTAGTGCATAAATTCTCTAGTAGTCATTCTCAAGTTAGACAAAATGTAATTCCAACATTTGCCTAATAAAGTTTAGCAAGGATGAAACTTGCATGGCGACACAATGCATGACCTAATGAGGGTTAAGAATGCACCATTGCATATCTTGTCAAACAAGTCTAGTTAAGGTTATTTACCTTAATAGAACTTGAGGCCAATAACTTTGAAGTGTATAAACAAAGTTTACACAAACCAAAGGAACACTCTTGATTGGTCTTTCGAAAATGACACATTTATAAATTGCATAGCAATGTAAATTACTTGAGTATTTCGGATGAAACATCCAAGTTATCAAACCGACTCCATTGTGCGTTATAAGTAATTATTAAACAAAATATGTCTAACAATTTGAACAAGTAGATTCAATATAACACCATCAACACAAGTGTGACTTATGATCCGATGTATATTATTAATAAACTACATTCATGTTTACACTAAAAAACATGTCAATTAGATTCGATAATGATACCAATCATAGTTTGAATAATGCGTTGATATTTAATCGAAATCTTTCTTGATTCCCACAAACACTCTTTTAAGATAAAATAGCTAAGATTTTCAAAGGGTGTTTCATGTTTTATAGTGAGACATTTATCTACTTGAACTAATAACACAATGATCGAGTAAGACGACCCAAATCAATAGATTTGACAAGCTCCCAAAGCTTTCAAACCTAAAAGTGTTAAATAACATGCCGAGGTGTACAAGATGCTTATGTAACATTTGTAAACCAAGAGATGTTAATACTATATGCAATGCACACATAATGTTGCAACTAAAATGCAAGAAATCTAGCATACATCCTAATTAGGAAAAACTAGATACTAACAAATACCAAGCAAGGAACAAGAGACTAGACATATAAGCAATACTACTACAAATAGCAAGGAACACTTAATAATGTCTACATATAATAATAACACACAAGGAAACACACACAGACAATTAGCTTAACACATAAAAGCATTCGTCCATGTTTTGAGTGTTAGATACAACAAAGTATTCATAGCTTGATTCTATTTGAAAATAGTCTTTGACCCATTTAAAATTTAATTAAGTTTAACACTTTGTAAATATATCAATTTTCAAAGATATATCACCAAGAGATGTCCAACTTAATAGAAAAGAGTAAAACACAAGTTTTACGACAAACCGACGCTCAATACTTTGGACAAAGTATGGAACTTAGAAACCATCCAAATTTTAAAGTTTGAATAAAGGTTTGGAAGCATTTTTAATTGAAATAAAATTCAATTACGTTCGAAATGACGGGTGGCACGACTTCTACAGACTTACGGTTGATTTTATATGATTTTTCAAAGTTTTCAAAAATCTGAGTCAGACTGACTGCGGTTCCTTATTGATAAGGATCCGCGGGGGAACAATAAAGAACCGCGGTCAGAGGACAAAAAATGAGTTTTTGGCCAAAATAATTTGATAACTTTTTGGAAGGACTTAGGACTCCAAAAAATCATTTTAGACACATAGAACTCGTATTTTAGAGTTAATTATGACACAAAAGATTTTTATACTTCCAAACATGAAAAGATTTAACTCAAGCTATTATACAAATTTTATTTAACACCAAAACTTGTATGAATGAAACAACAAAACATATTTCATAAGTAATCACTCTTCATGAAAAATTTGATACAAAGATCGTCTCTATTTTTAAAAACCGTTTTCATTTTAAAAACCATTTGTTTTGAAAAAGAGAGCAAAGATCGATCCAAGCTTTAAAGTACAATATACTTCAAAGATCTTGAGTAACCTCGCTCTGATACCAATTGTAGAAACTAGAAGGGGGGGTTGAATAGTTTCTAGTTCATTTTCAAAACATTTCGGCTCAATCCACTGCCCGCGGTTCCTTATCTCTGCCCGCGGTTCCTTATTGATAAGGAACCGCCGGTCCAATAACGAACCGCCGACAGTGGACGTAGTAACATTATTAATTTGAAACCTTAACAATCCTTTGTATCAAATTCCTTATCAATCTTGACTAGATGTGAGATGTGTTTGACTGAGAGATAAATACTACAAGTAAGAAAACACACAAGCACATCAAATCAAGAGTACATCAAGCAATAGTCTAAACACTAAGCACACACGTACTAATCACAAGCTTTTCCGCAACTAGGATGTTTAGACTAATTGATGTACACTTGACCATAATCTAAACATGAAGCACACACGTACTAAGCCATAGCTTTTCCGCAACTTAGATGTTTAGATTATGTGATGCACACAAAGACACACAACACAAGTATGCAACTATAAATACATCTACAAAGGTAAAGACATAAATGTAAAGGAAGTTACCGACACGATGATTTATAGTGGTTCGGTCACGAAGCTCCTCTTTGCCCTACTCCACTCCTCGAGTACACCTTACTCGAGAGTTACTTCACTAGTCAACAAACTCCTTAAGGTGGAGAAACCATACACAACGTCGCTTACACATTTCTGACACTAAGCTAGATGTCGAGTCCTAATCTTAGGTAGGACCAATCTACACAACGTTGCCTACTTCACCATTTAACGACACAAGGCTAGATGTCGAGTTCTAATCGAAAGCTAGAACCAATCTTCACGACTCTTCACTTTGAAGCTAAGTGAGAACTTCACACAACACAACTACTAGTCACTTTAAAGTTTAGTGAGAACTCACAAGACACAACCACATCACTTTATAGTTTAGTGAGAACTACCTAGACACAACCACATCACTTTAGAGTTTAGTGAGAACTACCAAGACACAACCTAATCTACCCACTAGTTATGTTTTATGGCCCAACATAACAAACCTTGTGTTTTATGGCCTAAACACATAAACCATATAGATCTAAGCACACAACAGTTAGATCTATAACTCTAACACTATATCCAAGTACTAACAAGACTTGGATCTACACAACTAACACCTAATCCAAGGATACCCATCACTTGGATATTCTACCCTTACAAACACATCCAAGTGTACCCAACACTTGGATCTTCTACATATACATAGTAGGAAGACTAAAAACATAACTTAGATCTATAGAGGGAAAGATCTTCATCATGTAGTGAACCCAACACATCATGGTAATGATAGTGTTCTTCTCTTTGCACTTGTGAGGATGAGGAGATTGAAGATTGAATCACATCTTAAACAAGATTAATCAAAGCTAACTAATCAAGGATCTAAGATGGTTTTTGAAAGAAACTGTGCAAAAAGGGTTGAAAGAAAAGCTGGAAATGATCCACTATTTATAGGGCAACATTGCAACGGTAAAAAAAACCCGCGGTTCCTTATCTCTACCCGCGGTACCTTATCAATAAGGAACCACGGGTTCCTTTAAGGAACCTCCGCGTCGGAGTCCGTGCAAATTTGTCCTTTAGTGGGGATATGCCATCTGGGGTAGTTTATACCCTCAAAGGATATTCCTTTAGCATATGGAATATGCCAAATTCAAATTTCCATTTTCTTTTTAATAAAACATTTTCTTAAAAATAAAGTTAATTAAAATCTTTTGTCACATTTGATTAAAATGTGAGTTTTAAGAAAATATTAATCCTTGATCACTTAGTTAGGTTAATGACATGTTTGTACATACCTTGAGTGACTCATGCCGAATGCGGTCTTGGAGGTGTCGAGAGAAGTATACAAATATATTCTTGAGTGATTACGAGTACCTTAACATTTTACATAATGTATTGCGAATTATACGTTTGTCATCAACAAAACACAAAGAGATTATATCGACAAAGCATCGTAATGTTTGCACTAACACCTTTGACTGAACTTATGCGAAAAGGTGAGAAGTTTATATGGACCGAGGAGAGAGAAAAGAGTTTTGAGGAACTCAAGCATCGATTGATCTCAGCACCGATACTTACTCTTCCATCCGGTACAGGTGGTTATCAGATTTACAGTGACGCTTCAGGAAAGGTCTTAGGCTGTGTTCTTATGCAACATGGGAAAGTCATTGCATATGCTTCACGTCAACTGAAGCCGTATGAGAAAAATTATCCTACTCATGATCTAGAGCTCACAGCACTCGTTTTCGCCCTTAAAATATGGAGGCATTATTTATACGGTGAGTCGTGTGATATCTTCACCGATCACAAAAAGTCTCAAGTACATATTTACCCAGCGAGAGCTGAACATGAGACAAAGGTGATGGCTAGAACTACTGAAAGACTATGACACTAATATTCAGTATCACCCAGGTAAAGCAAATGTAGCAGCAGATGCCCTTAGCAGAAAGTCAGGAATGATAAATGGCATCAAAGTTCAGGAAGAAATCATTTGGGACTTAGAGCGGTACGATATTGAGCTCTTAGTACACGGACAGAGGGGATACTGGGCTAGTCTGAGGGTAGAACCAGATTTACTCTCTAGGATTAAAGCCGCACAAAAGGATGATGGTGAAATCTAGACGATTGTCCAAAACATTGACCAGCAGACCGAATTTCGCATCGATGACGATGGTATCGTATGGCAGGGTACTAAACTCTGCGTTCCAGAAGACCCTGCTCTCAGAGAAGCCTTAATGACTGAGGCTCACAGCTCTCCGTTCTCTATCCATTCAGCTTCCACTAAAATGTACCACGATCTTAAGCAGCATTTCTGGTGGAGCGGCATGAAACAGGATGTCGCAACTTTTGTGTCTAAATGCTTAACCTGCCAGCAGGTTAAGATAGAGCATCAGCGTACCAGTGGTCTTCTTCATCCATTAGATATTCCAATATGGAAATGGGACAAGATCTCTATGGATTTTGTCACTGGACTACCACAAACTCAGCGGAGACATGATGCAATCTGGGTTGTTGTCGATCGTTTGACCAAGTCGGCACATTTCATTCCTATCCGTAAAGATTTCGCAGTCAGTAAATTAGCAGAACTATTCACCAAGGAAATTGTACGGTTACACGGTACACCTTCAGAAATTATATCAGATAGGGACCCACGTTTCACTTCTCATTTCTGGGAAGGTTTGCATAAAGCGTGGGGAACTAGGCTCAAGCTCAGCACAGCTTTTCACCCGCAGACAGACGGTCAGTCAGAGCGTACCATCCAGACCTTGGAGGACATGCTACGCGCCTGTGCATTAGAATGGACAGGACACTGGGATGACTATATTTGCTTGGTCGAGTTTGCCTACAACAACAGTTGACATGCTAGTATCAAGCGTGCTCCATTCGAGATGTTATACGGAAGGAAATGTCGTGCTCCTATTTGTTGGGATCAAGTAGGAGAATGGTTTATTGAAGGACCAGAATTAATAGAACTGACCAATGAAAAGGTCGCCATTGCTAGGCCAAAGCTGCAAGAAGCGCGTACTCGCCAGAAGAGTTACGCCGACAAGCATCGCAGAGATCTATCATTTCAGACTGGGGATCGTGTGTTCCTCAAAGTATCACCCACACGCGGCGTCAGCCGTTTTGGCCTCAAAGGCAAGCTCAGCCCTCGTTACATCGGACCGTTCGAAATCCTTGAACGTATCGGTGAAGTGTCATATCGGTTGGCGTTACCACCTCAGCTTTCACACGTCCACAACGTGTTTCATGTATCATTACTCAGAGGGTACAACTATTATGAGCTTCACAAAGTGAATTATCCACTCGATCAGATTCGGGAGGATCTATCTTATATTGAGGAACCCGAAGCAGTTTTAGATCGCCAGGATCGAGTTATGAGAATGAAGACCATTCCTTTCGTCAAAATCCTGTGGAGGAACCATACCGAGCGAAAGGCCACTTGGGAAACAGAGGAGTCTATACGGACTTCTTATCCTCACTTCCAGTTTTGATTCGGGTATGTCTTTTCAGCTTTTATATCCTCAGCTTAATAGCATTTTCAACTTTTCCCCCAGTCAGTTTAAATACCTTATAATTCGGGGACGAATTCTTTTTAGAGGGGAAGAATTGTAAAACCCAGTACGGTCGTATCCTTAATACGGGGACGAATTATTCTTTTTAGAGGGGAAGATGTGTAAAATCCGTTTTTAAATCAGAAAATGTAAATACGTGGTTAAATTATTTAAACTATTTACGTATAAATTATTAACGAAAACAAACGCGAGAAATTTTATATACAAGTATTTAAAAAAAGAGTAAGAAAGTAAAAGGGCCAAAGGGCCGGTTTGTTTTTAAATAAGAATAGAAATCGGGCCAAGCCCATTTGAGAGAATAAAAAAAAGGGACTTTAACCCTTCTCCCACACTTCATCGTAACAAAAAAAAGGGTATTAGGGTTTCTATGTGAGTTGGCCGCCGAATAAAAAAAAAGGGATTCAGCCTTACTTCTTCAGGCATCTCGTGTGTAATCATCATTTGTTTTAAATCATATCAAGGTAATCACCCTCGCTTCTAATCCCATGGGCTATCACGTTTTTATTTTAAGTCCTGTGTATATAAGCGAAATCTATGAGTAAAATTTATAAAACGTAACAAAAGGGAGGTCGGGTCATGGATGGGTTCAGGGAACCGAGAGTTTTACAACTCTCGGTGGTGCTTCCTTTTGGCCAGTCGCGAACGAAGAAGCCCCAAACAGGGGGGTAATCAAGTAACAAAGGTTGGGTTGTGGGTGATTCATGAAACCGAGACCATAGGTCTCGGTGGTACCTTTTTCTCTGCCCAGGCGTGACCCACACAGGGACAGCTCGGGCTGTGATCGGTTAAAACATTCGAAACAAGCCCAAACGGGCTGTTCCAGAAACAAAGGTGCGTTTGGTTTATTGAAACAGTGGGAAAACGTAACCTAGCAGTGGGAACTAAGTTAATCAGTGGGAAGAAATAGGACAGAAAAACAAGAAATATTAAATAACATTAGCGACAGTTTTGCGACAGGTTTTCTGTCGCAGAATTGTTACATATATGTAGTTTTAAAAGGACAACTTTTAGCGACAGTTTTAGTGACTCAGATTCTGTCGCAAATTTATATAGGCAGATTTAATTATAGTTTGTTGATTTGTTTAGTGCGACCGAGATGGGAGTATCTCGGTAGGCTCGGGATATAGTTTAAACATAAAAAACGAGGATTTATATATTATACCTTTTTATTAATTATTTTGTAAATGTCTTAAATTGTATTTTAAATGAGTTAAATTAAAATAGTTTTAATATTTAAAAAGGGTATAATTTTATGAATTATAATATTTTAAAACTTCTAATTTAGAAATCTTATGTTTTAACGAGTTAATTTATTTTAGTCTTAACATAGCGTCGGAACACGTTGTATCATAATTATTAGTGAGTTGTTAAATAAATTAAGAGGATTAATATAAATTCAGAGTCATCAGCTAATATACGTACAGACTTCTAGAAATAAAATAAATAATTGAAAAAGCCAATAAGATCCATAAATTAAATAAGCGAATATTAGTTTACTTATTCACGTCCCTTATTCATGTAGCTCGCGTGAAATCAGAGTAGACCTTCCGTCAGTTGATCTCGGTCCGTTACTGGACACGAGGTACGGATTTTCCGTCCTTTCAGTAAGGACTTCCTTTCTATGCATGACTAGGATTCCCCGTCTGCAGCCAAATGTTTTTCCCCGTATGTGTTTAAGCTTATTAGTAATCATGTTAAAAACTAAATAAGTTGCCTGAGCATTATATACAAGCACGACCAGTTTATGTACTAGTTACGGAGGTACCGTAACCACGACACTAGAGGCACCGGTGTCGTGACTCACATGCAGGAGAGTGATATCCTGCATCGTCCCACTCATGTTCAGTTTGGCCATTTTTTATCAGTATGTTTAGTGGGGCGTATGGATGCATCCAGGCTTATCAGTTTACAAGTTATCAGGGTGAATGTGGTGTATGCTCTACATCCTTCACATTGGAGTTGATCCTTCCACCCAGCACAGTATTTAGAGGTCACCCCTCTACAGCATAACGAGGTCACCCCTCCAGTTATTCATGCACGGTTGTTACAGCACGTGACCTATATAAGCTCTGGCAATTAAAATACAGTAAATGCATGTTTTCAGATTTAATAGTTAATAATTCAGTTTCAGTATTTATAAACCAGGTTTCTCAAATTTTATACAGGGTACTAATACATGTTACATATCAGTCTCGTAGCTTCATTGTTTGTCATTTATTCCATTTCTTTCAGTACATTCTTATCATGCCTTATATCCGTTCACTGAGAGTTATGCTCAGCCGTAGTTTCCTTTCATGTTTCCAAACGGCAGGTACACAGGGACGATCTTAGGACTTCTAAGAGAGTACGTGCATTGGATGGGAGCTATCCAGACTCCTTTATTTTATGCACACATTACATTACTTTGGTTGTTTGGACACTGTTTCGTCCTTTTCTTTCAGTATTTAAATCTTTATATTTTTGAGCTTATGTTTGGACTACCGATGTTTGATTCTGGTATTTCCTTATGGTCGGTTAATGTTTAATACATTTCCTTGCATGCTTTGATGACACGCCATAAATACACGTAACGGTCCATTTATCCAAGTGGGGTGTTACACCTTATAAATCCATTTGCAACCAATTGGTTTTCTATTAGGAGGAAGATCAATGATTACCCAAGTATTGTTTCTGTTAAGGGCTTCTATTTCAGTTTCCATTTTAGTGTTCATGGCAGCCACCCACTCTTTATTAGTGCATGCTTCATGATATGAAGATGTATCAATTGTTTTGTTAAGGTCTGTAGAAAAACAATAGTTTTCTTTACTCAAGTGAGAGTAGTTTACATGCCTTTGGATTCCGTACTTGACTTTATCATCAAGAACATATTCTGATAGCTTTGTGGGAAGTTTTGATTCTCTTCTAGATCGTCTCTGTGTTATGGGCTCACTTTGAATGTTTAAGATGTTATGGTTACCCTCAGAAGTGGATTCATGGTCTACTATATCGTCATCATTGGAAAGATGGGCGATGTCATCTGTGGTTGCATCATCAGTGCTAAGTGATGCTGCATCACTTGCAACATTGTTGATGCCTCTAGAAACAGATGATTCACCAGCATCATCCTGAGACTCAGTCTCTGCATCATCATCGGGTAGTGTATATGTTGGATTGTTTTTCGGAAAATATGGGGTATCAAAAAAATTAAGAAGATTTATGTTTGAGTCGGTTTTTGAAGTTGAAGTTGTGTCAGTTGTTTTTGACGTTTTTTGAGGAAAAATACTTTCATAAAACTTGACATCTCTCGAGTAAAACAAGTTTTTATTTTCTAGACTGTACAACTTATACCCCCTTTTTGATGTTTGAATGTCCAACAAACACACATTTTTCAAATCTTTTTGAAAACTTATCGTTGTTGTTTAAAATCGTGGCAAAGCAGAGACAACCAAAGGATCTCAAATGATTGTTTGGTTCTTTTTCTAAATATTAATTCATATGGAGATTTTCCATTTAGCACAGAGGAAGGGAGTTTGTTAATGAGATATGTTGCTGTCAGTACACATTCAGTCCATAGATTGAGTGGAATCCCTCCTGAAACAGAAGAGACCTTGCAACGTTAAAAAGGTGTCTATGTTTCCTTTCGGCAACACCATTTTGTTGGGGTGTGTAGGCACAAGTAGTTTGGTGAATAACCCCAATTTTTTTGAAAAAAATTTCTATGTTATAATTGACAAATTTTGTTCCATTATCACTTCTGTAGATTTTAACAAATTTGTTAAAATGATTTTTTTAGATACTCATGAAAGAAAATGATGTTTGAGAAAACTTCATCTTTGGTTTTTAAAAGGTAAACCCAAACCGCTCTCGAAAAATCATCAACAATAGTTAAGAAGTATTTGTATCCCTCTCTACTTGTTATTTTGTAAGGACCCCATACATCAAGGTGGACAACATCCCCAACCATAGTGGTTTTATGATCACTCATCGGAAATGGTTCTCTTGTTTGTTTAGCATGATGACAAATATTACAAGGGACAGTCATTCCACTACCTCTTATGTCAATTTTTCCTTTAAGAACTTTCAAGACTTGATCACATGGGTGACCAAGTATGTTGTGCCATAAAGTGTTAGAGTGGCAAATCATATTATTACATTTGATGAAGTTTTTTATTTTGTTGAAATCAAAGAAGTACAAACCTCTTTGTTGACTACCAGTACCCATTGTTTTCTTCATGTGTAAGTCCTTCGTATAACATTTGTATTCATCAAACCCTATGAATAGATTGCTATCTCTAGCTAGTTTATGGACAGATAAAAGGTTGATGGTGTATTCTGGTACATACAACACATCATAAAGAGTGATGTTGTCACTGAGTTTTAAATTTCCAACCTTTTTTTATGTATGCAGTAGTACCATTAGGGTGGTCTATTTAAAGATTCAAATCAGAAATATCAACAATGTTTTCAAGGTTATTAAGAGATGTAACCATGTGTTGATTTGCACCAGAATCAATGATCCAACCTTTATCAATTTTATATACTTTATAAGATGTTTTTGAGGTGGAGCAAAAGGTTGTACCTGCCAGGCTGGCTTGTAAATTTTTAGCAGGCTTGGAATTGATCAAGTTGGGCAACTGCTGAATCTGCTCAGAAGTGAGTTGGGTGTTTCCAGAGGTAGGAACCTCTGAGGTTGATGTAGAGCAGTTGTTGTTACTAAACTTGTTTGGTGTTCTTTGTGTGTTACTGTTGTTTTCCCATTTCTTTTTTATATGATCAGGATACCCGACAATTTTGTAACATTTTTCAATTGAATGACCAGGAAGGCCACATTTATGATTTGAACAAATTAAATTTGAAGCTTTTTTTATTTTTCTTATTATAGGTATTATTGCTGGGACTTTTTGTAGAAAAGACTAAAACTTTTGTTCCAGTGGAGCCAAGGGAGGAGCCTCTGTGAGATTCTTCTCTGGAAATGAGAGAAAAGGCGGTCTTAACATCTGGGAGCGGTTCCCTAATTAAGATGCTACTTCTGATTGGTTGGTAGATATCATCTAATCGCATGAGTAATTGTATAGGTTTGATAAGATTTGAGTGGGTTTTAAAAGCCTTTTGAGCGTCACAAGAACAAGATGGCAGTTTGGTGATTGCATCAAATTGTCTCCATAAACCATTAAGAGTGTGATAGTAATCAGAGACAGGAGTCCCATTTTTTAAGGAGTTTATTTGATGATGAAGATTGAAAGTTTCAGATCCATTTACTTTATCGTATGTTTATTTTAATTCATCCCAAACTTCCTTCGGACTAGTGAAAAAAACATTGACCAAGATAAAGATCTTGGGAGATGGATCCATCCAGGATAGAACAACAGAGTTCCATAAGTCCCATTGATTTGCTAAGGATTTATCGGTTGGCTTTTCGCATTTACCATTTATGAATCCAGTTTTCTTTTTTGTTGAAAGAGCAAGAGTCATAACACAACTCCAAACATTATAATTTTCAGTGCCTTTTAGCTTTATGTTTACAAAATTTGTAATGCTAGAATCATTAGGGTGCAAATAGAGTTCATCGCCATATATAAGTTTACTTGCCTCACTGGCACTAGAACCACCGACATCATCATCAAGCATACTAATGTCAAACAAGATATTCTAAAAGTAGACCACTTACTTTTTCTTCTCTTTTAACAAAAAATCTTAGATAGACAAAAGCAAAAAAACTGTCTAAGGCAAATAATTAACCAAGAAAGGCATAAAGCATTAGTGATGAAAAAACAAGAGTATTTCCTGGTTTTACCAAAACCAGGTTAGGTATGAGATAAGACCTCAACGCAGCGGAATAACGAATCTAAGAACCAGACCAACAGGAACAGTGGATAGAAAACCCCCAAAATTAAGGTTTGATAGATAACCCTAACTTTGCGACCTATCCAAAAAATCAACAGATCGCAAACAATCGAACACGCGTAACTGATTTAGGCACCTTAAATCAATCACCAGAACCATCAATTCACAAAGCCCCAATTTTTCGAAACCCTAATTCCAATCACGAAATCACGGATCTCGAAACAAAAGTGATAGAACAATAGGAATCAAAGCCTAAGCTCTGGTGCCATGTAGAAAACTATGAAGATAACAATCTTAACCGAATCTAAATGATCCAGAAGATAAAGAACAACCACAAGAGGATTAAACCCTTGTGACTGGATGATTAATGATATTTGAATGTTTGCAATACACAATGATTGACAACCAGACAATTAAAGTATTGATACAAGAATGATAATGACAAGATAAAATGGATTCTTACAGTGAAGGCCAAAGAAGAATAATAGGATTTTTTTGTTTCTGTCATGGTATGACTTCAGGACAAGGGAATGGCTTAAATAGCCAGCCTATCTTTGGTCTTGATATCTTTAGTCCCTCAAAAGTAGAAAGTGCACATGTCATATCCTTGTCCCTGATTCCAGCCTTTATTTAAGCCTTGATTACAGCTTTTATTCAACTTTCCTTTTCTGTCATAAGAGTGCATGAAACAGCTAATCATGCCATGAGAACATATCTGATTGAGAAAAACTTAAGCTGTAAACACACAAAATTATATATTTATTATTATAAGGCGTGTTAAAAAAAACCTGACCCGACCTCAAGCCGAATCAAGCATATTCGGGTCGAGTACACGGGTCAGAAAATTTATTCGTGTTTTTCGCGTTAACCCAAATGCTAAATAGGGTCAGGTATCAAGATGAAATTTTTTTGCTAACTCGAGTTCGAAATAACTTGATCGACTCGAATAAGTTTTTTTTAATATAAATTTTATAAAATGCATAAATTTTCTAATTTAAACAAGCACAAAATAAGCAACACGATCTCATTTGACCCGAACCCGACCGACACGGTCAAATTTCATTTGATTTGTTAAAAAAATAAAAAATGATAATTGGTTATGTTTGGTAAGAGCTGTTTTGAAGTTTTTTTTGAGCTGTTAGTTTTTTTGTTAAAAAAAATAATCTAAGTTGTTTGACACAAGAATTTTTAAAGCTGTTAGTTTTTTTATTTTAAACAAATAAATCTTAAATAGGAAAGCTGATTCATAAATTTTTTAAATTATTAAGAGTTTTTTAAATTATAAATTATTAATATACCTTTAAATTATATTATAATTTAATTAAGAGTCTAGTTATTTTGGATACCTTGCATCCTTTGGATACAAGGGGATCAATCCCCACCTTTCATCTATCAAAAAATCAACAGCCCAGATTAAGTTTTATTTTTTAATTAAAAAAAGCGGAGGGGCATTTTCGTTATTTTAAACCCACCCATCCCACCCACCTCCCAAATACATCTCACCCCCGTCTCTTATCTCAGATCTAACAAAAAACACACACAAAAAACACACACGTAAGCTTATTCAATCATCATCTCGATCCAAAACACATACTAAAACACACACAAATAAAAAATCATCAACAAATCACGTTAAAAATTAAAAAAAAAGATGTCGATGCTATTAAAGAACGAATCACCAGGTTATATCATCATCATTTATATCTTTTTTTAGCTTATTTGATGTAAATAAGCTTATTTTGATGTGATTATGGATGTGTTTGCTTTTTTATTTGATGATTAATAGGAATAAGCTAAAAAATTATCATCATTTTTATTATGATGAATTATAAGCTAACTTATTAGCTTATTTTCATGAATTATAAGATTTTATGGCTTAATCTCGCTGAACAAATTTAGTGTGACCTGTTAGTGAAATATCATATATGATATATTTTATCATATATGATGTAAGCTAAAATATCATATATGATAAAATATATCATATATGATAAAATATATCATATATGATGATGCGCTTGAAAATTGAATTAAATCTTCTTATTTTTGTAGAGAATGATGTTTACAAGGAATCTTGAACATTACAAGCATCCAAAAGGCCAAGAAGCTTATTGAAGAAGTTCGTGAATTTTTATTTTATGTTTAAATGTATTGTTTGTTTTTTCCTTGTAATCTCCTAATGGAGTTTTGACGTATATGGACGATTTTGTAATTGATTGGTATCTTGTACAACGTCTTGTTAATATGGTTTAACTTTCTTGGTATTATGTCATGATGGTTTTGATAAATTAAGTCATATATGCTAATGCACTATCATATATGATAATGCATTATCATATATGATACTCAAGAAAAACTTGGGTATATTAAACAAAGAATTTGATGAATTCATGATTACAACAAAGAGTATGCACAATTAATAATTAAACACTTGTTCATAATATAAAAAATGTACTTATGAATAGAATCATATATGATAATTCAAACAGAACACAACCTAATGTAAAATCATATATGATACACATCTGATATTATATATGATAACCATTTATACAAAATCAAAAGATGCAAACACCATTATTATTAAAACTACTCTTCTTTATCGACAATAAATATTGTTAAAACCATTATTAACTGATGAATTCATGAACAACGCCTACTCCGTCTTGATCCTTATAACATATCCGTGCACATCCTCTTGTTATAATCAACATCTCTCCCTACTTTGCTCCAAATCGGGCAATCACACCACCTCTGTTTGACTGCGTTAATAAAAGATAGAAAAGAACATATTATGAAAAAAAAAATTAAAAAAAGTATTACTCATATATATGATAGAAGGCATGTTTCAAGAGTTTATACAGATTTTCTGAAAAAGACTCATACAAAATCTGTTTTTCTTATGGTTTCTTTGATATATCATATATGATAGTTATATCATATATGATAACTGATGATATATCATATATGATATATAACTATCATATATGATATATCAAGCTTATTACAGCCCACATCAGTAAACTTAATTTAACTTACATAAAATACCTTATGATGCGTCAAAATAAGCTAAGAAGCTAGCTTATTCGTAACTCTCACATAATTTGTACGCTTATTCACACAACTCCTATCTAATTCACAAAATTATTCATAACTCTCATCTAATTCAAAATCTTATTCAAAACATGTTTAATAATCAAAGTAATTATTCATAACTCTCATCTAATTCAAAATCTTATTCAAAACATGTTTAATAATCAACGGTTAATATATTCAAAACATGCTTAATTTTAATTTAATAATCAACGGTTAATATACAAAACATATTTATTAAAAAAACATGTTTATTAAAAAAATATATTTAATAAAAAACTTACAATTTACAGCTAATTTTACAAAACATACCCATTTTAAAAAAGAAATATCTATTACAAAAGTCAACATAGCATAAAGAATCCAATAACAATGTCTGACACACACCAATAGCGACTAGTAACCAGTAGCATTCCAAACAAACAAACAAACAAACCCTTGGTCAATTAAATTTGAAAACAATAATCATCAATCATCTAGGGTTTGGTCTAGTTGAATCATCATAATTGATTAATGGTTGATACAAAAGTAGAAACAATATCCCGATTAGCCCAATGGCGTATCGACAATTTCGGCCCTGTTACTTACAAACGCTCCGACCCTTTCAAAATCGGCATTTGGAACTGGTATTTATTTATTTATTTATCTTTTTGTTATTTACCAATCAATAATTGATTTATAACTTATTGTTATTATTTATATAGGCAATTATCAGTTGAGAAGAATCGGTATTTGTACATACGTTTGTTTCCGGAGCCGTCAAAGTTATCGAAAGAGCAACCGCCGATTGCCAAGTTTATTCTGCGTGTTACGACTGCTGGAACTAATCGCAGACCTTATATCTCACCAAGTATACACACAAACTTGTTTTTACTATGTATTTTTATTTTCTAATACATGTGTGTAGTTGTGTTTTTATATTTATTGTTGATTAGTATTAATGAGTTGATGTATGATGGATCAGCGTAGTAAAGGTAGGCGTTTGAACTGCATTTGACGATTAATAGAAGTAGTTGTTTATGGACATGTAAGTATGCAATCCTAAGGCTACCCGCAACGCTGAGGTTTTGTCTCGATCGACACATGGTCGCGACCGATTCGCACCGTTGTGGGTATTCGGTCGTGATTTTTTCTTCCATCAGTTAAGTCGTATGTAGGATCGATTTTAGCATCAGGTCGCCTCTTTTCTTTCTTTCTTTTTTTTTTTTCTTTTTTACATATTTTGTGGATAATTTATATTAGTTTTAATTAAGTTTTAATTAGATAAAATTTGTAAAAAAATTCCAAATTTTAATATATTGAGTTTTGTTTAATTCCTCACAACATATATTAATTTGACAATTTTTGAAGTTAGTTTTAACTAATGCATTTTTATCCTCTTTACTTCTAATTAAGTATTTTTGTAATCATTTCTTTAATAATATTTAAGTATAAATAGTATTGTGATGTTTTTTATTTTATTTAAATAATTATTTGAAAAAAAATAAAAATTTGAACTAGGTCGCACTAAGTCGCCTTTTTGGGGCAAATAGCGTTGCGGGTAGCCTTAAGGAAACTAGCCATAGATTTTATATGGCATTAAGTATTGGTATCAATAACAATTCACAACGGCGTATGAGTGACAATACTATCAATCTCAAACATTACAAACATAACTACTAAAGGAGTGTTTGTTTAAGCTTATTTGTGTGCTTATATGTTTTCGGCTTATGTTTCATAAGCCCAAATTACGCTGCCTTATTGCGAGACTTATATAAGTTTATTATATCATAATAACCTTATATAAGCCCATAAGTCTCGAATTAAGCCAACGAAATTTGGGCTTGTGAAACATAAGCCGAAAACATATAAGCCCACAAATAAGTTTAAGCAAACACTCCTTTAGTAGTCGTGTTTATAATGTTTAAATTGATAGTATTGTCACTCATACGCTGTTGTGGATTGTTATCGGTACTAATTTATTACTAGTATATACGGATTATATAGATAGTTTATTAGTTTTTTGGGAGTATATAAGATGTTTTTATGGTTTGTTGATTAGTATCAATGACTTGATATATGATGTATCAACATTATCATTTAGTAATGGTATGTTTAAGGACGTGTAAGCAGGTAAGCCTTTAATACTAAGATAATTAGATTTAAGTTTCATGCGGCATTTGGTATTGGTGTCAAATTACATACTGTCAACTTGTTTTGATCTTAGGTATGAGATCTGAAAGACGAAAGGTATGGTCCTTTCTGTTTTGTGTTCTTTTGTGAAATGCAAAGTCCCCTTAAATGAAGAATGTTCGTGAGATTTAAAAGGGACTAGTATGTAAGCTACTTTGGTCTAGGGGTTATAATGTTTTAAATTGATTGTTGATTGCAGTTTCGATGTTTTTACTGGCTTTTATAACAAAACTTGATCAACTATAATTAACGTTGAATCAGGCCATCCTTTATTCCAAATATCTTGCCCACACTATATTGACCCTTACGTGAACTAGCTCCTATTGTCCTTCTGAAAGTCTTCGTCACAAAATGCAATTTATTTTTCCACACCTGTACTCTGTACTTTCATTAATCAGTTCAGCAGATTATGCTAATCCCATGCTAGGCTTGGTCCTAAGTCCTAACAATGTGTGAATAAGCCAATAACTGCAAAGCTATATTCAGCTTTAAAAATAGTCAAAGCCTTATATTTTGCAAGTATTATTTTGCTTTGCCAGGGCCTAGAACAACTATCTATATAATCTCATTTTAATCTTACTTCATAAAAAAGTCGAACTCTTTCTGGGCAAATGGAGAAGGTATATTACTGAGCATGTTGCAAGTATTCCAGCTAGTGGTGCAGTTTCAACTTTCAACTCATTTATGTGAACTTGGTCAACTTATGTTATATCATACATTAATAATGGGTCAAACTGGTCTAACATTGTTTCTGTAGCTAACATAGTTCCCTAATACACTTTGTTTAATGTTGCAGTTCATGAGAGACTTCTTCGGACTAGTGAAGACTTTGTCTGGCCTGTTGATTCTACTTTTCATGGTCGCTTCATCATTGATGTTGAGTTTCTGAACCTGCAGGTTTATTCAGCAAATGTAAGCAACTTGACTTCATGACACTTCATTTCATTTCTTTCATTGTTGGATGATCATATAGCTGCAAATTGCAAGTTATTTAAGAAAAAAAAAAGAAGTATGATTTATACAGATAATTAGTCAAAGTAGTTAAAAGACGAAGTTAACCTAAACAAAGACATGTCAATATGGGATATGGGTTGAAATGATGGCGGGTTTGGTCAGGCCAATACAGAAACACATTTTAGGCTGCTAATCTTATGTAAACATCAAATATCTTCCTTATGATTACAGAATCAAATTGCTTAAACAATATTGTTAATATATGAAATAAAAAGACTTCGGAGATTTTCACCCATCTGACGTGTTCTTTTGGCTTAACATACTGAATCGACCCATTCACAACTCACAAGTACACTGTACATGGTTTGAAATTGCCTCCTTAAACTAACAAGCTCCTAAATCACTTTACCTAAATAAGTTAGGTCATTATAATAGAACTATTAGTAAATTCTATAAGATTGTTGGTGAATTAACCCGACCCATATCTTAAAAGTTTACCTGTTTTAATGTCTTTCGGTGTGCAGGGTGAGGAAGCAAGCTCAATATGGCCAAATGACGGAATGCTGCGATCATCAGCAAGTGAAAGCATTCTCCGGTGCCTTTCTCGCATGCTTCATGAGTCAATCGATGCCGATGTCACTATTAACACCGGGGAGGGCACTTTAAAAGCTCACAAAGCGATTCTGTCAGCAAGTTCACCTGTTTTCCACAGCATGTTCTTACACA
Source organism: Glebionis coronaria (assembly GCA_025667525.1). Classification (NCBI taxonomy): domain Eukaryota; kingdom Viridiplantae; phylum Streptophyta; class Magnoliopsida; order Asterales; family Asteraceae; genus Glebionis; species Glebionis coronaria. The sequence continues at coordinate 556,167,102 of CM046875.1, read as the reverse complement.
ACCTCAAGGAGAAAGAATCCTCTACCATCATTATCCAAGACATGTCACTTGATTCATGCACCGCCCTTTTATCTTACTTATATGGAACCATTAAACAAGAAGATTTCTGGAAGCACCGTCTTGCATTGTTGGGTGCTGCAAATAAATATGCAATTTCAAATCTGAAAGATTTGTGTGAAGAAAGTTTGCTAGAAGACATTAATTCTAGTAATGTTCTTGAGAGGCTGCAAGAAGCGTGGCTTTACCAACTCGATAAGTTGAAGAAGGGATGTTTGACTTATTTGTTTGACTTCGGAAAGATATATGACATCAAAGATGAAATTAATGACTTCTTCAGGAATGCGGAGAGAGAATTGATACAAGAGATGTTTCAAGAGGTGCTTACAGTGTGGAAGCCGGCTTAAGAGTTGCGGTTCTGATAATGTTGGATTTTAGTTTGTGGCTTAAGAGTTGCAGTTCTGATAATGTTGGATTTTAGTATGTGATGGGTGTATAGATATGTGCTTATTTTCTATGAATGAAGTATCTAAACTTTGAACTTGTGAACATAAACTTGAGGTCCCGAAGGCATTAAGCAAGGAAACTTTGGCTTTGTTTTGTTGATTTTCAGTGTGTTCTTTGACTCGTTTTAGCGAGCTTGCTGCTCCATGATTTGCAGAATGTTACATATTAGCATGCAAAACACTGGTTTACATACGATCTTAATCATAAATCTTAATATAAGCATATTAATATGCAGATGGAATCAAAACTCCATCAAATCCAATGCTTGAATACACAATTTTGTAAGATCAACTCATCTGGCTTGGAATTCCAGACCAAATATCAATCTATAAACCAAGAATACAACGGAATGAAACATTTATCCCCATCTATCTCTAATTGCCTAATATTTTCTTCCTAAACAAAGCTCTTTCAACCAAAAACAGTTCCTATATGAATTATGTTACACCTCGCGTATCATTATGCTGTAGCATCTCTGCCACCTCTACGGCTAATTGCCTCACAGAGCCTACATGGCAACGTATCTAGACTTGCAGCTCGTGTATTGCCATAATTACCCAACACACCACACCTTCTCCATGCATGATACTCTGCATAAGCTATTGGATCATTAGCAAGTCCCTTTACATAATCAGCTAGTTCCTCCATTGACTTGAATTTACTGCCATCAATTATTGAATGTGGAGGTACAAAATCCATCACATTTGGTGCACCAAAGTATATAGGAACTGCCCCAGAATCCAATGCATAAAACAACTTCTCAGTTACATAGCTCTCTGTGTATGTATTTTCAATTGCTAAAACAAATTTGTAGTGTGACATGGCACAGTGGAGATGGTCCCACCATTTAGGAGTTGCGTTTGGATCTTTAGCACACTCGGGGTATAAAGAGAGTGCCATATCGAGACCACCCACGTTATTTAAACATTTACCAAATGAATGATGAGGTAGAAATTTGAGTATGCTCTTTGCAAGCTGGTTTCTTTGAGGAAGACAGCGTGACGAAGACCAATAAACGAGAGTCTCCTGTAAAGTTTACAGTCCAATAAGTTTATGATTATAGTATACAGACTAAAAGTGTGTGGTAGGGCACTTACATTGTTTTTATAGGGAGATAGATAATAATTACGATTATTATGAAAGAGGCCACCAGCATAAGTTGACTGAACATCATCTTTGGCATGATAACTTATGAAAATGTCTTCAAAACCTGATCTTTTTCTGCCAGCTTCCAGATCCATGTACACTCGAAGCGGATCTCCAGTGCGTCTCTAAATATTTGAAAAGAAAATGCATGTGAGCTACACATAACCATTCCTAGATAAAACAGAATGCATAGGAATCATGACCACATAATAGCAAGCGAACAAGTTTTTTTGATTCTGTGCCATATGAAACAGACAGAGGTCACCGATCATACTTTTATTATGTTGAATGGTCTAAATATATCGTTTGTTCTAAGGTAGATTGCAATAAAAGACAGCATACTTTTACGTCTCTTTACAACCATAACCAAAATCACTATACCTTTCAGACTTGATTAGTTTGAGACTTTGAGCAATTTCAACCAAAAAGTAGACATTTGTCGTGCCAACAAAGTTAACTGGTCGTAATAGCGGTTTCAAAAAGTAGGATGTTCTTTGAACGCCTTTTGAAATGTTGAACATAGATAGAAGGTTTAGAACAATCTTAAAAGACCAATAACCGAAATAAAAATATAGTGAAAGTAGGTGCTAGTTACGTGTCCTTTAGGCAAGATGAAGGCAAGACCTCAAAATCATGAGACAAACACGGAGAATAACAAGATAACTATTCATAACTGCATTTCCTGATCTAATGAAGCATCAGAGTATCCCAAGGCAACCATTAACAAGGATCAGATAGCACTTCACAGGCACAGAACAATACAAAAAAAAAAAGACACTATCAAAAATGCTTATTTGCTGGCAGCTAGGGACAACTCACATAAACATATATAATAAAAGTAACTTGTGTGAGATGGGTTATTATACTCAATAGAAAGACATAAAAGACAAAATTCCCATAATCCTCTTGTTAGAATTCCATGAAGCCCTTCTCTTCCCACCACAAACATGTAATTTTTGTAAGGAATCAACTATACAAAGTACAAACCAATACGCAAAACCCTATAACAAGACTTATCCCCTTTTAATCTATCAAAAGATCTTAATTTTCCTCTGCCGACACACATGAAAATGGGTCACATAATCACATACAAGAACAGTACTGCCTAGCCCTGAGTTCTAATCGCATGGGAAAGGACGCTTTTGAACCACTTAATAATGAAGCTCATATCAAGAAGCCCGAAAATCATGTTCGCCAAAGAATATGTCCACAAGAACTCTACATTTGCATGGACTGAACAATCACACCAAAGGAGGTTCGTCGCTTCATTTGACTATAACCAGCAAAGCCAATAGCAACAACAGCATAAACTAAGGGATGTATGGGATAGTTACCAAAACTGTTCATATCATTATTGCAATATGATGCACCAAATAATTAGTTTTGAGTGTTAGGATGCATACAAACTGATTATCAGATCTAAACTATTTCGCCTCTAAAGTCATTTATAAATTATAATCATCATAGGCAAACACTTATAAAACTAATCATTAGATTATCGCGTTTTGATCCAACACAATTCAAGCGCTATATCCTAAATAGCATTCTATTACAGCTAGTTGTCTAATTTTAACTATTCTAAAGAGCACAAACAAGTATAACATTAATCCCAAACACCCCCTAATAACTCCTAAGCTAATTAAGTATCAAAATCCAATATCAAATCTACAAAGAAACAACAATACTTAATCCTATCTGGGTGGGGTATGAGGGAGGTAGGATGTAGACGGTCATATTACTACTACCAGAGGGCAGAGGGTAGATATCATATATCCTGCAATCACGCATTGTACATACAAATCACATATTTTTAACACAACAACCACAACATGAAAAACGCTAAATATCATACCCGAGACGGAGGCGTAGTAGTCTCGTAAAACAAAGCATCAGGCCTATCAACAAGCACATTACTCTTACTCCACAAACAGCTCATCCCACATCGACACGAATACAAATTATCCAAATTATCAGGAATCCAAGTCCACCCTTTAATCAAAACACCAACATGACCCATTTTCAACACACCACACTCATTCTCACCACCTACTTGCAAAGAAGTCAAATTTAGCCCATTCTGAACCAAACCAACATTTTTTTCCTTAAAACTAACACAACCCACTTGGGAATCCCATTTCTTGTAAGCACCCAGTAAGCTCTCAAATGGGTCATATTGGGTATTGTATTCAAGTTGAGTTTGACTTTGACTTTTAGGAAGTGGGATTTGTGAAGTGGTTGATGCAGATGGGAATTCTATAAAGATGTAAAAAAACAAGATTAGAAGTGATAAAGCTAACATTGTTGTTATGGCTAATGAATTAAAGGGTTTTAGATTAAATAGCATAGTTTTTTTTTTATTTATGTTTGTGAATCATGTGTTGGTGCTGTTCAAAGGTTTTGTAGATCGGTGTAAGATGACGATGATCAAGAGTTTTTGGAAAGAAAAACAAGTCTTGGGTCAATGAATAATTGATTTGTTAAATATGAGACTTAATTTCTAAGTTTGATTTGGTGACAAAGGTGTGCAAAAGTTTTTAAAAAATAAGAAAAAAAAAGAAAAAAAGCTTAATATAAATTTAGTTTTTATTTTTTTTTCGCAACAAGGTTTTTATACTCATACTTCGAAAGTGTTTGGTTAAGCTTATTAGTTTGATTTAAGCTTATATTATATAAATTATTTATAATTATATAAACTTATAAGTTCGTGTTTAATGTTTTATTTACCTTATCAAAACTAATAAAGTAAAATGACAAATACATAAATGTTAAATGATGTAATTATTAAGAGAAAGTTATTTTGAATAACCATATTTTTTCTTGGTTATTAAGGGACTCATCCCTACCATCCATCTTATTTTCATCTAACTGATGAGATTAAATATATTTTATTTTTTTACCTATTTTTTATAATTTAAATATCTTATAAAGCGTTAAGTGTTAAACGAAAATAATTATAATATCGCGACGAGCGTTTAATTATCTTTTTACCAATATGCAATATGATATACTTTCGAAGAATTTTTTTTCCTTTTTTTCTTCTTTTTAAATTTTTGTGAAATATCATATATGATAATAATGTTTTATCATATATGATAACAGTGTTAAATCATATATGATATTGGTTTCTATAATATATGATTGGTATATCATATATGATAGGTCATATCATATATGATAGGTAATATCATATATGATACTGGTGTTACATCATATATGATATTAGTATCATATATGATAATTTTCGAAAACGTGAAAAAAATGAAGAAATTTTTTTTGTAGAAAGTATACCATATAGCATATCTATAGAAAGATAATTAAATGCTCTTCGTAACGGTATGTTTTTTTTCGTATAACGATTAACGGTTTAAGAGATACTAATGTTTGAAAAAAGAGGGTGAAAATATATTTTGTATTTAATCTTATGGATTAAAATGGATATGAAATGTGTAGATTAGTCCTTGGTATTCAAATAAAGTTTAATATCCAAAGAACTTAAATCAGTTATTAAATATGAGTATAAAAGTCTTTATATATATTATTGTTATATAAACACATCATTTCTTATAAAAGCTACTACCCCAGTCATATAATAAGTGTCCACTTTAATTTTTCTCTGTCTTTCTTATTTAACTTTGACTATAAATATTTGTATTTTTTTATATAATAATGGATGAAAAACATATGTATGGATTGAGATTTAAATGTATTTTCATTAAATATATTTTTCATCTGATATTATATAACACAAATAAAAGTATTTATGGTTAAAGTTGAATAAGGAAGAATGAAAAAAGTTAAAGTGGACACGGAGGGAGTACAAATTTTGGGCTAACCAAAACCCACATATTAAGCTTATAAGCCTACTTATATAAGCTTAACCAAACACTTGATTTCGGCTTTTAAGCTTATATAAGCTAATAAGCCCAGTATATAAGCTAAAACAAACACCCGATGCTTGTGTACGAAAGTATTATATGTGATAAACACTTATTGATGACGTATAGTCCTTAGTCGGCCTATAAGCCCGACCCACGGGTACTACCCGTATCCAATCCATTACGTATGGGTTATGACAGACGGCGCGAAAGCCCACGAGGCCCAATAAGCCGTTGTCGCACGCGGTTTTATGTAAGCCGCACTCTGGTTGCACGCTTTCAGGGTCAAACGGAATTGTAGTGTAATTAAGATTATGATTCACATAAGTTAAGATAAGGATCTCGATGTATATGGTAATTATCTCTTACTTAGGTCGCAAGATTAGGGAAGCGCAACTAGGGTTTCATCGGGTATATAAGAAACCTCCTGAGGTTCCACAAAAGGTACGATCTACGATTAACTCAATACTCACAACCCTCACTGATTATCTCAATCAAACCGATTACTTACTCTCACGTCAGAGTCTAATCGTGGGATACATTTCCACGGTAAGCTTAATGGTGTTTGTTCTTTAGTGTGTAGGGTCTTCATACAAGTTCACATTCAAGAGCCAGAGTCCTCAACACCTGAAGTAAGCCTAATTCGGGTTAAGCGCGGCCCATCCAACTTTTGTATCAACAAGTTGGCGCCATCCGTGGGACCATACACTAAACTCTCAGTATGAATAAGGGCGATATGCTCGCTGGTAACCAGAAGGGCGGAGGCAAGAAAGCACAACCTAATGAAACGCTTGTAGTTACTACCCAACCAAACTCCGGGACAAGCAGCAACCCTAACAAAGGTGATGGGGGAACGACATCACAAGTACCGGTCTCTCCGTTATCAACTTCCTCACCCGTGGTAGTTGCTGGAACCCCGAACTCGGTGGAAGCACCAAATGCTCCTCAAAAGGAAGTACGAACGCCATAAGGGGATCCCGAAACGTCCCTCGCACTAACGGAAGCCTGAATGAATTCGTTAAGCAAAACTATGAAGCCATCGTCCCTCTCCTGATAGAGAAAATGAGGAGTGCCTCGATCGACGACCTGCGGACCGTCTCGACTTCATGAGGGAAGTAGAAGAAATGAAGGGACTTGTTCCTAGTAATGAAATTCGTTCACCGAAACACAAAAAAAGGATGGAAGATCGAATAAAAAGACAAAATGTTTCAAACGGATCACGTATCCCGAAGGACATGAGGAGGGGGAAATAATGGCCGAGGATTCAGACAATTCAACGGACCAAGGAGGCCAAGAAACCCCTGTTAACGGTGAATAGCGCACGAGCGCCTGTGACAAAGTTGAGCCTCCTCTAAGGGAGAGAGACTCATCCCCAGATCCACGAGGTCAGAAACGGGAAGGGAGCCACCAAGGCAAGGCAAAAAGGGAGAAGATCCCCAAGCGACAACTAATCCACTTCTGACTCGGACGATCATCATCCTAGGCGTTGCAGAACAAATTACTCTTCCTCACACTCTTCCGACCACGATAGGAGACGTCGTAGATCATCCCGACAACCTTGAAGGCGCAACGGACGAAGACCTATCTCTCCCGTAGCGCCGTGAAAAGGTCGATGTGTTCACGAGACGTATCAGAAACTATTCAGAGGATAAGAAGAGGTGTATGCCGTCTAACGCCAAGACTACGATGACACTACAGACCCAGACGATCATCTGAAGGTCTTTGAGTCATAAGCATGGATTTAGCGGTGGCCAGAACCAATGTGGTGCCATATGTTCAACTCTACCCTAATTGGAAACGCCCGGAACTGGTTCGATAAACTCCCACGCTGGAGCATCGACGGGTTTGAAGATCTGCAGAAAGCTTTCAGGAGGATCTACATGCAGCAAAAGAAGTGCGACAAAAGTCCAGTCTCGCTCGCAAGAGTCAAGCAAAAACAGGGGGAATCCTTGGAAGATTTTGTGGCACGCTTTAAGAGTGAGTGCAATCACGTCAGATAGTGCCCAAAAATCTTGAAAATTTCTGGTTTCATGGCAGGAATAACCCATCAAGACCTAATAAGGAAACTAAACGACAAGACTCCCATGACCTTGGATGAGTTAATGCGGCAAGCCCGGGCTTTTATTCAAGGAGAGGTCGCAACTGTTGACAACAGGAGGGGGAATTCTAATTACAGATCCCAAGATCAGGCTAAGAGGCAACCCAATAACCAGAACAATAGCCGAAAGCTCGATTATCGAGGACGCAGAAGGGAGGACGTGATAATGACAGTAAGTTCACCCCTCTTAGGATAACAACGTGAGAGATATTCTTATCAGAAGGCTCAAATTTTCGTAAACCTCCGCCACTAGTGGAATAACGCAACGGCAACAGGTACTGTGAATATCATGGCGATAAGTGACATGGAACCGATGAGTGCATACAGCTGAAAAGGCACATTGAAAGTTTGGTTAAATCATGCAAACTAAACCATCACATAAAAGATTGGAGAGAGGGAGGAGACAACAAGAAGAGCGAGAATAAAAAAGACAAGCCCACTACCATCTGTATGGTGCAATCGTGGTAGCGTAGGACTAAGCAGAGGATTAGTCAAGAATTCTCTCGCGGGACGGAGATCTCGTTCCCTCCCCTTACTACAAGCAATGCGGCCAAAGGACCCCTGACAATAGAGGTAAGTATGGGAGACCACCTCGTCTGCCATATGTATATCGATGGGGGATCTTCGAAGAATATTCTATATGAACACTGCTTTGCACAGCTTCGACCGGGAATAAAGAGCCAGTTAAGGACAGTAACGTCACCGCTCACAGGCTTCAGTGGTAAAATAACTTTGCCACTTGGTCAACTTCACACACTCGTGACAGTAGGAAATAAGGATCACTCAACAACTGCGTGGGTAAGCTTTATGATGATATGTTCACCATCACCGTACAATGGCATTATCAGGCGACCAACAATTCTAGCTATGCGCGTCGTACCTTCCACTTCACACGGAATGCTTAAACTTCCGGTGGAGGAAGGTGTTGTCACAATCTACAATACTGACGTAGGCAGAGCAGCCACGCATACTATCCTTCAAGACAACCCCGATAACCACGCATGGGAACCAAAAGACATGACTGGAATCCCTCAGCTCATGAAAGAGCGCAGAATGCAGACCCATGAGGGACACTCCTTGGTAAAACAAAAGAAACACGAGCCGAGTGAACAAAGTATGCTAGAAGACGTAATATCTCGCACAGGTCTCACATGATGGCTAGGTGGCGAAGTGATGTGTCGAGGAAACATCGATGTATTTTAATTAGATACGGTATAGGACAAATTTAGGAAATTACCCTTAGGAAAAGGTAATAATCCATAAATAAGTCGAAGACGGATTTAATTAAACACGTTGATGAACCAAGTTCGTTGTACACGAAGATCAAGTGAATTTGAGACGTTTTGCTTCAATTTGGACAATCGAATTGAATTGTTTTTTGGTTTTTAATCTAAATATAATTCTACCAATTTTAAAACCTAAGTGCATGAATCGTTTCCTAAAATTAAATCTAATGGACAATTATTAAAACTACATAAAATTATAATCTATTTAAAAAAACTATTTAAAATTAATCTGTTTAATTAAAACAATTTTAAAACTATTAAAAGTTATAAACTAATAAATCTATTTAAAAAATAATACTTTTACTTTCTTTCAAAAAAAATTATTTAAAAACTATTTTTATAAAAATCTAATTTAATTAAAATCTAATTTACTTCAAAATTAATTTAAATAACAATTTTAAATTTCTACAATTAATAAAATATATTTTATTTGCTTTTATTTATTTATTTGTAAACTTTATAAAAGTAAATAAAATAAAACTTTTAATTTATATATATTTAAAAGACAACTTGTAATAAAATGTTATAAATAAAAAAAAACTGTCAGCCTAAGACAAACTAAGTATATTAATTACTATTAACTTATAGCAAAATCAAGTAACTAGAGCAAATGGTTAATGCATTTGGCCCATGACCAAGAGGTCATGGGTTCGAATCCCACTAGAGATATTTTTTGGTTAATTATTTATTTTTATTGACAAAACCAAATACAGAAGTCACAGGGGTGACTTTTGTGGTGCAATTGTGGAAGACTGATAGGAATCAGTATAGAACCATCAGATCAGTTGAATCCGATAGCTTTTGTGATCAACAAAACTAGCAAATACAACTAAACAAGATAATAAAACCACAAGTAAACAATTAAATCAGCAAATGCAAATTATATCAGCAGGGTAAAAACATTCAGCAGATTTAGAAACCAGCAAAAGTTTATCAGTAACAAAACTAAATAACTTTCTTAGTAAAAACTAAAAGCCAGCAGACATGTACAAGTACTAAACAGTTCTTACTAATCAGCAGGTTACAAGCTAATAGCAAACCTAGAGTTAAAAGATTTATCTAAAATATTTGCTAAATTACTAAAATAAACCCAATCTTATATCAGATTCAACATAGATAATTAACTCATATTAAAACTTAACTTCCATCAGACAATAAACAAGTGACTTAAACAGATTTAAATAAAGGCAATTTGTTACTAAAACAGGTTGTCTGACCTACAAATTATCCATTCTACCCAAAAGCTTAAACACATAAGTCCAACATTCAGGTATCAACTAATCAGCAGACTAACAAACTTGACTCATTCAAACCCTTAAACAGGTTAGTATGAATAAGTCCGAAACTCAGATTAACAGTCTCAATAGACTCAACAACTTTCAAACATCAGTAAACATTCATCAGGCATATTTTAACAAATACAAAAAAAACACTAAACATAAAACTTATCAATTACAGCTAAGCATAAACATAAACCATGTAATTTGTTAACAATAAATCCTGAAATAAAAACTTGTAAAAATAAAATAAGAAAAACCTTCATGACGATTTCCTTTGATGATGATGACGCAACGCTGAGCTGGCCTTTTAACCCGAAACAACACCACCATTCATTTTAACCATAACTATCGAACCATCACCAAAACAAACGTCTCGAACCATAACTCGAACCAGTTTAAGAATCTCGAACTAATATTTATTAAAAGCTAAACAGTAGGTTCAACTTTCTTCCCAAATCTCATTTATCATTCCATTAAGCTATTGATAAGCTTAATGGAATAATTTTTGAAATAATATCAAGATAGAATGATAGTAGAATAAATGCAGTAATATTTAACAGTAAATAAAAAGATTGAAATTTAAAATTAATTTTATTAATATCCGAAAATGAGTACAATGCTGTAAAAAAGAGAATACATTAATCCTACACCTAAATTGTCATTATAACATTAAATTAAAAAATGGGATCATGTTTACCCTTGTGCTAGTTGTGCTAGTTTGGTGCTAAGGTGTCCACAAGTGATTGGAGAAGTGGAGGTGATGTGCTATTTTGGCCAATCACAAGGTAGAATAGGGCCACGTCACTAAATCTTTCCCATCTTCATGATCCAAAATAATTGGTATTTAATTAAATAGCGTGAGTTACACGCACTTTAATTCATAAAAGCCCCAATTTTTCCTGTTGAACTAGGGTTAGGGGTGAGATAAGATGTTTTGTTTATTTGGTATGGAAAAGATGAAGTGAATAGGTTTTAACGAGAGAAATGTGTGAGTGGTGGGTGAATGTGTGGTTATAAACGTGTTAAGTTGTGATGGTTGACCAAATATATGCAAGGTAAATCGTTTATAACTCTCTTTTTGTAACCAGTTTTGTAAAAAATAACTCTAATGGGCCCATGAACACATCCAACTTATTTACCAAGTGAAAAGTAATGGGCTTATAGCCCATTAAAATCAATCCGTCACATAGATTTAAGGTATTATGGGCTTTTCATTGGCTTATTTCACCAAAAAATGCATAACTTGTTTCCTTATTGGGCTTATGAGCCCAATAACCAAGATTGGGGCCCACAAGCCCATTTATCTTCATAAAAGATTAAATCCACTAGAATCGAGCTTGACTTTGGCTTTGTTGATCTTTTCTTTAAACTCGTGCCGATTTTTCCGGTTTTCGTGAACTTCGGTACCTACACACGTTAAACAACAAACAAACGTATACAAGGCAATATTGATATATGTTATGCATTTATTGATTGTTTATTGATATAATTGATATGAATATTTTAGCTCATATCAAACTCCCTCCTAGCTAAGAAATTGCCGTGTCCTCACGCAATGATAAATTAAAACACTAACTACACTTTTATTCAACTTTTGAAATTTTATTTTACAAAGACATAATGTAAAGCTTTCATTATTTGAAAAATAACTTTTAGGATCATAAAACTCAAATAGATTCATCGTCCTCGACTTTCACTTTTCCATGCCAAGTTTAAAAACAAGATCATTGTCAATCATAAGCCCCAAAATTAAAACAACTCATACAAGTAATTTGTGTTAAACTCAATCTCCTTTTATTCCTAATTGTATCTCCAGATTTTATTGTCATTCACCCAAAGGCTCATTTGACTTATTTGATATTTATTAATCCAAAAATGAAGGCAAAAACGGTGTAAACTCAACACTCAGAACCTAACCTCGACGTCAAAAACCGTTGTCACTAAAGAAAGCCCACATCAAGGATAACTTAACACGATTTGAGGGATAAATCATCGGATCCAAAAAATACTTACACAAGGAAGAATTAACTTTAACAACTTATGATTAAACTATATCATCTCTTGTTCTCCATATTGTAAAATCTAAAAAATGTGAAGTCAATGGATACTTAGCCTATTAAATCAAAGTTTTGGGTTTTCAAGTCATCTATAGGATCTTGCATCTTCTTATACTTTTTCAAGTTTTAGAATTTGCGTTTTAAAGTTCCCTTGATAAACGACTTTCTAGGATCAATTATAGGAACTTGCGAAAATTTCTTGTTCTTAAACCCGTATGAGTTAAGACTTTCGCGTTTTAAAGTTACCTATATAAAAGCCTAGCAAAACTTGATTTAAACACGTTAAGGAAAAAGCTAAGGTAAAACCGAGTCGAGTCAAAAAAATATTTTTATTTTCACCAACGGAAAGCCTACATTTGTGTCAAAAGCACCTATTTTATTTATTAAAACTTAAAATAACACTAAAAATTTAAATTTTTTATGAAAAACGAGAAAAACAATTACGTTTAGACACGACAAAAGCAATTGCAAGCGATTATATCGATTGACTCCCCCATGCTAAAACCAAACATTGTCCTCAATGTTTCTTAGCTCAAGAGTAACACCCCCTTGCTAAAACACGAAGAGTCGAATGCAAAATCCTAACATGGAAAGAGCACGCAAATCTATAAGCCGTTTATTTATTATTCCTCAAGATAAAACGTTAGTCGATAAAAATCAAAGGATAGAGAGTGTGCCCCTTTTGACAATCAAAGTATGGAAGATCAACTGGACCGGCAAAAACCAAACACGAGAATCTTCAATGATTAGGGTCATACCTAAGATTCACAACACAACAAAACACGAGCACGAGCTTGAAAGATCAAGCCTTATTAGTGTTAGAAAATAGAAAGAAGATAGAATGTATGAGACTCCCCCACAAGGCACATCGTTTTTGTTAAACCGAGTCATGAGCTCGACTCGATCCCCGCATTCATTGGTCCTTAGGGAAAGTTTGAAGATCCGGAACAACCTCCGTAGGTATGTCCCCTCCAAAGTAATGTTTTACACGATGACCATTCACCTTAAAGTTAGGCCCGTATTTTTGAGCTAGCTCAACGGTGCCATAAGGGAAAACTTGTGAAATGGTGAATGGTCCGGACAAACGGGATTTAAGCTTTGCCCGGGAAAATCTTAAGTCTAGAGTTTAATAAGAGGACTTGATCACCAACATTGAAAATGCGGTTTTTGATCTTAGAGTCATGAATCCTCTTAGTCTTCTCTTTATAGATCAAAGAATTTTCATAAGCTTGATCCCTTAATTCACTTAGTTCATTCAATTGAACCTTGCGATGATCACCGGCGGTCCTCAAATCAAAGTTACAATGCGTAGGAGCCCAATACGCCTTATGTTCGAGTTCAATTGGTAAGTGGCATGCTTTTCCGTAGACCAACCTAAATGGTGTACAACCAATTGGTGTCTTGTAAGCCGTACGGAAAGCCCACAATGCATCATCCAATTTATCCGACCATGAAGTGCGATTTTCTCCAATAGAACGCTCCAAAATCCTCTTAAGAGCTCGGTTTGAAACCTCCACTTGACCACTCGTTTGAGGGTGATAAGCCGTCGAAAGTCGATGAGTGACACCATATTTCTTTAGAACTTTTTCAAATTGTTCATTGCAAAAATGGGTCCCACGATCACTTATTATAGCCCGTGGAGTTCCAAACCTAGCGAAGAGTTGTTTCAAAATTTTTACCACAACTCGAGCATCATTCGTAGGCAAAGCCTTAGCATCAACCCATTTAGACAAATAGTCCACAACTACGAGAAAATACTTATTTCCTTTCGATGATGGAAATGGCCCCATAAAATCGATCCCCCAAATGTCAAAGATTTCACAAACTTGGATAATGTTTTGAGGCATTTCATCCCTTTGTGAGTTCTTTCCTTGACGTTGACAAGCATCACAAGTCTTGATCAAGTCTTGGGCATCACGATATATGGAAGGCCAAAAGAAGTCAGCATCAAAGACTTTCTTCGCGGTGGCGTTGGCACCATGATGTCCCCCGATGGGTCCCTCATGACAAGATTTATGAATATCTTGAGCTTCCTTGCCAAACACGCACTTACGAATCACTTGATCCGCGCACACACGAAACAAATAGGGGTCGTCCCAAAAGTAATAGGATATATCCTTGAAAAACTTTCGTTTTTGTTGGGACGACATACCCTTGATCACAAACTTCCCCGCATGGTAATTTGCAATGTCCGCAAACCATGAGTTACTATCATCACCACGAAAAGCAATCATACCAAGCGTCTCGAGAGGAAATGTTTCATTCATTTCCTTGTTCTCTCCATCGCTTTGGTGAGGATTCTCAAGTCGAGATGCGAGATTCTAGGCTCCTTTTTGTCTAGAACTTTGACATTAAATTCTTGAAGGAGGAGAATCCACCGGAGCAACCTCGGCTTAGCATCTTGTTTATTAAGAAGAAATTTGATAGCCGAGTGGTCCGTATACACTATGGTTTGAGACAAGACCAGATATGGTCTAAACTTTTCAAAAGCATACACAACGGCAAGTAACTACTTTTCTGTTGTAGTATACTTTGTTTGAGCATCCGTCATAGTCTTACTTGCATAGTGTATAGGCAAGAAATGTTTTGACTTACGTTGCCCCAAAACCGCACCTACCACGTAATCACTAGCATCACACATAATTTCAAAAGGTAGGTCCCAATCCGGAGCAACTAAAACCGGTGATTCGGTTAATTTCCTTTTAAGCATCTCAAAGGCTTGAATACACTCATCCAAAAGAGGAATGGAGTCTCTTTTTCCAAAAGATGGGTCATAGGCCGAGCTATCTTAGAGAAGTCTTGGATAAAACATCTATAGAAGCCGGCTTAGCCGAGAAAACTCCTAACTCCCTTAACAATGGTAGGTGGAGGTAATTTGGCAATCACGTCGATTTTAGCCCTATCAACCTCAATACCGGCCTTAGAGATCTTATGTCCTAACACAATTCCTTCTTTGCACATGAAGTGACATTTTTCATAATTAAGCACAAGATTAGTTTCCTCACAACGTTGCAACATTGTTTCTAAGTTAGAGAGACATGAAGTGAAAGACTCCCTAAAAACCGAGAAATCATCCATGAAGACTTCCATGGTTTTTTCGATCATATCATGGAAAATGGCCATCATACACCTTTGGAACGTCCCCGGAGCATTGCATAATCCAAAAGGCATTCTACGATAAGCAAATGTTCCATAAGGACAAGTGAATGTGGTCTTTTCTTGATCATGAGGGTCAATGGGAATTTGGAAATAGCCGGAAAATCCATCCAAAAAGCAATAGAATTCATTTCCCGCTAGTCTCTCTAACATTTGATCCATAAAAGGTAATGGAAAATGACCTTCCTAGTGGCATCATATAGCTTCCTATAGTCAATACAATCACGCCAACCGGTTACAAGTCTAGTAGGAATCAATTCATTATCCTTAGTAGTAACAACCGTCATTCCTCCTTTCTTTGGAACACAATGAACGGGACTAACCCATGGGATATCCGAGATGGGTAGATCATTCCGGCATCTAGAGGTTTAGTAACTTCCTTTTTGACCACCTCATGAATCTTTGGATTGACCCTTCTTTGATTTTGGATAGCGGGTTTATAATCTTCCTCCATTAGAATTTTATGAGTACAAAATTTTGGATCTATACCCTTAATGTCGGATATTTTCCATGCAATGGCCCGTTTATGTTTCTTAAGCACTTTAATAAGTTCATCCTTTTCATTTTTCTTTAATCCCTTGGCAATAATCACCGGTAGCTTATCCGTTCCTTCAAGAAAAGCATACTCCAAATGAGTGGGAAGTTCCTTAAGTTCTAATTCGGGTGCTTCCTCAATAGATGTTTTCACTTTAGTCTCAATTTCACTCACAACTTTTAATTCCATAGGTGGCGATTCAAAAGGATCCATATTCAACAACTTTACAATCAACGCAATATCTCCCTCGAGATCAAAAATCTCACTATCAAACTCACTAGGATCGAATGGTTTGCTAAGGTAATCATCAATTTCCTTATCGATTTTTAAATGACCATTATCCTTGAGCTCTTCTAGAACGAAGTCCCCTCCCTCAAATGAAATGAGTGGAGGTTTAGCCAAAGAGATAATCGGATTCGATGAAGTGGGATTGCCACTTTTGTAAATATCCGGAAAACCAAGCATATCTTGCGAAACTTCTTCACTAGCAACATCAATCACATCGATTTGATTGATTGATTCCTCGTAGTACTTGGAAGAAGGTCTCGAGATATTACCAACATAAAGTGTGATACTTTCATCATCAAAATGTAAAGTCAATTTCCCCGTTCTCATGTCAACTATAGAACTAGCCGTATTTAAAAACGATTTTCCCAAAATAAGAGGTACACGAGAATCTTCGGGATAATCGCAAATTACAAAATCCGCTGGGAAGATGAGCTTTCCTACTTTGACTAACACGTCCTCGGCTATACCTTTTGCAAAGGTGGTCGATCGATCCGCTAGCTTGATAGTCATATTAGTAGGTGTAAGCTCGGGAAGTGATAACCTTTTCCACACGTAAAGAGGCATCAAATTAATGCTAGCACCAAGATCGGCTAATGCTAAGCATTCTTCCATATTAGGGAAATCACATGGTATCAAAAATTGACCGGGGTCTCCAAGCTTTTTGGGAAACTTTTTAGAGAGAACCGCGAAACAACTTCAATTTAAAGATGTAGACATTTCAACCAATTTCTTTTTATCGTTCATCATCCTTTTCATTGTTGAAGCAAACTTAGGTATGTTAAGCAATGCATCCGCGAAACTAAGATTAATATACATTATCTTAAACACCTCAAGAAACGTAGACATTTGAGCATTGGTCTTTTTGCGGAGCTTCTCTTTGTTAAGTCTCGAAGGGTAGGGTAGTGTGGGTTTAATCTTCGGAAGCTCAGATTTCGGAATAGGCAATTGGTCAACCTTTGGTGGAATAGGAATTTCCTTTTCTTTAACCACCTCGGGTTCTTTCTCCACTTCCCTCACCGGAGAGGTACTCACATGTGGAAGCAAAGGTCCATCTAAAGCCTTCCCACTACATGTGGTTATAGCTTTCATCTCACCCTTCGGGTTTGGAATGGTATTGCTAGGTAAGTCACCCGAAGAAGAGGAGAGTTTGCACATAAAAGTTTCAAACATCGAAAGTAGTTTGTTCTCAAAGTTAGCTTGATTCCCCTCAAAACGGTTTTGACTTTGTTCCAAACTTTGTTGCATTTGATTTGAATTTGCTCTAAACTTTTCTACATACGGTTTTGGTTAAGCTCAATCTTGTTATTTTGCCCTTTGATCGTATTTTGAAAATCAATTTTCAAAGTTGCCATTTGTCCTTGAATATTGTTTTGGAAAGCTTTCATATTTGCCTCATTTGTTTTGATGTAGCTTGACAAATCATTTTGATTATTGTGAAATCCTTGATTTTTTTGATTAGCATTAAACCCATTTCCTTAATTGAAATTCCCTTGGTTACCACGGTTAAAATTATTCCCATTGTTTCCATTGTTGTACCTATTTTAAACCGGTGGAAAACCCGGTGGAGCAACATGATTTTGACGAGGAACTTGACCGTTAGGGCCATAAGTTCCCGTCGTGGCAAAAGCACTAGCTTGATCAAACCCCATGGTTGAACAAGCATAATTCGGATGTGCTCCACCACATGATATACAAAAATTCTCAACCATATTAATCGTTCCATGAGGATTCTTCCTAAGCTCATCCAAAATTGTGTCAATCTTAGAGTCCAATCTAGCAATCTCGGTATTAGATGAATTCACATTGGAAACAACCGGTGTGTTTCGTGAATATTGCACTCTAGACTTATTCTCAATTATACCCCACGCGTCTCTCGGAGTTTTTCATAAAAGATTACCACCCGCGGCGGCATTTAAAGGATCTTGTTCAACCATATTAAGTCCATTATAAAAAGTATTGATTTGGTGAAATTCCGAGAAACAGTGGTGTGGACATTGTCTTAACAAATCTTTAAACCTTTCCCAAGCAACTCCAAACGATTCATGCACTTTTTGTTCAAATCTAGTGATCTCGTTCTTAAAGTGTGTTGTTTTGGATGGTGGAAAGAAGTAATTCATAAACTTAGACACTAAATCGTCCCATGTCAAAATCGAACCCGGTGGTTCTTTCTCATACCAAATCTTAGTGTTACCCTCGAGTGAGTACGGAAAAAGCATGAGCTTAATCGCGTCATTTGGCACATCTCTAAACTTGAGAGTCGAGGTAATACGATGAAAATTCTGAATGTGAGAGTGCGGGCTATAGGTCTCATTGCCACGAAATTGGTCGGCACGAATGAGTGATAAAAGACCCGACTTAATCTCATAATGATCCGCCAAAATATCCGGCACAACGATTGCTTCCCCATACCCTTCGGTGTGTGTACGGAGAAATTCCTCCATTATTCGGTTATCGGCCATCTCTATAACAATAGGTGGAAGCTCGGGTTCCACTATTCGTTGTTGACGATTTCTATTTCTACGAGGAATATTTTCAAGCCTATTGTAATCAATCAAAAGTCGAGAAAATCGTAATTGCATAAACCAAAGTGACGAGAATTTTAGAGGATTGAAGAAAAGAAATTAGACAAGAAGAAGATTATTTTTGGTATTTTATTTGGTATTGCTCAATCAAAAAGATTGATAAAAACAAGGAATAAGGATAATTACTATGGAAGTAAATTACCCTCGGTCGACTTTGAAACGATAGGTGAAAACCTAAATGCCTCGAGGTTCAATAAGTAAACTACAAAAATAAGATATAAAACTACTTGAGTTGGCAAACCAATAATCGGTCGTCCCTCTCAATATACGCACAAGCAAGTGGGGAAACGAGGTGGCACAAAGCACTTAAAAACCTTTTTCCTTAGACGGCCTTTTATAGCACGTCGCCTTATACCCACCGTATAGTTTGTATAAATCGAGTTCAAACTTTTTATTAGTATTTATCTATTTTGCCCTTTTTTTGTTTTGAATTCGAATACAATAGCTAGGTGATGAAATCCCAACTAAGGTCTTATTTGGAAGTAGGTAAATTTATTGTTCTACATAATATAATATAATAATCTCAAAAAACACGAAAAACGATACATACTATAATAATAGAAAAATAAGAAAACTTTCCGAGGACGGAAAGGGTCTTCAAATCAATGATCAACAAATCTCCACAAGACGAATCGTACACTAGATTCTCGACAGCGGCGCCAAAATTTTTTGATGTGTCGAAGAAACGTCGATGTATTTTAATTAGATACGGTATAGGACAAATTTAGGAAATTACCCTTAGGAAAAGGTAATAATCCATAAATAAGTCGAAGATGGATTTAATTGAACACGTTGATGAACCAAGTTCGTTGTATACGAAGATCAAGTGAATTTTTAACGTTTTGCTTCAATTTGGACAATCGATTTGAATTTTTTTTCGGTTTTTAATCTAAAGATAATTCTACCAATTTTAAAACCTAAGTGCATGAATCGTTTCCTAAAATTAAATCTAATGGACAATTATTAAAACTATATAAAATTATAATCTATTTAAAAAAACTATTTAAAATTAATCTATTTAACTAAAAACAATTTTAAAACTATTAAAAGTTATAAACTAATAAATCTATTTTAAAAAAAATACTTTTACTTTCTTTAAAAAAAATCTATTTAAAAACTATTTTTATAAAAATCTAATTTAATTAAAATCTAAATTATTTCAAAACTAATTTAAATAACAATTTTAAATTTCTACAATTAATAAAATAGTTTATTTGTTTTTATTTATTTATTTGTAAACTTTATAAAAGTAAATAAAATAAAACTTTTAATTTATATTTATTTAAAATACAACTTATAATAAAATGTTATAAATAAATAAAAAACTACCAGCCCAAGACAAACTAAGTATATTAATTACTATTACTAACTTATAGCAAAATCAAGTAACTAGAGCAATTGGTTAATGCATTTGGCCCATGACCAGGAGGTCATGGGTTCGAATCCCACTACAGACATTTTTTGGTTAATTATTTATTTTTATTGACAAAACAAAATACAGAAGTCACAGGGGTGACTTTTTGTGGTGCAATAGTGGAAGACTGATAGGAATCAGTATAGAACGATCAGATCAGTTGAATCTGATAGCTTTTGTGATCAACAAAACTAGCAAATACAGCTAAAAAAGATAATTAAACCACAAGTAAACAATTAAATCAGCAAATGCAAATTACATCAGCAGGGTAAAAACATTCAGCAGATTTAGAAACCAGCAAAAGTTTATCAGTAACAAAACTAAATAACTTTCTTAGTAAACACTAAAAGCCAACAGACATGTACAAGTACTAAACAGTTCTTACTAATCAGCAGGTTACAAGCTAATATCAAACCTAGAGTTAATAGATTTATCTAAAATATTTGCTAAATTACTTAAATAAACCCAATCTTATATCAGATTCAACACAAATAATTAACTCATATTAAAACTTAACTTCCATCAGACAATAAACAAGTGACTTAAACAGATTTAAATAAAGGCAATTTGTTACCAAAACAGGTTGTCTGACCTACAAATTATCCATTCTACCCAAAAGCTTAAACAAATAAGTCCAATATTCAGGTATCAACTAATCAGCAGACTAACAAACTTGAGTCATTCAAACCCTTAAACAGGTTAGTATGAATAAGTCCGAAACTCAGATTAACAGTCTCAATAGACTCAACAACTTTCAAACATCAATAAACATTCAGCAGGCATATTTTAACAGATACAAAAAAAACACTAAACATAAAACTTATCAATTACAACTAAGCATAAACATAAACCATCTAATTTCTTAAAAATAAATCCTGAAATAAAAACTTGTAAAAATAAAATAAGAAAAGCCTTCATGATGATTTCTGTTGATGATGATGACGCAGCGCTAAGCTGGCCTTTTAACCCGAAACAACACCACCATTCATTTTAACCATCACTATCGAACCATCACCAAAACAAACGTCTCGAACCATAACTCGAACTAATTTCAGAATATCGAACTAATATTTATTAAAATCTAAACAATAGGTTCAACTTTCTTCCCAAATCTCATTTATTATTCCATTAAGCTATTGATAAGCTTAATGGAATAATTTTTGAAATAATATCAAGATAGAATGATAGTAGAATAAATGCAGTAATATTTAACAGTAAATAAAAAGATTGAAATTTAAAATTACTTTTATTAATATCCGAAAATGAGTACAATACTGTAAAAACAGAATACATTAATCCTACACCTAAATTGACATTATAACATTAAATAAAAAAACGGGATCATGTTTACCCTTGTGCTAGTTGTGCTAGTTTGGTGCTGAGGTGTCCACAAGTGATTAGAGGAGTGGAGGTGATGTGCTGTTTTGGCCAATCACAAGGTAGAATAGGGCCACGTCACTAAATCCTTCCCATCTTCATGATCCGAAATAATTGGTATTTAATTAAAGAGCGCGAGTTACACGCACTTTAATTCATAAAAGCCCCAATTTTTACTGTTGAACTAGGGTTAGGGATGAGATAGGATGTCTGCTTTATTTGGTATGGAAAAGATGAAGTGCATAGGTTTTAACGAGAGAAATGTGTGAGTGGTGGGTGAATGTGTGGTTATAAACGTGTTAAGTTGTGATGGTTGACCAAATATATGCAAGGTAAATCGTTTATAACTTTCTTTTGTAACCATTTATGTCAAAAATAACCCTAATGGGCCCATGAACACATCCACGTTATTTACCAAGTGAAAAGTAATGGGCTTATAGCCCATTAAAATCAATCCGTCACATAGATTTAAGGTATTATGGGCTTTTGATGGGCTTATTTTACCAAAAAATGCATAACTTGTTTCCTTATTGGGCTTATGAGCCCAATAACCAAGAGCGGGGCACACAAGCCCATTTATCTTCATAAAAGATTAAATCCACTAGAATCGAGCGTGACTTTGGCTTTTTTGATCTTTTCTTCAAACTCGTGCCGATTTTGCCGGTTTTCGCGAACTTCGGTACCTACACAGATTGAACAACAAACAAACGTATACAAGGCAATATTGATACATTTTATGCATTTATTGATTGTTTCTTGATATAATTGATATGAGTATTTTAGCTCATATCAAACCCCCCCCCCCCCCCCCCCCCCCCTTGCTAAGCAATTGCCGTGTCCTCACGCAATGATAAAATAAAACACTAACTACACTTTTATTCAACTTTTGAAATTTTATTTTGCAAAGACATAATGTAAAGCTTTCATTATTTGAAAAATAACTTTGAGGATCATAAAACTCAAATAGATTCATCGTCCTCGACTTTTCACTTTTCCATGCCAAGTTTAAAAACAAGATCATTGTCAATCATAAGCCCCAAAATTAAAACAAATCATACAAGTAATTTGTGTTAAACTCAATCTCCTTTTATTCCTAATTGTATCTCTAGATTTTATTGTCATTCACCCAAAGGCTCATTTGACTTATTTGATATTTATTAATCCAAAAATGAAGGCAAAAACGGTGTAAGCTCAACACTCAAAACCTAAACTCGACTTCAAAAACCGTTGTAACTAAAGAAAGCCCACATCAAGGATAACTTAACACGATTTGAGGGATAAATCCCCGGATCTGAAATTTGGCTAATAGGTCTACTTAAAGCAACAATAAAACCTCCAAAGTCAATTATGACCTTATTAATGGAGTTAGCAACAATTACATCATCTCACCTTGTGGCTCTTTAAGATGAAATTGTGCTCCTTATTTAAAATCCACACCCGAAGGCTCCTTGGACAAAAATAAGGGAATTGACATTCACCATCCCACCTTATGGCTCATGATGATGAAGCAATTTTTATTAAACACATCCCCTTGCCATACACCCTAAGGCTCTAATGACAAGGTTAGTGCTACATGACTCCCACCCGAAGGCTCATAGAGAACATGTTTTTATTTATTCTTCTTTATTATTATGATATTTATAGTAAGCCAAACTTCCGCAATACCATGATCAAAAGTCCATGACGCTGACACCCTTAATGTGTTCTCACTTTAATTACAAGGTAAGAAAAAGAAGGAGTTACGAGTTAAGATATCAAGCCTAAACCGCTAAAAACTTCATTTATTAAGCAATTATTATTCAAGCGTGAAAAATAAATACGAGGAGATTAAATCAAACACAAAAATACTTACACAAGGAAGAATTAACTTTAACAACTTATGATTAAACTATATCATCTCTTGTTCTCCATATTGTAAAATCTCAAAAATGTCAAATCAATGGATACTTAGCCTATTAAATCAAAGTTTTGGGTTTTCAAGTCATCTATAGGATCTTGCATCTTCTTATACTTTTTCAAATTTTAGAATTTGCGTTTTAAAGTTCCCTTGATAAACGACTTTCTAGGATCAATTATAGGAACTTGTGAAAAGTTCTTGTTCTTAAACCCATATGAGTTAAGACTTTCGCGTTTTAAAGTTCCCTATATAAAAGCCTAGCAAAACTTGATTTAAACACGTTAAGGAAAAAGCTAAGGTAAAAACCGAGTCGAGTCAAAAACTATTTTTATTTTCACCAACAGAAAGCCTACATTTGTGTCAAAAGCACTTATTTTATTTATTAAAACTTAAAATAACACTAAAAATTTAATTTTTTTATATGAAAAACGAGAAAAACAATTATATTTAGACACGACAAAAGCAATTGCAAGCGATTATATCGATTGACTCCCCCATGCTAAAACCAAACATTGTCCTCAATGTTTCTTAGCTCAAGAGTAACACCCCTTGCTAAAACACGAAGAGTCTAATGCAAAATCCTAACATGGAAAGAGCACGCAAATCTATAAGCCGTTTATTAATAGGCCTCAAGATAAAAGGTTAGTCGATAAAAATCAAAGGATAAAGAGTGTGCCCCTTTTGACAATCAAAGTATGGAAGATCAATTGGACCGAAAAAAACCAAACACAAGAATCTTCAATGATTAGGGTCATACCTATGATTCACAACACAACAAAACACGAGCACGAGCTTGAAAGATCAAGCCTTATTAGTGTTAGAAAATAGAAAGAAGTTAGAATGTATGGGACTCCCCCACAAGGCACCTCGTTTTTGTTAACCGAGTCATGAGCTCGACTCGATCCACGCATTCATTGGTCCTTAGGGAAAGTTGAAGATCCGGAACAACTTCCGTAGGTATGTCCCCTCCAAAGTAATGTTTCACACGATGACCATTCACCTTAAAGTTAGGCCCGTCTTTTTGAGCTAGCTCAACGGGGCCATAAGGGAAAACTTGTGAAATGGTGAATGGTCCGGACCAACGGGATTTAAGCTTGCCCGAGAAAATCTTAAGTCTAGAGTTGAATAAGAGGACTTTATTACCAACATTGAAAATGCGGTTTTTGATCTTAGAGTCATGAATCCTCTTAGTCTTCTCTTTATAGATCAAATAATTTTCATAAGCTTGATCCCTTAATTCACTTAGTTCATTCAATTGAACCTTGAGATGATCACCCCCGCTGTCCTTAAATCTAAGTTACAATGCTTAAGAGCCCAATACGCCTTATGTTCGAGTTTAATTGGCAAGTGGCATGCTTTTTCGTAGACCAACCTAAATGGTGTACAACCAATTGGTGTCTTGTAAGCCATACGGAAAGCCCACAATGCATCATCCAATTTATCCGACCATGAAGTGCGATTTTCTCCAATAGAACGCTCCAAAATCCTCTTAAGAGCTCGGTTTGAAACCTCCACTTGACCACTCGTTTGAGGGTGATAAGCCGTCAAAAGTCGATGAGTGACACCATATGTAAAACCCGCATGCTTTTACCATGCATAGTACCCTTAGGATCGTACGTACTAGTTGAAACTTTCCTAATATAGATTGATTACAATTACGTGTTAGGAGTTTACGTATTACGTACGTGTTAGAACACGATAAGTATTTTATATGAACGATCACGTAATAATTATTTAACAATAATTAATCACGAACATGCGATCATGAAATCATGAACGTAATTAAAACACGAGCTATTATTAATTATGTATATATATTTATTACGAGCGTAATTAAATATATTAGATCACGGTATTTACGTAACGAGAACATTTAAAACACGAACATAAATAAACACAAAACGAGTAACTAAATAACGAGACACGGAACAAGGTACGGGAACCCCATGTGGGGGTCCCTACCCGCGGCCAAACAAGGACAATGGGCCAAGCCCATTGTCAATTTTTACTAAAGGGGGGTTAATTAATTTTTTTACTACTCAAAAACACTTTACAGAAGATTTCAAGAAAAACCTAAAACCCTCTCTTCCTCCTCTCTTTGTGCCGCCACACTTAAATCACCATACAAGGTGATTCTTTGATCTTTGATCTTGAAGATTTGTTGATTGTTCGTGTTTGTTCTTCATTCTCTCGATCCACGAATTCGGTAAAAACCTTTTAAACCTTTTCTTTTAATTTAATCTTTTTATTAATTATGAACATGTGATGTTTTTATAAAAACATATTAATTAATCATAGATCTAACATGTTTTGGTGATTATTTAAATCAAAGGGTCGTTTTAAGGGGTGTTTTGTTTGGCCGCAGGCTGCAACCGACCCCAAGGGGGTTTCGGTTTGCTTAGCCGACCACCACCAAGACCATATGGTCTTGGTTGGTGCGTGTGGGTCCCACGGCAGCAAGGGGTACCCCGAGTTGGTTCGGGGTACGGTGTCGATTCATGTCCGGTTCATGTTTTTAAGCTTAGATCCGGTTCATGGTTTATGTTAGTTTTTTTTATGTTATGAACTTATGTTAAAATTAAATTAATAAAGATGTGATTAATTTAATAACATGACTTAGGTTATTTAATTATTAATAATCATGAAATTATTTTAACCTAAGTATTTATATTATTAAGACTTATAATTAATTAATTATTTTAAAAACCATAGATATAATTAATTAATTAACATGACTTAGGTTATATTATTAATATATAATAATACATATTTTAACCTAAGTATTTAATATATTTAATTAAAAACATGTTATACTTTAATTAAATATTATAACCTATAGTTTAATTAAATTACATGAAATAATTATTAAACTATACAATATATCATATGACTTAGAAAATAATCATGAAAAACACTTAGGCTTATATACTTAGCTTATTTAACCAGCTTATTTCTAATTATGGAAACTTTCTATTTTTAGAAACTTAATTAAATAAGGCAGCTAATTTATTTATGGAAACCAGCTATTTTTAGAAACTTATTTAATTAAGGCAGCTAATCTATTTATGGAAACTTTCTATTTTTAGAAACTTATCTATTTTAAGCAGTAAATCTATTTTTGGAAACTTTCTATTTTTGGTAACTTTCTATTTTTGGAAACTTTCTATTTTTGGAAACTTTCTATTTTTGGAAACTTTCTATTTTTGGAAACTTTTTATTTTAGGAAACCTGCTATTTTTGGAAATTTACTTATTATTACACAGTAAGTATAATAACACATGAAATACAAGAAATACTTAATCAGATTAAACAGAATATAAGATTTAACATAGTTTAAGGCTTTAAACAGTAAAACATAGTAAGAACATATAAAATAAGCTAAGACATGACGTAAAACCAGCTATGTATTTAGTAAGCAGATACTTATTTCATGTACGTATTTATGTAGCACTAGTGTATCGGAAGTAGGATTCTCGCAGTTCGTCTTTCTCGTTCACTGGACATAAGGTACGGATTCCCGTCCTTTCAGTATGGACATTCTTTCCTTATTAGGATTCCCCGTATGCAGCCAACTGTTTTCCCGTAGTATAAGTATGAGTTTGATTGCTTATGTTTAAATATGATTACCTATAGCCATATACATGCATGACCAGTTTCACCTAGTTATGGAGGTACCATAACCATAACATTAGAGGCACTGATGTTATGACTTCACCACGGCGGAGTGATTGCTCGTGGCGTCCCTTCAGCTTATGGCCATTTATTTATATTTATCATGTGGGGCGTATGGGTGCATCCTAGTTACATGTTTTTATTCAGGATTACATGGTGAATGTGGTGTGTGCCTTGCCTCCTTCACAAGGAGCTGATCCCTGCTACCCATAAACCAATATATTAAATTAGAGGCAGCCCCTCTAATTTGCATGATGAGGTCACCCCTCCAATTATTCATGCACGGTGGATTTTCATGACCTATATTGGCTAATGGTAAAATATGACAAACAGTTTTTATAAGATAAACATAAGACTTTCAAACTATAAAACCAGTTTTATTAAGACTTAACCAGGTTACTCGGGACTTAGTTTTCTTCCGCTGTTATTATGTTATATGTTTATCCTATTCATGCTTTATTGTACATCCGTGCACTGAGCGTATTGCTCAGCCGTTTTCCTTTTCTATGTTCCCAAAACGGCAGGTACCCAGGGACGCTCGTAGACACTAAGAATACGTGCATATGGACTGGAAGCTGTCTAGCCTTCTTTACATTATGCATTTCCTTTCTTTTGATGCTTATGCTTTGGATATTGTTTAGTCCTTTCCTTTACTATACTATGTTTGTGTGTGATGAGCTTTACTTTTGGACTACCGTTGTTTGATTCCGGTATTTTCCTTTTTATGGTCAAGTAATGTTTAGACATTTTACCTTGTATGCTTTGATGACATGCCATAATTACTGTGATATTTCCATTTCCAAAATGGGGTGTTACAATTATGGTATCAGAGCCAAGGCTTCGACCTGTAGGCTCTCAAAAATGATCTGTGATTAGTGGGTAGTCACTACGGTCTTCCTAGAACTGACAATTGTTTTCATGCATTCATCATTTTTAAGCATACATATACATGTCATTGTTGCAGGGTTTTTGACTAAGTAATGGTTGGTACAGGACTGGCCCTATTTAGTCGCATGTGTTTTATCGAAACTTTTAGATTTGGGACCGACCCATAGGCGTCCCCTCGCAATGTCTTTGTTTTGGGTGAACTGACCAGAGGCGTTCACTCTCGAGCATACAAAAGTTTTCAAAAAACTGCATCATGCATTCATACACAAAATTTTATTGAATAAAATTTTTCTCGTGAAATTTTAGTATAAATTTTTTTTCATGTATGTATTTATATTTTATGTTTTGAACTGTTTAATCATATGTTTTATGTTATACTGTCAGATGGTTCTCACACGCGAACAGGAGCAGCTCAATGCTGCAATTCAGGCTGCCATGCAAGCCTTGCTTCCTCAACTGAGGAATGACATCCGGGCTGAAGTTCAAGCTGCCAACAATCAGCAGCACAATCAGCCACCTCCTCCTCCTCCTCCAGTGACATTAGCAGTATGGCTGGAGAGATTCAACAAGCTCCGCCCTCGAGCTTTTGAGAAGACAGATAGCCCCAGCGATGCTGAAAGCTGGTTGGCTCACATCGAGAAGATTTTCAATGCTATGGGCTGTGACCCCGCATACAAGGCGAGGTTGGCATGCTATCGGTTCGAAGGCGATGTACTCAATTGGTGGTTAGCATTGATGCAATCTGAAGGTGGTGATGAGTGGGTTGCTGGTTTGACTTGGGCTCAGTTCAAGGACAGGGTGATGGAGCAGTTCTTTCCCAAAGCTGAGCAGGACAAGCTCAAGAGAGAGTACCATGGGATCCGTCAGAGAGCTGGGAAGAATAGCAACGAGTTTATGCAACGCTTTCTTCGCTTGGCTGGTTTCCTTGGTGCAGCAGCAGGTACTCCTGAAGAGCAGGCACGTCACTTCAGATGGGCTCTTCGCACATCGGTCGCAAACAATCTGGTGTGTGCTACGTTCAACACTGTAGCACAAGTGGCCGATGCAACACGAAAACTGGAGATGCTGCAGGAGAGGGATGAGTTCGGGGAAGCTGAAAGACCCGACAAGAGGTAACACATTCGTATTCAAGCGGTGACCAATCCGTATACTTTCCATATGTCAATAATTCATCTCTTTAACTGTATCTTCCAGGCAGAAAACTGGGGACCGGTCTCAGCCGGCTACTCAGCAGCAGCCTCATCAGCCCAAGGGAAACGGTCAGACTAACGACCGTTCTGCTACGGATAGGCGTGGCGGTAATGACAATTACCGTAACAACGCCGGGCAATCCAACAACAGCAGGTCCTAATACTTACGAAATTCCTTATGTTTTATGTTATAACTCATATTCTGACACCTTAGCAAACTTCTACCAGGAACCATGGAAACGGTAGGGACCAGAACCAGAGAGGTTCACAGCCTAGCCGTCCAGCTATCACTGGTATTCAATCCTACGATTATCCGCTTTGTCCTTTGTACCCAACTATCATGTCTTATGTGAAATGTTTTTATCAGGTCCTAAGCCAGCCAGAGCACCTGCTGGAGGATACACTCATCCTCTTTGCTCTACTTGCCACCGTAGGCACCCAGGACCATGTCGCCGTAATACTGATGCGTGCTTCAAGTGTGGTCTTCCTGGCCATATTATGAAGGATTGCCGTAAGGGCGAGATGGAGGGTAGATCAGGACATGCTGATACCAAGCCGCCTCCTACTGCCGGGCGTGTCTACATGACATCTCGAGACCAGGCCAACAAGTCTACAGGTACCATAACTGGAATCTTGTATATGTATGGTCGCGCTGCATGTGTTCTTTTCGATACGGGTGTTACTCACTCGGTTATTTCTACTGCTTATGCTAAGAACATTAGGATGCCTCCCGTGCTACTAGGAAATAGGCTTACTATTTCCACGCCTTTGAGGGACTCTGTATTAATCACCCATGTATACAAGAGTCTTCCCTTAGAAATTGATGATAAGGTTCGACCTGTCGACGCACTTCCGCTGGACATGAATGACTTCGACATGATTTTAGGCATGGATTGGCTATCCAAGTATCATGCTACCATAGACTGCCATTCATATCGAGTTATCTTCGGTGATGTCAATGCACCAGAGTACATTCGTAATAGGTTCATACCCAGACGGTCTGTACAAGTCATATCCACCCTGCAAGCGCGTGTACTACTGTCACATGACTGCGAGGGTTATCTAGCTACGGTTCACGACACGGATGCTGAATCTCCATCGATTCAGGATCAACCAATAGTGTCAGAATTCCAAGATGTGTTTCCAGCAGAACTTTCGGGAATACCACCTGTACGAGAAGTGGAATTCAGTATCGAGCTGGTTCCAGGAGCTGAACCAATCTCCAAGGCTCCTTATCGCATGGCTCCCATAGAGCTGAAAGAGCTGAAGGATCAACTGCAAGAACTTCTTGAACGAGGTTTCATTCGACCGAGCACATCTCCATGGGGTGCACCGGTCTTATTTGTTAAGAAGAAGGACGGCAGTATGCGTCTTTGCATAGACTATCGTGAGCTCAACAAGATCACCATTCGGAATAGGTATCCACTGCCACGCATTGACGATCTGTTTGACCAACTCCAAGGGGCCAAACACTTCTCCAAGATCGATCTTAGGTCAGTCTATCATCAGCTACGGGTCAAGGAGCAGGACATCGCTAAGACTGCTTTTCGTACCCGCTATGGCCACTACGAGTTTGTAGTTATGCCATTTGGCCTGACAAATGCTCCAGCAGTGTTCATGGATCTGATGAACAGAATCTTCCATGAATTTCTGGACAAGTTCGTCATTGTCTTCATCGATGACATCCTGATTTTCTCAAAGTCCAAGGAGGAACACGAAGACCATCTTCGTACGGTATTACAGATTCTTCTCTAGAAGCAGCTGTATGCTAAATTCTCCAAGTGTGAGTTCTGGTTAGACAAGGTGGCATTCTTAGGTCACATTGTATCAGCAGAAGGAATCACTATGGATCCAGCGAAGGTTGAGGCCATTACTAAGTGGCCAAGGCCGACATCAGCGACGGAAGTCCGCAGTTTCTTAGGCTTAGCTGGCTATTACCGTAGGTTCGTGGAGAACTTTTCCCGCTTAGCACTACCATTGACCAAACTGATGCGGGAAGGGGAAAAATTCGTCTGGACTGAAGATCGAGAGAAGAGCTTTGAAGACCTGAAGCAGAAGCTAGTATCTGCACCTATTCTTACTCTACCATCTGGTACGGGTGGATTTCAAATCTACAGCGATGCATCGGGGAAGGGACTTGGCTGTGTTCTCATGCAACATGGGAAAGTGATCGCGTACGCTTCACGACATCTTAAGCCTTATGAAGAAAATTACCCCACACACGATCTGGAACTTGCTGCAAACGTGTTTGCATTGAAGATATGGAGGCACTACTTATATGGAGAATCATGTGACATTTTCACGGACCACAAGAGCTTGAAGTATATCTTCACTCAGCCTGAATTGAACATGAGGCAGAGGAGATGGTTAGAGTTGTTGAAGGATTATGACATCAATCTACAGTATCATCCCAGAAAGGCAAATGTAGTAGCAGATGCTCTTAGCAGGAAGTCCAGAATGATCAACGGCATTAGAATCGAAGAGGAAATCATCAGAGACTTGGAGTGACTAGACATCGAGATCATGGTACGTGGAAAGCACAGTTACTGGGCTAATCTTAGAGTAGAACCCGAGTTACTATCTAAGATCAAGGAAGCTCAAAAGGATGACGGAGAAATGTGGGCGATAGTACAGAATTTGGAGAAGCAGACAGAATTCAGAGTAGATGCAGATGGTATCGTATGGCAGGGCACTAGACTTTGTGTTCCTGATGACCAAGAACTCCGGGAAGCTTTGTTAGCTGAAGCTCATAGCTCCCCATTCTCGATACATCCTGGTTCGACTAAGATGTACCATGACATCAAACAGTACTTTTGGTGGAGTGGTATGAAACAGGATGTTGCCACTTACGTCTCCAAATGTCTTACCTGCCAGCAGGTTAAGATCGAGCATCAGCGATCTGGCGGTCTCCTTCAACCGTTAGATATTCCAGAGTGGAAGTGGGACAAAATCACCATGTATTTTGTTACCGGTCTTCCGCCTACCAAAAGGAAGCACGATGCAATTTGGGTTATCGTTGATCGACTTACCAAATCAGCTCATTTCTTACCGATCCGCAAGAAAGATCCGGTAAGTAAACTCGCAGATACGTACAGACGAGAGATCATGAGACTCCACGGTGCACCATCCAGCATCGTCTCAGACAGAGATCCTCGATTCACTTCGCGCTTTTGGAAAAGTCTGCAGAAAGCTTGGGGTACACAACTTAAGCTTAGCAAGGCTTTTCATCCTCAAACGGACGGACAGTCGGAGCGAACCATTCAGACATTGGAGGATATGTTGAGGTCATGTGCGCTGGAATGGACGGGTGATTGGGACGAATACATCTGTTTGGTGGAATTTGCATACAACAACAGCTGACACGCAAGCATCAAATGTGCCCCATTTGAGATGTTGTATGGCAGAAAGTGTCGCGCCCCAATCTGCTGGGATCAGGTTGGCGAGCGAACACTCGAAGGACCGGAAATCATAGAGATGACAAATGAGAAGATCGCAGTAGCTAGGCAGAAAATTCAGGAGGCACCGGTCACGTCAAAAGAGTTACGCCGATAAGCATCGTAGGGATTTACACTTTAACGTAGGAGATCACGTCTTCCTTAAGGTTTCGCCAGCACTTGGTGTTAGACGCTTCAGGATTAAAGGGAAGCTCAGTTTTCGTTTCATCGGACCGTTTGATATCATTGAACGAGTCGGTGAAGTATCTTACCGATTGGCGTTACCTCCGCAGCTTTCGCATGTGCACAATGTGTTTCATGTGTCCTTACTCAGAGGGTACCAATATCATCCCCTTCACATGGTTCAGTATCCACTGGAACAGATACGTGAATATCTCACTTTTATAGAAGAACCCGAACGAGTTCTTGACAGGCAAGAACGAGTCATGAGAAAGAAGACGATTCCATTCGTCAAAATTCTATGGAGGGATCATACCGAGCGGGAATCCACTTGGGAAACAGAGGAGTCTATTCGGGCTTCTTACCCTCATTTCATATTTTGAATTCGGGTATTTTCTTCTTTTCCAGTTTACTTTATCTATAATTCGGGGACGAATTATTCTTTTTAGGGGGGAAGAGTTGTAAAACCCGCATGATTTTACCATGCATAGTACCCTTAGGATCGTACGTACTAGTTGAAACTTTCCTAATATTGCATGATTACAATTACGTGTTAGGAGTTTACGTATTACGTACTTGTTAGAACACGATAAGTATTTTATATGAACGATCACGTAATAATTATTTAACAATAATTAATCACGAACATGCGATCATGAAATCATGAACGTAATTAAAACACGAGCTATTATTAATTACGTATATATATTTATTACGAGCGTAATTAAATATATTAGATCACGGTATTTACGTAACGAGAACATTTAAAACACGAACATAAATAAACACAAACGAGTAACTAAATAACGAGACACGGAACAAGGTACGGGAACCCCATGTGGGGGTCCCTACCCGCGGCCAAACAAGGACAATGGGCCTAGCCCATTGTCAATTTTTACTAAAAGGGGGTTAATTAATTTTTTACTACTCAAAAACACTTTACAGAAGATTTCAAGAAAAACCTAAAACCCTCTCTTCCTCCTCTCTTTGTGCATCCACCCTTAAATCACCATACAAGGTGATTCTTTGATCTTTGATCTTGAAGATTTGTTGATTGTTCGTGTTTGTTCTTCATTCTCTTGATCCACGAATTCGGTAAAAACCTTTTAAACATTTTCTTTTAATTTAATCTTTTTATTAATTATGAACATGTGATGTTTTTATAAAAACATATTAATTAATCATAGATCTAACATGTTTTGGTGATTAATTAAATCAAAGGGTCGTTTTAAGGGGTGTTTTGTTTTGGCCGCAGGCTGCAACCGACCCCAAGGGGGTTTCGGTTTACTTAGCCGACCACCACCAAGACCATATGGTCTTGGTTGGTGCGTGTGGGTCCCACGGCAGCAAGGGGTACCCTGAGTTGGTTCAGGGTACGGTGTCGATTCATGTCCGGTTCACGTTTTTAAGCTTAGATCCGGTTCATGGTTTATGTTAGTTTTTTTTTATGTTATGAACTTATGTTAAAATTAAATTAATAAAGATGTGATTAATTTAATAACATGACTTAGGTTATTTAATTATTAATAATCATGAAATTATTTTAACCTAAGTATTTATATTATTAAGACTTATAATTAATTAATTATTTTAAAAACCATGGATATAATTAATTAATTAACATGACTTAGGTTATATTATTAATATATAATAATACATATTTTAACCTAAGTATTTAATATATTTAATTAAAAACATGTTATACTTTAATTAAGTATTATAACCTATAGTTTAATTAAATTACATGAAATAATTATTAAACTATACAATATATCATATGACTTAGAAAATAATCATGAAAAACACTTAGGCTTATATACTTAGCTTATTTAACCAGCTTATTTCTAATTATGGAAACTTTCTATTTTTAGAAACTTAATTAAATAAGGTAGCTAATTTATTTATGGAAACCAGCTATTTTTAGAAACTTATTTAATTAAGGCAGCTAATCTATTTATGGAAACTTTCTATTTTTAGAAACTTATCTATTTTAAGCAGTAAATCTATTTTTGGAAACTTTCTATTTTTGGAAACTTTCTATTTTAGGAAACCTGCTATTTTTGGAAATTTACTTATTATTACACAGTAAGTATAATAACACATGAAATACAAGAAATACTTAATCAGATTAAACAGAATATAAGATTTAACATAGTTTAAGGCTTTAAACAGTAAAACATAGTAAGAACATATAAAATAAGCTAAGACATGACGTAAAACCAGCTATGTATTTAGTAAGCAGATACTTATTTCATGTACGTATTTATGTAGCACTAGTGTTTCGGAAGTAGGATTCTCGCAGTTCGTCTTTCTCGTTCACTGGACATAAGGTACGGATTCCCGTCCTTTCAGTATGGATATTCTTTCCTTATTAGGATTCCCCGTATGCAGCCAACTGTTTTCCCGTAGTATAAGTATGAGTTTGATTGCTTATGTTTAAATATGATTACCTATAGCCATATACATGCATGACCAATTTCACCTAGTTATGGAGGTACCATAACCATAACATTAGAGGCACTGATGTTATGACTTCACCACGGCGGAGTGATTGCTCGTGGCGTCCCTTCAGCTTATGGCCATTTATTTATATTTATCATGTGGGGCGTATGGGTGCATCCTAGTTACATGTTTTTATTCAGGATTACATGGTGAATGTGGTGTGTGCCTTGCCTCCTTCACAAGGAGCTGATCCCTGCTACCCATAAACCAATATATTAAATTAGAGGCAGCCCCTCTAATTTGCATGATGAGGTCACCCCTCCAATTATTCATGCACGGTGGATTTTCATGACCTATATTGGCTAATGGTAAAATATGACAAACAGTTTTTATAAGATAAACATAAGACTTTCAAACTATAAAACCAGTTTTATTAAGACTTAACCAGGTTACTCGGGACTTAGTTTTCTTCCGCTGTTATTATGTTATATGTTTATCCTATTCATGCTTTATTGTACATCCGTGCACTGAGCGTATTGCTCAGCCGTTTTCCTTTTCTATGTTCCCAAAACGGCAGGTACCCAGGGACGCTCGTAGACACTAAGAGTACGTGCATATGGACTGGAAGCTATCTAGCCTTCTTTACATTATGCATTTCCTTTCTTTTGATGCTTATGCTTTGGACATTGTTTAGTCCTTTCCTTTACTATACTATGTTTGTGTGTGATGAGCTTTACTTTTGGACTACCGTTGTTTGATTCCGGTATTTTTCTTTTTATGGTCAAGTAATGTTTAGACATTTTACCTTGTATGCTTTGATGACATGCCATAATTACTGTGATATTTCCATTTCCAAAATGGGGTGTTACAATTATGGTATCAGAGCCAAGGCTTCGACCTGTAGGCTCTCAAAAATGATCTGTGATTAGTGGGTAGTCACTACGGTCTTCCTAGAACTGACAGTTGTTTTCATGCATTCATCATTTTTAAGCATACATATACATGTCATTGTTGCAGGGTTTTTGACTAAGTAATGGTTGGTACAGGACTGGCCCTATTTAGTCGCATGTGTTTTATCGAAACTTTTAGATTTGGGACCGACCCATAGGCGTCCCCTCGCAATGTCTTTGTTTTGGGTGAACTGACCAGAGGCGTTCACTCTCGAGCATACAAAAGTTTTCATAAAACTGCATCATGCATTCATACACAAAATTTTCTTGCATAAAATTTTTCTCGTGAAATTTTAGTATAAATTTTTTTTCATGTATGTATTTATATTTTATGTTTTGAACTGTTTAATCATATGTTTTATGTTATACTGTCAGATGGTTCTCACACGCGAACAGGAGCAGCTCAATGCTGCAATTCAGGCTGCCATGCAAGCCTTGCTTCCTCAACTGAGAAATGACATCCGGGCTGAAGTTCAAGCTGCCAACAATCAGCAGCACAATCAGCCACCTCCTCCTCCTCCTCCAATGACATTAGCAGTATGGCTGGAGAGATTCAACAAGCTCCGCCCTCGAGCTTTTGAGAATACAGATAGCCCCAGCGATGCTGAAAGCTGGTTGGCTCACATCGAGAAGATTTTCAATGCTATGGGCTGTGACCCCGCATACAAGGCGAGGTTGGCATGCTATCGGTTCGAAGGCGATGTACTCAATTGGTGGTTAGCATTGATGCAATCTGAAGGTGGTGATGAGTGGGTTGCTGGTTTGACTTGGGCTCAGTTCAAGGACAGGGTGATGGAGCAGTTCTTTCCCAAGGCTGAGCAGGACAAGCTCAAGAGAGAGTACCATGGGATCCGTCAGAGAGCTGGGGAGAATAGCAACGAGTTTATGCAGCGCTTTCTTCGCTTGGCTGGTTTCCTTGGTGCAGCAGCAGGTACTCCTGAAGAGCAGGCACATCACTTCAGATGGGCTCTTCGCACATCGGTCGCAAACAATCTGGTGTGTGCCACGTTCAACACTGTAGCACAAGTGGCCGATGCAGCACGAAAACTGGAGATGCTGCAGGAGAGGGATGAGTTCGGGGAAGCTGAAAGACCCGACAAGAGGTAACACATTCGTATTCAAGCGGTGACCAATCCGTATACTTTCCATATGTCAATAATTCATCTCTTTAACTGTATCTTCCAGGCAGAAAACTGGGGACCGGTCTCAGCCGGCTACTCAGCAGCAGCCTCATCAGCCCAAGGGAAACGGTCAGACTAACGACCGTTCTGTTACGGATAGGCGTGGCGGTAATGACAATTACCGTAACAACGCCGGGCAATCCAAAAACAGCAGGTCCTAATACTTACGAAATTCCTTATGTTTTATGTTATAACTCCTATTCTGACACCTTAGCAAACTTCTACCAGGAACCATGGAAACGGTAGGGACCAGAACCAGAGAGGTTCACAGCCTAGCCGTCCAGCTATCACTGGTATTCAATCCTACGATTATCCGCTTTGTCCTTTGTACCCAACTATCATGTCTTATGTGAAATGTTTTTATCAGGTCCTAAGCCAGCCAGAGCACCTGCTGGAGGATACACTCATCCTCTTTGCTCTACTTGCCACCATAGGCACCCAGGACCATGTCGCCGTAATACTGATGCGTGCTTCAAGTGTGGTCTTCCTGGCCATATTATGAAGGATTGCCGTAAGGGCGAGATGGAGGGTACATCAGGACATGCTGATACCAAGCCGCCTCCTACTGCCGGGCGTGTCTACATGACATCTCGAGACCAGGCCAACAAGTCTACAAGTACCATAACTGGAATCTTGTATATGTATGGTCGCGCTGCATGTGTTCTTTTCGATACGGGTGCTACTTACTCGGTTATTTCTACTGCTTATGCTAAGAACATTAGGATGCCTCCCTTGCCACTAGGAAATAGGCTTACTATTTCCACGCCTTTGAGGGACTCTGTATTAATCACCCATGTATACAAGAGTCTTCCCTTAGAAATTTATGATAAGGTTCGACCTGTCGACGCACTTCCACTGGACATGAATGACTTCGACATGATTTTAGGCATGGATTGGCTATCCAAGTATCATGCTACCATAGACTGCCATTCATATCGAGTTATCTTCGGTGATGTCAATGCACCAGAGTACATTCGTAATGGGTTCATACCCGGACGGTCTGTACAAGTCATATCCACCCTGCAAGCGCGTGTACTACTGTCACATGGCTGCGAGGGTTATCTAGCTACGGTTCACGACACGGATGCTGAATCTCCATCGATTCAGGATCAACCAATAGTGTCAGAATTCCAAGATGTGTTTCCAGCAGAACTTTCGGGAATACCACCTGCACGAGAAGTGGAATTCAGTATCGAGCTGGTTCCAGGAGCTGAACCAATCTCCAAGGCTCCTTATCGCATGGCTCCCATAGAGCTGAAAGAGCTGAAGGATCAACTGCAAGAACTTCTTGAATGAGGTTTCATTCGACCGAGCGCATCTCCATGGGGTGCACCGGTCTTATTTGTTAAGAAGAAGGACGGCAGTATGCGTCTTTGCATAGACTATCGCGAGCTCAACAAGATCACCATTCGGAATAGGTATCCACTGCCACGCATTGACGATCTGTTTGACCAACTCCAAGGGGCCAAACACTTCTACAAGATCGATCTTAGGTCAGTCTATCATCAGCTACGGGTCAAGGAGCAGGACATCGCTAAGACTGCTTTTCGTACCCGCTATGGCCACTACGAGTTTGTAGTTATGCCATTTGGCCTGACAAATGCTCCAGCAGTGTTCATGGATCTGATGAACAGAATCTTCCATGAATTTCTGGACAAGTTCGTCATTGTCTTCATCGATGACATCCTGATTTTCTCAAAGTTCAAGGAGGAACACGAAGACCATCTTCGTACGGTATTACAGATTCTTCGCCAGAAGCAGCTGTATGCTAAATTCTCCAAGTGTGAGTTCTGGTTAGACAAGGTGGCATTCTTAGGTCACATTGTATCAGCAGAAGGAATCACTATGGATCCAGCGAAGGTTGAGGCCATTACTAAGTGGCCAAGGCCGACATCAGCGACGGAAGTCTGCAGTTTCTTAGGCTTAGCTGGCTATTACCGTAGGTTCGTGGAGAACTTTTCCCGCTTAGCACTACCATTGACCAAACTGATGCGGAAAGGGGAAAAATTCGTCTGGACTGAAGATCGAGAGAAGAGCTTTGAAGACCTGAAGCAGAAGCTAGTATCTGCACCTATTCTTACTCTACCATCTGGTACGGGTGGATTTCAAATCTACAGCGATGCATCGGGGAAGGGACTTGGCTGTGTTCTCATGCAACATGAGAAAGTGATCGCGTACGCTTCACGGCATCTTAAGCCTTATGAAGAAAATTACCCCACGCACGATCTGGAACTTGCTGCAAACGTGTTTGCATTGAAGATATGGAGGCACTACTTATATGGAGAATCATGTGACATTTTCACGGATCACAAGAGCTTGAAGTATATCTTCACTCAGCGTGAATTGAACATGAGGCAAAGGAGATGGTTAGAGTTGTTGAAGGATTATGACATCAATCTACAGTATCATCCCGGAAAGGCAAATGTAGTAGCAGATGCTCTTAGCAGGAAGTCCAGAATGATCAACGGCATTAGAATCAAAGAGGAAATCATCAGAGACTTGGAGCGACTAGACATCGAGATCATGGTACGTGGACAACACAGTTACTGGGCTAATCTTAGAGTAGAACCTGAGTTACTATCTAAGATCAAGGAAGCTCAAAAGGATGACGGAGAAATGTGGGCGATAGTACAGAATTTGGAGAAGCAGACATAATTCATAGTAGATGCAGATGGTATCGTATGGCAGGGCACTAGACTTTGTGTTCCTGATGACCAAGAACTCCGGGAAGCTTTGTTAGCTGAAGCTCATAGCTCCCCATTCTCGATACATCTTGGTTCGACTAAGATGTACCATGACATCAAACAGTACTTTTGGTGGAGTGGTATGAAACAGGATGTTGCCACTTACGTCTCCAAATGTCTTACCTGCCAGCAGGTTAAGATCGAGCATCAGCGATCTGGCGGTCTCCTTCAACCGTTAGATATTCCAGAGTGGAAGTGGGACAAAATCACCATGTATTTTGTTACCGGTCTTCCGCCTACCAAAAGGAAGCACGATGTAATTTGGGTTATCGTTGATCGACTTACCAAATCAGCTCATTTCTTACCGATCCGCAAGAAAGATCCGGTAAGTAAACTCGCAGATACGTACAGGCAAGAGATCATGAGACTCCACGGTGCACCATCCAGCATCGTCTAAGACAGAGATCCTCGATTCACTTCGCGCTTTTGGAAAAGTCTGCAGAAAGCTTGGGGTACACAACTTAAGCTTAGCAAGGCTTTTCATCCTCAAACGGACGGACAGTCGGAGCGAACCATTCAGACATTGGAGGATATGTTGAGGTCATGTGCGCTGGAATGGACGGGTGATTGGGACGAATACATCTGTTTGGTGGAATTTGCATACAACAACAGCTGGCACGCAAGCATCAAATGTGCCCCATTTGAGATGTTGTATGGCAGAAAGTGTCGCGCCCCAATCTGCTGGGATCAGGTTGGCGAGCGAACACTCGAAGGACCGGAAATCATAGAGACGACAAATGAGAAGATCGCAGTAGCTAGGCAGAAAATTCAGGAGGCACCGGTAACGTCAAAAGAGTTACGCCGATAAGCATCGTAGGGATTTACACTTTAACGTAGGAGATCACGTCTTCCTTAAGGTTTCGCCGGCACGTGGTGTTAGACGCTTCGGGATTAAAGGGAAGCTCAATTTTCGTTTCATCGGACCGTTTGATATCATTGAACAAGTCGGTGATGTATCTTACCGATTGGCGTTACCTCCGCAGCTTTCGCATGTGCACAATGTGTTTCATGTGTCCTTACTCAGAGGGTACCAATATCATCCCCTTCACATGGTTCAGTATCCACTGGAACAGATACGTGAATATCTCACTTTTATAGAAGAACCCGAACGAGTTCTTGACAGGCAAGAACGAGTCATGAGAAAGAAGACGATTCCATTCGTCAAAATTCTATGGAGGGATCATACCGAGCGGGAATCCACTTGGGAAACAGAGGAGTCTATTCGGGATTCTTACCCTCATTTCATATTTTGAATTCGGGTATTTTCTTCTTTTCCAGTTTACTTTATCTATAATTCGGGGACGAATTATTCTTTTTAGGGGGGAAGAGTTGTAAAACCCGCATGATTTTACCATCCATAGTACCCTTAGGATCGTACGTACTAGTTGAAACTTTCCTAATATAGCATGATTACAATTACGTGTTAGGAGTTTACGTATTACGTACTTGTTAGAACACGATAAGTATTTTATATGAACGATCACGTAATAATTATTTAACAATAATTAATCACGAACATGCGATCATGAAATCATGAACGTAATTAAAACACGAGCTATTATTAATTACGTATATATATTTATTACGAGCGTAATTAAATATATTAGATCACGGTATTTACGTAACGAGAACATTTAAAACACGAACATAAATAAACACAAACGAGTAACTAAATAACGAGACACGGAACAAGGTACGGGAACCCCATGTGGGGGTCCCCACCCGCGGCCAAACAAGGACAATGGGCCAAGCCCATTGTCAATTTTTACTAAAAGGGGGTTAATTAATTTTTTACTACTCAAAAACACTTTACAGAAGATTTCAAGAAAAACCTAAAACCCTCTCTTCCTCCTCTCTTTGTGCCGCCACCCTTAAATCACCATACAAGGTGATTCTTTGATCTTTGATCTTGAAGATTTGTTGATTGTTCGTGTTTGTTCTTCATTCTCTTGATCCACGAATTCGGTAAAAACCTTTTAAACATTTTCTTTTAATTTAATCTTTTTATTAATTATGAACATGTGATGTTTTTATAAAAACATATTAATTAATCATAGATCTAACATGTTTTGGTGATTAATTAAATCAAAGGGTCGTTTTAAGGGGTGTTTTGTTTTGGCCGCAGGCTGCAACCGACCCCAGGGGGGTTTCGGTTTACTTAGCCGACCACCACCAAGACCATATGGTCTTGGTTGGTGCGTGTGGGTCCCACGGCAGCAAGGGGTACCCTGAGTTGGTTCGGGGTACGGTGTCGATTCATGTCCGGTTCATGTTTTTAAGCTTAGATCCGGTTCATGGTTTATGTTAGTTTTTTTTTATGTTATGAACTTATGTTAAAATTAAATTAATAAAGATGTGATTAATTTAATAACATGACTTAGGTTATTTAATTATTAATAATCATGAAATTATTTTAACCTAAGTATTTATATTATTAAGACTTATAATTAATTAATTATTTTAAAAACCATGGATATAATTAATTAATTAACATGACTTAGGTTATATTATTAATATATAATAATACATATTTTAACCTAAGTATTTAATATATTTAATTAAAAACATGTTATACTTTAATTAAGTATTATAACCTATAGTTTAATTAAATTACATGAAATAATTATTAAACTATACAATATATCATATGACTTAGAAAATAATCATGAAAAACACTTAGGCTTATATACTTAGCTTATTTAACCAGCTTATTTCTAATTATGGAAACTTTCTATTTTTAGAAACTTAATTAAATAAGGTAGCTAATTTATTTATGGAAACCAGCTATTTTTAGAAACTTATTTAATTAAGGCAGCTAATCTATTTATGGAAACTTTCTATTTTTAGAAACTTATCTATTTTAAGCAGTAAATCTATTTTTGGAAACTTTCTATTTTTGGTAACTTTCTATTTTTGGAAACTTTCTATTTTTGGAAACTTTCTATTTTTGGAAACTTTCTATTTTAGGAAACCTGCTATTTTTGGAAATTTACTTATTATTACACAGTAAGTATAATAACACATGAAATACAAGAAATACTTAATCAGATTAAACAGAATATAAGATTTAACATAGTTTAAGGCTTTAAACAGTAAAACATAGTAAGAACATATAAAATAAGCTAAGACATGACGTAAAACCAGCTATGTATTTAGTAAGCAGATACTTATTTCATGTACGTATTTATGTAGCACTAGTGTTTCGGAAGTAGGATTCTCGCAGTTCGTCTTTCTCGTTCACTGGACATAAGGTACGG
The DNA here is from genome assembly GCA_025667525.1 of Glebionis coronaria. NCBI lineage: Eukaryota > Viridiplantae > Streptophyta > Magnoliopsida > Asterales > Asteraceae > Glebionis > Glebionis coronaria. The sequence goes on along the minus strand of CM046875.1, from coordinate 556,123,669 downwards.
ATTCCCGTCCTTTTAGTATGGACATTCTTTCCTTATTAGGATTCCCCGTATGCAGCCAACTGTTTTCCCGTAGTATAAGTATGAGTTTGATTGATTATGTTTAAATATGATTACCTATAGCCATATACATGCATGACCAGTTTCACCTAGTTATGGAGGTACCATAACCATAACATTAGAGGCACTGATGTTATGACTTCACCACGGCGGAGTGATTGCTCGTGGCGTCCCTTCAGCTTTTGGCCATTTATTTATATTTATCATGTGGGGCGTATGGGTGCATCCTAGTTACATGTTTTTATTCAGGATTACATGGTGAATGTGGTGTGTGCCTTGCATCCTTCACAAGGAGCTGATCCCTCCTACCCATAAACCAGTATATTAAATTAGAGCAGCCCCTCTAATTTGCATGATGAGGTCACCCCTCTAATTATTCATGCACGATGGATTTTCATGACCTATATTGGCTAATGGTAAAATATGACAAACAGTTTTTATAAGATAAACATAAGACTTTCAAACTATAAAACCAGTTTTATTAAGACTTAACCAGGTTACTCGGGACTTAATTTTCTTCCGCTGTTATTATGTTATATGTTTATCCTATTCATGCTTTATTGTACATCCGTGCACTAAGCGTATTACTCAGCCGTTTTCCTTTTCTATGTTCCCAAAACGGCAGGTACTCAGGGACGCTCGTAGACACTAAGAGTACGTGCATATGGACTGGAAGCTGTCTAGCCTTCTTTACATTATGCATTTCCTTTCTTTTGATGCTTATTCTTTGGACATTGTTTAGTCCTTTCCTTTACTATACTATGTTTGTGTGTGATGAGCTTTACTTTTGGACTACCGATGTTTGATTCCGGTATTTTCCTTTTTATGGTCAAGTAATGTTTAGACATCTTACCTTGTATGCTTTGATGACATGCCATAATTACTGTGATATTTCCATTTCCAAAATGGGGTGTTACACCATATTTATTTAGAACTTTTTCAAATTGTTCATTACAAAAATGGGTCCCACGATCACTTATTATAGCCCGTGGAGTTCCAAACCTAGCGAAGAGTTGTTTCAAAAATTTCACCATAACTCGAGCATCATTCGTAGGCAAAGCCTTAGCTTCAACCCATTTAGACAAATAGTCCACAGCTACGAGAATATACTTATTTCCTTTCGATGATGGAAATGGCCCCATAAAATCGATCCCCCAAATGTCAAAGATTTCACAAACTTGGATAATGTTTTGAGGCATTTCATCCCTTTGTGAGTTCTTTCCTTGACGTTGACAAGCATCACAAGTCTTGATCAAGTCTTGGGCATCACGATATATGGAAGGCCAAAAGAAGCCGGCATCAAAGACTTTCTTCGCGGTGGCGTTGGCACCATGTTGTCCCCCGGTGGGTCCCTCATGACAAGATTTAAGAATATCTTGAGCTTCCTTACCAAACACGCACCTACGAATCACTTGATCCGCGCACACACGAAACAAATAGGGGTCGTCCCAAAAGTAATAGGATATATCCTTGAAAAACTTCCGTTTTTGTTGGGACGACATAACCTTGATCACAAACTTCCCTGTTGGAAATACGTTTTACGTATTAAGAAGGATCGGTCACTCCAACAATAGTCCATGTAATAGCTTGTAGTTTAGTTATTTATCTTTATTTAACTAACAAGACCAAGCCTAGCCTACAACATGTGTAGGCCGGCCCAAATGTAAGCCCAAGCCCATGACAAGGGCTTGGGTATATAAACCCTCTCCTTTGATGGAGAGGGTAGTGTGGTTCTTCATTTTCCACATAGTTGAAAAGTGTTTTTCTTTCACTTTCTCTCTCTAAGTGTGTGTGTTCTCACCATCTCTCTATCTCTTTCTCTCTCTAAAACATAAGCAAGATTTACATATCCTTCAAATGGTATCAGAGCTATAGGATGATTGTATTGTTTATGTGTTTGTGTTCTTGATCTTTGTAGCCTTTTGATCCATTTAAACACACGTCCAAATTTTTTTGTGTTTTTTATGGTTTTTTCTTGATACAAATCTTCTACATAGTTGTGGTAGGGATTTGGTATAGTTACTTTGGCTAAAAACACAAAATTTTTGGGTGTTTCGATCATTTTTTGGCTTAAAATCACGAATTGGTTGAGTTTTGTCCGAGAAAAGTGGAGTTTATTCCGATCAGGTCATCGGAAAAGGGTTTATAGGTATTCCGATCAGTGTAATCAGAATAGGGTTTAGGGATTCCGATTTGGTGCATTACTATAAGGACATTCCGATTTGTTATTCTGATTAGGTATTCTGATTAGGATATTCCGATAGTGTTTATTCCGATTTGGTATTCCGATTTTGGTACATTCCGATTTGGTATTCCGATTTTGGTACATTCCGATTTGTTATTCCGATTAGGATATTCCGATACTGTTTATTCCGATTTGGTATTCCGATTTTGGTACATTTCGATTTGGTATTCCGATTTTGGTACATTCCGATTTGGTATTCTGACAAGAGTATTCCGATAGGACATTCCGATAGGCTTTTTCCGACAGCTTTCCGATCTTTATTCCGACCAACATTCCGATAATCAAATGTGTAATTTTGACTTGGAATTTTTGGTTTATCGAGGACATATTTTAGGGGATTTTAACATTGTTTCTCGACTTCAACTCACAACAACAAACACATTTACTTTCTTTCATTGATCGATAAACGTTTGTAAATCTTAACTTATTGAAATGGAGTACACATCTCTTACGGATAAGTCCATCCTCTCGGGTACGGATAATCGTTCTCTATGTACGAGGATTGGACTTCCCGAATGGAACTTCACATGTTGAACAAAGAGAATGGACATCTCATTTGGGCATCAGTGCTCAATGGACCATTAGATTATGGTACAATGACGGAAGGTACAACTACTCGTCCTCGCACAACGGGTGAATTGACTGGAGATATGAAGATTCAAGACAAATGTGATAAGTATGCTACAAACATCATTCTCCAAGCCCTTCCTCCAGATGTCTACAAACTCGTCAGCAAACATAAAGTTGCCAAAGAGTTATGGGATAGAATTCGTGTTCTAATGCAAGGCACCTCGTTAAATAAACAAGAACGAGAGTGTAAGCTTTATGATACTTTTGATAAGTTTGCCTATGTGCCAGGGGAGACTCTCAATGATTACTATCTGAGATTTACCCTATTGTTGAATGAGCTTAATATCTATGGCATGGAAATTCCTACCTTTCAATTGAACACCAAGTATTTGAACACTCTTCCTCCAGAATGAAAAAAATACGTGACGGATGTTAAATTGGCTAAGGACTTGCATAACACCAATGTGGATCAACTTCAAGCTTTTCTTCAACAACACGAATGCCATGTGATCGAGGCTCGGTTGTCTACACCTCAAGTTCATGATCTACTTGCAATGTATGCTTCTCAACAAAACATGGCTTATACTTATCAACAACCATCATACTTGCAGCAGCCACCACCACACACCTATCAGCAACCACAACAACCATCTTATCAACCACTAATGATGCCACAACAAGCATTTCAACAAAGTGTTCATCAACAATCTTTTCCACAGCAACCAACATATCAGACATCACCATCACAAGCCAACACTTCTCCAATGGGCTATACTCCCCAGCAAGGATATTTTCCAATAGAAGCACAACCAGCACAAGCTTTCTACTCTAATGAACTTCCACCAATCCAAGCACCGGTCTTTATTCCAAATGATACGTCAGCTGATGTACTAAACCATCTCACTGCCTACTTGTCAAAACTTGTTGCAACTAGAGGATTTCCACCAACAAACAATCAGCTCCGCACCTCTTCAAATCCTCGACAACAAGCCACTGTTCAAGATGGTCAAGTAACAGTGCAACCTATTCAGGGAAGGCAAAATTCATATGGACCTCCTACAAAGACAGTGAATGCTCAAGCTGTGAATTCACAAGCTAATGGAAATGGAAGTCCCATTGGTCCTCAAAAGGTTGTGACTTGCTACAATTGTCGAGGACAAGGTCATATGGCTCGGCAATGAACTCAGCCAAGGAGAAGGGATGATGCATGGTTTCGTGAGAAGATGTATTTGGTTGATGCTCAGTCTAAGGGGAAGATTTTGGATTCAGAGGAGTTAGCATTTCTTGCAGACCCAGGGGCAGCAGACACTGAAGGCATTGCAGTCGTTTCTACTTCTAATGCAGCTTATCAAGCAGATGATCTTGACGCATATGATTCGGATTGTGATGACATTCACTCTGCCCAGGCTGCTCTCGTTGCTAATCTCTCTCACTACGGTTCTGATGTCGTCAGTGAGGTACCCACCACAACCAATCTTGGTAATGATGATAACCAACATCAAGTTGGGCATGAAATTGACAACCTCAAACAGCATTCGGGAACTAGTAACACAAATGATGTGGTACCCAATCCTACACATTTGAGTGAACCTCAACCAAATGCTACGACGGGTATGGAATCTTATGCTCAACATGATTTGGTCATGGTACCTAAACATATTATTGATCAAATGCATATGGCCCTCAGACAATCCGTAGATACCAATTCCACCCTAACTGCTGAGCTTGCGTTGCATAAAGAAAAGGTCAAAACTTTTGAAATGGTCCGTCAAGCAGAGAAAATAACATGTTCTGAATTTGACCAATTTCGTTTTGAAAAGATTGAACACTTGAAAGAAATAGAATCATTAAAAGCTAATCTTTCCAATGAATTAAAAGCAAAAGAGTCGGTTGTCAATGATATTCAGAAACTTAAAATGGATTTTGAAACTCCCGAGTCTAAAAAGTTGGAATCGGAAATTAATGCTACCAAACTTCTTAAATTTAAAGAACAATAGCTATTAAAACAATACGCTTCCACAGAAAAGGTTCATCTTTTAACTAAATCATTTACAGAACTCGAACTTAAACGTCTTCAAGATTTACCACCTAATCCCGGTTATGCAAAACAAGCTCAGGAATATATTCCGTGTCTTTATGATATGACCCTAATTGGAAAATCGAAAGAAGCACCTTTTGTTCGTAGCTTTGAGGAGACACAGTCACTTGCGGATGAAACTCATTCTAAAATGCTTTCAAAATTCCATACAATTGATTATGATCAATATAACAAAGATCAATTGTCTAAAAAGACCCGCATTCGCTTACAAAAGGAATTAGCTGAATTGATAGTTCTTGTGCCCCAAAGTTTGTCAAATGAAAACCCTCCTAGTACGTCTCCTACACTTGTCAAAACGGATTTAACGAAGTTAATTCCACCGGTAAGTAAGGCGTCCGTTAACTTAAATGCGGTACACCAACACTTAGCCGATTTTGACAAGGTCATTTTTGGAACGTACGACGGCTTCGGCCATAACGGAAGGTGAATGGAACTTTGAGCACACTAGAGCTGCGTTTCGAGATGAAATTGTTCTGTTTGTAAAGAATGTTAAGGCTTGTCTTAGTAATCTTGATCAAGATTTGCTTTTGGAAATAGAAGAAGTTAGACGTGTTTTCAATGAAATGGATGATGCTTATGAAAACAGTTTACTTGAAATAGAACGGGTTTCACGCCAAAATGATCAGCTTCTGAAGCAAGTGATGTCTCATGATATAGTCTCCGTCTGTGTGAATAACAGTGTTGATAATGATTCTATTGTGCATAATGTTGAATCTGTGGATAATGTGGTAGATAGTACTTGTCACGAATTTGACGCTGAATTTTTATAGCTTCAAGATTCATATTCTTCGCTTTTAAAACGTTTTGATGAGATTCAAACACATTGTATTTCGCTTGAATGCAAGCAACAATTTATTCAAGAAATCTTTGAAACGTCATTCGAAGGTGTTTATATCGATGATGCAAACTTTGAAAAGAATTTTCGATTGAACTTACAATCAAAACAGCGTCAGCCAAGTGACAAAGTTGCTAAATCTTTGCCGATAGAAATAGAGAAATCTAAGGAGCTTAACTATGTGAACGTACTTGAGGCCGCTGAGAATTTTAAACGTGATCTAGATAATCGAGTTTCCAAGATTTTTTCCAAAGTTGATAACTTAAAACAGAAAGATACACGACTCTTTGATTCAGTAAAGCCCGCATGTGCTAATACCACTGCACAGAATCAATCCTTGATTGAACAATTGAATCGAAAGTCGGTGGAAATATCTGATTTGAGGGAACAAATTTGTGATAAAAATCTGGTCTTGGCTGAGTTAAAGGAAACACTTCGTACTCTAAAAGGTAAGAATGTTGTGGATAACGCAGCCACTGTCTCAGCATCGTCCTCTAGTGCAATCAAAAGGAACCTTATAGCCGTCACACCATTTAATAAGGGCCCTGGGACTAAACCATCTCAAACTTTGGTCACTAAAGATAAGGCGAAATCAAAACCAGCTTCTAATATTCCCGTGTTGCCTTCTACAGGAGTAAGCACCACTACTAAGGCTCAAAGATCTAAGCTTAAAAGAAACAAGAAGAATGATAGGATCTTGCCCCCATCTATTAGTCAAGTGAAGAAGAAAGTAGAAGCCCATCCTAGGAATGTTATTTCTGTTTTGAATAAAAAGAATCATGTAGCTAAACCTAAAGGCTCTGCGGTTGTGCAGCGTTCTAAGCCTAGTGTGAATTCTAATTTGAAATGTTGGAATTGCAATGAATGTATGTTTTCTAGTCGTCATGATTCTTGCCTTATTGACCATGTGAATGAGATGTATGCCCGGAAAAATGGATTAGAATGGAAACAGACTGGGAAAGTGTTAACCCAAGTTGGTTGGATGTGGCGCCCCACTGGTAGAACTTTCACTATAGTAGGAAATATGTGCCCTTTAACTAGGATCACTCCCACTGAAGCGAAGAAAGCGTGCCCTTTAACTAGGAGTACCAAGGCTACCAAAACACAAGCGTGTCCTTTAACTAGGAACACTGACACTACTGTAGGAACCAAGTGCCCTTTAAATAGTTCTACTCCCACTGTAGTGCCTACGAATAATCCAAAACCTAAGAAAGTAGGAACAGTAAAACCTGTTAGTGCTAAAACTCACATTAGAAAACGCAGGAAATCTAAGGGTCTAAAAAATGTTAGCAATTATGATAATTCTATATCCATATCTGCTAACACTCCGGAACCAATAGTTTCCAATGCATTGTCTACTCTTGTTATTGAAAACAGGTGGTCCAAATTGTTCTCTGGTATTTGGACTCTGGTTGCTCCAAGCATATGACCGGAGATCGCTCTCTGCTCAGAAATTTCGTCAGCAAGTTTCTTGGTACGGTTCGATTTGGCAATGATCATATTGCAAAGATAATGGGTTATGGTGAATATAATATTGGGAATGTTATTATTTCAAGAGTGTATTATGTGGAAGGTCTCTGTCACAACTTATTTTCTGTGGGACAATTTTGTGATGCAAACCTAGAAGTTGCTTTTCGAGAGCATACCTGCTTCATTCGTAATTTGGAAGGGGTTGATTTATTGAAAGGTACTCGAGGGAATAATTTGTATACTTTGTCTCTACAAGACATGATGGCCGCTTCTCTCGTATGTCTTCTCTCCAAAGCATCGAAGACTAAGTCATGGTTATGGCATCTACGGTTATCTCATCTTAACTTTGACGCTATTAATCACTTGGCGAAAAACGAACTTGTTCGTGGTCTTCCTAAACTATCATTTCACAAGGGTCATTTGTGTTCCGCGTGTACAATGGGGAAAAGCACTAAGAAATCATACAGACCTAAGATGGAAGACACCAACCAAGAGAAACTTTATCTGTTGCATATGGATCTTTGTGGGCCAATGCGTGTTGAAAGTCTTAGTGGTAAAAGGTACATCCTCGTTATTGTGGATGATTACTCTCGGTTTACATGGGTGAAATTTCTTAAAACAAAAAATGAGGCACCGAAATTCATCATCGGATTTCTCAAGATGATTCAAGTGCGTCTCAACACTACTGTCCGACGCATTCGTACAGATAATGGAACCGAATTTGTGAATCAAATATTGCGTGATTATTATGAAGAAGTTGGCATATCTCATGAAACATCCGTTGCACGCACTCCACAACAAAACGGTGTCGTTGAAAGGCGAAACCGCACACTTATGGAAGCTGCTCGAACGATGTTAATTTACGCAAAGGCTCCATTGTTTTTATGGGCAGAAGCAGTATCTACAGCAGTGTACACCCAAAACCGGTCACTAATTCGTAAACGCCATGGTAAAACACCTTATGAGCTTCTCCATGGAAAAGTACCAGATTTATCATATCTTCATGTATTTGGTTCTCTTTGCTATCCAAATAATGATGGTGACAATTTGGGAAAACTTCAACCAAAGGCTGATATTAGTATTTTCATTGGTTACACACCCGCAAAGAAGGCATACCGAATCTACAACCATAACTCTCGCAAGATCCTCGAAACTATGAATGTTGATTTTGATGAGCTGACAGCAATGGCTTCTGAGCAAAGCAGCTCTGAACCCGCACTTCATGAAATGGGACCCAGTAACATTAGCTCTGGTCTTGTCCCAAACAACCCTACTTCATCATCATTTACACCACCTTCTAGGACTGAATGGGATACGTTGTTTCAACCGTTCTTTGATGAATTCTTTACTCCTCCAAGTATTGTTGCTCCAGAACCTGAGGTAATAGCTCCGGTCACCAAAGTTGTCACTCCAGCAACTGAAGCACAATCAGACACATCTGCACCTACAATTGGTCTAGATATACCATCAACAAGTAATTCTCAACCAACACCTGTTTCAACTACCCATGTCATGCCTATTGATGATGAAGAGGATGATGATGATCATGATTTGGAATTCGCTCGAATGCGTGAACTTCCATTCTTTGGTGTACCAATTCCCGACCCTAATCAAGCTGGGTCGTCCACCTCAGAGGAAGCTCCTTCTACAGTTTACTCCAATCCACGGATTCGTGAACATGACAACAAGTGGACAAAGGATCATCCTATAGATTCTATTATTGGTGACCCTAATCGTCCGGTATCCACACGAAGTCAGTTACAAGAAAATGCAATGTTTTGTCACTTTGATGCTTTTCTCACTGAAGTTGAACCTAAGACATGGCAACAAGCTTTTACTCAATCCTGTTGGATAGAAGCTATGCAAGAAGAACTTAACGAATTCATACGTCTTGAAGTTTGGGAACTTGTCCCATGCCCGGATCAAGTGCAGTTACTCACATTGAAATGGGTTTACAAGGTGAAACTCGATGAGCTAGGCGGAATATTGAAGAACAAAGCTCGACTAGTAGCTCGTGGATACAAGCAATTATTAGGCATCGACTTTATGGAATCCTTTTCACCTGTTGCCCGTTTGGAAGCTATTAGACTATTCCTCGCTTATGTAGCCCACATGAATATGATCGTCTATCAGATGGATGTGAAGACGGCATTTCTGAATGGTGAAATCAAGGAAGAGGTCTATGTTCAACAGCCGGATGGTTTTGTGAATCCTAATTATCCTAATCATGTGTACAAGCTTAAGAAGGCTCTCTATAGGTTGAAGCAAGCTTCACGCACATGGTATGATCTATTGTCACAATTCCTCATTACACAAGGCTTCGCTAAAGGCAAGGTGGATCCCACGCTGTTCATTCAGAAACGAGGTAAAGATATGATTATGGTACAAATATATGTTGATGATATTATATTTGCAGCCTCGACCCAAACCTTATCGGATAAGTTTGGGACACTCATGTCTTCCAAGTTTAAGATGTCAATGATGGGCAAGGTATCATTCTTCTTAGGTCTTCAGATATCTCAGAGTCCCAGAGGCATCTTTATCAATCAATCCAAGTATGCCCTTGAATTGCTTAAGAAAAATAAGATGGAATCTTGTGATCCCGTGGATACTCCAATGGTGGAACGAACTAAGCTTGATGCAGATCCACATGGAGTTGCCGTTGATCCGACACTTTATCGTGGAATGATCGGTACTCTTCTGTATATTACAGCTAGTCGACCTGATCTTCAGTTTGCTATATGTATGTGTGCTCGGTATCAAACTCGACCTACTGAGTTACACTTGGCTACTGTGAAACGGATCTTTCGATATCTAAAAGGAACCATTAATCGGGGACTTTGGTATTCGAAGGACTCTTCGATTGCACTTATGGCATATGCAGATGCGGATCACGCGGGTTGTCAAGATACAAGGCGTAGCACGAGTGGAACTTTGCAACTACTAGGAGATCGACTAATCAGTTGGGCATCGAAAAGGCAGAAAAGCGCTGCAATTTCAAGTACGGAAGCAGAATACATAGCTATGTCCGGTTGCTGTGCTCAAATTATTTGGATGAGATCGCAATTAACCGACTATGGTTTAGGTTTCAACAAGATTCTGATGTACTGTGACAACAAGAGTGCAATAGCTTTATGCTGCAACAATGTTCATTTCTCCCGGTCGAAGCATATAGACATTCGCTACCACTTCATCAAGGAGCAAGTGGAAAATGAAGTAATCGAGCTTTACTTTGTCCGATCTGAGTATCAATTGGCGGATATTTTCACGAAGGCTTTAGATCACGCTCGAATTGAATTTTTGGCCGACAAGCTAGGAATGAGAATTTTCTCGCCTGAGACTCTAAAGGAACTAGTAGATGAAGCGAAAGAATAGTGGTGGTAAAACTATTCTCCGTATCCTTAGTGATCATCTATATATATTGTTTATAGTTTTATCTACAAAAGCAAAATACAAAAATATAAAACAATATAAAACCCATAAAAATTGAAAAATCTAGAAAAATCCAAAAATATTTTTACTTTATTTTTCAAAGGCATGTCTTTTGGTACGATAATATTTACGGCCTTAGAAATGTTGATTAATATCGACACGGCGCCATAAATAGAGTTCGTACAAAAGTTGTAAATATTTCATAAAACATGCCCTAATGGCTTGTAGTTATTTCAGACTGCAACCCGATTTTCATATTAAAGTCAAGTATTTCTTATGAAAGCTTTGGCTCACAACGGGAATTAATTTTCTCGGGCAAGGTTTACTTTAAAACCATGTAAGGGATCAAGTTTACTTTATAACTTGGTCTAACACAAATTAATGTACGTTTCAGTGCATTTATTTGTTAAAACAAGAGAAGTCTTGTTTTTATGAAGCTATCATCTCTACAACCATGCTATCTACAATTGGTATCTACATACTCGACGATGCGACTACTCAACCGACGACTACAACTCTTTCGATAGAACACGGGTCAACAATTGAGGGGGAGCAATTGTCAAGTATTCAGAATCTTCGATACCGAACGTGCCAAGCTCACTAACTGGTGTCAAGACACCAATACCAATCGTACACGTGGTGTCAAGAGATGACTTCAGACGTGACGAGGCGACCAACATATGCTGACAAGAACCATTTGATCTTATCATATGTTCTCATCAATCAGGTCCAACCTTGTCCATTATTTTAATATGGTGAATATGTGACCACGCTACAAATCGATACCATATCTCATACGTTTGATATCATGACGATAAAATGGACTTCCATTTTTCTTCCCAAAACCTTTGTTAAAACTTCATTAAATCAATTGATATTAAAAACATCGATTGGGTTAATATTTTTAATATGGGGGAGAAAATGTGATTTAATATGGGATATTATCACAAATGGTTTGACTTAATGTGCTGGCTCATCCCGACATATGCGAAATGTTTTCGAATATCGTGGCATATGTTAAAGGGGAGAAAAATGGATTTGCATATCAAAATGGATTTTCATGGTGACATATACTTACCCAAAACCCATTTATTTCACGACGATGAAGATTGTGGTGACATAAGGATGGTAGGATAGGTTAAGTCCAATGATTATTCTAGAACCGGAGGAATCTTCCTAAGGACATTCCATAGCTAGAAATAGTAGTCCTTAGGAAAGTTGGAGAAAGTTTGTGAACGTAGCTGAATGCCGACCAAGTACTTAAGTTAGCACTGGAACAATCACAACAAGGTGCTAGTTATGACGTATTGGTAAGCATTGAAGGGGGTTGAAGAATGAAAAAGAATTGTAAAGATAAAGGGTGTAAAGAAAGAAGCCCTCCTTACAACTTTAGGCAGAAACCGGGTCAATATATATGCTATTGAGATCATTTTAATGATTCTCGATATTGAAGACAGACATCACGGACCCAGTGATGCAATGCACAACCCATCCCAGCTAACTCAGATATCTCTCAAAAGGTATTTGTTTTAATCACACAGAGACAACACGTTATCTTTCGATTTATTCACTCCGAGTAAATTGGTATTGAAAAGGTGGCACTCCTCTCCAGCCTCTGATCACTAAAATCCAAAATGCACGATCGAGTCTAGAGCCATTTGAGATCATCAAATATCTCATTAGGAAACACTTTCATATTTCCTTGCTTCTTCACAAACTGTGAAAAGTAAGAAAGATTTTAAGAGTCCTACGCAAAATTTTCATGATCTTGCCTGAACATCCGAGTAATACAAAAGTATTTACAATGAAGATGGAAATCCTTCTTGAGCGAACATTAAAAAGCTCAGGGTAGGTGACTTGTGCGATTCTTTATGAATCAAACTTGTGATAACTGGAAAGCAACAGTGGTTTAATTCTTATCTGAATTTAAACACGTTCCAAGCCTCTACGCAATATCTTAGTGATCTTGCCAGAACACTCAGAGTGATACCTTAGTGTTCACGGTGATGAGTGGAAATCCTTCTAGTGTTAACTTCAAACAGCACTTGGTAGGTAACTTGCAAGATTCTATACGAATCAAGCTCGTGACAACTGGAAAGCAACGATGGTGCGATTCTTTAATGAATTAAACTTGTTCCAGGAATCAGAATTGACGGCTTCAATCATGCGGATAATTTTATCCAAATGATTCACTCTTTACGTTCGTAGTCAGCTTTGGACGGTCGAGTAAGGAGAACGATTTTACCCGCGAAATCTTGTCAAGGAGATTTTTAATTAAATCTACCTGCCACAAGTACGATATTTTATATCGTCCAACGGTCTTCACCGACCGGAGGTAAAATGCTACCGAATTAGAATGAAATGTTCAAAGCCATTTCGTTTGTGTCTACTTATGTTGCGGCATTTGAAGACGGTGGCGTTGCGGAATCCAAGAAGAAGTCGTCCCCGCATGCTTATACTATATGCACTTAATACCTCATCTAATTCAAGAAAGCCTAAAAGTTAAGTCTTCCGTTGTATCGAACTCTGAAGCTTTCAAGAATTACAAAGGTATAAGTATGTGGGACATGGTGTCACGAGGAGGCGAAAATTACAAGTGATGGATGCACGAGATCAAGGCAAGAGATTAATGCTCAAGACTGATATCAAAGATCACATCAGCATGTTCACCAGAAAAGAAAAAGAAAAGAAAGATGAAGACTACGAGCTCAAGACAAGCATAGTATGCTAGGTTTATCTTATTATTGTAACTTGGGTAATGCCCTTGTTTGGAGTGACCTCCCTTAGGGGGAGATTGTTGGAAATACGTTTTACGTATTAAGAAGGATCGGTCACTCCAACAATAATCCATGTAATAGCTCGTAGTTTAGTTATTTATCTTTAATTAACTAACAAGACCAAGCCTAGCCTACAACATGTGTAGGACGGCCCAAATGTAAGCCCAAGCCCATGACAAGGGCTTGGGTATATAAACCCTCTCCTTTGATGGAGAGGGTAGTGTGGTTCTTCATTTTACACATAGTTGAAAAGTGTTTTTCTTTCACTTTTTCTCTCTAAGTGTGTGTGTTCTCACCATCTCTCTATCTCTTTCTCTCTCTAAAACATAAGCAAGATTTACATATCCTTCATTCCCCGCATGGTAATTTGCAATGTCCGCAAACCATGGGGTACTATCATCACCACGAAAAGCAATCATACTAAGCGTCTCGAGAGGAAATGTTTCATTCATTTCCTTGTTCTCTCCATTGCTTTGGTGAGGATTCTCAAGTCGAGATGCGAGATTATCGAATCCTTTTTTGTCTAGAATTTTGACATTAAATTCTTGAAGGAGGAGAATCCACCAGAGCAACCTCGGCTTAGCATCTTGTTTATTAAGAAGAAATTTGATAGCCGAGTGGTCCGTATACACTATGGTTTGAGACAAGACAAGATATGGTCTAAACTTTTCAAAAGCATACACAACGGCAAGTAACTCCTTTTCTGTTGTAGTATACTTTGTTTGAGCATCTGTCATAGTCTTACTTGCATAGTGTATAGGCAAGAAATGTTTTGACTTACGTTGCCCCAAAACCGCACCTACCGCGTAATCACTAGCATCACACATAATTTCAAAAGGTAGGTCCTAATCCGGAGCAACTAAAATCGATGATTCGGTTAATTTTTTTTAAGCATCTCAAAGGCTTGAATACACTCATCCGAAAGAGGAATGGAGTCTCTTTTTCCAAAAGATGGGTCATAGGCCGAGCTATCTTGGAGAAGTCTTAGATAAAACATATATAGAAGCCGGCATGGCCGAGAAAACTCCTAACTCCCTTAACGATGGTGGGTGGAGGTAATTTGGCAATCACGTCAATTTTATCCCTATCAACCTCAATACCGGCATTAGAGATCTTTTGTCCTAACACAATTCCTTCTTTGCACATGAAGTGAAATTTTTCATAATTAAGCACAAGATTCGTTTCCTCACAATGTTGCAACATTCTTTATAAGTTAGAGAGATGAAGTGAAAGACTCCCCAAAAACCGAGAAATCATCCATGAAGACTTCCATGGTTTTTTCGATCATATCATGGAAAATGGCCATCATACACCTTTGGAACGTTCCCAGAGCATTGCATAATCCAAAAGGCATTCTACGATAAGCAAATCTTCCATAAGGACAAGTGAATGTGGTCTTTTCTTGATCACGAGGGTCAATGGGAATTTGGAAATAGATGGAAAATCCATCCAAAAAGCAATAGGATTCATTTCCCGCTAGTCTCTCTAACATTTGATCCATAAAAGGTAATTGAAAATGATCCTTCCTAGTGGCATCATTAAGCTTCCTATAGTAAATACAAACACGCCAACCGGTTACAAGTCTAGTTGGAATCAATTTATTATCCTCATTAGTAACAACCGTCATTCCTCCTTTCTTTGGAACACAATGCACGGGACTAACCCATGGGCTATCCAAGATAGGGTAGATCATTCTGGCGTCTAGAGGTTTAGTAACTTCCTTTTTGATCACCTCATGAATCTTTGGATTGACCCTTCTTTGATTTTAGATAGCGGGTTTATAATCTTCCTCCATTAGAATATTATGAGTACAAAATTTTGGATCTATACCCTTAATGTCGGAGATTTTCCATACAATGGCCCGTTTATGTTTCTTAAGCACTTTAATAAGGTCATCCTTTTCATTTTCCTTTAATCCCTTGGCAATAATCACCGGTAACTTATCCGTTCCTTCAAGAAAAGCATACTCCAAATGAGTGGGAAGTTCCTTAAGTTCTAATTTGGGTGCTTCCTCAATATATATTTCACTTTAGTCTCAATTTCACTCACAACTTTTAATTTAATAGGTGGTGATTCAAAAGGATCCATATTCAAGAACTTTTCAATCAACATAATATCTCCCTCGGGATCAAAATTCTCGCTATCAAACTCACTAGGATCGAATGGTTTGCTAAGGCAATCATCAATTTCCTTATCGATTTTTCAACGACCATTATCCTTGAGCTCTTCTAGAACGAAGTCCCCTCCCTCAAATGGAGTGAGTGGAGGTTTAGCCAAAGAGATAATCGGATTCGATGAAGTGGGATTGCCACTTTTGGAAATATCCTAAAAACCAAGCATATCTTGCGAAACTTCTTCACTAGCAACATCAATCACATCGATTTGATTGATTGATTCCTCGTAGTACTTGGAAGAAGGTCTCGAGATATTACCAACATAAAGTGTGATACTTTCATCATCAAAACGTAAAGTCAATTTCCCCGTTCTCATGTCAACTATAGAACTAGCCGTATTTAAAAACGGTCTTCCCAAAATAAGAGGTACACGAGAATCTTCGGGATAATCGCAAATTACAAAATCCGCTGGGAAGATGAGTTTTCCTACTTTGACTAACACGTCCTCGGCTATATCTTTTGCAAAGGTGGTCGATCGATCCGCTAGTTCGATAGTCATATTAGTAGGTGTAAGCTCGGGAAGTGATAACCTTTTCCACACGTAAAGAGGCATCAAATTAATGCTAGCGCCAAGATCGGCTAATGCTAAGCATTATTCCATATTAGGGAAATCACATGGTATCAAAAATTGACCGGGGTCTCCAAGCTTTTTAGGAAACTTTTTAGAGAGAACCGCAGAAAAACTTTCATTTAAAGATGTAGACATTTCAACCAATTTCTTTTTATCGTTCATCATCCTTTTCATTGTTGAAGCAAACTTAGGCATGTTAAGCAATGCATCCACGAAACTAAGATTAATATACATTTTCTTAAACACCTCAAGAAATGTAGACATTTGAGCATTGGTCTTTTCGGGGAGCTTCTCTTTGTTAAGTCTCGAAGGGTAGGGTAGTGTGGGTTTAGTCTTCGGAAGCTCGGGTTCCAGAATAGGCAATTGGTCTACCTTTGGTGGAATATGAATTTCCTTTTATTTAACCAGCTCGGGTTCTTGCTCCACTTCCCTAACCGGAGAGGTACTCACATGTGGAAGCAAAGGTCCGTCTAAAGCCTTCCCACTACGTGTGGTTACAGCTTTCATCTCACCCTTCGGGTTTGGAATGATATTGCTAGGTAAGTCTCCCGAAGAAGAGGAGAGTTTGCACATAAAAGTTTCAAACATCGAAAGTAGTTTGTTCTCAAAGTTAGCTTGATTTCCCTCAAAACGGTTTTGACTTTGTTCCAAACTTTGTTGCATTTGATTTTGAATTTGCTCTAAACTTTTCTACATACGGTTTGGTTAAGCTCAATCTTGTTATTTTGCCCTTTGATCGTATTTTGAAAATCAATTTTCAAAGTTGCCATTTGTCCTTGAATATTGTTTTGGAAAGCTTTCATATTTGCCTCATTTGTTTTGATGTTGCTTGACAAATCATTTTGATTATTATGAAATCCTTGATTGTTTTGATTAGCATTAAACCCATTTCCTTGATTGAAATTCCCTTGGTTACCACGGTTAAAATTATTCCCATTGTTTCCATTGTTGTACCTATTTTGAACCGGTGGAAAACCCGGCGGAGCAACATGATTTTGATGAGGAACTTGACTGTTAGGGCCATAAGTTCCCGTCGTGGCAAAAGCACTAGCTTGATCAAACCTCATGGTTGAACAAGCATTATTCGGATGTTCTCCACCACATGATATACAAAAATTCTCAACCATATTAATCGTTCCATGAGGATTCTTCCTAAGCTCATTCAAAATCGTGTCAATCTTAGAGTCCAATCTAGCAATCTCGGTATTAGATGAATTCACATTGGAAACAACCGGTGTGTTTCGTGAATATCGCACTCTAGACTTATTCTCAATTATACCCCACGCGTCTCTAAGAGTTTTTCTTAAAAGATTACCACCCGCGGCGGCATTTAAAGGATCTTGTTCAACCATATTAAGTCCATTATAAAAAGTATTGATTTGGTGCAATTCCGAGAAACAGTGGTGTGGACATTTTCTTAACAAATCTTTAAACCTTTCCCAAGCAACTCCAAACGATTCATGCACTTTTTGTTCAAATCTAGTGATCTCGTTCTTAAAGTGTGTTGTTTTGGATTGTGTAAAGAAGTAATTCATAAACTTAGATACTAAATCATCCAATGTCAAAAACGAACCCGGTGGTTCTTTCTCATACCAAATCTTAGCGTTACCCTCGAGCGAGTACGGAAAAAGAATGAGCTTAATCGAGTCATTTGGCACACCTCTAAACTTGAGAGTTGAGGTAATACGATGAAAATTCCGAATGTGAGAGTGCGGGCTATCGGTCTCATTGCCACGAAATTGGTATGCACGAATGAGTGATAAAAGACCCGACTTAATCTCATAATGATCCGACAAAATAGCCGGCACAACGATTTCTTCCCCATACCCTTTGGTGGGTGCACGAAGCAATTCCTCCATTGTTCGGTTATCGGCCATCTCTACAACAATAGGTGGAAGCTCGGGTTCCACTATTCGTTGTTGACGATTTCTATTTCTACGAGGAATATTTTCAAGCCTATTGTAATCAATCAAAAGTCGAGAAAATCGTAATTGCATAAACTAAAGTGACGAGAATTTTAGAGGATTGAAGAAAAGAAATTAGACAAGAAGAAGATTATTTTTGGTATATTATTTGGTATTGCTCAATCAAAAAGATTGATAAAAACAAGGAATAAGGATAATTACTATGGAAGTAAATTACCCTCGGTCGACTTTGAAACGATAGGTGAAAACCTAAACGCCTCGAGGTTCAATAAGTAAACTACAAAATAAGATATATTACTACTTGAGTTGGCAAACCAATAATTGGTCGTCCCTCTCAATATATGCACAAGCAAGCGGGGAAACGAGGTGGCACAAAGCACTTAAAAACCTTTTTCCTTAGACGGCCTTTTATAGCACGTCTCCGTATACCCACCTTATAGTTTGTATAAATCGAGTTCAAACTTTTTATTAGTATTTATCTATTTTGCCCTTTTTTTCGTTTTGGATTCGAATACAATAGCTAGGTGATGAAATCCCAACTAAGGTCTTATTTGGAAGTAGGTAAATTTATTGTTCTACGTAATATAATATAATAATCTCAAAAAACACGAAAAACGATACATACTATAATAATAGAAAAATAACAAAACTTTCCGAGGACGGAAAGGGTCTTCAAATCAATGATCAACAAATCTCCACAAGACGAATCGTACACTAGATCCCCGGCAGCGGCGCCAAAATTTTTTGATGTGTCGAGGAAACGTCGATGTATTTTAATTAGATACGGTATAGGACAAATTTAGGAAATTACCCTTAGGAAAAAGTAATAATCCATAAATAAGTCGAAGACGGATCTAATTAAAGACGTTGATGAACCAAGTTCGTTGTACACGAAGATCAAGTGAATTTGAGACGTTTTGCTTCAATTTGGACAATCGATTTGAATTGTTTTTCCGGTTTTAATCTAAAGATAATTCTACCAATTTTAAAACCTAAGTGCATGAATCGTTTCCTAAAATTAAATCTAATGGACAATTATTAAAACTATATAAATTTATAATCTATTTTAAAAAAATTATTTAAAATTAATCTATTTAATTAAAAACAATTTTAAAACTATTAAAAGTTATAAACTATAAATCTATTTAAAAAAAAAATACTTTTACTTTCTTTAAAAAATCTATTTAAAAACTATTTTTATGAAAATCTAATTTAATTAAAATCTAATTTATTTCAAAACTAATTTAAATAACAATTTTAAATTTTTACAATTAATAAAATATATTTTACTTGTTTTTATTTATTTATTTGTAAACTTTATAAAAGTAAATAAAATAAAACTTTTAATTTATATTTATTTAAAAGACAACTTGTAATAAAATGTTATAAATAAAAAAAACTGCCAGCCCAAGACAAACTAAGTATATTAATTACTATTACTAACTTATAGCAAAATTAAGTAACTAGAGCAGATGGTTAATGCATTTGGCTCATGACTAGGAGGTGATGGGTTCGAATCCCACTAGAGACATTTTTTGGTTAAATATTTATTTTTATTGACAAAACCAAATACAGAAGTCACAGGGGTGACTTTTTGTGGTGCAATTATGGAAGACTGATAGGAATCAGTATAGAACCATCAGATCAGTTGAATCTGGTAGCTTTTGTGATCAACAAAACTAGAAAATACACAGCTAAACAAGATAATAAAACCACAAGTAAACAATTAAATCAGCAAATGCAAATTACATCAGTAGGGTAAAAACATTCAACAGATTTAGAAACCAACAAAAGTTTATCAGTAGCAAAACTAACTAACTTTCTTAGTGAAAACTGAAAGCCAACAGACATGTACAAGTACTAAACAGTTCTTACTAATCAGCTGGTTACAAGCTAATAGCAAACCTAGAGTTAATAGATTTATCTAAAATATTTGCTAAATTACTTAAATAAACCCAATCTTATATCAGATTCAACACAAATAATTAACTCATATTAAAACTTAACTTCCATCAGACAATAAACAAGTGACTTATACAGATTTAAATAAAGGCAATTTGTTACTAAATTAGGTTGTCTGACCTACAAATTATCCATTCTACCCAAAAGCTTAAACAAATAAGTCCAACATTCAGGTATCAACTAATCAGCAGACTAACAAACTTGAGTCATTCAAACCCTTAAACAGGTTAGTATGAATCAGTCCGAAACTCAGATTAACAGTCTCAATAGACTCAGCAACTTTCAAACATCAGTAAACATTCAGCAGGCATATTTTAACAGATACAAAAAAACACTAAACATAAAACTTATCAATTACAGCTAAGCATAAACATAAACCATTTATTTCTTAACAATAAATCCTGAAATATAAACTTGTAAAAATAAAATAAGAAAAACCTTCATGACAATATCCTTTGATGATGATGACGCAGCGCTGAGTTGACATTTTAACCCGAAACAACACCACCATTCATTTTAACCATCACTATCGAACCATCACCAAAACAAACGTCTCGAACCATAACTCGAACCAGTTTCAGAATCTCGAACTAATATTTATTAAAAGCTAAACAGTAGGTTCAACTTTATTCCCAAATCTCATTTATCATTCCATTAAGCTATTGATAAGCTTAATGGAATAATTTTTGAAATAATATCAAAATAGAATGATAGTAGAATAAATGCAGTAATATTTAACAGTAAATAAAAAGATTGAAATTTAAAATTACTTTTATTAATATCCAAAAATGAGTACAATACTGTAAAAAAGAGAATACATTAATCCTACACCTAAATTGACATTATAACATTAAATAAAAAATGGGATCATGTTTACCCTTGTGCTAGTTGTGCTAGTTTGGTGCTGAGGTGTCCACAAGTGATTGGAGGAGTGGAGGTGATGTGATGTTTTGGCCAATCACAAGGTAGAATAGGGCCACGTCACTAAATCCTTCCCATATTCATGATCCGAAATAATTGGTATTTAATTAAAGAGCGTGAGTTACACGCACTTTAATTCATAAAAGCCCCAATTTTACTGTTGAACTAGGGTTAGGGGTGAGATAGGATGTCTTGTTTATTTGGTATGGAAAAGATGAAGTGCATAGGTTTTAACGAGAGAAATGTATGAGTGGTGGGTGAATGTGTGGTTATAAACGTGTTAAGTTGTGATGGTTGACCAAATATATGCAAGGTAAATCGTTTATAACTTTCTTTTGTAACCAGTTATGTCAAAAATAACCCTAATGGGCCCATGAACACACCCAACTTATTTACCAAGTGAAAAGTAATGGGCTTATAACCCATTAAAATCAACCCGTCACATAGATTTAAGGTATTATGGGCTTTTGATGGGCTTATTTCACCAAAAAATGTATAACTTGTTTCCTTATTGGGCTTATGAGCCCAATAACCAAGAGTGGGGCCCACAAGCCCATTTATCTTTATAAAAGATTAAATCCACTAGAATCGAGCTTGACTTTGGCTTTGTTGATCTTTTCTTCAAACTCGTACCGATTTTGCCGGTTTTCGCGAACTTCGGTACCTACACACATTAAACAACAAACAAACGTATACAAGGAAATATTGATACATTTTATGCATTTATTGATTGTTTATTGATATAATTGATATGAGTATTTTAGCTCATATCACAGAGCCCGTTAGGCTCAGCGACCAAAAGGCCAAATAAAGAATCCCTCGCGCTAAGGGAAATTTGAGAATCCTAACCTCCTTGGGTCTTATTGGCATCGGGATTCTCGCAAGGTGATGGGCCAGACGCATTTCTCATCCTAACAAATCCAGAATGAGTGGAACTAACAAATCCGGACTACGTGACACTGATAGCAGGACTAAGGATCGCATCTCGCATGGGCATACATAACTTAATGGCTAACATATACTCCCCTTGGATAGTGAGTCACGTCTTGGGAAGATATGATGCTAAAAAAGACAATATGATCCAATGCTTATAGAAAGCCAAGTCACTGATCCAGGGCTTTAGAGAGTTTACTATACGGGAAGCCCCGTAAAGGGTTGGTAGAATGGCTGACGCCCTAGGCATGATTGAATCTAAGCATTGGGCTCATCTACCTAGACAAGTGCTGGTTGAGATTGTGGAAAATAAGCTCATAGGGGAAGCAGAGATTCCCATAGTCTGTCAAAACAAAAGTCCTACGTAGATGACTCCGATAGTGGATTATGTGATCAATGGAATACTCCCACTGGGTGAAAGAGATGCAAGACGAATGTGCGAGACATCAGGTCAATTTAGGATCCGGGACAAAGTCCTTTATAGAAAAATAGTCTTCTCAGCAATGGATGTGATGCGTAGGACTGCGACAGGCGTACTATGTCATTAGCAGCATTCATGAAGGGTCGTGTCGCAGTTTGACAGGACCTAGGTCAATTTTAATGGAAGCTCTACGTGGTGGGTATTACTAGGCCATAAGCGCGAGTAATACAAGGTTTTTGCCAAGTATAAAAATATCGTTGTTCCAGTCTCTTCGAATTGATTAAGGGATTACGTGCGACTCAGTTGTCTTTTGGTGGAAAACAATAGATTTGTCGTTGTAGTAAGGTAAAAATGCAAGACTTTAAAGTAAATGACGGGAATTAAAACTAAAACTAATTAAAACTTAAATGGTGCAATGTTAAAATTTTAAAAGTAATTAATTAAATGACAAAAATTTAAGCTCGACGAAAAGTTAATTTGACAATGTAATAAAAATGTTAACTTGAAATTTAAAATAGAGAAAGACAATTAAAATAGCACAAAAGAAAAATGGCAGGAAAAATAAATACTCGAAAATAAAACAGAGGATAAACAAAACCTGAGTCGGAATCCAAAATACTGTCACTATCCGGAATACCCAACAAAGTACTGCTTATCCGGAATAAGGCTGTCACCCTTATCCTGAATCTACTCCCAATCGTTATCCAAAATAACCTGCTTATCCGGAATATCCGACCTGTGCATTATCTGGAACAATGTTCGAATTGTTATCCGGAATTCTGCCCAAGCTAGCTATCCGGAATAATAGATCAGCCCCTTATCCGGAATCTGTGCCCCTTTCTCTTATCCGAAATATGTTCGATTCCTTATCCGGAATTCGTCTGGATCCACTTATCCGGAATCTGGTTCTAGTTACTTATCCGAAATACTCTCTCCTAGGGCTTATCCGGAATTGGCATGCAAGCCCTTATCCGGAATATTTGGTTCCGAAGCTTATCCGGAATTTGCTGCTTTCTAATATCCGGAATAAATCTCCAAAATGCAATCTCCAAAATGCAATCCGGAATAAGGGTGTTAATCCTTATCCGGAATCACACCCGACCTACTATTCGGAATACAAGGTACTTGTATGAATCCAGAATATGAGGGTTTTAAACAACCCGGATAAGCACAAAATTCGTAAATAAGCAAAACTAAAATTAAGCTAAAAACAAATAAGCAATTAACTAAAAACTTAACCAAATTGATTTTAAGAAAAATCTATTAAACCTAAATTTAAAAACTTTTAAAAACACTAAATAATAAAAATATTTAAAAACAACTTTTTATAAAAAATAAACTAATAAGCACTTAATTAAATTTAAGAAAAACACAATAAGTTATAAAATCAATAAGCTAACACAATCATAAACATAAAAACATAACAAATAATCAAATAAGCATGACAATAAGCATATAAGCATAAGGATTAAATCAAAACAAGAAAGGTAGAATGAGAGATTAATTAAAACTTGATTAAAATTAAGATTCAACAATTAAAGTAAAAACAAGAATTAAAAGCTTACAAATTTAAGGTGCAAGACAAGAAATTAAAGGTGCAATTAAGTAAAGAACATTAAGAAAGTGCAAGTAATTAAAATGGAAGAACTATTTTGTCAAGATAGTCAACACCTCCTAATGTGTTATTAGGAGGGTATATATAGTGATTAGGGAGGTTAAGAATGTGTTGGAAGCTTCCTTCTTTCTTTCTTTCTCGTCTTTTCGTCTTCTAAATTCTTCGACTTTTACGACTTTGTCTCCGGATTAATTAAACTCGTCTTGTAATTTCTTCATTAATTAGACTTGAGTTCTTCGGCTTTATTAAACTTCCGTCTTAGACTTCTCTTTGATAAATCTCCAGAATAGGCCTTGGACTTCCGTTCTTTTTGCACTCTTGATCTTTTGACTTCGTCTTTTGTCTTTTTCTTCGATAAAAGCCCGTGAAAGCCCATGTTTTCTTCCCTTTTCATATTTTGCTCCTAAATCACAACAAAAACAAAAACCACGCATAATCCGACATTTACGACATAAAATACACATTTTGGCTTGGTTATTATTATAATTAAGTGGTAAAAGGATAAGTGTTTTCACACTTATTAAATCCCCTACACTTGACCATCGCAATGTCCTCATGCAACGCATTAGTTACAAAGCAAGATTTACATTTTCTATCATAATCAATCCATCTTGTCCTTTATTAAAGAGATTACAAAATATTTAAAGGAAGAAAACAAGTAAAAAGATTAAAAACTTACCTTAGGGTTTTGGAATGTCATGAATGATTATCACCCTCAAGTTTCACGTTCCCCATACCAAGCTTAAAAACGAGATCATTGTTATTATAAGTTAGCAAACTAACACAAACTCATGTGGACCAATTATTCACTTAGACTCCCTTATTCCTAGGTGTATCTCTTATATTTTATTGTTGTCTTGAATGATCACGAGGATGCATTGTTGACTTATTTCGATAGTAATTTAGGCTGAAAATAAAGTAGGACGATTTAATCAATAGTTAGCTAAAGGACAAAATCTTTTAAAACTGCTTCTCGGGACCTAATAAAGTTCATATCTTGGCATAACTCGCTTCACGATTTGAGACTGTAGGGTCCACTAGATGTAGATCTTGCAGCCTGTCAGGAACGGTGAATGACTTCTGTAATCACAAGTCAATCCACAAAGAGACTCTATACACAATATGAATGCAGAATACAAATATAATAAAGAAGAACAGAATAACTATAAAGACTTGATCCTTTCTAAGGATTTCTAATATTGATAATCACTAGAACTACGTTTGGTGAAGGTGTCCATAACCCTTCTGCCTAAGGTTCCTTTTATACTACAAGGAAACCCTAATACAGCATTAAACAAAACGTGTAAAACTGATATGCATATCCTTTCCTAACATATCTCATGCATATCCTAACAGAATAATAAATAATAAAGTTTGACTTTGACCAGGACCAGGAGCATGACTTGCTCCTACTACTACTAGGACCAGGAGGAACTACATACCTCCTAGTCTACCTATTACATTCAACTATACCAATGGTCCTATCAATCCTCCCCTAAACTTGAATTTGACCTGTTGAGTTCAAGTTTCTTGGAAAACGTGCAAGAAAGCCCGAGGATTGAATCAGCAAAACTAAAAGCAGCATCAGCAATATGAGAGTCAGAAGAACCGCCGCAACATGAAACACTAGAAGCTTCTTCAAAGCTTGGAACAAATCAGCATCGTGTTGAATCTTTTAAGCAACATGAGCAGATTTCATGAGCCTTTACCAAGTAGCTGCTCGCTCTTGGGCTAGCCAGTCTTTCTGGTGAAATAAGCATCACCTTGGGAGACTAGAACCCAGCCCAACTCTTAGAACGTGAATCAACGGTGAGTGGGGGTACCCTGATGATTTTAGGCAAACCATCACAGCCGTCAACGGATTTGATATGTCTTTACCAGAAGCCGTACCCCTCTGGACTCGCCAACTCTCAGCAATGAAGCATCGGTGAGTTGAAAACCCTATAGCTTTAAGCAAGCTATTACAGCTATCAACGGATTTGAGAAAATCTTTACCAAGAGCTGTACCCCCTTGGATTAGCCACTTTTCAGTCTAGGACCATGGCAAGTGAAAACCATCCAGTTTTAGGTAACCTGACAACCATCAACGGATTTGAGAATCGCACCAGGAGCCGTACCCTCAAGGTGAATCAACTCTTTCTTGTCGATTAGACATGGTGAGTTGAGGACCATTTGTTGTGAGGACCAAGTCCAACACCAGGTGAAACCAGTAACCAGCACAAGCACAATTCAGTAACCAGAACCCATAGTGTGAAGCAGCAAATGGTATCATATTCACAAGTATAAAATCCAAGATGTGTTGAAAGTATAAGCAGATATTATATAAAAATTATATATATATATTTTTTTTGTTTTTTTTTAAAAAAAAACTTATTAGTTATTTATTTATTTATTTATTTTTATTTTTTTTAACTATAAAGAATGAAATTCACCAAACACTGTACATATTGGTGAAAAGAATGATAATTAGAACAAATGAACAAAAAATACAAAACAGAAACACTTACAACCCAACCAAATCACAGACCAGACGCAGCCTTCTTATCAGCTTTCAAACAAGCCTGGATGCCTTCCACCAATGCTGTGGCCATAAAGGACTCATTCCCTGATGGAGCATTGGAAATTTGCAAATGACTAGCCAACATAGCCTCCATTGAAGCAATCGTCAAAGGATAATCCACGTCTGTGAGCATGAAAACCATATGACCAGATTCCAGCTCCAACATATGCACACCACATCCTCCATATAACTTCCATCGCTGAATCACCCATTGCATCTGATCCTTCCATATACCAGAAACAGGAGCATGAGGAGGTGCATCAAGCATCAGCTTAAGATCAGCCCATATGCGCAGACCAGGCCAGGAAGACACAACCATGGGATCAAAAGGCATGCCAGAATCCACAAACCCATATAAAGCCATAAGATCTTTACGATCAGCCCAAGACAACACACCCTGCAAACCCGAAGCTAACCGCACAGACCCATCACTAAGAGTAATTCTATGGGATACCATACCAGGAAGAGTTGTGGAACGCTCAACCGTCCAACCAGTAATATGTCCATTTCCCAAAGGTAAATCAGAATCACTGTCAGAAGCTACATCAATCAAATTTTCAGGATCACGCTTCTCATAAGGGACCGTCTTGCCACGTCTAACATGTCGAGCCGATTTCTGGCGAAGCGAACGTCGAGGTGTGGGATCACTAGGTGTGGGTTCAACCTTTACCTTTACCTCAGCAGCAGCAGTGGGAGCAGGAGGATGAGACTCATTAGTTTGCCCACCCAAGGGATCAATAGGAGCTGCACTAGAAGTAGGAATTGATTGAGTTCCAGGAACGGGTGGTGATGGGGATGGCATATCAGGTGTAGCAGTGGTAGTGGTTGTGGTAGCAAAGGTGGTGGTGGTAGCCTGTGTGGTGGTGGTAGCAAGACCTGAAGAAGAACCCAAAGGAGCAACCAAAGGAGAAGTAGTGGTACCAACTGAAGTAGCAACAAAAACCGATGGACTAGCAGCAGAACCAGGAGTAGGGTCAGATGAAGGACTAGTAGTAACAGCAGGGGAAGAAGTGGGCTTCACACGATGAGAAGGACGGTAGATAAAGCGTTCCTGAATCGGTTGACTCTGATGCTTGACCATACGTTCATAAAGTGCCTTGAGCTCATCAAAAGACAAAGCTCGAACCCTGTCCCACTTCCAACCAGCTTGAAAATAAGCAGCGGACTGATACTTCACATATCGCTCATCTGCTTTCGCTCCTCAGTTCTTGATAAAGGTCTGTTCTTTCTCTTCTCACGAAGCTGTGCAGCAAGTGCCAACTGATGCTTGCGCATCAACACCATGGCTCTTGGAATACAGTTATGCTCATCCACATCGTCACCTAAAAGATCAGTGAACTGGGCATAATCCCTGGTAAGAATTGTCAAAACCTGCATCCAATCACTGTCATTCCAATGCATTGCATCGTGCTGAACTTGTTCACGCCTCTGCTGTTGAAGCGCCTCCGCCGCAGCCCTATCAGCCTCATCAATCTCGGCTTGAATCCGTTGAGCAGCCTCCTCACCTAGCCTATCCTCCTCAAGCTGTCTGCGGGTACGTTTGCGAGGTGGTGAGGGAGCATCAGTCATTGGGGCCTTCCCCTTTAAATCATGGGATGGACCAGCATTGGAACCAGTAGCAGGACCAGAAGCCCCATCCATAGGAGTGGAAACACCAGCCGGAGAAGGAACATTGGAAGATGTCGGAGGAACCGGCAAATCCTCATACAATTTATCAGCAAAGGCAGCCTTTGCCAACAATGTCAAACCATCCTCAACACACTCCTTGACCTCCTCATCAGAATCAGAGTGGATCACATGCTTCTTTCGTCGTCTTTGCTGAGTCTCCAAAGCTTTGATGCGATCAGCCAGAAGAAGAACAAACTCCCTAGTAAGTTTCCGATGGTGATTCAAATCAACTTCCAAGGAAAGAATCTGCCCATGATACCTGTGCATAAGATCAAGTAACGACATAAGTGTAATAGGCTCCTCCGCCTGCCCACCAAGAGGACTTGGGCCATGGAAGGCGTCATTGGAGCCTGAAGCAACAGATGGGTCAACATTTGGAGTACTAGCACCAAAAGGCTTATCAGCAGAGTGTGGAGCAGGACTAGGAGGTGGAGTCTCCACAAACGGAGACTTCTATGGTACTGAAGAAGGACCAGCCTTGGAAGGGGATGGTCTTTCAACCACCACCTCCTCAACTAGCTCCTCCTCAACCACATGAGAAGCACCACCAGTAGGAGCCTCCTCCTCTATAGGATCATCATCAATTTCAACTACATCAGGAGGACCCTGAGCCAGCCCCAACATGGCCTCAGTAAGGGGCCTCTATTCCCCGGTAAACCCATGGACCATATTATAATACACTTTTGCAGTAAGCTTAGACGGCATATGTTCAGACCTATCACGAGGAATGCAAACCAGTATTTGTTGTAAAAACCTAGGATACATAAGAAACTTCTTTCTAGAACCAACATTAGATAGATTACTAACCATCCCCTCAAACAAATAATGAGAGAAACTAAAAACTCTACCCTGAGCCAAGCAAATGAGACCAGTAGCCAAAGGAGTAGGGAAAGCATCCCAACTCCCAGACTTGGGACTTAAACAATGAATCAGAAAATGCACCAAAAGCTTCCATTGGGGGGAAAACCTATTTTTCTGGAAGTTAAACTTCCCCCCATGATTGTACCCTATAGCAGCCATCCCCTCCAATACCTCCGAATTAGGGAGGGACTCAACACCACCTTCATCTTGAAGATGAAGAGAAGATCGAATAGAGGCCTCAGACACCACGTATGGACGTCCATCTATGGTAGCATGGAGTTCACGTGGACGACCAACCACAACCACAAGACGAGCAGATGCCCAAAGTTGACGAATAACACTATCATAAATAGTGGTACATACAGTAAAATCATACCTTAGGTTTGAAGCCTCAATGAAGTCCAGAAAATCTGTAAAATCATCACGATGAGGACCATCACCTAGAAAGGCGACCTTGTTGTGAGCAGGTTGGTATACTAGGGCAGCCATGGATCTTGATTAATCGATTGAAGGAGGATCTTGGTTAGGGTTGAGAGAGTAGGATCGGTGTTGTGTGTGTGATGAATGGAATGATTAAGTCAAGGGGGTTAATTTGACCATAAAAAGGAAAGTAGTAACTGTTCATTGACCCCTATTAATGGGGGGTTGCCCTTTCAAATTACACATTATTGCATAGTAACCACTTGCCCCTTTTAACATAATTCCCAAATTCCAATTTACCAAAGTTAATTAAAAATGTAAATACCAGAATTGGAAGCGTTGACTAAAAGTCAAAGCACACAATGGTCAGACCAGAAGCAAAATGTGGTCAACAAAGGACAATAAGAATGAACAGTGTCCCAGACCAGTACCAGAAGCCAATCACCACTTGACAAAGAAGGATTTTGAACCACCAGAAGCCAACCAATTACGACTAGAAGCTAACCAATGAGGACTAGAAGCCAGTCATGAAAGAATATAACCACCAGAAGTGAGCAAAATCCTCCACCAGGAGTAACACACACCACCAGAACCAATGTAATATGTTGTTAAAATCTACCAATACGTTAGTCTGTCCAAGGAATATGTACACAAAGCCTCCCCTTAGGCTTAGCCTCCCCTCAATCCTAGACCTCAAGGATTTACCATCCCAATGTGAACCACCAAGTGGTTGAAACGAGGACCATCAAATGCTTTAGTCAGCAAATCAGCAACATTATCATCCGTATGAACTTTAAGAACCTGTATCAGCTTCTTCTCATTGGCATCCCGTATAAAATGATGCCGAATTTCAATATGCTTTGTTCGCTGATGAAAAACAGGATTCTTCACAATGCAGATAGTGCTTTGATTGTCAATAAAAATTTTGGTGTTCATAAAAATGAAACCATAATCCAACATCTGATTTTGGATCCACAAAACCTGTCCACAACAACTAGCAGAAGCAACGTATTCAGCTTCTGTGGAAGAAGTAGCTACTATTGTCTGTTTCTTGCATTGCCATGAAATAAGTCGACGACCCAAAAATTGACAACCACTAGTAGTAGACTTCCTTTCATTATTAGCACCTGCATAGTCACTATCACTATATGCTTCTAGAACAAAAGGTGAGTCTCTAGGATACCATAAGCCCAGTTTAGGTTGAGACTTGATATACTTGAAAATCTTCTTCACTACATTTAAGTTCGAAACCGTTGGAGTCACCTGGTGTCGAGAACAAGCACTTACGGCAAACATGATATCCGAACGTGATGCAGTCAAATACATGAGGGAGCCAATCATAGACCTGTACATGTGAACATTGACTGGGGGGTCTGGCTCATTCTTAAGTTTGACTTTAGCAACTTCATAAGGAGTTGCTGCTGGTCTAAGAGGATCCATGTCAAACTTCTGAAGGATCTCATGAACATATTTATCTTGACTGATGAAAATCCCATCCGATTGTTTCTTGACTTGAAGACCAAGGAAGAAAGAAAGCTCTCCCATCGCACTCATCTGAAATTCGCCTTTCATCAAGTGTTCAAACTCATCACACCATTCCTTCCTAGTAGAACCAAAGATAATGTCGTCCACATAAACCTGAACAAGGATAATGTCCTTGGTATTCCTCCTAAGAAATAGTGTTTTGTCAATAGTACCCCTTCTATAGCCATTCTTTAACAAGAAAGTTGAAAGACGCTCATACCATGCTCTAGGAGCCTGATGTAATCCATAAAGAGCCTTGACCACCTTGTAAACTTTCTTGGGATGAAGTGGATCTACAAAGCCCTTAGGTTGAGTGACATACACCTCCTCATCAATTTTGCCATAGAGAAATGCACTCTTGACATCCATCGGAAACACCGTAAAGCCCACATAAGAAGCAAAAGCCAAAAATAGACGAATGGCCTCAATCCTTGCAACAAGAGCAAAAACTTCAGTGTAGTCAATGCCCTCAATTTGAGTGTGGCCTTGTGCGACAAGCCTAGCTTTATTCCTTACGACAATTCCCCGTGCATCCTTCTTGTTCTTGAGAATCCATTTGGTATTGATTGCAGTCTTTCCATCTGGTAAGTCAACCAGAACCCAAACATTCTGAAACAAGAATTGCTGCATTTCCTCCTGCATAGCCTCCACCCAACTTTGATCCTCAAGAGCATGAGAAACTGACCTAGGTTCCACCTGTGAAAGAAAACAAGCAAACAAACAGTATTGAAAGTCCGTATGATTTTTACGCTTTTGATCTTCAATATAGCTCACAAGAGCATGATGATCAGACGAGGCCTTCTTCTGCATTCCGCGTGTCTTGACAGTAGAACTAGGATCTCCAATGATTTGAGTGGTAGGATGATCTTTGTGTGATTGCAAGACTGGATTGGAAGAGACCTCCACTTCTGGTGCCAAGTTATTGAGATCACCAACAAAGTCAGCATCATATGAAGCAGTGTTGAAAATCCCATCTACTGGTTGTTTATGAATATCATCCAGCTTGGTAGAAGACTTCTTTTGATGGTTCCCTAAATTAGAAGGACTGGAGAAACAAGTATTGGAAGCAGACTCACTAGCTGGAGTACCAGTAGGTGATAAGCTAACACTAGGAGCAGAAGCTGGGGTACCAGCTTTGTCAGTAGACGTATCCAAGGGAAACTCAAAACCACCTTGAGCAGCTGCTGTAGTAGCTTCTTGTTGTTGTTTGAGTAGAGTGTCAAGCACTACTTGGGAATCCAGTACATCCAATGGAGTTGCATCACTAGGAGGAGTAGGAGAGACTGTGGTGGAGTAGGATAGAACCACAAAAATGTCATCCTCATCATCTGAATCAGAAAGACTAGAAGGAACACCTGTACTAGAAGTTGCAAACACTTGTGGACCTGTATCATGGTTAGTTTTGAAACGAAAATATCCTAACGAATCACTAAGATAATCAAGATCAAAATACCATTCAGGACCCTTGCCTTGGATGTTTGACTTCTCTTCAAAATACCTGAGATTTATAGTTTCAATGATCCGCTTGGCTTGGAGATTGTAGACACGATAAGCCCGAGAGTGAGCTGAATATCCCACAATGTATCCTTCATCTGCCTTGCCATCAAATTTCCCCAAATAGTCACTAGTATTCAGAATGGTGACTGGACACCCAAAAGGCTTCAAATGAGCAATATTAGGAACGTTGCCCGTTAGAAGCTCATAAGGAGTCTTATTGTGAGGATTGGTAATAGAAACCCTATTCAAAACATAACTTGCAGTATTAACAGCTTCTGTCCAGAACATGGTTGGAAGCTTGGAATCAGCAAGCATAGTTCTTGCTGCTTCTATTAGTGTCCTGTTCTTTCTTTCTTCCATGCCATTCTGTTGAGGAGTCCTTGCTGCACTATAATCTCTTTTGATGCCCTTAGCATTACAAAGTGCTATGAGGTCTTTATTTTTGAACTCGGTTCCATTGTCGCAACGAATACCTTTAACCTTCTTGGTCAACTGGTTCTCAATAAGGGTAAGAAAATCTCTAAGAATTGAGTAGGTCTCACTTTTGGCAGCCATGAAGAACACCCACGAAAACCTACTATAACCATCAGTTACCAACAGACAGAATTGTTTGTGGTCAATGCTTCTAATGGAAGTAGGACCAAATAAATCCATGTGTAGTAGCTGCAATGGTTCAATAAAAAGACTAAGAGCAGTAATGGCCTTGAAGGATGCTTTGTGCTGTTTGCCTTTGCTGCAAGCAATACAATTTATATCATTTCTAAACGACTTGGGAGGTAAACCAGAGACCAGATTCAGATTTGCAAGTTTGTGAATGGTCTTGAAGTTCACATGCCCCATCCTTCTGTGCCATTGAGTGGCTTCATCTTCTGAGGCTTTAGCAACTAGACATGCTAGTGGACCAGTAGGATTGACTTCATTAAGCTTGATGCTATAGAGATTGTGTCTTCTAGGGATTCTGAGCAGAACTTGTGAGTCATCCGGAAGCTGAAAATCTTTGGAGAGCACAAGTGCATCAGTATCGGTGAAGAGAACAAACTGCTTCTTGTCACAAATCTGAGAGACAGATATCAAGTTGAAGTGCTGAAGTGCTTCCACATAGTAGACCTGCTCAAAATTTAGATTAGGTGTCTTAATTGTTCCTTTGCCAGTGATCCTGCCTTCACCCCCACCAAAATAGACCTTGCCGCCATGAAATGGTACGAAGTTAGAGAGAAGACTTTTATTTCCTGTCATGCTCCTGGAGCAACCACTATCAACAATGCCTAGACTAGGATCTTGGTATGGAGTAACCTACAACAACAAGATAATAAAAATGCAAAAGTTAGTGTCTTAAGGGGACCCAAACCTTTTCAGGTTTGAGCCTGCCTTGTGGATCTTTAGTAGAGAGCCAAGAAGATTGATGAGATCCACCGTTCTTCCTTGGTTGCCTATGCATCATATGGGTATTATTATTTGACCAAGAACAACCTGCTGAGGGCTTAACAGCAGTTCCCAAACTTCCCAAACCAAAATACGTGTGGTCCAAATTATGTGGATAAATTAGATTAAAATTTTGAAAATAATTACTGGCGGTTTGTAATCCAATGTTTCTCCAATGATCAGAAGCTAAAGGAGAGGACCTTCTAGAAGAAGAAAACGAATGAGCACTAGGATTGAGTCTTCTAGAAGTAAACGGGGCAGCTCCTGGTGGACCAGGAGCAGGAAATGCATGATTAACAGAAGCATGTGTGTCATAAAAATCACAATCTTTAATTAAATGAAATGCACTTCCACAAACAAAACATGTTTTAATAGACCTTTTATTAGAGTGATATTGTTTCATACTGCCAACATTATTACACACAATTCTAGGAGGAACATTCTTCCTAGGACTCAATAAACTAGGACCAGACACACTTGACTTAACAGCAACTCTTTCTTCACACATCCTAGCACCAGTAGCAGCATGATCATTCAACTTTGAACTTGTAGGTCTTGACTCTTCACTTGAACCACTAGATGCAGAGTCACTGGCTTTGTCACTGAAAGTACACGAGACAAAGTCATTATAATTAGTAGAACTTTTTGGGGACTCATGCATCTGTGATCCATCCAAGTCATTATGCCATGAAGTGGGCATAAAAGTTCCAGTAAGAGGGGGAGGGACAACATGCATTTCTGCAGCTGGTTTAAACCTATTGTAACTAGGTTTTCCCTCGTCCTCTTTGTCGGCATCGAAGAAACTCGAAAAAGATAAATCAAACACATCTTCTGAATCAATATATTTTTCAAATCCTAACCCTCTTTTAGTTCTACCAAACATGCTACTATCAATTAATTTTGAAAGATTTTTAGGTGCCTTTTGCCATTTTTCAAATCTCAACATTGTAGCATCTAATTTATCTTGCATCTCCTGTTTTTCTTTGATACTGGCATCTCTTACTTTTTCTGTATATTTAAGCATATTAGTTGTGTTTTCTAAATCGATGCTTAGTATCCGGATTTTATCCTCATACTCACGTTGAGTATCTTGTAGCCACCTCTTTTGTTGTTCTAATGTGTTTAAAGAAGTCTTATAGGCTTTAACCTCTAAAAAATACTTATCATTTTGATCATTTACTTCATTAAATTGGGACAACAATTCTGAGTATTTATCATGACAACCAAGAGGACAATGTTGTACCTGAGGTGAGATGCCTATTAGAGCAAACTCGTCTGCTTCTTCTGCATCAGAGAGATTCCCAGCAATCATTGCAAACACGTCAGTCGTGGATTCAGCTGATTCCAAAGTGGAAGCCTGATGATCATTCCAGTTGACCATAGAGTCAACTAATACCAATGCCTTCTTGTCATCTTTTACCTCCTGAACCTTAAAAGCTGAGTACCTGCTCTTCTCCTGGTCATTCTTGCTAGGGCACTCCCTTGCAAAGTGACCTTGTTGCTGGCAGTTATAACATCGAACCTTGCTTCTGTCGAATCTTGCTGGCTCCCGAGGGTTGTAATTGAATTTTCGACCTGCTTTCTTCTCAAACTTGTGAACCCTAAGAGTGAGCATGGCCATCTGCCATTTAAGATCCATTTCATCCATGTCAAGTTTATCGACCTGTTTGAAGTCATCAAAAGCAAGTTGTTGTTGAGCATCAACATCAGCCACAAAAGAATGAAGAACGGCTTCTACCATACTACTAGACTTGGCAGTAGGATCAGGAGCAGAAGTATGCTGAAAAGTATGTTGAGAGGACACAGTATTGCTTGGGCTACTAGCATATGACATGGGACTAGATGCCATAGAACTCACAAAAGCAGAATTAGCAGGAGTGGGAAAAGAGTCACTTGAATATCCTCTTACATGAGGTTCAAAAGTTCTGAGCTTATGAAAAAGATCATCAAAGTTGAGATAGTCAAGCCCACCTTTGGCTTTGAGAGAGATCACCACCTGATTCCATGAGTAGGGTAAGGCTTTAAGAAACCTTGCATTAATATCACCATCATCAGGCTTTGAACGAAGTTGATTCAATTGGCTCAATATCTTCTGAAACCTGTCATACCCTTGATGTAAACCTTCAGTTTCTGAGATTTTGAATTCTGTGAATTCATCTCTCAGCATGGATCTTCGCATTTTCTTTGACTCCTCATTCCCACCAAACATTGATTTTATACCATTCCAGATCTCTCTGGCATCATCCAAATGGTAGAAGTCACCCATGTGATCATCAGGAAGAGATTGAAGCAAAATCGTTTTTGCTTTGACCTCCTTCTGAATAGCTATAATTTCTTCATGAGATTTAGGGTCAAGAAGAGTAATATTACCATTCTTGTCTCTTCCAGTTAGCTTCCTGCTGTTCCCATTCAGAATAATCTTCCAAAGGTCTTGATCAGTATTGGTGATCCACCATTCCATCTTCATTGCCCAACTATCATATTCATCCTTTTTCAGAAGAGGGAATTTACCATTCGTGTTGGAAACCGTAGCAACGATCTGCTGAGGTTACACAATTTTAGGAGTGCTGTCTTCTCCTGTTTGAGTAGAAGTTGAGGCAGACATGATAAAACAAAATTGTCAGAAAATGAGAAAACTTGATTCTTCTTGTATAGAGACCATCCCAGGCTCTGATACCACTTGTAGGGTCCACTAGATGTAGATCTTGCAGCCTGTC
Organism: Glebionis coronaria; assembly: GCA_025667525.1. Taxonomy (NCBI): domain Eukaryota; kingdom Viridiplantae; phylum Streptophyta; class Magnoliopsida; order Asterales; family Asteraceae; genus Glebionis; species Glebionis coronaria. Next base: position 556,086,994 of record CM046875.1, on the reverse strand, counting down.
AAGAACGGTGAATGACTTCTGTAATCACAAGTCAATCCACAGAGAGACTCTATACACAATATGAATGCAAAATACAAATATAATAAAGAAGAACAGAATAACTATAAAGACTTGATCCTTTCTAAGGATTTCTAATATTGATAATCACTAGAACTACGTTTGGTGAAGGTGTCCATAACCCTTCTGCCTAAGGTTCCTTTTATACTACAAGGAAACCCTAATACAACATTAAACAAAACGTGTAAAACTGATATGCATATCCTTTCCTAACATATCTCATGCATATCTTAACAGAATAATAAATAATAAAGTTTGACTTTGACCAGGACCATGAACACGACTTGCTCCTACTACTACTAGGACCTGGAGGAACTACATACCTCCTAGTCTACCTATTACATTCAACTATACCAATGGTCCTAATAGAGACCTTTCTCGGACCGATATTTGGCAGTGACTTCATACTTCAAATCTTGCGAGACGTTCATGAAATAATGGTCTTCTCTTCATAATAGGAATTTCTTCACTTGAACTTTTTGAGAGATTCTTCATATTTGGACCACGACTTCTTCATTTTTCTCCAATCTTAATTTGGGACTTTGATATACAACGATCCGCCTCCTTTTAGGACTTGGATCTATTTATCCTCATACCTTGTTAGGGCCTTTTTGGATAGACTTCTCCATGATCTTTAGGGGAGTATTTGATTTTCGTCGTGTGTCTCGATCCTTCATAATTATTTTTGATAAATGATTCTTCACATCACTTTGGATCTTTAGCAACAAAATGTAGCCCTCATGCCTTGTTAGGGCCTTTTCGGACTCGCCAATCTTCGCATCCCGCTTCAATAAGTTATGCCTTGGCTATGAACTCTAATCAATACCGAGCAACTTTTAAACGATCTTGGGCTAGAAGCTAAGTAACTTTTCAAATCGTACAACCTTATTTATTGCAATTAAATTTATTAACAAGCGATGGGAGAAAAAGCTTACAATCAACTCACATAAATTCATGAAAGAATACCAAACTTATAATTGACTCTATCATCTCTCGTTCTCCATAATTTAAAATCTCAAGGAATGAGACTCGTGGATGCTTAGCCTATTAAATCAAAGTTTTGGGTTTTCAAGTCATCTATAGGATCTTGCAACTTCTTAGACTTTTTCAAGTTTAGAATTCGCGTTTTAAAGTTCCCTTGATAAACGACTTTCTAGGATCAATTATAGGAACTTGCAAAAAGTTCTTGTTCTTAACCCGTAAGAGTTAAGACTTTCGTGTTTTAAAGTTCTCTATATAAAAGCCTAGCAAAAATTGACTTAAACACGTTAAGGATACTAGCTAGAGTAAACTTAGATAAGTAAACTCGGGTTGAGTCAAAAGATTCACAATGTTTAAAAAAAATAAAACCACTTTATTAAACTTTTATTCTAATAAAGAAAGAAAATAACTATAACAAAGGTAAAACTACTAGGCCAAAATAGATCAAAATTTTTGAAAAATGTCGAAAAATCAATTTTCTGGTTAAAATGAGGACAAATACAAGGAAAAGCCCACTTAACTTCGATAGAATGCCCCCTACACTTAATATAAACATTGTCCTCAATGTTTAAGCATGTGGAAGTAAACTCCCCTACACTTAGGACATTGTACACGTTGTTTAAATCTTGCTAAGGAAGAGACAACTAAAGTGATTCCTATTTTACTAATGAAGAATATAATATAGAGAATCAAAAGAGTTTAGGATAGAACCGGGAAGACGGGAACACGGAATCACGGGTCGTCAAAAGTCATCAAGAATGGATCTTTGAAAGCTCGAATCCCTGCACAGCATAAGAAAGAAAACAACAAACACATATTAGGGTCTCTGCCTACACTTATTATAAAAACAAAGAAAAAGTTGGATAGATAGTCGGGTTGCCTCCCGAGAAGCGCTTGTTTTTGTTAACCGAGTCACGAGCCTGACTCGGTCTTGATTAGCATAGGAAGAAGCTTGAAACACATCCATCGGGATCAAATACATGGTTTTCGTCCATCAAATAGCACAAGGTTAAGGCGAACAAGGCAAGCCAAAGAAGAGTAGGCAAGGTTCCCTTAAGCAAAGATAGAGCACGGTGGTAGCAAGTGTGATGAGATGCAATCATATCTCCATGGTCTCCAAAAGTCTTTCCTTTTATTTCATTAGATGGATACTGAGATGGCTTTAAAATTGCAATACCGGGGTCGAACACCTTTTCCTTTAGGGGAAAATAAGACTCAGGCTCAGTAGACCTTGAAGAGGATCCGCTCATAAATCACACAATCTCATCCTCAGAAGGGGGATAGAGAGGTGTCAAGACATAAGTACTGCGGATATCGGTGTCGTCCGGCTTCTTCTCCTTTGAAACGGGTTTCTTCATCAAAGTCCAAAGGAGGAGAATCACTCTCATTTGGGAAGTAAGTGTTGAGAAAAGTAGCAAAGTCTTCCTCAAATGAGTAGTCATCCAAAGTAGGATCAAGTGTTGTTGGCGGAGGATCTTCATCAAAAGTAGGAGCAAGGTCATCATGAGAAGAATCACTCGAGAGAGTATCAGCCTCATCAAAATCATCATAAGTGGGCCTGTCTGGATACTCAGAAGTAAAATTATCATAATCATCCCCATCTGAACTAGAATCATTATCATAAGCATCATAGATCGGTGGAGAATCATAAATTAGTGGAGGATCAGAATTGGAGAGAGAATCATCCACATCATCTTGGAACAGTGGATTATCATAGCAAGAATCGAATAGAGGATTGTTGTAGACGAAAAAATCATCAAGCACATTTATCATATTCACTGATTCTCTTCCATTGGTTTTGGTTGTGATCTTCCCCATTTTAAAAAAACTTGTGCGTCATTCCCGACTCTTAAGATTAACTCACCTTCGGCAACATCGACTAAATCTTTTCCGGTTCTTAAGAATGGCCGAGCAAGTATTAACGGAATACGAGGGTCCATTTCATAATCAACAACAACAAAGTCGACCGGAAAAGTGAAGGTGCCAACTTTAATGAACATATCTTCGGCAATACCAACGGGGTAAGCGAGAGTGTGATTTGCTAGCTCAAGAGTCATCTTTGTTTATGTAAGGTCGGGTAATGATAACTTTTTCCAAACACTTAAAGGCATCAAATTTATACTTTCCCCAAGATCGGCTAAGGCAGTAAATTCTTCGGTTTGGTTAAAAGTACATGGTAGCACAAAACGACCGGGATCTCCAAGTTTTTCCGGAAGTTCTTTAAGAAGGATTGCAGAACAATTTTCATTCAATAGAGTATTAACAAACTCGACCATCTTCTCCTTCTTATTAAGCAATTCCTTAAACATCTAAACAAATTTAGGCATTTGTGCAAGAGCTTCAACAAGGCTAAAGGTGATGGTCAGTCCCGAAATCTTCTTCAAATAGTTCGACACTTGAATGTCATCCTTGGTTTGCAGTTTGGCCTTCTCTAAGCGAGAAGGATAAGGAATGTTAGGTTTATAGGTGGAAGGTGGGGTTGGTGAAGGGTGTTTCTTGGGTGCTTCTGCATGCATAGGTGGAGACGGTAATGGAGAACTAATACTAGGCGTGGGAGTAGGAGGGATAAGTGGTGGTGGAGGAGGTGTAGATGGAGTAACTAGGGGAGGGGTAGATGGTCCTACTAAGGTTGCTCCACTGCGTGTAGTAATAGCACTCACATTCGCTCTTGGGTTGGTGACGGTATTTGAAGGTAGAGAGCCCGAAGTAGAGGGTTGAGGAGTTGGTAAGAAACTAGCCAACATATTCTTCAAATCATTTGTTTGAGTGCTAAAAGAGGTTTGTATATCATGTCGAAGCTCGGATCTAATATCATTACCTTGCTTAGTGATATCTCCTTTCAAATTAATGATTTGGCTTTGAAGATTCTTGATTTGCTCTCCTTGGGTCCTCATTAAAGTTTCAACATCTTGATTAGTGGGTGGTGGTTGTTGAGCGGGTGGGTGATAAGGATTAGAAGCTCGAGGTGGGTTTGGGTTACTCCTATTGTAATTGTTAGGGTTGTGGTTTTGAGGAGAAAAACCGGTTGCAAGAAAGTTGTTTGAACGGTAACTTAACAAGTTACGATCACCTTGTTGTCGAGCTTGATGGTTTTCCGTTGAATAGTTACCATAAGCTGCATACACGTTTTCCGGATTGTCATGAGTAGAAGGACAATCAGTGTATGAATGAGGACCGCCGCAGGTCTCATAAGAAATTGCAACAGCTTTAACTTGTTGTTGTTGATTTGTGGCCAAAAGGTTGCATGTTTTTGCTCATTTCGACCATTGCGCGGGTCAATTCGGTGATATCAGGGTTTGAAGAAGTAGAACATTGACTCTCGGGTTATTCCTTGAAGATGCGGATGAATCCCAATTTTTGTGATGAGTAGTCATGCTCTCGATAAGCTCTCTACACTCCTCGGGTCTTCTTTTCATAAATGTGCCACCGGCGGCTGCATTAATCGTATCACGATCACGAAAAGTTAAACCGTTGTAGAAAGTATCAATTAAGATGACGGGGAGCATGTTGTGGTTTGGACATCGATCAATCAAGACATTATATCGTTCCCAAGCATCAAAAAGTGATTCATCAGGTTCTTGTGTAAATCCACTAATTTGATTTGGAAGGCTCGTGACCATGGATGGTGGAAAGTAGCGCGACAAAAATCGTTGAGTCATCTCATCCGAAGTATGAATTGAATTCTTCGGAAGACGATCAAACCATTTTTCGGCATGGTGGATAAGGTGTGTGGAAATAGGTGAAGGCGAAGAAAATCCATAGTAACACCGGGCAACTTCATGCTTTGAGTAACGGTAATGAACTTGTCGAGGTGTTTGTTGGCATCATAATCCGGCAATCCGCGAAATGGACAAGTGTTTTGAACTTGTTGGATCATGTGATGCTTCAACGAAAACTCTGGAGCCGTGATTTGCATCGGCGCAATCGGTCCTCCGCGTCCATTCATCGTTGGTTGACAAAGTTCCTCCATCGTTCTAAGATCAGGTGGGGGAACATTGTTGTTGTTATTATTGTTGAGGTGCGGTGGGTTATTTTTGTTATTCACACCAGCCATATCTAAATCTTCACGAGTCTCGGGCTCTGAATAAGTTGAAGATCTAGTACGCATACACCTGCAAAAGCAAAAGAAAAAGATACCAAAGAAATAGAGAATATATATGTACGTGTTACAATAAAAATAAAAATCTTTTTGGATTTTTGATTTTTTTTAAGCAAGTATATAACGTTCACGAGTGAACGGATCCCAAAATTCAACGCGTCTCTCACAGAAAACCGTTAATATTTACGAAAAGAGCCGGCAGCGGCGCCATTTAATACAAGATTTTTGCCAAGTATAAAAATATCGTTGTTCCAGTCTCTTCAAATTGATTAAGGGATTACGTGCGACTCAGTTGTCTTTTGATGGAAAACAATAGATTTGTCGTTGTAGTAAGGTAAAATTGCAAGACTTTAAAGTAAATGACGAGAATTAAAACTAAAACTAATTAAAACTTAAATGGTGCAATGTTAAAATTTTAAAAGTAATTAATTAAACGACAAAAATTTAAGCTCGACGAAAAGTTAATTTGACAATGTAATAAAAATGTAAACTTGAAATTTAAAATAGAGAAAGTCAATTAAAATAGCACTAAAGAAAAATGACAGGAAACATAAATGCTCGAAAATAAAACAGAGGATAAACAAAACCTGAGTCGGAATCCAAAATACTGTCACTATCCGGAATACCCAACAAAGTACTGCTTATCCGGAATAAGGCTGTCACCCTTATCCTGAATCTACTCCCAATCGTTATGCGGAATAACCTGCTTATCCGGGATATCCGACCTGTGCTTTATCCGGAATAATGTTCGACTTGTTATCCGGAATTCTGCCCAAGCTAGCTATCCGGAATAATAGATCAGCCCCTTATCCGGAATCTGTGCCCCTTTCTCTTATCCGGAATATGTTCGACTCCTTATCCGGAATTCGTCTGGATCCACTTATCCGGAATCTGGTTCTGGTTACTTATCCGGAATACTCGCTCCTAGGGCTTATCCGGAATTGGCATGCAAGCCCTTATCCGGAATATTTGGTTCCGAAGCTTATCCGGAATTTGTTGCTTTCTAATATCCGGAATAAATCTCCAAAATGCAATCCAGAATAAGGGTGTCAATCCTTATCCGGAATCACACCCGACCTACTATTTGGAATACATGGTACTTGTATGAATCCGGAATATGAGGGTTTTAAACAACCCGGATAAGCACAAAATTGGCAAATAAGCAAAACTAAAATTAAGCTAAAAACAAATAAGCAATTAACTAAAAACTTAACCAAATTGATTTTAAGAAAAAGCTATTAAACCTAAATTTAAAAACTTTTAAAACACTAAATAATAAAAATATTTAAAAACAACTTTTTATAAAAATTAACTAATAAACACTTAATTAAATTTAAGAAAAACACAATAAGCTATAAAATCAATAAGCTAACACAATCATAAACATAAAAACATAACAAATAATCAAATAAGCATGAAAATAAGCATATAAGCATAAGGATTAAATCAAAACAAGAAAGGTAGAATGAGAGATTAATTAAAACTTGATTAAAATTAAGATTCAATAATTAAAGTAAAAACAAGAATTAAAAGCTTACAAATTTAAGGTGCAAGACAAGAAATTAAAGGTGCAATTAAGTAAAGAACATTAAGAAAGTGCAAGTAATTAAAATGGAAGAACTATTTTGTCAAGATAGTCAACACCTCCTAATGTGTCATTAGGAGGGTATTTATAGTGATTAGGGAGGTTAAGCATGTGTTGGAAGCTTCCTTCTTTCTTTCTTTATCGTCTTTTCGTCTTGTAAATTCTTCGACTTTTACGACTTTGTTTCGGGATTAATTAAACTCGTCTTGTAATTTCTTCATTAATTAGACTTGAGTTCTTCGGCTTTATTAAACTTCCGTCTTTAGACTTTTCTTCGATAAATCTTCAGAATAGGCCTTGGACTTCCGTTCTTTTTGCACTCTTGATCTTTTGACTTTGTCTTTTGTCTTCTTCTTCGATAAAAGCCCGTGAAAGCCCATGTTTTCTTCCCTTTTCATATTTTGGTCCTAAATCACAACAAAAACACAAACCACGCATAATTCCGACATTTACGACATAAAATACATGTTTTGGCTTGGTTATTATTATAATTAAGTGGTAAAAGGATAAGTGTTTGCACACTTATTAGCGAGGATGCACGAAGTTTAGTTATTAAGTGAAAGGATTGCCAAACCCATAGGATAATGCATTGCCATTCACAGCAGGATCTAATGCCCATCATGGCACCATGGTTATTCTACAAGTGGGGAAGTGATATCGCGAGTACTTCCTCCAGGGTAATTTGGGGAATCAAATTTTTGGTAGTAGCGATGGACTGTTTTACCCAGTGGATTGAAGCCAACATAGCTGCAACGGTTATGGACGACCGGATAAAAAACTCATATGGGAAAACATTGTTTGTCGTTTCGGTTTGCTATGAGAGAAATTCTCAAAAAATAGTGAGCGATTCGTGAGTAATCTGTTAAATGTTGACGAGCTGCGCTAAAGGTAACACAGTGGCCCGTGTCAATTAAGTATCCACAACCCAGCGGGCTGCAGAGGAAATTAAGCCATAGCTGGGGAGATAGGATCAAGGCGTGGCGAAGCAATCAGGGTCACCTGGAATGAAGAAGGGATTAAATCATCGTGAGGGAAGCTAAGGTCGGGTCCAAAACAAAGAGGGGACTGACGTTGGAGTTGGTAATGCTTCATTCGAACCAGGTGATTTTGTTTACCACATTAGTGATCAAGCTGCCTGCACAACACATGGACAACCAGACCTAAATCGGAAGGACCTTACGTGGTGACATAGGTGTTGAGACAAGGGGCTTACAAGTTGTGCGACATGGATGGCCGTGACTCAGGCCAATCATGGAACGTCTGCGACCTCTAGAGGTGTTATCTTTAAGGCCATAACCTCCGCATGGATACCTTTTATTTGTAGTCAGCTCCCAATAAATATCCATGCATTTCTTTTTTCTATTATGCATTATGTTTTCTTATTTCAAAATTTGCAAGTATTAATAAAACGTCGCTGTTCCTAGCTAGTCCCGTGGCCCTTTTTCTAATGTGATTATTGTTTCTTTAAATGGTATCATTCAATTATATTCATATTTGGCCCACCGACGTACATGTACTTATCGTTTCTATGTGAAATAAGAGGATTGAGTGAACCTACTAATTAAATTGTCGTATTAGAGGGATGCAACCCCATCAACCACGGATCACGTATCTTTGTTAGACACCTTACTAATCAAGACATTGTAGTAAGTTATGCATACCACATACTTAATGATGGACATGTGAAAGAAACACTGTGCATGTCTAAAAATATTTTGTCAATAATTTGACACTACTTATGGTGGTAATGGTACGCCGCACATAGTTACACGTTTCAAACCATAAGTTAGTTGAGATACACCTTCCAATGTATACTTAATATGACTACCTGTAAATGAAAATATCGCACTAAAACGATTTACGTTTTAATCATTCTTAACTTTTTGTTAATGACAAAACATCAAACATACTTTAATGTTTGCATTACAATAAACACATAAGTCTTTTTAATCCATGAACTTATGTTCTAAACTTTTATAAAAAGTTTATACACTTTATATACTTTAAGTGTAAAAATAAAATGGACAAAATGCATTATTACCTCTCTATCTCTATCTGATATATAAAGTCAACTAGGGGTAGATACAATGTTTGAGTGTGATCTTGGACAAATATTTATGAGGCAACAAAATTCAGACCCAGTGGACCCGGACGGACCCTTGGGTAAGGGGGCCTACGGGTTGCGTGGGTGTCTAATGATTTTCCCATAAATACTAAGCTTTGTCCAAGCTTAGATCTCACCGCTCTTCTATCTATCTCTCTAAATTTCTTTACATATATCTGACTCTCTAACCTTACTCTAATCTTATATATTGTCTCTTGTGATTTAGATCTTTGTACATTTCAAGATCGATTACGAGAACTCTCTATTCTAAGCTTTGATCCTTAAAGTCTTCACATTATGTGAATGTGTTATGTGTTACCTATACAATCGCTATTGTTGCACCCATTCTTCTACCTACTTGTGTAATAGTGTGATTAGTGTTGTAAACCATAAATATATAGTGTAAAGGGCGTTGTTGTACCTTTGTAAACAACACGACATCTTAGCTTAGGTGTCGTTAAAGATTGTAAGCTTAATTGTGAAGGTTTCTCCACCGGTGTAAAGGAGATTCGTTTACTAGTGAAGTAGAACTCTCGAGTGGATACTCGATGAGTGGAAGTAGGGGCAAGCTAAGTGAGATCTTGCTAGGCCGAACCACTATAAATTATTGTGTATTATGGTTTGCTTCATTCTTGCTTCACTTCTATTAGTTTGTCAATCACGCAAATCTATATCCATAATATTCATAAAAAAGTTTCAAAGTAATTAAAACTAATCAGTAAAAACTATTCAGCCACCCTTCTAGTTTTCTACAATAGGCATCAAGAGCTACGTACTCAAGATCTTTGAAGTATATGTACATTAAAACTTGAATCGATCCATGGATTCTAAAAATTACAAAGAAGATTCATCTATGCAAAGACCATCACTCTTAGAAATCGATGGTTTTATATATTGGAAAAACCATTTTGAAACTTATGTGAACCTAAGGATATAGATCTTTGATACATAATCATTGAAGGTGATTATGCACCAACGATCAGAAATATTACTACTAACTAATTCGAAGTAGTGCCACGCGAAAAACCTACCGATGATCAAAAGAAAATGTTGGCAAAAAACAATAAAGCCAAAATGATGCTTTGCAATGCAAAGGAGTATGAAAGAATCTTCATGTGTTAAATCGCCAAAGAAATTTAGAATTCGTTAATACTCACACATCAAGGAAACTCGCAAGTCACGAATAATAAAATTGAGCTACTTGTTCAACAATATGAACAATTTTCTATCCTTGAAGAAGAGTCAATTGATGTGGGATTTTCCCGGTTCAATACTATTATAACTTCACTAAAAGCACTTGACGAGTCTTTCTCCAATAAGAATTTTGTGAGGAAATTTCTTAGAGCACTTCATCTAAAATGGAGAGCTAAAGTCACGACTATTAAAAAATCTAAAGCTCTTTCAAATTTTTCATTAGACGAGCTCATCGGGAATCTTAAGGTGCATGAGATGGTGATGGAAAAACTCCGAAATCATCAAAGAAAAGAAAGAAAAACAAAGATCTTTGGCGTTAAAAGCTAGAATTAAATCTATTGATGATGAGGAGTCCGATAGCGATGACGAAGAGTACGCCATGGCCGCTCGTGATTTCAAGAAATTCTTCAAAAGGCGAGGAAGACTTGTGAAGCAACCATTTGACAACAAGAAGACACCCCGAAAGCGCTTTGACATCAAGAAACCCAAAGATAAAAGGAAATGCTTCCTATGTGGTGATCCAAATCACTTCATTGGTAATTTTCCAAAGACCAAACCGAAAACATAAAGATCTTTCGTAAGTTGTTCTTGGAGTGCTAGTGATGATGAAGAAGACGACTCTAAAAAGGAAGAGCTAGCTCTTATGACACACGAAACGAACGAGGTATGCTTGAAGGTTTGACTTAAACTGGATGAACCGATGAAGGACAATGGATGTTCGAGACATATGACGGGTAATAGAAACCTTTATAGCACCTACACATCAACGGACGGAGGTAATGTTATTTTTGGTGGCAACGTCAAAAGCAAAATCATCGGCAAAGGCATGATTTCTAATGACCACGTCACCATAGATAATGCTGCTCATGTCGAAAACTTAGGATTTAATCTACTTAGTATTAGTCAACTTTGTAGTAACAAATGAAAAGTTCTCTTCGAAGAAAACTGGAAATAAAATACTAAAAGATGGCATTACCATAGCAAATGAAATCAGGAAAAATAACATATATGTGATGATGTTTAATTCATCAAAAGACGCCATTTGTTTGACCACTATAGATGACACCTCTACCCTTTGGCATAGGTGTCTCGGTCATATCAGCATGGGTCTTTTACAATATTTGGCCAACAAAGATCTTGTTTCAAATCTACCAAAAGTAAAATATAAACAACACTTTTGTGAAGCATGTAAAACAGGAAAACAAACACACTCAAACCATAAGGCTAATAATGTTGTGTCCATAACTAAATGTCTTGAACTTTAACATATGGACTTGTTTGGTCCTTCAGCGGTGCAAAGTTACGGAGGTAATCTTTACACTTTGGTCATCGTGTACTCAAGAAATACTTGGACAAAGTTTTTGAAAACTAAAAATGAAGCCTTTGACCATTTGAGATTTTAAGTAAGAAAATTGAAAATCAAATAAATTGTCGAATTGTGTCAATAAATACGGATCATGATCGGGAGTTTGGAAATGAGGTGCAATTTGAAGCATTTTATGACGTCAAAGGTATCACACATAATTTCTCGGCTCCTGGAACACCTCAATCAAATGGGGTAGTTGAACGCAAAAATATAATGCTTCAAGAAATGAGTAGAACAATGTTAAATGAGTCAAACATGCCTAAAATGTTTTGGTGTCATGCGGTTGATACCTCAACATATATTCTCAATCGTGTTTTAATTAGACCACTTCTTGATAAAACACCTTATGAAATATTAAAAGGAAGAAAACCGACCATTGGATATTTTAGAGTATTTGGAAGCAAATGTTTTAGCCTCAATACTAAGGATTATCTCACCAAGTTCGATCCAAAGTAGTACGAAGGAGTTTTTCTTGGATATTCTCAAAATAGTAAAGCTTACATTTTTCTAAATAAAGAAACCATGTGTGTCGACGAATCGTTAAACATAACTTTCGACGAAAGTCCACCTCCTTCTAGAATATCACCTTTGGTAGATGATGATCTAGTTGAAAGTCAAGCCAATAACCAAAAAGTTAATCTTGAAGAAGACAAGGGAAATGAACCATTAAAAATTGAACCTTTAAATATTAAAGAGTCAAAAGGTCATTCTTTAAACAATGTCATTGGCAAACTAAATGAACGGACCTCAAGGTCTTAAGCTCAAAATGAAAGTAATTTCTTTTGTTTCGTATCTCAAATTGATCCTAAAAATATTGATGAGGCCATTACTGATGAAAGTTGGGTTCTTGCTATGCAAGAAGAATGAAGTTAATTTGTGATTAATGATGTTGGGTACTTGGTGCCGAGACCTAAAAACCAAATGGTAATTGGAACAAAATTTATTTTTTGAAATAAAATAAATGAAAATAGTATCGTGTCGAGAAACAAAGCTAGACTTGTTGCTCAAGGGTATAACCAACAAGAATGTATAAATTATGTCGAGAAACAAAGCTAGACTTGTTCCTATGAATTTTACTTGCTTATGCTTGTGCACATGATTTCAAACTCTATCAAATGGACGTTAAAAGTGATTTCCTAAATGGCTTTATAAATGAGGAAGTGTATGTTGCACAACCTCTCGGTTTTGAAGACTTTGTAAAACCAAATCACATTTATAAACTCAAAAAGGCTCTTTATGGTCTCAAGAAAGGTTGTAAAAATCGCTAGGCGCTAACTCGGCTGACGGGTAGTGCCTAGCGACTAATCGGTTAAGCGGGGATTAATCGAGGATTAATCAGATTGGGTTTTTATATATAAAATTAGAAATTTTTGATATTATATGCCTAATTTAGCCGATTTAGTTGGTCTTAATTTGACCAATTATGCCTGATTTGTGCGAATTTTATCAATAATCGAGTTGTCTAATTTAGCCTTTTTTTGTCCGATTTGACCAACTTAAGCTCGATTTGGCCGAATTTTATCTGATAAATCGAAGTGTTGACCAATTTTATACGATAAATCGGCATTTTGACCGATTTTGACCAAAACGATTAATAAGGACGATTAATGAATATCAAGGCGGTTGATGAGCGCCTAGCGCCTAGGCAGGGATTAATCGGACGCCTAGAACGATTTTTGCAACACTGGTACTCTCAAGCAAGCACCCAAGACATGGTATGACTAACTTAAATCTTTTCTAATTAAACATAATATTCAATGGGTCAAGTGGACAATACGTTGTTCACTAAGAAAAAGGGTCACACATAATTATTGTTCAAATATATGTTGACGATATTGTTTTTGGGTCTATATGTCAAGAACTTTGTGATGGGTTTTCTAAAATTATGCATGATGAATTCAAAATGAGCATGATGGGTGAACTTAATTTTTTCTTAGGTCTACAAATTAAGCAAATGGAAGACGACATCTTCTTTAACCAATCTAAATACATAAAAGAAATGATTAAGAAATTTGGACTAGAAGAGTCTAAACCAACTAACACTCTAATGTTAACGGAAACTAAACTAACCAAAGATGGTACTAATGACTATGTTGATAGCACCAAGTAGCGAGGTATGATTGGTAGTTTACTTTATCTCACGACAAGTAGGCCGGACATTATGTTTAGTGTTTGTATGTGTGCTCGGTTTCAAGACAATCCAAATCTATCACATCTTGAAGCTGTCAAGAGAATCTTTAGATACATCAAAGGGACAACTCATCTTGGACTTTGGTATCCCATAGGCACGGGAATGGAAACTATTATCTATGCAGATTCAGACCATGCCGGTGACTATGTGGATAGAAAGAGTACAAGTGGTGTATGTACATTTATTCGATGTTGTCTTACCTCATGGTTCTTTAAAAAGCAAACGACACTTGCCATTTCTACAACCGAGTCCGAATATGTGTCAGCGGGAAAAACATGTCAACAAGCACTATAGATGAAACAAGCTGTTGCTGACTATGACATCAAGTTAGAAGACGTGACAATTTTCTGCGACAACAAAGGAGCCATTAATCTTAGCAAAAATCCTATGCTACATTCACTAACGAAACACATCGAAATTCGGCATCACTTTCTATGAGACAACGTCTAAAAAGGTAATATCTCCATAGAAAAGGTATACTCGGAAGATAACATAGCCGATATTCTAACTAAACCTCTTAAGAGTGAACCATTTAACTTGCTAAGACTAGGATTAGGATTAATGGAAATCTCGTCTTGAAAAATAAAGTACTTTGTCCCCTGCACAGATGGAACCCGTCAGCCCCCTTCCCCCAAGGGGCCGTCGGACTGAAGGGTACTCCAAAAATTACAGTTAAACAAACACCCAACACATATTACGACACTTTCAGTTTATGCAAAACACGACCACCACCATCACTTTTCCATCTCTCTAACTAATCTAGGCTGCAAGTAACCATTTTCTTTGTGTTAAATCACCCACTGTAAGTATCTTTAACTTCTATACATTATTTTATTACTGCATTCCTCTTAATCTGAGTCTAGGGTTCTATTTGATTACACAAATCGAAATTGGGTATTCATCTAGATTAGTAAAATTAACCAATGCATTAGTTAAATGTGATGTTAAAATTACTTGGTATGCATAATTTCTCAAACCAAATCAATAGGCATTACTGTAAATCCCTAATTAATCAAAAGGTTTTCAAAAATCATTCTCACTAATTAGGTAATGCCAAAAAATCACTTTTGTACATTGTACATACCAAATATACAAAAACAATGTAAATCATGGCATACGGACTCATGAACGCTAAAGGAATTGCATAATTTATATGCATTTTCGGGTACTTTCATTTGAATCTATATTGATCTTTTAGAGCGTTTGGGTTATCTCAAAAATATGCATTCTTCATTCCATTTACAAACAAATTTTGGGTTGAGATAACCGCACCTCCACATTTGTTGCATATAGGCACACACTAGGCATTCCCCTAACTATTTTCCTAAATTTTACTAACTTGCAAAAATTATGCCTTAGGATCAAAAATGCCGGACGCTTCGACCAAGAACATAATAACACCTCGTAACACCCCTATTTTTACCCTAACGAAGTGGAACATTACTTTGGGGTATTACTTCATAAAACACAAGTCATAATGATAGAAAACAACTTAAAAGAGTGATTAAATCAACTTTTTTCATATATCATTTAAAATTAGAGTTTTACAATATGAGGTTCCCAAAATCTATAATAATAATTTCAAACTTGTGCCTCTTCATGTCATCTTTATGCTGATCCATGCTATCAGTCTCAAATACCTAAAATATATGCTTAAAAGTCAACACAAAGGTTGAGGGAACTCATAGGTTTGTAATAACAGTTTTGAGTACATGTCTACCACTTTGAGCTACGTTACTATTCGCTCACATAAATCAATATCTTATTGCACTAAGCTTATGACATCAAAACTAACGTGAATTCACCAAAGTGACCATCATGACAGGATATCATGACAAGTAACTTGCAGGTCCAGGTTACCCATTAATTCTAATAAAGTATGCTCGATTACCCACACGAACAGGTAACATAAACAAGATTCGTTAGTCCCAATAGATCTATTTACCATATTAGCGCACACGTATGTGTTTAATGACTCATGAAATTTGGGAAAACAAGTTAAAGTTCAGGCACTTGTGCAATAACATATATCAGTAAAATCATACAATTCAAAAACACATGTATTTTCTAGTTTTAACATATATCCCCCTCATGGTTTTTTAAATCATTTAAAAAACATCATAAGTGAGGCCATGAACTCACCTGGAATCCATAGAGTCCGAGCTACATCAGATATATTTCATTCACAAACAAACAACTTGGTCTCACAAACAATAACTTGGTCTCACACAAACCTGGATCAACACATTCTGTATAGTATCAAGTCTTTGAACTTGAGTTCAATAATTTTAAGTATTAATTATGTATTCTTTGATTTACAAAATTGTTGTAATTATAGCGTCATTGTTCGGGACATTATACTCAGAAGCCATTCTATAAACGCTTGAGGAGTGAGGACACTTTAAATCGTAAACCAAACCACTCAGTCAGAACGTAATATCAAGATGGAACATCTTTGTACAAAGATCCTAATGTTTCGTTTTTTAGTATCGTTTTGTATCGGTATCTAATCGAATTGATATAACAATTTTAAGCTTGACTTTATTGTTTTTGGTGATAAAAGGTTGAATGGTAATCTATGTCTACTTGGCACAAAGCAAGTAAAAATGTAAAATATTATCTATTACTACGTATATATACTAATCTAAAAACATATTGAAAATACCACATTTATTTCAAAACAAATACAAAATCAATAACACTAAAATCAATTCTAAAGCTATTAACAATCTTAATAAAATTGAAATTTGTAAATGTGAAAATTAAATCTACACTGATATACGACCCAAAAGAATCCCAATGAAGGAATCAAATGGTCTAGTAACCACTAACAGACCCATAACTAGTATAATCAGAAAGGACCTAAACTGATACCATTTAACTAACAGTTCCTCACTAAAGGACCTACAAACCTAAAAATGCTAACAGAATGCCCAACTAGATAACTTAGGACTATGGTTGAAATAAAAGCATACACACTTAGGGACCAAAACGGATTTCTCGAGAATATTCCTACAAATATTACCACAAGAAGTTGAATCATATTTCAGAATTTTATAACCTACTAATAAAGGCAAAATCTTAATAAGAGCTATTCTCAACAGTTAAAGTGAATGATCTAAACTCAATCGTTACCTATCTCGCATTTTATGACATCGAAATCAGAAAACCACATCTAATTCTACATGAACGCTTATACTATACAACTCAACTCACGGACTGAACTATGCGCTCTTCTAGTGGAATCAAATTTGGGCAACAACAACCTAACTAACTACCCTGTGTAACCTAACAGTGAACTAATATCAATTAGTAACTTGTAAACCTTGTAAATGCACTTTAAACCTACTGTGACTTTCTAAAGCTCACAAATTCTTGACATGATTAGTTATGAGGTAAAACTAAGTGAACTCTAGGCTATATAACTAGAAACAAAGTTATGACAACAAGTATCTAATACTAAATCAACCAAATTTACTCTTAAATCTACTGTGCCAAACACCCGAAATGCATAAATTATACAAACTGAAATTAAAGAAAATCTATTGCAGTTAAACAACTAATGCTCAATAATCAAACAGGTAGAACCTACAATAGAACAGCTAGCAAACTTAAAATACGAAGAAAACTAAAATGCAGGAAAATAGAACTTCGAACTTAACCGTTTGTATTAAAGCCTCTGCTGTGGGCGAAGCGGAGCGCTGAGCTCGCTTGTTCTCTACTATTGATTATGCCAATATTACAAACCTTCTGACCTCATCACAAATTGTTGGGAATCTAAACTTATTAGATTCCCTGATCATTGATTTAAACATAATTAGGCTGATAGATAGTCCCTTGCCTGTGCCTAGGAGGCAGGCAAGTTTCGCAAGACTCACAGAGATCCAAGTCTCTGTGAGCAACCTCAGAGGAGTCCATGTCAGAGACATTGTCAGGGAAGTCGAAGATTACCTGAAGACATACTCCTTGGCTGTGATGGATAACAGCCAAGATGTATCAGGGACTCTGAGGGGTTGAGAGTTAACAGGGGTGGCAATACCCTGATAACTCTCAGCACACTTTGGACATGCCATTTGTGTGTTCGAGTCTATGAAGAATAAGGAAACTGTTTTTGACAACTGTTCCTTAAAGCATAATGGAAGACTACCAAGAATAGAAGGACATCATGTGACTGATGTGGGAACTTGTAAAAGCTTGTGTAGTCAACATCAAGTACTGTTTAAGTCAAACTCGTAACACTATAAATAGGATGTGTATCCATGCATTAATGTTTAACACTTTGAGAAATTAAGAACATTAGTGCGTATAACTTAGTGAATCAAACAGCTACGACTGTATTCATAAGTTAGGGTTTAATGTTGTTCAAAGTGTGCACAACACATTGTCATCAAACGGTGTTATCCATAACACTTGTAATTCTTTATTATACAATAATAAGATTACGTTTGAAAAGTAATACCTTGTGTTAATTAAGTTAAGATTAGGGTTTCCTGCATTGATTAGGGACTTTCAATTGGTATAAGAGCGGTGTTTGATATTAAAACCTTCAAGAAACATCGTTCTCAGTTTTATAATCAAGATCCACCATGCCGGAAACTTCTAGCCCACAATCACCTTCCACAAACCCATCTTCACCAAGACTTAACCCTCCAGCCAATGACGATGATCTACCTCAACTTCTTGACTCAAGAGGTGGATCACACGTAACCAGTGTACCAGTCTTTGATGAAGAAGACTTTGCCAGTTGGAAGAGTCAATTTCTTGTATACCTTGATGGACTTGAACCTTTTCTCTTAGAAATTTTAGAAAATGGTCCATATATTCCCATGGCGCTTACATCCACTGAAGAAAACCCTCTTCCCAAACCTGTCAAACAATGGACTTCAGCTGATAGGAAATTAGCAAACCAAGATAAACGTCTCAAAAGCATCATAATTTCCTTTCTTCCCAAGCATATCATGAAGTCTGTCATTCAGTGTCCCACAGCTAAACAAATGTGGACATACCTCATTCTTGGCCATGAAGGACCCTCTGAAACAAGAGAGACAAAGATTCAGGCACTCAGACTTCAGTTTAATGCCTTTAAGTCACTTGAAGGTGAAAAGGTTCAACAAACCTATACTAGGCTGAAGATTCTTCTAAATGACCTTGCTATGAATGATGTCACTATTGGTCAAGCTGAGATCAATGCTACTTTTGTCAACAGCCTTCCAAGAAAGTGGCTGAGCATGAATCAGACTCAGAGAGCTAACAACTCAATCAAAAATGATACCCTTGCTCAGCTCTATGGTAAGTACAATTATGAAGAAGGGCTGATCGATACTATCTACAAATCAGAGACTGAAAGATTTGTAGTTCAAGGAGCATCTTCCAAAGCTTTGATCTCTACAACACATCCTCATGACAACGATTCTGATATTGAAGAAGATACCCGTAGCAGCCAAGAGTTCTTGTCAGACCTCAATGCAGAATTCCATGAAAGAGCATTGCTAGCCAACCAAAGAAGATACTACAAAAGATCTGGAAGAGTAGGATCAACTAGCAAACCAACTGACAGGTCAAAAGAAACATGCTTTTCCTATGGAAAGCTTGGACATTATCAAAAAGATTTTCCTTCCACCAAGACATCCTCACCCTCTTATCCATCATATTCATCCAAACCCTACAAGTTTAAACAACATAACAACTCATCTCAATCCAATTCTTCAGACACAGAGAAGAAAGATTACAAAAATAAGTACAAGGCACTTAAAGCTGAGTTAGAATAAATGAAATTGAAGATTGAAGCTATGTCCAAAAAGAAAGGTGGTGAGAAAAAGACAGAGAAAGGGTTGGTTGCTGAAACTTATGATTGGAATGATGAACCACTGACTTCAGATGAAGAAGACACCACAAGAGTCAGGGCTTTTATGGCGATAGCTGAGGATGAACCAACTGTTGGAAAAGGTGATGCTAGATCAGGACAATGGGTTGACATCACAATGAAAAAGGTACACAGGCTTTTATCTATGTCTGATAGTGATGAACGTAAGCATGTCCTTGATTACACCATTATTGATTTGCACTTTGTTGAGGAACAAAGAAAGAACCTACTTGATAAGTTTCACTCTATTAAATCTGAAATGATAAATGCTAAGGCTGAATGTGAAACTCTCAGGCGGGTTAATTTAGAGAAAATATCCCTGCAAAATGAAGTAGCTAGATTAACCTTGAAAAACATAGCTTTAAATGATCAAGTCTCTGAATTGAACAAGATTATTGAAAAATGGCTGTGTGCTAGGTTTACTATTGATGAATTGCTTAGGGATGAAGTGCCTGCTGACTTAAACAGGGATATAACTGCTAAGAATAAAAAGCTGAGGATTCTCACCAAACCCAAAGATATTGTCTTTAAATCTACAGAGACTATTCATATGTCAGATACCTCTTTGACTAATGACCCTGTCTCTGAAGATGTGGCTGAGCTACCACCTTTGCCCAAACTCCCTGGAGTTGAACCTAGCAGCTCTTCTAGATCTGCTAAGGACGAACTTAGGACAGATATTGAGAATCCTCCAGCCAAAGTTTTTCGTGTGCCTGCTAAACAAACTGGTAAACAAGTAGCTTTTAAGCCTGTCACTTCTAAAACTGTGAATAAGGTTGACCCCACCACTGAAGATCGCCTGTTGTCTCTTATGAAAGAAGTGGAACTCTTGAAACAACACATTAAGCCTTCCGCTGAATGCTCTACTTCTCATGAACCTAAGTCAGTCCTAGGTGAACCCAAAGGGGAAAGGTTAATCAAACCTTATTGCAATGTATGTAAAAATTCTCACCATTCGACCTTAGATCATGACAGACACATGGCAGCTAAAAGAGCTCAGACACCCTCTAGGGACAGACCACAGAGTTCCAAAAGGCAACAGGGAAATTACAAATCTTATCCTCCCTGTAAATTCTGTGGGTTCACAGACCATCACTCAGACGAGTGTGGTGACTTCCCTGGGTGTGATATCTGTGGGAGTTACAATCATGAAACAATGAACTGTCCATCCCAACGCCAAAAGTTTTTCAGGAACACAAGAGTTGCTAACAAGCAATTCAGGGAACCCACTGGAAAGTGGGTTCACCATAGGAACTAATCTGTTTCTATGTATATGTGCAGAAATATCTCAAGGAATCGGTATGGTATCTAGATAGTGGCTGTTCTAGACACATGACAGGGATTCAACAATACCTGCACAGATACTCAAAGGAGCCAGGTCCCAAAGTGGTGTTTGGAGATAACTCTTCAGGTGACACAGAAGGATATGGCTCAGTGAACTGCAATGGAATCACTTTTACCAGGGTTGCATATGTGAATGGTCTTAAACACAATCTTATTAGCATCAGCCAATTATGTGATGCTGACTATAAGGTTTTGTTTACTAAGACTCAGGGAACCATATTCAACAAAAACAATGATGTTGTGCTGATTGCACCAAGAAGGAGAGATGTTTATGTCATCAACATGGCTGTGTGCTCTGAAGACAGTTCAAATTGTTTTCTTGCCAAAGCCTCTGAAAGTGTCAACTGGCTGTGGCACAAAAGACTGTCTCATCTCAACTTCAAGAACATCAATAAGATAGCCACTCAAAATTTGGTTGCTGGTCTACCTTCAGTAATGTTTTCCAAAGACAAAACGTGTTCTGCCTGTGTCAAAGGAAAACATCACAGGTCTTCATTCAAGACTAGGCAATCATTCTGTATTGACAAGTGCTTACATTTCCTTCACATGGACTTGTTTGGGCCTGTCAAACCTCAAACCATTAATCACAACAAATACACCTTGGTCATAGTTGATGAATTTTCAAGATATACATGGGTGTTCTTCCTCAGAAGGAAAAGTGATGCTGCTGAAACCATCATGTCCTTCATCAGACAGGTTGAAAATATGAATGATGTTAGAGTCAAAGCTCTAAGAAGTGATAATGGTACAGAATTCAAGAATCATCAACTTGAATCATTTTGTGATGAAAAAGGGATTTCTCAGAACTTCTCTTCAGCTGGCACTCCTGAACAAAATGGTGTGGCTGAAAGAAGAAACAGGACTCTGATTGAAGCAGCAAGAACTATGTTAAATGGTGCATCCTTACCAAAGCAATTTTGGGGAGAAGCTGTTCACACTGCCTGCTACACTCAAAACAGATCAATCATTGTCAAAAGACATGGCAAAACCTCCTATGAAGTTTTCAGAAAAAGATCTCCAGACGTCAGCTATTTTCATGTGTTTGGATGCCCTGTGTTTATTTATAACTACAGGGATAAACTTGGAAAGTTTGATGAAAAAACTGATGATGGTTTCTTTTTGGGATACTCTCCAACAGCCAAAGCCTTCAGAGTATTCAACATCAGAAGACAAGAAGTAGAAGAAACATTCCATGTCAGATTCAATGAAGATGATGAAGTCATACAGAGAACAGGAACAGAGGGTGATGAAGTAGATTTTAATGAAAATATTTCTTTCCCAAGTGATGAGTTCACAGAACCCAGACCTACCAGTCATCATCACTCCAACACTCTCACTCCTTATGTCCCTGCTTTTGACCCTCTGTCTACTCACAACATAGAAGTTCCTACTTCTCAGGAACTTGATGAAGAAGAACCTCAAATCTCTGATGGTCCTTCTCATGATATTGATGACTCACCAACTCTTCAAATCTCTGAAGATTCTCCTGCTGATAATGTAATAGCTTCCCTTGATATGGCTGAAGAAGACTCTGACACTGAAGTAGTCTTTGAAGAAAGCCCTCCTAGTCAGCAGGATGAGACTCAAATTGTACCAGTTGTGCCCTCAAGTACCCCTGTTCTTGAATCCCCTGCTCCTCAAAATAAGTGGTCAAGAGATCAACACATTCTTCTTGTCAACATTATTGGGGAACCAAATGCAGGGGTCACAACCAGACAGCGAATCCAAGACTCAGAGTCAGCCTCAGCCAATGAATGTCTATTTGCTGAATTTCTTTCACAAATTGAACCTAAAAGAGTAGCTGAGGCTCTGGTAGAAGAAGGATGGGTAGCTGCTATGCAAGAAGAAATCAATCAGTTCAAAAGGAACAAAGTATGGACACTAGTGCCAGCTCCACCTGGAAAGAATATCACAGGCACTAGATGGATCTATAGAAATAAGATGGATGAAATTGGGAACATCATCAGGAACAAGGCAAGACTGGTAGCACAGGGGTTCTCTCAGACTGAAGGAATTGATTATGATGAAACTTTTGCACCTGTTGCTAGACTTGAGGCCATCAGAATCTTCCTTGCTTATGCTGCCTATATGAACATCACTGTGTATCAGATGGATGTTAAGAGTGCCTTCCTCAATGGTGATTTGGCTGAGGAAGTGTATGTTGCACAACCTGAAGGATTTGAGAACAGCGAGTTTCCCAACCATGTGTACAGACTTCACAAGGCAATGTATGGTCTGAAACAAGCTCCAAGAGCATGGTATGAAACTCTTTCAAATTTCTTATCTGAAAATAAATTTATCAGGGGTTCTATTGATAAAACACTCTTTACCTTCAAGGACAAGAGTGATTTCATCATTGTGCAGATTTATGTGGATGATATCATCTTTGGGTTAACAAATGTCAATCTTAGTAAACGTTTTGCTAAATTAATGACCAAGAAATATGAGATGAGTATGATGGGTGAATTAACTTACTTTTTGGGCTTTCAAATTAAACAATGTCCTAAGGGAATTTCTATTTGTCAAGAAAAGTATGTTAAGGATTTACTTAAAAAATATGACTTAGCTGATTGTGCATCAGTGAAATGCCCCATGCTTCCACCCAACAACTTGGGCCCTGATGAGTCAGGGGTCTCTGTCAATGAGACTTTATATAGAGGTATGATTGGGTCACTGATGTATCTAACAGCCAGTCGTCCAGATATCCAATTCTCCACATGTCTCTGTGCAAGGTACCAAGCTAACCCAAAAGAATCCCATCTAGTGGCTGTCAAGAGAATTTTTAGGTATCTCAAAGGAACACCATCCCTAGGTCTATGGTATCCAAAGGAATCAGGCTTTGATCTCAAGGCCTATTCAGATTCAGATTATGCTGGATGCTGTATTGACAGGAAAAGCACTTCAGGCAGCTGTCAAATCCTAGGAGGAAAATTGGTTGGATGGAGTGCTAAGAAGCAAAACTCTGTGGCTATGTCTTCAGCTGAAGCAGAATATGTCGCTGCAGCCATCTGTTGTGCTCAGGTGCTCTGGATGAAAAGTCAATTGGCTGACTATGAAATCTTGTATGACAAAGTACCAATCTTTTGTGACAACACTAGTGCCATTGCCATATCCAACAACCCTGTTCTTCACTCTCGCACCAAACACATTGATATCAGGTATCATTTTATCAGGGATCATATAATGAAGGGAGATATTGAGCTCCATTTTGTTCCCACAGAGCTGCAACTAGCTGATATATTTACAAAGCCTTTGGCTGAACCTTCGTTCAACAGGCTAGTTGCTGAGCTAGGGATGCTCAATATCTCAAAGCCTGTGGCTTGATATTAAATGTGTTCATTAAATGATTGATTCTATATTAAATGTTTTTCACATGAAACTAGGTAGTTACTTTCCAAGTAAATGCAAAAAAAACATTCTCAAATATTTAATCATTTATTTTTCGGATAACGAGGAGACAAACTTTTTGAAAGGTCAAGGGGACCCACTTGAGCAGTCATTTTCGCACCTTGCATTTAATACGGATGAATAACTGTTCACTTAAGTTTGAATATATATTGTCTTCTTTCTCTTCTCACCCACCACCATTCTAAAATCTACTTCTCTCTCTAAGTTCTTATCTCTCTCAACCATCCGCCATTTTCATTCACCTTCAACCTTAAATCCATGGCGTTTCCTGTTCCAAAAGCCTCCAATGTTAACTTCGAGATCAACGAGAGCATCCTCGCCTCCAACAACGCCATTGGATGGATTAAGGCACCAAACAACACCTATTCAGATCTGGTAAATTTCAATCAGAATTGTGACCTAAATGAAGCCTTCACCAAATCTCCATCCACTTTTTACCAAGAATACCTTAGGGAATTCTGGTATTCTGCTGAAGTAGTAGAAGACACCATTACATTTAGCCTTTCATGCAATGAACATCCCTTTGCCTTCTCCCTTAAAGACTTTTCTAGTGTGGCCGGACTAAAACATGGAGATGAATGCCTGAAGGCAGTTGACAAAAAGGCTGTCAAGGAAGCCCTGGCCACACTCAACCCTTGCCATGACGTTAACCCTGCCCTCACACCAGCTGAAGTCCTCGCCAAATCCCCTCTGAAGATTAAGTATTTCACTCCTATGTGGCGTGTCCTCTTCACCCACATTGTGAAGTCCCTGGGAGGAATGCAGGGATCACAGGATCAGATGTCGTTTAATCATCAGGCTATTGCGTATGGATTAATCTGGGAGCTGATGTTGACGTTGGAAGCATCCTATTCTCAAACCTGGTAGAACAACTGAAGGGAAGGAATCAGGTCAGGGAAAAGAACATCTGTTATGTGCGCTTCCTGTCCCTGATCTTTGAAAGTTTGCTGGGAGAGAATTACCACAACAAGGCCTTGACTGCTCTTAAGCCCTATCGCATCACAGGCGCCATCTACAAGGAAATAGGAGCTGAGGATATCCCTGTCACCGCCCCCATGCTGAACGTGGCCAACCAGGTACCAAACGCTGAGAAGCCCTTGCTCCCTTCCTCTGAGAAGGTGATTACTTCTAGTGTCGTTGGCAAGTCTATGTCTTTGACCTCTGGGCAGCACACTACTAAGTCCAAGGCTTCATCTGGCCAACAGCCAAAGAAGAAGAAAATCCCCTCTTCTTCCCACTCCAAAGCTGTTATTAAGGCCAAGGAAAAGAAGACTGACACCGCCTCTGGTCCAGATACTCGTGTGGATTAAGAATCTTTGGCTGACAAACAACAGGCGTCTAGTGTCTCTAGGTCAGCAGAGACAACAGGAAACTAGCCAAACCAAGCTGATATCTCACAGGTAATCAGTGTACATTTTTAGAGGTTCACAAGCAACCACTCTCATTTGTCTGTAGGAGAGAGTGGTGAAGTTAGGGTAATCCTCGACCCATAGAAGTCTGTCTTTACACTTAGAATACTTTAAGACTTCTGTACACCCTGTCTTTGCACCAGGGAATGATTCATTTGTGTTTATAAAGCACCCTGATGACCCTGAACCCTCTAGACAGTATTCAGGCTAACAACAACCTGAATACACTAATGTCTCAACCTTGATCAGCTGTACTTCACACAGCCTCTTGGTTCCCTCCTTAAAAGAGTCCCAAAGGATTTATCCTTTCAGGGGGAGCTGAATCATCACCCTCAGCTTTCCTAAGGGAAGCGTAACAGGCGACCTACAACAACATATGTTTCACTCTTAAAAGAGTCCCAAAGGTTTTACCTTTTGGGGGGGCTGAATAATCACACTCAGCTTTCCTAGGGGCAACGACTGGCGATCCATAAACAACATATGTTTCACAATCAAAAGAGTCCCAAAGGTTTTTTACCTTTTGGGGGGGCTGAATAATCACACTCAGCTTTCCTAGGGGCAGCGAATGGCGATCATTAACCACACTTTATTCACACTTAAAAGAATCCCAAGGATTTATCCTTTGGAGTGGCTGAGTAATCACCCTCAGCCTCTCTGGGACAGCGAAATGGCGACCATTCTCCTTATATTTTTCCCTGTTACTAATTACAACAAACTTGCAGGCTGAAATTGTACAGCCAGTCGTAGAACCTCAGGTACAACAAGAAACGGAGGCTGATACAATGACTCAGGACAAACCAAATGATGAAGAGCCTGTGATAAACGATGATGAAGAAATGCTCTCATTAGAGGATTATGTCTCTGATATTGAGCAAATGCCTGAAGATGAATTCCCTGAGGGAATGTTTGATGAAGAGGATGAAGAAGATGAGGACGACCAGCTGTCTGCCTCTCCTCCTAAAGATATCGCTGTGTCCACACCAGCTGATGACAAGACTTCTCCTCTCAAGGAAGCTGTTGACACTCCAAACTCTGCTACATCTGCAACAACAGTCTTCCAAAGACCAACATATGATCCAACAGCCGAATTCCTCATGTTTGATCATCCTGCCCAGACCAACTTTGACTTAATTCCAAGGGGGGATGATTTTGCTCAGCAAAGCCTCAATATCAAGAATCTTCAGCCCGTACATCATCAATCTGATATTGAGCGCTTATCAAGGAAGCTGGATGTGATCAAGTCAGAGATGCACAATTTTACTGTGACATTTCCAGGCATCATAAAGAAGGCTGTGACTGAGGCTGTCACTGAGCCAATTCAGGATGGTGCAAGAAAAGGTGTAGCCCAGGGACTTAGTCATCTCTCAACACAAATCAAGGATGCTATTGACTCAGCTGTCCCTGCTATGTTCCGTGAACATGAACTCACCCTACACAGGCAATTTAATGCTGTTCACAACAGGCAATACAACCATGCTAACTTTATTGTCAGGCGTGTTCAGGCAAATACTAATGCCAATGCCAACCTCTTGCTGAAGATTGCCAGGGATTCAAGAAAAAGACAACGTGCCATGGCTGCCTCTGTGGAGCAGATTGCAAGACGTTTTCAGGCACGTTCATCCAAGCATCAGCGAAGTAAGGATGAACGTGAGGGGGAGAAGAATACTACACTCAGCCTTGCATCTGCTGAACAAGGCTCATCATCAGCTAATCCCTCAACTACACCTGTTCCTCTACAAGTCATCACACCAGTTATTGTACCTGATGATGAGGATGATACTCAGGGGGAGCCACAAGATGGAGCTGACTCATCTAAATCTCTGATCTTAGTTAACATCAGCAAGCCTGAGGATGATGATGAGCCAGCGACCAAGAAACTAAAATTCACTATGAGCTCTCTTCCCAAAGCTATTCAAACTCAGGCTCAGACAGCGTTCATCAATAGAGCTGATGTTTTGAAAAACATAAGTGTGGAGTCCTCTGTCTCAAAGAAAGGAAAGGAGATAGTTTTGGTTGATACTGACACCAAACTTAAGAAGATAGCTGCGATGCTAGAGACAGGAGGATCCACCACAGACCTTTCCCACTTTTCAACCGTTACACCTTCCGATGAGATTCCTTTAACCCCTGAAGAAATAGAGCAACAGGCTGAAGAATTCAAAAGACTAAATGAGCTCAAGACAGCCAAAGAATTAAATGAAGCTACTCTGAGGAAGATGACACCACCTGAAAGGGAAAAACAAAAACAAAGGTTGAGGGAAATGGAACTAAAACGCGCTGAGGCCTTAAAGAAAGTCAAAGCTGACTATGATGCCTGCGTGAACAACAGGTATGCTGCTGGCAAGATAACCAAGTTTAAATACACCATTCACAAATCCACAAACACCCCACAGATGATCTTATGGAGGGAAAACCAACAGAGGAATATGGATGTGTTTGACAACTTCAGGTTAAAGACACTTGGGTTATCAGAATGGTTTGAACTCGAAGCCTTAGCTGCCAAAAAGTCTGGACAGGCAAATTTCCTTCTGCTTAAAACTCTTAAGGCTAAGTTTAACTGGATCAAGGAAACAGTAGCCAAACTCAAGATTGATCCCCCACCACAGCTTTTTGAACAAGAACCCCCAAAGACAGGCAACAAAAGAAGAAGAATTTCACAAATTGTTAATGAAACTTTTGTTACTGAAGATGTTCATGTGGATGGTATGCACAGGGACTTGATCCTTCCAAATGGTATTGTTGGCCCTGTTGATGGTCAGACATACTCAGAGCCTGAAAGAGGAATGGCATTTATGAACAAGGCTTGCCAGTATGCTTTTTAGAGGGAAGATGAGCTGTGCTTGGCTTCAACTATTCAGCTACTCTATCACAAGAAGTGTCTCAAGATCAACACAGAGTATTCCAAGAAGTTTGCAAAGACTTTGCAGGATGAAATTGATAACAGATTAGACGTGGCCGAAGCTGAAGAAAGAATCAAAAATGATGACTATTGAAGATGGTCTCAGCCCTTTTTACCTTCATCTTTTATTTTACTTATGTAATGAACTTGTAATTTTCTTTAAGTCTTAATAAAATCATGAGGTATGTTTGTTTAGATCTGTTATGTGTAAGAAGAAGCTGTTAAACTCACTTACCTTAACTTAGTTAGATCTAGCATTATTTATGTTTAAATAGGGGGAGATTGTTGGGAATCTAAACTTATTAGATTCCCTAATCATTGATTTAAACATAATTAGGCTGATAGATAGTCCCTTGCCTGTGCCTAGGAGGCAGGCAAGTTTCGCAAGACTCACAGAGATCCAAGTCTCTGTGAGCAACCTCAGAGGAGTCTATGTCAGAGACATTGTCAGGGAAGTCGAAGATTACCTGAAGACATACTCCTTGGCTGTGATGGATAACAGCCAAGATGTATCAGGGACTCTGAGGGGTTGAGAGTTAACAGGGGTGGCAATACCCTGATAACTCTCAGCACACTTTGGACATGCCATTTGTGTGTTCGAGACTATGAAGAATAAGGAAACTGTTTTTGACAACTGTTCCTTAAAGCATTATGGAAGACTACCAAGAATAGAAGGACATCATGTGACTGATGTGGGAACTTGTAAAAGCTTGTGTAGTCAAAATCAAGTACTGTTTAAGTCAAACTTGTAACACTATAAATAGGATGTGTATCCATGCATTAATGTTTAACACTTTGAGAAATTAAGAACATTAGTGCGTATAACTTAGTGAATCAAACAGCTACGACTGTATTCATAAGTTAGGGTTTATTGTTGTTCAAAGTGTGCACAACACATTGTCATCAAACGGTGTTATCCATAACACTTGTAATTCTTTATTATACAATAATAAGATTACGTTTGAAAAGTAATACCTTGTGTTAATTAAGTTAAGATTAGGGTTTCCTGCATTGATTAGGGACTTTCACAAATTGACCAACTCATCGTTGAGTACCACAAGCTACTAACCAGCTTACTTTATCCGCAAAACCAAACTGAACTTTTGAATTTGAAACATGGAAAAGATCTTAGAAGAAAAAGGAATACCGTGCTAGCAAAATAGACTTTGCTGAACTCGAGAATTCAATCAACAAACTATAACAAAGCTATCTACTGTTTCCGATTTAGATCTGAACTGTACTGAAACATCAACTGAACCAAGACTACTAAACTAAACAAATCCAAATATACCTCTGAATCCTGAAATATTTTCAAAGAATTTAACATAGCAATTCATTTAAAATGAACAGAGCAACATGAACTATAATAGAAACTGAACTGAAGTATAACGAGGAGTAACTCGACTATTTTGACTAACAAATTGACAGTTTTGAAGGTTGAAAAACAACATTTAAAGAGTAGAGAGCTTAAACCTCCATTAATGGTGAAATCTATTTAAACTGAAAACTGAATTCGAGCAACAAACTTAACTGACTTAAACTACTTTGAACATATATTATCCACTAACTAAGTGACTAACTTGCTACAGCTGATTCTCAATGCAATCACATCCAAAATCTCCAAGAATCACTCGTGAGCATTTACAAGCTCATTACCTACGAGCTTAAGAAAACAGGATTAACAAGCTATTAAGCTGATAAGTAACAATGAACAGTAACCGAGAATGAATTACAGAAAATAAGAGCTTTTATTAATGGTGAAAGTATAATACAACTTTAACAGAATTATGTAACTGATTAACATATTCTAAACAAACTTTAATCTGAAAACTTAACTGAAAATCGTAAAGCTTTGGAGAAAATCAAACTAACTATTCCTAACCTAACTAACTATGTGTAACTACTCCTATGCTAACCGTCTGAAATGAGAGGATCTCCTTGATATTTATAGGCGTCTGATGAAGATAATGGATGAGAGATGACGTGTCTTGTCCAATCCCTACGTGCCACGTGTAAAATACGAGGATGAATCCGTTCTTCATTCTTGATTTGATTTGGGTGTTTCTTCTTCACTCCATCTTGATCAAAATAAGTGGTATCTTCTTGTAGAGGAGATGATGATGAGCACTTTTTCTTCTTGAACTTCGTCTGAATACTTATAGATCATGCTTAAAATCGACTTGAAGTTTTGGTGAAGAAAGCTATAAAAGTCGACGGAAACTCTGATATTTTCTCTCTCTTGGTTCGGGATGAAGATGTAACGTGTGTGAGTTGTATCTTGACTTTGACCGAATAAGTTGAATGTTAAATAAACTTTCATTTGTTTGTTTATGGCCCTTTAATTTTTATCTCTTATCAAATGTAATATAAACTTTTTAAGAATTTTTTTTTAATCCTTCGTATTTGTATAAAATTGCAACTTAAGCCCTCGATCTTGGTAAATAATGACAAGTGAGGTCCCTAAAAGCTTCTTTCGTCTTTTTCTTCGTCTTTTGTCAAATAAATCCTTGAAAACGCGTGTTTGCTTAAAAATGCATCTTGTTTACCTGAAAACACAAAAACACAAATTCCCACGTAATTATGAGATTTTAAAGTTAATTATAATGTATTTGGTCGTGTCTTTAGTGGTTTTTGGATCATTATTGATGAGTGTTTTCACACTTATCAACTCCACTACACTTGACCATTTCCATGGCCTCATATAATGCAGTATTTTAAAGCTCTAGAGTACACTTTTCTCATAATTAACCCACTTTGGCCATTTTATGATTTAATATACTATGCTATGCTACATGATGAATGATTTTGAATATTTACAATGCAATGCAAAGGAAAACAATTCTATTTTTATATTTTTGGACTTTCTTGAAATGGTTTTGATGGAAATAACTCATGAAGAAATTAAAGACTTTAATTAGGGATTTTGGTACCATGAACACTTATCACTCTCAAGTTTCACTTTCCCCAAACCAAGCTTAAAAACAAGATCATTGTTTTCCATAAGTGAAAGTGCATCAACTCATTCATAAAGATTAATTGTGTTACTCTTATACCCCCACTTATTATGCCTCTAAGACCGATCATTTGAGCAAATTGCTTGAGAGCAAATTTGTCATTATTTAGAGCGTGAAATATAAGAAATGTAAAATCTCAAAATAAGGAAGCACGATTTTAATCCTAAGTAACCATCTTATCCATTACTCGAAAAACTGCCCACAATTGATATAACTCCGACTCAAGAATAATAAGTCATTCGCCTTATGTGTAAGATCCTTATGTCATGCATTGATAAGTAGCTACACACTCGCTAAGAAAAGAATAATAAAACTCACGTAATAATTTATATCCGCCGCCTTTTTGAGACCTTGGATCTTCAATCCCGCAACCCGTCAAGGTAATATTGGATTGGAGCAACTATCAAATCCCCGCAACCTTTGTGAGAGTAATATTGGAATTCAATAGTTACTATAATTAACACTTCACTGCCCTTCTTGGGAGTCTTGTATAATTATTTTTTTTCTTTTTCTTTTTTTCTAGCCACTCATTTTTTTTTCATAAGCCGCTCTTATTTTTCTTTATTCCTCACAAAGAAAGTTGAAACGAATAAAAGGAAAAACACCCGCTAAGTATTAAGCATGACATAAGTCTAGTACACATAAAACCTCCTAACTTAGAATCTTAAGACGTACTTTTACCAACCACGAATGATTAGTCAAAAATGCATAAGAGACTACATTTAACACCCCCAAATTTACACGCAGCGGAATACATCTTTGGGTGCTAAACAATGATACTACAACACATAATTTATAAAGAACGACTCAAAAAGAGACGTTTTAGATTTATCGTTCCTAAAACATTTGTCAGAGTAGCGTAGTCCCAAGACATCGTAAACAAAGTACAACCAAAACAAAAGATTTAAATTGTTTTGAACAAAAGGAACGACAAATATTCAAAGAGTTTATATTGCAAAGTAGTGCACAACATTCATTCCCGTGGCTTCCAAGATTCACCCTTCCTGATTACCTGAAATACATGTGAGAAAATCATCAGCAAAAATGCCGAGTGAATCTATAGGTTTATATAATCATTTTTGAACACAAGTAAAAATTATAAGTTTGTGGCATGCTTAAAGGCAACAAGCATCAAATAATAATTCGCATCAACAATAATAAATGTATATAGCATAAATTGCAATAAGCTCATGGAACCGAGCCCTTAGACACTCCCTTTAGAGGTCTGATAAGATAGGAGATTTATTAATTGTCGGTTACCTCTAGATTATTGGTACATTGCCGTATACCTGACTTCTCAATACAATATGTTCAAACAGTGTGGAGGTCGGGCCTAAGCTTCTATGACAAGTCCACAAAAACTGAACCGGGTGGACTTCCCCCATAGATCTATTAATTGTACTAGCGGTTAACCCATCATAGGTTAATTAACGGTCCATAATTGAGGCTTTAACAAAGGCAATCACTTAATGCAATTTAAAGGCAACCACGGGTCCATTCATAAAGGGACAAGCATACCATAAAAATCTTATGTTCTAAGTTTACAAAACATGTATTCCCCCTCGCGGGTTTTAAAATATTTGAATGAGCTCAAACGAGGCTATAGACTCACCTTAGTACTTATAGTAGTTGAAGACAATCGCCGACGATAGTAGATGCCCGGTAATCACGATAACCGCAACCTAGCAAATAAGGTGCGTACTTTAATAATAGACTCGAGAAATAAATGATACTTAATAAAATCAAACACAAGTATAAAATCACAACTCGAGAGAAAACGATGCAAGTGGTTCTATTATACTCTCCTATGTATTCATTTTATTGTTCTATGCCTTTAATAAAAATCTGCCGGAACATACCGAATGTCCAAGCCGTTTTCCCATACTTAAACATATCAAATCTTCATGATACTACTCAGAGAACTTACTTACTATATATAGAAAGTCCTCTCAAAAGCCCAATAAAAGATTTTACTTCTAAAGTTCCCTGCCCGACTCATCTTTGAATCACAAAATTCGGACAATTTAGCGACCTTGACTTACGAAACCATTTTGACCATTCTAAACAACTCCATTTGTAAAACCGCCACTTGATTCTAAAAATAGACTCAAAATACTAAACTTGGAGCCTGAGAACAGCCCTTGAATCATTTTGAAACTCATTTTATAGTCCCCGAGATTCGATCCAAATATCGACAACAATTTTCGGATTGTGTCGACACTCGTCTCCCGGTACACGAAAATCAAACTAGTGTATCTTCCACCTCGTTTGGAGTTTGAAGGCCTACTTTATATCAAATCGAAGCTAACGAAATTCTCTACGACATAATCCCATAATAACAACCTATATTCAGACTTAAGATTTCCGAAAATGACCTCAAACCTACTGCCCAAAATTAACTATTAAAATCTCTTACAAAATCATGTTTTTGATCAATTCCAACAACTTTTGTCATCAACCTAAGCCCCTAATATCATCATAAACCAATCCTAACACTTGTATCATCATCAAAATCAAAAACCCAAAAATTAAAAATCAACTTTTTAACAAAAACATGGCATAAACACCATTTGATCATCATTACTAACACATGCATACAACAAATTTGGATTAAACATCACTAACTTTTCTTGAAAAAATTAATATGGTTGCATGTATGAAAATTTTATACCAAATTGTAGCCCTTTGAAAATCTAGGATGGGACTTGTTTTAGTTTTTGGAGACTCAAAGAATAAGATCAAGATTTTTGAGGGTTTATGTGGATGGGGGTGTACGGCTAAGAAAGGAAAAAGGGGAAGGAGGAGTGAAGATTTTGTTTTAATGAATTTTTAATAAAATATGGATAGTGGAAATTATATTTATAGTGTAAGGTTAGGGTAGTTTTTGCCAATTTGTGATAGTTTTTGTCCAAAATATAAATATTAGTAAAAAGCGGGAAATGACTAAAATTCAATTTTACAAATATTTACGGGACTCCGGTTTCGTAAAAATACTTAAAAGTTTAAACGTACACGAAAAATAATAATATAACGACTCGATACGTAATTAAAACGATATCGTCGAAAATATTAAATATCGAAATGATTGATAATAAAATATAAAATTGTGGGCATCCGTCGGTATCGCGATCACTAGTAGTCCTCGTTGCTCGTCAAAATATTAAAATAAAATATTTAATATCGGTTTCAACTTAAACCGTTAAATATAATAATATTTAATATTATAAAATACTTCAAAAATATTTGAAAAGTAAGAATTAAGTAATGACCTTATTTTGTGGGTTTTACATCCTCACCACCTTAGGAGAGCACCGTCACGGGGCTTACTTCTCCTTAGGTCCGTCTACGAATAAATGCGGATACTTGCTCTTGAAGTAGTCCTCTCGCTCCCAAGTGTATTCGGGTCCACGTCGGGAATTCCATCGCACTTTCACTATCGGTATCCGACTTTGCTTAAGCCGTTTCGCCTCTCGACCCATAATCTCCATCGGTTCTTCAATAAAATGCAACTTGTCGTCCAGTTGAATCTCCTCAAGTGGAATTATCAAATTCTCGTCCGCCAAACACCTCTTAAGATTAGAAACGTGAAAAGTATTGTGAATAGCACTTAACTTCTCTGGCAATTCCAACTTATATGCCACAGGACCAACTCGATCAATAATATTGAATGGACCTATATAGCGCGGACTAAGCTTTCCTCGCTTGCCAAATCGAATTACTCCTTTCCAAGGTGATACTTTCAACATAACCATATCGCCAATATCAAACTCCAATGGTTTTCTCCTCTTATCCGCATAGCTCTTTTGTCTACTACGAGCTGTCAATAAACGATTCTTGATTTGCACGATCTTCTCAGTCGTTTCTCTAATCAATTCAGGACCCGTCAACTGACTTTCTCCAACCTCACACCAACCAACTGGTGATCTACACTTTCGCCCGTAAAGTGCTTCAAAAGGCGCAGCCTTAATACTTGCATGATAACTGTTGTTGTATGAGAATTCCACCAAAGGTAAGTGTCGATCCCAACTACCTCCAAAGTCCATTACACACGCTCGTAAGATATCCTCCAAGGTCTGAATAGTCCTTTCACTTTGTCCGTCCGTTTCCGGATGATACGCAGTGCTCATATCCAACTGAGTCCCCAGAGCTCGCTGAAGCGATTTCCAAAACTCAGATGTGAACCGACTATCTCGATCAGAAATAATTGACAAAGGAACCCCATGTCTACAAACAACTTCCTTCAAATACAACCGAGTAAGTTTGTCTAAGTCATCAGTTTTCTTTATCGGCAAGAAATGAGCCGACTTATTCAACCGATCAACAATCACCCAAATCGTATCATAACCACTAGAAGTCCTCGGAAGTCCCGAAACAAAGTCCATAGTGATCTTCTCCCATTTCCATTCTGGGATTTCAGGTTGTTGAAGTAAACCCAAAGGTCTCTTGTGCTCAAACATCACCTTAGCACACGTCAAGCATTTACTAACATAAGTAGCAATGTTAGCCTTCATATTCGGCCACCAGTAACATTTCTTCAAGTCTTGGTACATTTTATCCGATCCTGGGTGAATCGAATATTTAGACTTATGAGATTCGTGCATAATTAGATCTCTCAGTCCTCCATACACCGGTAACCACACACGATTCTCGAAATATTGAATTCCGTCATCACGAATTTCGAATATAGGTGTCATCCTTCTACCCAAGTCTTCATCTCTCACATTCTCTTCCTCCATCGCCTTAGTTTGAGCTTTATGTATTCGATTAGATAAATCAGAATAAGTTTTCATGGCTAAAGCTCTAACCCTTTTGGTTATTTCTCTGTCCTTCCTACTAAGTGCATCGGCAACTACATTCGCCTTGCTGGGATGGTAGCAAATTTGAATGTCGTAATCACTCAACAATTCTACCCATCTTCTCTGCCTCAGATTGAGCTCCTTCTGATCTAAAATATGTTGCAGGCTTTTATGATCGGTATATACCACACTCTTTGTACCGTAGAGATAGTGTCTCCAAAGTCTAAGAGCAAAGACAACATCTCCTAATTCCAAATCATGTGTAGTATAGTTCTCCTCATGCTTCCTCAATTGACGAGATGCATACGCGATCACTTTCTCCCTTTGCATCAGCACATCACCAAAACCCTTACGTGATGCGTCACAATATACCACAAAGTCTTCAGCTCCGTCGGGCAAAGCCAAAATTGGTGCAGAAGACAGCTTCCGCTTCAAAGTTTGGAATGCTTCTTCTTCTTCTGAACCCCATTCATACTTCTTGTTTTTCTGTGTAAGTTTAGTAAGAGGTTTAGAAATTAAAGAGAACCCTTCAATAAATCGCCGGTAGTATCCAGCTAATCCCAGGAATTGTCTAACTTCAGTCGGGGTCGTAGGCCTAGCCCAATCTCTAATAGCTTCAATTTTAGAAGGATCAACATGAACACCGCTACTATCGATCACGTGCCCAAGGAATTGGACTGAATCCAACCAAAAATCACACTTGGAGAATTTCGCATACAACTTCTCCTTCTTCAACAACTCCAAAATAATCTTCAAATGACCTTCATGCTCCTCCCGACTTTTGGAATAAATCAGGATATCGTCGATAAATACAATCACAAACTTGTCGAGGTATGGTTTACACACATGATTCATTAAGTCCATGAATACCGCAGGTGCGTTAGTTAACACAAACGACATTACTTGAAATTCAAAGTGTCCATAACGCGTCCGAAAAGCTGTAATAGGTATGTCCTCCTCTTTAACACGAAGTTGATGGTAACCCGATCTCAAGTCGATCTTCGAGTACACACACGAACCTTGAAGTTGATCGAACAAATCATCGATCCTAGGAAGTGGATAACGATTTTTAATAGTTAACTTGTTCAACTCTCGGTAGTCTATGCACATTCTGAACGATCCGTCCTTCTTCTTCACGAATAATGCTGGAGCTCCCCAAGGTGACGAACTTGGTCTAATGAACCCCTTCTCCATTAACTCCTTCAACTGATCTGCCAACTCCTTCATCTCAGACAGTGCCAAACGATAAGGTGCACGCGCCACCGGTGTAGCTCCCGGCACTAGATCAATCTTGAACTCGACTTCTCGCTGAGGCGGAAGCCCTGGCAAGTCATCGGGAAATACTTCAGGAAAATCATGAATAACCGGAACATCTTCCACACGCCTAACCGGTAGTTCTTTCTCCACTACTTGAGCCAAGAACAGGTGACAACCTCTTTCTACATATTTCTTCGCCTTGATACAAGATATCACCGTCAGACGAGATCTACCGACATCACCTTTAACTACTAACACCTTGCCCTTCACCGGTATGTGAACAACTTTCTCCCCACATACAATTACCGCATCATGAGCAACCAACCAATCCATACCAACAATCACATCAAACGAACCCAACTCAATCGGCATCAAATCAATTTCAAACAAATGATTTGCTAATTTCAAAGGACACTTCTTAAATATAGTGGTAGTACTAACTAATTGTCCATCAGCTAACTCGACCTCATAACTAGCATTTAGGCTTGTTGGCTCAACATTAATTAAACGAATAAAGGAAGTGCTTATAAAGCTCCTATCAGATCCTGAGTCAAACAACACACTAGCATAACGATGGTTGAGTAAGAACGTACCTGTCACCACATTTGGACCTTGTGCCTGATCAACATCCTTAACAACATAAACTGCCCCAGCAGCTTCACTTGCCTTCTTGTTCTTCCACTTCGGACATTGAGGATGAAGATGATCACGTTCTCCACATTCAAAACAAGTCCTGATCGGAATAGCATTCGCTCCAGTAGCAGGGACCCTTGTCTTACATTTCTCCACAACATGACCAACCTTTCCACATTTAGTGCACCTTGGTGGACAATTACCAAAGTGACAAGCACCACAACTCTTACATTTCTGGGCTGGTCCCCCTTGGTCAACATTATCATTCTTGTTAGTCGCAACTCTAGCCCCATCATTTCTCTTCTGATTGTACTGCCTATGGCGGTTACTACCTTGATTACCACTCTACGAATTCTCCCATTTCCTTTTATTACCCTCAGCAGCTTTCTCAGCCCTATCTTGAACTTTCTGCCCCATGAGTGTATGAGCCATTCTTACAGTTTCAACAAAGTTCCTCGGTCGAGATGAAGTTGTCTCACCTTTAATGTACCCAGGAAACCCTTTGATGTATTGATCCATCTTTTTCTTCTCAGTAGCAAAAGCATCTGGACACAACAAAACCAACTCATTGAATCGACTAGTGTATGCAGCAATGTTATTATCTTTCAGCTTCAGGTGCCTCAACTCATCCTCCAAAGTAGATAACTCTTCTTCTGGACAGAACTCCTCTTTCAACAACCTTTTAATTTCATCCCAAGGTTTCCTGTTTGCAGCTTCTAAACTAACTGTAGCAACTTGAGTCTTCCACCAGCTTAAAGCTCGATCCTTGAAAGTAGCAACTGCGAACTTAACCTTGTTCCTTTCTGAGCAATCACTAATCTCAAATGTTTTTTCTGTTTTCTCAATCCACCTGAATAATTCCAGTGCTCCACCAGTTCCTTGAAATGTAGTGGGTCTACATTTCATGTATCCAGCAAAAGTACATTCTTTAACCGTAGCACCAGCCGGAGCAACCTCATCTACAGGATTCTCAGCTACACCTGCCCCAGCAGCTTCTGGTCCAGCAGGTTCACCTTCACCTTCAGCACCTGCACCCGCACCTCCAGAGCCACCTGCTCCTTCAGTGTTAACACGCGCAGCTCTATCCGCAGCTAATGCTTTCGCAACCTCTTCAGCAACTAGCCTTGCAATGGCATCATTTGTCATTCTCCTAGGTGGCATGATTCTGTCACATCACAAAGAGAAGATAAAATGAATGAGTTAATTGTATTCATGGTATAGTCATATCATGTACAAAATCAATCATCAAATGCATACACATTATCAATACAAGGATTCACAATCATTATAAGGATCAAAGGAAACTATTATCATCGATCAACAAGGAATGATCTTAAAGACAAATAGATTACAACGACACAAAATAATAAACACTAGTCACGTGGGGATCCACATGGCTTAGTTGACTGTGACTCGCTTGCAGTAGTGGAACCTGCTTCCTCCTCATCGAAGACGTAATTTGATGGTGGTAAATTTCACAAAATAGGTATAAGGTCATAATAAAATGAAATAGAATAATTTCCAAAAATCTTAAATAAATATAGAAAATCCTTCAAAATAATTACAGGAAAAATTCCAAAAATTTATTTAAGTAAATCTTTAATAAATGATAACTCTTATCGAAAAGTTTAACGATATCAATGTATATCGATAAAGGATTATAGTATTTATTTAGAAATACTTAGCAATAAGGCATACATAATAATGTAAACTAAAGTTGTAATCCCAGAAGTAGCTTGAACCTGAAGTCACGCGAAATCATGTGCACAGACTCTTTGAAAAATAAAACCGACAGTTATAGTTTAGGTTTTTAGAAAAAGACCTAGTTCTCTATAACTCATGGCTCTGGTACCAATCTTTAACACCCCCAAATTTACACGCAGCGGAATACATCTTTGGGTGCTAAACAATGATACTACAACACATAATTTATAAAGAACGACTCAAAAAGAGACGTTTTAGATTTATCGTTCCTAAAACATTTGTCAGAGTAGCGTAGTCCCAAGACATCGTAACCAAAGTACAACCAAAACAAAAGATTTAAAATGTTTTGAACAAAAGGAACGACAAATATTCAAAGAGTTTATATTGCAAAGTAGTGCACAACATTCATTCCCGTGGCTTCCAAGCTTCACCCTTCCTGATTACCTGAAATACATGTGAGAAAATCATCAGCAAAAATGCCGAGTGAATCTATAGGTTTATATAATCATTTTTGAACACAAGTAAAGATTATAAGTTTGTGGCATGCTTAAAGGCAACAAGCATCAAATAATAATTCGCATCAACAATAATAATTGTATATAGCATAAATTGCAATAAGCTCATGGAACCGATCCCTTAGACACTCCCTTTAGAGGTCTGATAAGACAGGAGATTTATTAATTGTCGGTTACCTCTAGATTATTGGTACATTGCCGTATACCTGACTTCTCAATACAGTATGTTCAAACAGTGTGGAGGTCGGGCCTAAGCTTCTATGACAAGTCCACAAAAACTGAACCGGGGCGGCTTCCCCCATAGATCTATTAATTGTACTAGCGGTTAACCCATCATAGGTTAATTAACGGTCCATAATTGAGGCTTTAACAAAGGCAATCACTTAATGCAATTTAAAGGCAACCACGGGTCCATTCATAAAGGAACAAGCATACCATAAAAATCTTGTGTTCTAAGTTTACAAAACATGTATTCCCCCTCGCGGGTTTTAAAATATTTGAATGAGCTCAAACGAGGCTATAGACTCACCTTAGTAC
This sequence comes from Glebionis coronaria, assembly GCA_025667525.1. NCBI lineage: Eukaryota > Viridiplantae > Streptophyta > Magnoliopsida > Asterales > Asteraceae > Glebionis > Glebionis coronaria. Next base: position 556,046,038 of record CM046875.1, on the reverse strand, counting down.
TTATAGTAGTTGAAGACAATCGCCGACGATAGTTGATGCCCGGTAATCACGATAACCGCAACCTAGCAAATAAGGTGCGTACTTTAATAATAGACTCGAGAAATAAATGATACTTAATAAAATCAAACACAAGTATAAAATCACGACAACTCGAGAGAAAACGATGCAAGTGGTTCTATTATACTCTCCTATGTATTCATTTTATTGTTCTATGCCTTTAATAAAAATCTACCGGAACATACCGAATGTCCAAGCCGTTTTCCCATACTTAAACATATCAAATCTTCATGATACTACTCAGAGAATTTAATTACTATATATAGAAAGTCCTCTCAAAAGCCCATTAAAAGATTTTACTTCTAAAGTTCCCTGCCCGACTCATCTTTGAATCACAAAATCCGGACAGTTTAGCGACCTTGACTTACGAAACCATTTTGACCATTCTAAACAACTCCATTTGTAAAACCGCCACTTGATTCTAAAAATAGACTCAATATACTAAACTTGGAGCCTGAGAACAGCCCTTGAATCATTTTGAAACTCATTTTATAGTCCCCGAGATTCGATCCAAATATCGACAACAATTTTCGGATTGTGTCGACACTCGTCTCCCGGTACACGAAAATCAAACTAGTGTATCTTCCACCTCGTTTGGAGTTGGAAGGCCTACTTTATATCAAATCGAAGCTAACGAAATTCTCTAAGACATAATCCCATAATAACAACCTATATTCAGACTTAAGATTTCAGAAAATGACCTCAAACCTACTGCCCAAAATTGACTATTAAAATCTCTTACAAAATCATGTTTTTGATCAATTCCAACAACTTTTGTCATCAACCTAAGCCCCTAATATCATCATAAACCAATCCTAACACTTGAGTCATCATCAAAATCAAAAACCCAAAAATTAAAAATCAACTTTTTAACAAAAACATGGCATAAACACCATTTGATCATCATTACTAACACATGCATACAACAAATTTGGATTAAACATCACTAACTTTTCTTGAAAAAATTAATATGGTTGCATGTATGAAAATTTTATACCAAATTGTAGCCCTTTGAAAATCTAGGATGGGACTTGTTTTAGTTTTTGGAGATTCAAAGAATAAGATCAAGATTTTTGAGGGTTTATGTGGATGGGGGTGTACGGCTAAGAAAGGAAAAAGGGAAAGGAGGAGTGAAGATTTTGTTTTAATGAATTTTTAACAAAATATGGATAGTGGAAATTATATTTATAGTGTAAGGTTAGGGTAGTTTTTGCCAATTTGTGATAGTTTTGGTCCAAAATGTAAATATTAGTCAAAAAGCGAGAAATGACTAAAAGTCAATTTTACAAATATTTACGGGACTCGGGTTTCGTAAAAATACTTAAAAGTTTAAACACACACGAAAAATAATAATATAACGACTCGATACGTAATTAAAACGATATCGTCGAAAATATTAAATATCGAAACGATTGATAATAAAATATAAAATTGTGGGCATCCGTCGGTATCACGATCACTAGTAGTCCTCGTTGCTCGTCAAAATATTAAAATAAAATATTTAATATCGGTTTCAACTTAAACCGTTAAACATAATAATATTTAATATTATAAAATACTTCAAAAATATTTGAAAAGTAAGAATTAAGTAATGACCTTATTTTGTGGGTTTTACACTACAAACCAATTAAAACCGTTTTTGATTATTTATTAACATATATACATGCTTTGACAAGAAAGTAAAGGTTACGAAAGGGGATATAAAAGCCACAATTAATTAATATGAGGTTTATCTAGCCCTTTACACTTACTTCAAACTCTATCATCTCTTGTTCTCCACAATTTAAAATCTCAAATAATGAGACTAGTGGATGCTTAGCCAAATAAACCAATGAAGGTCTACATGGTTAAGGCTACTAGCTAGAGAATGCTTGGATAAGCAAAATCGGGTTGAGTCAAAGTATCCATGGCGGGCCTAATATGTCAAAGAAGTCTAAATTTGTTAAACCATATCCTTTATTATATTTTCATTTTTATATATTTTTGCTGAAAAATAAAAGAAGAAATATATACAATGCAAATGTGTTATGCAAATGAAAAATGATTAATGCAAAAATTATGAATGCATATTTTTGGTGGCCAAAGTAGATCAAAAATTTGAAAAACGTTTGAAAAATTAATTTCTCAAGTTATCTTGAATGTCAATGACAAAGTTCTAGGTAAGGTCACTTCGATAGAAGCCCCCCTACACTTAAGATAAACATTGTCCTCAATGTTTAAGAGTATTGGAGTAAACTCCCGTACACTTAGGACATTGACAACTTTGCTTAACCCAAGCTAAGGAAAGGTCTAATAAAGTGAATTCATTTTTTAGCATAATGTGGTTATGAAAAATCATAATAGTAATGAAGTGAACCCGATACAAGGGCCTCCTCCATAAGCTCCAATGCATGTGATGAGAGAGAGCAACCCTACAAACATCATGAAGACAAAAAAAGGCATCCCCCTACACTTATCCTCAACTCTATACCCTTAAATTAAACCTAACCTATTTAGATATACTCTACGTTTTCTATCCTAGTTATTCAATGCTTGAGTTTTTTTAACCCTAAGTTTCTAGCTCGACTCGGCCCCGAATTAGGTTGTCCTTGGGGAAATCATCATAGAGAATAAATGATATCCACTTTGAAGCACATCTCACATGATACACTCAAACTAACACGTTGCCATTTACTATAAGATTTACAATATCCGCCTTGATAAATGGCACGGTCCAACGTGTCTCAAGTTTGTCCAACATAGAAAGCGCTCATATATGAAGCACACCAGGATCAAATACATAGTTTCCATCTCTACACTCGAACAAATCCAAAGTAGGTAGCATCACCAAAGTAAGCTCATGCGAGATGTCCATATCAATAGAAGTCACACTCTTAAGCGGAGTAGATGAAAACCAATTTTTCCAAAATATACGTATCCCAGGATCAAAAACCTTTCCCTTAACGAGAAAATAAGAAGATGAACTCGTATCAACCATATAAGATTCCCCCTTAGATATCAAAGCATCATGAGATAAGGAAGGTGTAGGAATCAAAACATTCATAACAAGTATATCCATGTGGTGCTCCTCATCATCATGAAAAAAGTGGGGAATTTTCCATAGAAGGCATAATAGTGTCTTGTGGAGGAAGTGTAGGCTCTATGGTCCCAAAAAGCAAGTTCTCAATAAGACAAATATCCTCTTCCCAATTAGAATCACTATCATCGACCTGTAAATCAGAATTAGCAAGATAAGCCTCTATGGTGGCATCAATCTCCATAAAAGAATCCATATCAACGGTTTTTGGTTCTAAAGTTGCCTTAGGTGAAAAAAGATCAATCTCTAAGAGTATAGGATCTTCATCAATAAAAAATTTCAAGGGTGGAAGGGTGGGAACATAAGGCTCAAAAGTAGGTATATCAATGAGAGAATCATTCTTAGGGATGATATGATCATAAAAATCCATATGTGTATCCTCAAAAACCGGTGTAAAATGATCAATCAAGGATTCTTCTTCTATAGACTCATTATTAGGTTCTTCACACTCCTCAAAAAGTGGGTTATCAAAACATGTCTCAAAAAGAGGGTTTGAATGCATCACAAAATCACTTGGAGGAATAGGTGAAAGAGTCATAGAAGACATGGATTCATCATCATCAGAAGTAAAGGACTCATCACTATCATAAGGATCATCAAAGGTTTCATCACAAGAATCATAAGGTGGGAGAGGAAAAGGATCCACATTTCCTATAAGAGCAAATTATTCATCCAAATTAGGAATGTTATCTTGACAAGACAAGTCATCGGATGATATAGCATAAGATGCTTCACTAGAATCACAATCATCATCCTCTATTTGTGGCAAGTCTTGCACAAATTCTTCCTCAATCTCATTATCCCTTTCTTTGAACAATTCATCAAGATCAAAGTCACCAAAATCACTAGTAGTAGCATGAAGGTCAACATGTGATGAAATCTCAATGTGATCATGAGGAGAAGAGGTATCAACACAAAGCTCGTCACATGGTTCATTGGAAACACCCTCAAGCTCTCTTTGATTGGGATAAGGTTCTCAACACTAGAAGCGGTTAATTCATCCAAATCGGTGTTTGTATTAGTGCTAAGAGGCTCTTCCCCTATGGTTAAACAGTCGGTGGGTTCCATGTGAGGTAAAGGTGATGAAGGTCTGTCATCATTAAGTGTCACACAAATCGAAGGTCCCTCATCATCGTCATATAAGCATTGATAAAGCATACGAGCACGAGTAGCATAATTTTGTTCTTCTTCCTTTTTATCAATCTTAAAGAGTAAATCATCTAAATTGTTCTTGAGGAACAGAGAGGAATTGTTCACATATTCACTATACATATCACCAATTTCCTTGTTATTAAACCTCTTGTTCCTTACATCATCCTCAAGAAACTTAATTTCCTTCCTTAATCACCGAGACTCTTCTCTCATTTCCTCAAGGCTCATTCTCCTACGATTAAGAGCCTTTGAAATATATTCCAGGTTTCTTCCGTCATGCTTGATTAGAGAATAAAACTCATGGAGAGCATTAGGAGCATAAGAAGGCGGATCCCTCGGTCTACAATCATAACCATAATCGGGTGCGTTCCCACAAAACTCACATGAATAAGTCGAAGAATAGGGTGGGGGTGGATTTCCATAATTAGGTGGATCATAGGTTTGAAAAGAGTCTTGATTATGAAGGTTCACATGATTATAACCTTGAAAATTCCCTTCATTTTTAAAACCCTCATAATGTGAAAATCCTTGATTTTGAAAAGTATCTTGATTATAGCATGGAAAATTTTCATCATTTTGAAGCCTCCGTAATTGGAAAATTCTTGGTTTTAAAAGGTTTCTTGATTATAGCCTTGAAAATTACCATCATTTGGAAAACCTTCATGATTGGAAAATCCTTGGTTTTGGTATGGCTCATCAAAGGGTTGATCATGAAATGATGGTGTATGTTGTGATGAAAAACCGGAATATCCATATGGTCATTACAAGTATAGTCCATTTGAAGGTTAGGTCGAAAATTAGGGTTCTCGGTTCCATTATAAGCATATCCCTCCCCATAATAGCCATTGTTTTGATCACATAAATAAGTATCGTGTGGACCACCATAATTCGAACAAGGCGAATAATTAGCGTTGGCGGATGGTTGTTGCAAAATCTCCAACATGGAATGAGTATCCATGTGTAACAAGGTGGCCGAATGTATATACAAGCGAATGACGTTTAAAGCTTCCTCGGGGAAGGAAGTAATACGCCAAAGGTGGTATGGTTACACGCGTGCGAGTACAAGTGTAAGTAAACTCGAGGAGCGAGAGAGGAGCTCTCGGTCGACTTTTTAGAGAGAAGAGATTATCTCTCTCGAGGTTCAATAAGTAATATCCACAAAAAAATATAATATATGTAAGTAATACATGGTGGCACACCACTCACCACTATCACTCTTGAAAGACCCACAAGGAAGCGGAGAAACGATGCGGCGCGTAGCACTTAAGAGCCTGCTTCTTTAGAATGTGTAATACACTCGCCTTATACCCCCCCACACAGTGGCCTCTTTCTCAAGATCAAGAAGATTATGGTATTTATCTATTGTGCCTTAATTAAATTTGACCGATACACGAACTTAGGACCGGAACGCCCCTAAACACGGTGTAATGCCTCGGCAATACTTATGGAAGTAGATGTATTAAGTGTTCGTATCTACATATACTTATTTACATATAATAATATAGAGAAAAATATTTTTTGTATTTATTTGATTTTTTAAGAAAATTATAATATGTACGTAAAAACGATTGAAAACGATATATAAAATAATATATTTGGTGTAATCTTTTAAGAAAAAGATTACTTTTAGATTTTTTATTTTTTTGGTTCAATTCTTTAGGAAAAGAATTGATTTTGTGGTCTTATATTTTTATATTTTTATCTTTTTTTATATATTTTGGATTTATAATACGTAAAACTAACGTTCACAAAGTGAATGGATCCCAAAATCCAAAACATCTCACCCGAAACCGTTAATCTTCACGAAAAGAACCGACAACGGCGCCATTTAATGTTTCGTTTTTTAGTATCGTTTTGTCTCGGTATCTAATCGAATTGATATAAAAATTTTAAGCTTGAGTTTATTGTTTTTGGTGATTAAAGATTGAATGGTAATCTATGTCTATTTGGCACAAAGCAAGTAAAAATGTAAAATATTATCTAGTACTACGTATATATACTAATCTAAAAACATATTGCAAATACCACATTTATTTCAAAACAAATACAAAATCAGTAACACTTACATCAATTCTAAAGCTATCAACAATCTTAATAAAATTGAAATTTGTAAATGTGAAAATTGAATCCACACTAATATACGGCCCAAAAGAAGCCCAATAAAGGAATCAAATGGTCTAGTAACCACTAACAGACCCATAACTAGTATAATCAGAAAGGACCTAAACTGATACCATTTAACTTGTTGGGTCAAAAAGTTGATGTGGCAGAAACTCAAAAACGAAGAAAACATGAAGGTAATTGTCTAAGCGTTGACAAGAGTATTCCAAGCGTTGACAAGAACAACTTAGGCGTTGATGGAAGCAAGCATTGTCAAGAGCAATCCAAGCATTGTCACATGCAATTCAAGCATTGACAGATCGTAGACAAGAAGCTTTTAGAAGCTTCTATTTGGATATATATGCAGGATTTATTCTGTATATAGTTATTTAAATAGAAGATTCACATGTTTATTCATTCTTATCTCTTGTAAACCCTAATCCTTATACTATAAAAGGAATCAAGGGTTATTAGGTTTTTCATCAATTCATTCACAATGTAAACCTAAAAGTGTGTGTGCACTAGACGTGGGATTCAATGTATACACGTCTAGTGGATGTTTGTTATTAATATAATGAACATCCCTTTTGTTTTAATTCATGTCTATTGTGTCCAAACACCTTGTTAATGGTTGTTGTTCTAATTCCGCTTTGATTATCTAATCATATGAACAATGATCATTCCTAGTAACTTCAAAGATCCGGAAACCAAGGTTTCCACAATTGGTATCAGAGCCTCGTGGCTCGTGATGCTAGGACCAACAAGGTGTTCATGTATGGTGAAAAGAAGAAAAATCCGTCTAGGGTTTTTTGGACGTTTTTGTGTGCGCAGCAGTATTCAGAAGGTCATAACTTTTGATTGAACTGTTGGATCGTCACGAAATTTTATATGTGTATTCTACATACATATATCTAAACATCCACCGGAGGGATTGTTGAGATCTATCCCCAAGAAAAAGTTATTAAGTGTCAAAGTCACCAGGGGTCATATGCTGTTTTCTGTGAACAGTAATAGTAAAAACGCGATTTCTCCTTTGTTAACCGTTGGATCGTCGTGAAATTCGATCTGTAGGTTCTTGACAATTGTGTCTAGGATCTCACCGAAAGGATCTTCGATCTGAGCTCTCATGAAGAAGATATTCGATGTTAAAGTTCACTGCAGTTTATGGTTTTTACATAAAATCATGATTTAGGGTTTATAAAACCCTAGATCTATTACTCGCTGACATGTGTTATTTAGACGCTGATAGATGTTGGTGTGACGCTGATAGATGTTGGTGTGACGCTGACAAGGCATGGATGAGACGCTGATGGTCAGGCGCTGACAGGTACAAAGTTGGCGCTGACAGGAATAAGTTAAGCGTTGTTGGGAAGCGCTGACACTTGTTGTCCGATATATACATTTTCAAACGCTGACAAGTGTTGTCTGATATTGGACAACACACAGTGTTGATATCTTGGACAGTGAAGGATATTGGACAACAAAAGAATGGCTGCTGTTGAGAAAATTGGTACGTTTTTAGCACACAAAAAGGAGGAATTTACACACGAAGGTACATGGAATCTCCGTTTTATTTAGAATATCATGTTGATATTTATGGCTCGGATATTTTTAGAAGGAATTAATGATCTTAATGCGAGTTGGCAACTATTCGTGGGAATTTGATGGATATTTAAAGTATGTAATCGGGTTAGCCTTGTAAAAGAGTTATCCGTATGTAAATTTTACATATGATATATTATTTCATAAAGATTCGTCATGAAGAAGTGTTGTCTTAAGGGGAAGAATTCTTATGGTAAGTTTGATGATTGAAGAAGATTTTCGCAAGTTTGTGTTCTATCATATCTTAAAGTCATGCACTCCCAGTCATAGACTTTAAAGATAACTTGTTTATGCTTACATGGTTACTGATGAAGTGATACAAGGTCTAGGAATATGTGATTTTTCTTATGGTTCTCTATGCACATATTTTCTATCACTTGAAGGAGTTACATTATCGTGCTCAGTGTCTCACAAAGGATGAGGATTTTTGTATCTGCTACATACTTCATCACATCATCGTACAAGATATGGAACATAGGTTTGGGTTATTCTACTTCTACATCAAAAATATTATATTAATTGTTCTTCAAGATCATTACTTAGAGCTACATTTGGAGAATCTTCAAAGGTTGCATACATTGTTTAATTCCTTGTTGATGTGACAAAAAGGGGAAGACATACATGCTACACTTGAGGGGAAGCAATCTGAAGATCATGTACAACTTACAAGAGATACACATAGAGTTTAGCCACCATCAACTAGGGGAAGATTGTTGGGTCAAAAAGTTGATGTGGCAGAAACTCAAAAACGAAGAAAACATGAAGGTAATTGTCTAAGCGTTGACAAGATTCCAGGCGTTGACAAGAACAAATTAGGCGTTGATGGAAGCAAGCATTGTCAAGAGCAATCCAAGCATTGTCACATGCAATTCAAGCATTGACAGATCGTAGACAAGAAGCCTTTAGAAGCTTCTATTTGGATATATATGCAGGATTTATTCTGTATATAGTTATTTAAATAGAAGATTCACATGTTTATTCATTCTTATCTCTTGTAAACCCTAATCCTTATACTATAAAAGGAACCAAGGGTTATTAGGTTTTTCATCAATTCATTCACAATGTAAACCTAAAAGTGTGTGTGCACTAGATGTCGGATTCAATGTATACACGTCTAGTGGATGTTTGTTATTAATATAATGAACAACCCTTTTGTTTTAATTCATGTCTATTGTGTCCAAACACCTTGTTAATGGTTGTTGTTATAATTCCGCTTTGATTATCTAATCATATGAACAATGATCATTCCTAGTAGCTTCAAAGATCCGGAAACCAAGGTTTCCACATAACTAACAGTTCCTCACAAAGGACCTACAGACCTAAAAATGCTAATAGAATGCCCAACTAGATAACTTTGGACTATGGTTGAAATAAAAGCATACACACTTAGGGACCAAACACAGATTTCTCGAAAATACTCCTACAACTATTACCACAAGAAGTTGAATCATATTTCAGAATTTTATAACCTACTAATAAAGGCAAAATCTTAATAAGAGCTATTCTCGACAGTTAAAGTGAATGATCTAAACTCAGTCGTTACCTATCTCACATTTTATGACATCAAAATTAGAAAACCACATCTAATTCTACATGAACGCTTATACTATACAACTCAACTCACGGACTGGATTATGCGCTCTTCTAATGGAATCAAACTTGTGCAACAACAACCTAACTAACTACCCTGTGTAACCTAACAGTGAACTAATATCAAATAGTAACTTGTAAACCTTGTAAATGCACTTTAAACCTACTGTAACTTTCTAAAGCTCACAAATTCTTGACATGATTAGTTCTAAGGTAAAACTAAGTGAACTCTAGGCTATATAACTAGAAACAAAGTTGTGACAACAAGTGTCTAATACTAAATCAACCAAATTTACTCTTAAATCTACTGTGCCAAACACCCGAAATGTAGAAATTATACAAACAGAAACTAAAGCAAATCTATTGCAGTTAAACAACTAATGCTCAATAATCAAACAAGTAGAACCTACAATAGAACAACTAGAAAACTTAAAATACGAAGAAAACTAAAACGCAGGAAAATAGAACTTCGAACTTAACCGTTTGTATCAAAGCCTCCGCTGTGGGCGAAACGGAGCGTTGAGCTCGCTTGTTCTATACTCTTGATTACGCCAATATTACAAACCTTCTGACCTCATCACAAATTGACCAACTCATTGTTGAATACCACAAGCTACTTACCAGCTTATTTTATCAGCAAAACCAAACTAAACTTTTAAATTTGAAACCTGCAAAAGATCTTAGAAGAAAACGGAATATCGTGCTAGCAAAATAGACTTTGCTGAACTCGAGAATTCAATCAACAAACTATATCAAAGCTATCTACTGTTTCTGAATTCGATCTGAACTGTACTGAAACATCAACTGAACCACGACTACTAAACTAAACAAATCTAAATATACCTCTGAATCATGAAATCTTTGCAAAGAATTTAACATAACAGTTCATTTAAAATGAACAGAGCAACAGGAACTATAATAGAAACTGAACTAAAGTATAACGGGGAGTAACTCGACTATTTTGACTAACAAATTGACAGTTTTGAAGGTTGAAAAACAACATTTAAAGAGTAGAGAGCTTAAACCTCCATTAATGGTGAAGTCTATTTAAACGGAAAACTGAATTCGAGCAACAAACTTAACTGACTTAAACTAGTTTGAACAGATATTATCCACTAACTAAGTGACTAACTTGCTACGGCTGATTCTTAATGCAATCACATCCAAAATCTCCAACAATCACTCGTGAGCATTTACAAGCTTATTACCTATGAGCTTAAGAAAACAGGATTAACAAGCTATTAAGCTGATAAGCAACAATGAACAGTAACCGAGAATGAATTGAAGAAAATAAGAGCTTTTATTAATGGTGAACGTATAATACAACTTTAACAGAATTATGTAACTGATTAACAGATTCTAAACAAACTTTAATCTGAAAACTTAATTGAAAATCCTAAAGCATTGGAGAATATCAAACTAACTATTCCTAACCTAACTAACTATGTGTAACTACTCCTATGCTAACCGTCTGAAATGAGCGGATCTCCTTGATATTATAGGCGTCTGATGAAGATAATGGATGAGAGATGACGTGTCTTGTCCAATCCCTTCATGCCACGTGTAAAATACGAGGATGAATTCATTCTTCATTCTTGATTTGATTTGGGTATTTCTTCTTCACTCCATCTTGATCAAATTAAGCGGTATCTTCTTGTAGAGGAGATGATGATGAGCACTTTTTCTTCTTTGAACTTCGTCTGAATACTTGTAGATCATGCTTAAAATTGACTTGAAGTTTTGGTGACGAAAGCTATAAAATTCGACTAAAACTCTGATATTTTCTCTCTCTTGGTTCGGGATGAAGATGTAACGTGTGTGAGTTGTATCTTGACTTTGACCGAATAAGTTGAAAGTTAAATAAACTTTCATTTGTTTGTTTATGGCCCTTTAATTTTTATCTCTTATCAAATTTAATATAAACTTTTTAAGCAAATTTCTTTTCATCCTTCGTCTTTGTAAAAATTACAACTTAAGCCCTCGATCTTGGTAAATAATGGCAAGTAAGGTCCTTGAAAGCTTCTTTCGTCTTTTTCTTCGTCTTTTGTCAAATAAATCCTTGAAAACGCGTGTTTGCTAAAAAATGCATCTTGTTTACCTAAAAACACTAAAACACAAATACCCACGTAATTCTGATATTTTAAAGTTAATTATAATGTATTTGGTCGTGTTTTTAGTGGTTTTTGGATTATTATTGATGAGTGTTTTCACACTTATCAGATCCCTACTAACATGATACATTTATTAATTTATTCAAATGATACATATAGTATTTATAGTTTACATAATTACATTTTTTACCCTTATAGTTTACAAGTTTCAAAAATGACAGTTTTGGTCCCTAGACTTGTTAAAATTACATAACAACCTCAAATTTGTACCAAATGATCTAGGAACTTAAAACAAAGTTTATAAACAAATTTATAATCATAATAACATTAGTTTTATAGACCATAGCTTTTGAAATAGATTTTAACTCATTATTTCATATAGATTACAAAACTAGGGTTTTATTACATCTTTAGTTTATATCTTCCATTTTAAATCATTATATGAACCAAGACTTCTTGTAATAGCTTATTTAGATTATAACTAAGATTATTAAAGACTTATAACATCAAAAGAACTTATTTAAAAGGGCGGATACTTACAAACAAGAAAATCAGAATTCTAGGGCTCCTAATGGGGCATATGAACTATATCTTCTTCATAACTCTTCAAGAACTCTTAGAACTTCTTCCAAAGCTTACTACTAATCTTAGGAACTTCTCAGGGCTTCAATGGAGGCTCTATAACATAATGTATGTGTTTTTAGATAGGAAATGAAAGGATGATTTAGAAATGTACCTAAAGACCTCTATTTATACTATTTTTGACACTTAGCCTCCAATTAAAGCTTAACAACGTGTAAGAACAGAAGGGAGGTGACTAAGGGATGCTTGGAACATAGCTATGCATGGTGTAAGAACCTTAGAGCTTAAGGATAGGTATTAGGAAACATAAAGTACCATTTTGTAAAGTTTTAATCATTCATTTCAAACAAAACAAGCAAGTAGGTGATGCACCTACTTTGTAAGCTGTGACAGGCTATAAATATCTTAGATATTTTGGTTTGAATGTTTTAATTATGGAGGGAAGGCGTTTGATTGATATTTTGGAGGGAATACCTAGCCGGATCCATTTTTAAGGCTTGTAACTTTGTAACTTTGTAACTTTGTAACTCTTGCAATTAAGGGTTTATGAATGTGATTAGTGATATATTAGGGTATAATTAGGGTTTAAACATTGTAATCAAGAAGTTTGGGTCATTGGTTTAAAGTTTAACAAACGTTTGAAGTGAAATTGGGAAGAAAACCTAGCCAAATTAGGGTTTCTAATGATCTAGGGTTCAATCGTTGTTAAGGCCATTATTATTGATTTAGATACTGATGTAAACTCAATTTATACATCCCACATTGTTATCAATATGTTCATTAAGTCTCTACATTGGTTTTACTAAGTTATTCCAAGTAAAAATGTCTAAAGTGTGAAAATACCTATTTTGACCTAATTTATGAGTCATGCATTGAAATGTTGTACCTTGTGCTTTAAGGTACTTTTACATTGCTCTAAGATAATGTTATAACCTAAATGTAATGATATGAGTTTTGGTAGACTTGTCCTAGAAGACTAGGTATTGATTCTAAGTAAAATGCTTAAAATAAGGGTTTTTAGGTCATTAAGCCTAATGACTTTGTACTTTGGGTAATTAGTTTTTATTTCCACATGTAAACTTATTCTAGGTCTTGTATGTTATGTTTATTACTTCTAATGATTCTAAAACTTAGTTTAAGGGTTTGTATAGAATAATCATAACCTAGGTGCAATTGGGTTAGCTTATGGTTCTATGCTTCAATAACTTGTACATTAGTAATTTTAACTTAACTTGAGATAAATGTATGATCTTAATAAGATACTTAGTTGATTTTTATAATTAGTTGCTAATTTTTAGATCTTAATTCAATGTGAAATGGATTTTAGGTGCTAATCTAGGTTACTAGGTCTTAATACTTGTAATTAGCTTTAAATTGTTTGTACTTAGTATTCTAGGATGAAATTATACTTCTAAATGATAGTTTATAACTTGTTCATAATCCTTGATTACTTATTTATATGTATTGTTCATTCATAGTTCACCATTTTTAAGTTTACAACTCATTTATAGGGTTTCTAGGATTTTTAAGGTAATTTAGGGCATTATAGTTATATTTGAGATGTTCTTATCAATATGGTACTTATAGGATTACTTTTACAACTTAGACTTGGTATATGCATTGTGTTTACAACATATAGGAATACGTTGAAGTGGCAGTTTAGGTTAGGAGAACACATTAATCTTACCAAGTAAGGCACAAAAGCAAAAAATTTAGTCAAATTTTCATATTCATGTAATCTTAACACATAACACATAAGTGAAATTTGACGATTGTCACACACCTCTAGCTACATACCCGACTTCCATAAACCCAAACATCTCAACTCCGCACAAAAAGCTCTATGCAAACAGCTTGAAAACCACACCTTCCATGAAGGTCGCGTAGTCCACCCATCCTTCATGGATAACACCAACATCCGTGAGGTGTTCTCTAGAATCAACTTTGATTGCCTTTAGTATATAGACGAGCGAATATGTCCCAAATTTGTTATAGAATTCTGCATGTCCATCAATGTCACTTTTGACGAAGACCACACCCTTCTCATAAACTTTGTAGCAAACGGTAATAGCTACTCCTATTCTTTATACTATTTCGATCACATCCTTAGGATACCCAACGAAAGTACTTGCTTTTATTTGGACCTTCACTCTCTCACAGCCCTTGAGAAAACCAATATAACTAGAAATGCTCAAGATAGGTACGGTACTAGACTTGATGACAAGGAGCTTGTTAAAATAACTATCTTAAAACGTAGAATCCATGACACTAGGATTTCCAACAAAAACAAAGTCATTTACAAGGATCCATATGGAATGGAAGCTAGAGAGCTAAAAGATAAGTTTGTAAAGTGAGAGAGAATTCATAGGTGCAACACTATGTGCCTAGTAAGAAACAAGGATCACATAAACGCATGTCAAAGCTACATGTTTTATAGTTTAGAAACCGACAAACCTTTCATTCTTGCCTACTACATAGCAAATAGGATGTCACATATCCGAAACCTTTTCTCAACCGTGCTTTCTTATAGGATGTTTCTTACCCATCTCTATAAGCACATAGAACCCATTACATTGAGTCCTAGTGGTCAATAGGGCATATATCAGCTTGTTGATCGTATCATGACCCAAATTAGTGATCAAAGAGTAACAAGAATTTTGGCCAACCATCCAAGAGGCAAAGGAAAAAGACCTCAACATCCCTCTAGTTCATCATCATCGGCTAGTGAAAATGATGGTCTTCCGGACTCTAGATTGCCACCTTTAGATTACCTTAGTCGCCTACCCGAAATCCCGGATGCCTCTCCAAAATTCAAGGAAACGAATGATATCTTCAAGTGTCTCGGAAGGTTCCTCACCAAGATGGACAAAAAGAAGAACAAATGAAAAACGGTAGCTTGAACGGGTATAAATGGACGATATTCCATGGTTAAAAAACAATGGTAGCGGTTAATGCAAAGCAATGCCTAAAAACATTATTTGTGTTAACTAATCTGTCTTAGTTTTGATCACGACAAATTAAAAAGACATTTATCGTCAACTACAATCACAAGACGAAATATTTAACAAACACTATCATCAAGGTAATAATCATTTAAGTATTGCACTAACATATCTTAATCATGATTAGTGATCATAAAAATGATTAGTCCTAAACTTACATTTTGTCAAATGTGATAAAAGATTTTTTAATAAACTTTCTTTTTAAGAAAATGTTTTATTAAAATGGAAAATGTAAATTTGAATATGGCATATTCCAAATGCTATAGGAATATCCTTTGAAGGTAAAAACTTACCTCAGATATTACTTCCCTACTAAAAGACAAAAGGGAGCGGAGTCTATGAGCACGGTTCCTTAAAGGCCTATGTGGATCCTTAGCGATAAGGGACCGCAGGCATAATTAAGGCACCACGCTCAGAGAGCCGTTGGCCTTTGTCTCCTATAAATAGTGGATTAAACCTGCATTTTCCACAACCCTTTTTGGACACTCTTTCTAATATCCTTTTCCTTTCTAATTCATAATCATTTGTAAATGATCACTTAATGTGTTAAGTATGTTTACTTATAGTTATCTCCTTGATCTCCTTATTTACCTTATCTAAAGAGAAGATCACTCACACACTTGTGATGTGATTAAAGATGAAGCCTTGATGAAGATCCTTTCCTAAAGATCTAGTCATGTTTATCATTTGTTTTGTTTGAGTCTTGTGTAGATCCAATGTATTTTTGAAAACATGGATCTAATCTTGTGTAAATCCATTGTATATGTGTATAATTGGATTTGTGTTGTGTAGATCCAACATACATGTGTATAATTGGATATGTGTTTTATTGAGTTGTAATAGGTACGAGTTGTGAGTTCTCACTAAACTATAAAGTGATGTGGTTGTGTCTTGTGAGTACTCACTAAACTCTAAAATGATGTGATTGTGTCTTGTGAGTTCTCACTAAACACTAAAGTGATGTAGTTGTGTCTAGTAAAGTTTTCACTTAGATTCAAAGTGAAGAGTTGTGAAGATTGGTTCTATCTTTCGATTAGAACTCGACATCTAGCCTTGTGTCGTTAAATAGTGAAGTAGGCAACGTTGTGAAGATTGGTTCTATCTTTCGATTAGAACTCGACATCTATCCTTGTGTCGTTAATGGTGAAGTAGGCAACGTTGTGAAGATTGGTTATATCTTTCGATTAGAACTCGACATCTAGCCTTGTGTCGTAAAATGGTGAAGTGGGTGACGTTGTGTAGATTAGTCCTAGCTAAGATTAGGTCTCGACATTTATCTTAGTGTCGGAAAATAATGTAAGCGACGTTGTAAGGTTTTCTCTGCCAAGAAGGGATCTTGTGGATATAGTGGAAATCTCGAGTAAGGTGTACTCGAGGAGTGGAACGAAGATAGAGCTTCGTTGCCGAACCACTATAAATCTTGGTGTCTTCCTATTAGGTTGTTTCTTTCCTTACTCTTTACTTATTCTTACTATCATATCATTCACATCTATTACTTTTCATTGTTAATGCATTAGAACTGAACCTAATCATTATGCAACTAGCTTTCAAGTAAAAGGTAGTTTTGAGACAAACCTAATTGAAAGGAATTTTAATTAGGACATAAAACGAAGAGAAACTATTCAACCCTCCTTTTAGTTTCTACAATTGGTATTAGAGCAATGGTCACTCAAGGTCTTTGAAGTATATTGTACTTTAAAACTTGGATCGATCCATTGTCTCCTCAAATTAGAAGGTTTCGTTGTACTAAAGTTTCTCTTCTGTCAAAAATATTTTTTCATTGAAAATAGACCTTTTAATTAGTAATATTGCATCTCATTTAAATTAGTAGTACTTATACATTTTAGTATAACCCTTGAAATGTATCTACTGGTTTGCATCTTGCTTTGTGTAGGTACTCATGAAGATTAATCACTTAAGTGATTGTGGATTGGGTTGCTTACACTTGTAGAAGAGTCATTTTCTTTGATTCCCAACATCATTGAATGATGATGTCAAGATGGATGAGAGTGATACTAGTCCTTGAAGACTTAGTAGTCACTTTAGTAAAGATTGGGCTTTACATTAGCTCCTTGAAGTCTTGGAGTGTTCTTTGCAGCTAAGGTACGTTCTCGTCCTCCCACACGCCCTATTGATCATTCTTTTGATCATTAATTGACTATATGGTTGTTCTTGGCATCCTTTCCTTGACATTTGTTTGTGGTTTGTGATTATATTCTCATGTCCTCTCAAACCTCCATTGCTTGGATACTTGACTCACTTCAGAGATGTAGAGTGAGTCACTAGTAGCTTAAAGTATTAAGCATGATATCCATGGTTTGCACCCATACGGTTAGTAGGCCATATATCATGTGTAATGTGTGCAATTGAGCTCATCTCTAGGATGATTGTTTAATCCCTTGAGAACCCAACTACTTCATAAGTTGTAGTTAGGATATTACACATTTGGAATTGAAATATTCCAAGGATGTTGTTATTGTAATTCTTAGCAATAATAATTGTCCGATCATGTGGGAGAGAAAGTGAATCTATATTTTGCTCATTGTTTTAAATAGCATTAAGACTACTATTGAAAATGTTCTTAATCCATTTTGTACAAAATTGCTTGATATAGTTCATTACCAAAGCCGTTTAAGCTTTCGCCGGAAAGGCACGTCTTAAACCACTATAAATGACACAAGCTCTTCGTTTCCGCTACTTGAAGTTTGTCACTTGGTTCTTGAGCATTGACCTTGGTCTTGATTCACTCCCCTTGGGTCCTTTCTCTTTTGCTTCTTTGCTACGAGTAGTCGTTTCTCTGTTTCGATCTCTTTCGGTCTCGATTCCACTCGTAATCATTCACTTAGGCATTATCACCTAGTATTGAAGTGGTCTAATGATTTCCAAATGGCTTAATATATATTTTAATTATTTTAGAAAAACTTGGTTTTGAAATTCTTTGTGTTTCTTTGTTAAAAACCCGCCACTGTGCGAAGATCCTTAATTGTCACGGTGCTAACCCACGGTGCCATATCGATAAAGCACCGCGACCCCACCAGGCGATTAAAGTAATCAGTTTTTAATTAAAAACACTATTTCAAACAAACCCTCCCTTTCTTCTCCATAGAAGGCGACGGGTTTCATCATTTCCACCATTTTTGAATCTTCAAAAACTCCAATTTACTCAAAATTAATTGATTCCAAGTTGTGGGTTTCACTCATCCCTCTTCCAACACCAATTAATTGTAAGTACATTCATTCAATTTATTCTATATTGTTCTAGGGTTCTTATTTCATAATTGCGGATTTTTAAAATTAATATTCAATTAGAACATTGCTAGGAATGTGGGTTGACATAGTTATATTACTATGATTCCTTAGGTTCGAATTCATTGAGATTTCACTAAAACCCACTTATAAAACAATCCTTTTGACTAAATATTTTTTGTTAAATGATGGAATTGATATGAACCTATGAAAAAAATTGGTAATTGTATTGTTAATGCTTACCTAAAAATGTTTTTCAAAAATCTTTGTTCGAGTTCATGATTAAACTTTCATTACTCATATGTACTAGTCAATGATGAATTGAGTTCATTGTGAACATGAGAATGACAAGGATTAATCCTTTGTTTATCAAGAAACTGACTAAACACACTCTCATAAATTTGATCTTTAAGACATTACGTAACATAAGATTAATTGGAACAATATTTGCTTTATGTTTAGGTACTTGATCATGCATTTGGAAACTCATAAAGATCATGAGAAAACTAGAGAATACACGCCCAATCTTTCTTCTTCGTGTCGATCTCGTTCCCTTCAAAATACTTTTTGATCTATAGAGTCTCGTAGTTTTCATGAAGGAAGAATTGTTCCTTCTAACTTTCTTGGACTTGACTTCATTCGATTCATGTTCAAATACATTGGCTTTGATTGCTTGCTTGATATTGATGACCCAATCTTTTCTTCCTTCCTTTTGGAATTCTTTAGCTCGTACACATTATTGTGCATCAATAATGGTTTATCAATAAAATTTTCCATCAAGGGGAAAACCTTTGTATATACTCTTGAAGAATTTAGTGAAATTCTCAATGTTCCATAATGTGGTGTTTTTTAGTATATCGTTTTCTCCTCGACTCGACTCGAATTGATTTCCGATTTTAACGTAGAGATTAATTGTTCTTAGTGAATAAAACTTTGTTTGGTGTTAAAAACTAAAAACTATTAAATCTAATTAAAAAGAAATTATTTAATTAAAAATAAAATACTTTTCTACTATTAATAATCTTAATTAAAACTAATTTAAACAAAACTATTTAAAAATCTAATTTAAACTATTTAAAATTAAAACTATTTGAAAAGTAACTATTTAACCTATTTAAAAAGAAAATATTTTAAAACAATTTAAATCTTAATTAAACAAGTAAACTAATTAAAAACTATTTTTATAAAAACTATTAGTTAAAATTAACTAAAATCAATTAAACAAGTAAACTATATTTTCTTATATTTTTAGTTTTTGTTATTTTCTTAAACTTTGTAAAAGTAAATTTATAAAAACTATTAATTAAAATTAAATAAACAAAACTTATAATTAAACTAATTTAAATAAACTGACAGCTAATTTATAGCCTATATTAATTAAATGGACAGAATTAAAACACAAATAAGGTCCTAGATTAGATGGTTAACTTGTTGGGATGTTGGACGGGAGGTCAAGGGTTCGAGTCCCTGGAGTGACAATATTTTTTTTGATTATATATATATATATATATATATATATATTTATTTTTTTTATTTTGGAATTGAAACTGATAGAAATCAGTTTTGGAACATTCAGATTAAATGAATCTGAAGTCTAATGCAAATCAGTAACACATCAAAACCAAATAAGCAGATAAAACTTAGACAGAAAATAAGCAGATTACTCTAAAACTTAAAATAAGCAAATAAAAACTTAATCTATCAGCAAAAATAAGCAGAAATATCCTAGCAAAACTATCAGATTACCTTACCAGCTAGCAGATTAACAGCAAGTAAATCAAAAGCTAAATAAACTAAAACAAATCAGCAAACGAAAACCAATTAAACTAGCAGACTATATGATTCGAGCAGCCACCATTTAAATAAAAAACAAAAACGAGATTCAGACTGTAACAATAAACTTATATCAAATAGCAAAAACTCAAACCCAGAACAGCTTAAATCTAGCAGACCTACTTAGCAGAACAAACCCAAATCTTATCAGAAACTCAAATACCCAAAATAACTTCAAACTTAAACAATATCAGATCCTATAAATCACTCAAGCATACAAAATCTTCCTAAAAACAGATAAATCAGTGTATTCAAACAGTAGAATTAACCAAACATTAAACAATTACCAAATTATAACAAATAAACTAAAACTTGTAAATAACAAGAAATTAAAACCTGATGAAGATTCCGTTGAGCAGAAGGAAGGCACTGAACCCCCTTTTAATTTAAACGAACACCGTCTTATCAACCAAACATCACCAAATCATCAACACCACAAAACATCACTCTCGAACCTCGAACCAGATTTATGTAAAACTTCCCAGTAGGGGAAATTTATTATCCACTTTTCTTTTTTTTACTTTTATTAATTTAACCAAAAAGCAGAAAAGAGTAAATTGCAATAAAATTTAAAAAATTAAAGAGACAAGGTTAAACTAAATAAAATTTTATTAATAATAGAAACTGATTACAATACTTTTGAAAGAAAATTACAACTAACCTAAAATCTATTTTTTCATAAATAAAAATAAAATAAAAAAATCGGCACGAAATTAAAATTACATAATGAGAGGGTTTTTATAGGGAAACCCTAAAAACCTGTTGGTGAAGCTTGGTGAGCAAGGAGGATGATCTTGGCCGCTATTTTCTTCTTTTCTCTCTCTTTCTTGATCAAATGTTGGAAATAACACCCCTTGCACACGGATTGCCAACGTGTCAAGGGGTATGTTTGTTGTGTTTCTTCAATGAGGGCGTGGCCTCAATGATTGGATTGATTGGTGGTGGTGATTTGTTGAGACCAATCAGGGGTGAGAAAGGCAAGCCACGTCTGCTCTCTACTCCATCTTCTTCATTCCGAGAAAATAGGGAAATAATTTCCCTTGCGTGAATCACACGCGCCTCGCAAAAGCCCCAATTTATTTGGTGTAATTTCTTAATTAGGTTTTTGAGATTTGGGGTAAAATAAAGAGAAGGTGTCTGCGTTTGTTTTGGTGATAGAGAGGGTGAATGGTAAACTTTGTTTGTAACGAAAAAGTGAATGTGTGGTGTGGGTGAAGTTTGACCAGATAAAAACGTGTGTTGAGTGGGCTTTGACCAAGAAATAACAAGTGAAGTCATTTGACAATTTGGGCCTCTTATTCCATCCGTCCCATAATTTATTTTCTTGGGCCTTTATTGGGCTTTGAATCCAAAAGATAGTAGACTTCATCCTTTATTGGGCTTTCAGGCCCAATAAGCAAATGTGGAACCCACAAGGCCCAATTAACTCTAACAAGATTAAATCCACTAAAAACGAGCTCGATTTCGGCTTCCTTGTTCTTTCCTTTAAACCCGTGTCGATTTTGCCGGTTTTCGTGATCTTTGGTTCACTTTTGGTTCTTTGACTTTGATTTTGTCTCTTTCTTTGACCTTTCTTCAACAAATGACCATGAAATCCCGTGTTTTCTTTCCTTTTGATCTTTTGTACGTATTTCACACAAGAACACAAAACCACGCGTAATTCCGGCTTTTACAATATTAAACACATGATTAAGTCTAGTTTTTCCTTGATTTTAGTGGCAAAAGGATAAGTGTTTACACACTTATTAAATCCCCTACACTTGACCATTGCAATGACCCCATGCAATGCATAATTTTAAAGCATAAAGTTACATTTTTCTCATAATTAACCATTTTGGCCTTTATTAAGATATACAATTACTACTACGATAAAAGGAAATAAGATTTTAAAGGAAACAATTTATTAACTTGGAAATTATTTGATGGAAGAAACTCGTAAAGAAATCTAAGACTTAAATTAGGGCTTTGGTGTCATAAATATTAATCACCCTCAAGTTTCACGTTCCCCATACCAAGCTTAAAAACAAGATTATTGTTTACCATAAGTTCTTAAGTTAAAACCACTTATATAAGACAATTGTGTAATACTCTTTCTCCAATTCCTAAGTTGTATCTCTAGCTTTTAAGGATTGTCATTCACCCGTAGGCTCATTTGACTTATTTGATAATTATTAGTCCAAAAATGAAGACAAAACGGTGCAAACCCGACACTCAAAACCTAACCTTGTCCTAAAAAACGTTGTTACTAAAGTAAGCCCACATCAAGGATGATTTAACACGATTTGGGGAATAAATTCCAGGATCCAAAATTTGGCCAATAGTACTACTTATTATTTATTCCTCCAAAGTCATGTAGACTTTATGTGGAGTTTAGCAAATTCACATCATATACCCTTAGGCTCTTTAAGATGTAAAAATGCTCCTCATCTATTGTCCACAACCTAAGGCTCCTTGAACGATAAACAAGGGAATTGATTTTTTGATCAATTTTTATTCAACACTTACCATGCCATACACCCTAAGGCTCTAATGACAAGGTTCGTTCTACATGCCCCACACCCTAAGGCTCCTTGAGGTCATGTTTTAATCTTATTCTTTCTTTATTTATGATATATATAGTAGGCCAAATTCTACGGTCCCATGGTCTGAATACCTCATACTTAGTGGTTATGAGCCACCTTAGTCGGAAGTCCACAACGCTGGCACCCTCAATGTGTTCATGCTTTAATTACAAGGAGAATAAAGATTTGGCTAAGAGCTAAGATATCGAATCTACACCGCAAAAATCCTCATTTATTAAGCAATTAAATATACAAGCGGGAAGAAAGAGCCACAAAAACTCATATAAGCAAGAATTAACCCTTAAACTTATTATCAACTCTATCATCTCTTGCTCTCCACAATTTAAAATCTCAAGGAATGAGACTCGTGGATGCTTAGCCTAATAAACCAATTAAGGTCTATAAGGTTAAGGATACTAGCTAGAGTAAACTTGGATACGTAAACTCGGGTTGAGTCAAAATATTCACGACGGGCCTAATATATCAAAAACATCTAAACTTGTTAAAACCATTTTATTTATTTATTTATTTTTTTTTTAATTTTTTTATTCTTGAAATGGATTTTATTCATACGATGCGATGACAAAAGGAAAGAGAATAAATGGAAATACTACTAGGCCAAAATAGATCAAAAATTTGAAAAACGTTGAAATTTTTTAATTTTACGGTTAAATAAGGTCAAATTCATGGAAAAGCCCACTAAAATTCGATAGAAGTCCCCCTACACTTAATATAAACATTGTCCTTAATGTTTAAGCATGTGGGAAAACTCCCCTACACTTAGGACATTGAGTACGCTGATTAAATCGAGCTAAGGAAGAGACAACTAAAGTGATTACATTTATTCATCTTATTTATATACAAGATTGAATCACAATAGCAAAAACTTATCGAAGAAACCGGGTACACGGGAACACGAGATCACGAGTCGCGTCAAAAACACCAAAAGTGGATCATTAAAGCACACATCCCTGCACAACATCACAAAACACAACCTACTTGGCTCCCCTACACTTATTGGTGGAAATGGGTGAAGGTGAAAAAGGGTGGAAAGGATGGAAAAGGTAAAAATCTAACCTAGTTATATGATGCTTGATTTATTTATCACGAGTCTCTAGCTCAATTCGATTCCACAAATATCATCATTCACATGGGAAAAATCATGGAAAACCGAGATTTCCAAGGGAGGAAAATCTCTCCATGATAAAGGTTAGAACAAATTCATATAAGGAATACCCCATGAAAAATACACCCGGGTCAAACACATAATTTCCATCATGAAAGGAAATAAACCCCGAGGTGGTAAAATCACACAAGGCAAAGAAAAGAGGGGTACCCTTAGTCAAAAACTTCTTACAAAGAAAGGTGTTATGGTGATATTGCAATGAAAGCACTGAAGTCTCTATTCCGGGATCAAACACCAGTTCCTTAACGGGAAAATAGGAAGAGGTGTTGACATTAAAGCTTAAAATGTCATCATAATCCAAAGTGGGGGAGTCGTCCTCTTCCAAACTCAATGTGAAAACATAATTATCATTGGAGTCATAGGAACACTCATTCTCATGAGGGAAATAGGAATTTAGAAAGATATCTAAATCCTCCTCAAATGGAATATCCTCTAAAATAGGGGCAATCTCTAAAGGTGGAGGATCCTTTTCAAAAGTCGTAACCCCAAATATAGGGATATAAGAGTCAAAGGGAGACTCAAGAATGGGAGGATCACTCATAGAGATGATAGGATCATGAGGCTCACTAGGTGTCTCGTCAAAACCCAAAGAAATGAGATCACTTAAAGAAGAGACATCACTAAAATTAGCTTCCTCATTTTCTTCAAAAAGTGGATTATCATTTGAAGTTTCAAAAAGTGGATTTGAATGTACCACAAAATCATTAAGGTTAAACTTTTTAGTTTCAAAAGGATTGATAAAACTTTCTTCATTATCAAAATTAAGCACATCAATCATATTGAGCGATTCTTTTCCGTTTGATTTATTTACCATTTTCCCCATTTTAAACACTTGTTGATCATTCCCTACCCTAAGAATTAATTCCCCTTCGGCTACATCAACTAATGCTTTTCCGGTTCTTAAGAACGGTCTACCAAGTATTAACGGAATACGAGGATCCATCTCATAGTCGACTACAACAAAGTCCACGGGAAAAGTGAATGTACCAACTCGAACAAAAACGTCTTCGGCAATACCAACGGGGTATGCGAGAATTCTATTAGCTAACTCGAGAGTCATGCGAGTCGGTACAAGGTCGGGTAATGATAATCGTTTCCATACCGAGAGTGGTATAAGATTGATGCTAGCGCCGAGATCCGCTAAAGCCATACAATCATCAATTTGAGGAAACGAGCAAGGTAACACGAATCATCCGGGATCTCCTAGCTTTTCGGGAAGCTCTTTGAGAAGAATCGCGGAACAATTCTCATTTAAACGAGTGTTAACGAGCTCAACCATTTTTTCTTTTTTATTGAGAAAATCTTTGAACATTTTCACAAATTTAAGCATTTGAGCAAGTGCTTCAATAAGGCTAATGTTAATATTCACTTGGGAAATCATTTTCAAAAAGTTGGAAACATGAACGTTATCTTTGGTGAGCACTTTAGCCTTGTCTAGTCTAGAGGGATAAGGGATATTGGGCTTAGACGTTGAAGGTTGAGAAGGAGAAGGACTCGCTTCTTGAACAACCTTAGGGTTGGGCTCTTTGGGCAATGGAGAACTAGTACTAGGAATGGTAGTGGGAGAAATCACCGAAGGGGGAGTAGGATTACTCATTATGACCTCCGGGCCTTGTCTCTCCTTTATGGGCGAAGAGATGGAAGGTCCCACTAAAGTGGCTCCACTTAGAGTAGTGATAGCGCTCACATTAGCACGAGGGTTAATCTCGGTATTAAAAGGTAAGGCTCCTTGGGGTCTAAGGGCTTGCAACATTTGCATGAACTTCCTATCGGTGGACTCTTGCATTTGTTTCATAGTTCTCTCATGTTCGGTCAATTTTTGTAGAACCAAGTCCATTTGAGGATTATGCATGTTCATTTGATTAAACCCTTGATTACCTTGATAATGAAACCCTTGATTTTGAAAACCGTGGTTATTAAAGCCTTGATTTTGAGTATTAAACCCTTTGTTTTGCCCTTGAAAATTCCCTTGATTTTGGTTAAAACCCCTTGTATTTGAATTCCCTTTAAAATTACCCATTTGAGGACCTTGGTTCCTATTTTGGTATTGGGTATTTTGGGCGGGTGGGGGTGGTCTTTGTGGAGCTACAAAACCCAGGGGAGCCAAATAGTTATTACTCTTATAAGACAAATGGTTAACATCAACATTTGGTTTGAAATGAACCCTCTCATTTTCATTGTTGTTATAAGCATAAACTTGTTGTTGTTGATTGTAAACCTTGTCACAATTATAATACGAATGTGGTCAACCACAAGTCTCACACGTTTCACAAGTCTCTTTTAAGGCATTTACTTGACCATTGATGGCTTTGTATTGTTAGCGGTTTGTAGAGAAATTATTTCAACAAGCGAAGTAAGCTTATCAATTCTCTTGTCGCTCTCACTAGTACTAGCACTTGACATAGTGGCCCTAACACTCTTGGTTTGTACTTTTGCCTTGTTTTCAATTATTGCCCAAGCCTCGTTCATGGATTTCACAAGAATATTGCCCCCCGCGACACTATTAAGTGAGTCTTGGTCATTAAGAGTTAAACCATTGTAAAACGTATTGATTTGATGCACTTTAGTGAAACCATGTTGTGGACATTTTTGTAAAAGCTCCTTAAAACGATCCCAAGATTCACTAAACGTTTCCCCATATTTTTGTTCAAAGGTAATGATGTCATTCCCTAAAGAGGTGGTCCGTGATGGTGGGAAAAAGTAGTTAATGAACTTGGTCTCTAAATCCGCCCATGTAAGAATGCTTTGGGGTGGTTCCTTATCAAGCCAAATCCGGGCTTGTCCTTCGAGGGAAAAAGGAAAGAGCAACAAACGTATTGCTTCTTGAGTCACCCTATTGTATTTCACTGTATTAGTCAAATGGATAAATCTCTTAATATGATCATGGGGGTCATCTTGGGAACGACCCAAAAATGGTGTAGCGGAAACCATTTGAATAAAACCCATTTTGATTTCAAAATTATTTGCTCCAATTGCGGGGACAACGATAGCGTCATCGTTTCCCTCAACGTGTGATTGCAAAATCTTGATCATAGGACGGTTATCCGTTGCCATCGTATTGTCGAAAGCGCGATTCTCGGGATCGGCTTGAGTGACAGTCTTTTTGTTCTTCTTCTTCTTTTTAGAAGAATTAGAAATATTTGGTACACCACTCGGTATGTGTGCACGCGCGCGAGTGCGCATACAACTAAACTTGAGGAATGAGGTAGGAGACCTCGGTCGACTTTGAGAGGAAAGGGATTATCCCTCTCAAGGTTCAATATTTAAAAAGCTACAAAAAATATATACGTAATACTACTTGAGTTAGCAAACCAATAATCGGTCGTCCCTCTCAATATACGCACAAGCAAGCGGGGAAACGAGGTGGCACAAAGCACTTAAAAACCTTTTTCCTTAGACGGCCTTTAATAGCGCGTCGCCTTATACCCACCTTATAGTTTGTATAAATCGAGTTCAAACTTTTTACTAGTATTTATCTATTTTGCCTTTATTTTCCGTTTTGGATTCGAATACAATAGCTAGGTGATGAAATCCCAACTAAGGTCTTATTTGTAAATAGGTAAATTAATTGTTCTACCTAATATAATATAGTAAAAGAAAAATCTTTTTGTATTTTTTAAGAAAAATATATTCACAATAAAAAGCGAAAGAAATCGAAATAAGAAAAATAACAATAATACGTAATATTTTTGGTGTAATACTTTAGGAAAAGTATTACTTTTGGATTTTTTTAATTTTTTTTGGGTGCAAATCTTAGGAAAGAGTTTGCTTTTGTGATTTTTTAATTTTTTTTTGTATTTTTATCTTTTTGATTTTTTAATGTTTTTGATTTTTTTAACAAGAAAAGTAACGTTCAAAATTGAACGGATCCCAAAATCCAAAGCTTCTCACGAAAAATCGTCAATCGTAACGAGCGAAGCGGCAGAGGCGCCAATTTAATGTGGTTTTTACAATTATTGTTTTCTCCTCGACTCGACTCGAATTGATTTTCGATTTTAACGTATAGATTAATTGTTCTTTGTGAATAAAACTTTGTTTGGTGTTAAAAACTAAAAAACTATTAAATCTAATTAAAAAGAAATTATTTAATTAAAAATAAAATACTTTTCTACTTTTAAAAATCTTAATTAAAACTAATTTAAACAAAACTATTTAAAAATCTAATTTAAACTATTTAAAATTAAAACTATTTGAAAAGTAACTACTTAACCTATTTAAAAAGAAAATATTGTAAAACTATTTAAATCTTAATTAAACCAGTAAACTAATTAAAAACTATTTTATAAAAACTATTAATTAAAATTAACTAAAATCAATTAAACAAGTAAACTATATTTTTTTATATTTTTTTTATTTTCTTAAACTTTGTAAAAGTAAATTTATAAAAACTATTAATTAAAATTAAATAAACAAAACTTATAATTAAACTAATTTAAATAAACTGACAGCTAATTTATAACCTATATTAGTTAAATGGACTGAATTAAAACACAAATAAGGTCCTAGATTAGATGGTTAACTTGTTGGGATGTTGGACGGGAGGTCAAGGGTTCGAGTCCCTGGAGTGACAATATTTTTTTGATTGTATATATATATATATATATATATATATATATATATATATATATATATATATATATATATATATATATATATATATATATATATATATTTTTTATTTTTTATTTTGGAATTGAAACTGATAGAAATCAGTTTTGGAACATTCAGATTAAATGAATATGAAGTCTAATGCAGATCAGTAACACATCAAAACCAAATAAGCAGATAAAACTTAGACATAAAATAAGCAGATTACTCTAAAACTTAAAATAAGCAAATAAAAACTTAAACTATCAGGAAAAGTAAGCAGAAATATCCTAGCAAAACTATCAAATTACCTTACCAGCTAGCAGATTAACAGCAAGTAAATCAAAATCTAAATAAACTAAAACAAATCAGCAAACGAAAACCAATTAAACTAGCAGACTATATGATTCGAGCAGCCACCATTTAAATCAAAAACAAAAACGAGATTCAGACTGTAACAATAGACTTATATCAAATAGCAAAAACTCAAACACAAAACAACTTAAATCTACCAGACCTACTTAGCAGAACAAACCCAAATCTTATCAGAAACTCAAATACCCAAATTAACTTCAAACTTAAACAATATCAGATCCTATAAATCACTCAAGCATACAAAAGCTTCCTAAAAACAGATAAATCAGAGTATTCAAACAGTAGAATTAAACAATTACCATATTATAACAAATAAACTAAAACTTGTAAATAAAAAGAAATTAAAACCTGATGAAGATTCCGTTGAGCAGAAGGAAGGCGATGAACCCCCTTTTAATCTAAACGAACACCATCTTATCAACCAAACATCACCGAATCATCAACACCACAAAACATCACTCTCGAACCTCGAACCAGATTTATGTAAAACTTCCCAGTAGGGGAAATTTATTATCCACTTTTTTTTTTACTTTTATTAATTTAACCAAAAAGCAGAAAAGAGTAAATTGCAATAAAATTTAAAAACATTAAAGAGAAAAGATTAAACTAAATAAAATTTTATTAATAATAGAAACTGATTACAATACTTTTGAAAGAAAATTACAATTAACCTAAAATCTATTTTTGCATAAACAAAAATAAAATAAAAAAATGGCACGAAATTAAACTTACATAATGAGAGGGTTTTTATAGGGAAACCCCAAAAACCTGTTGGTGAAGCTTGGTAAGCAAGGAGGATGATTTTGGCCGCTCTTTTCTTCTTTTCTCTCTCTTTCTTGATCCAATGGTGGAAATAACACCCCTTGCACACGGATTGCCAACGTATCAAGGGGTGTGTTTGTTGTGTTTCTTCAATAAGGACGTGGCCTCAATTGATTGGATTGATTGGTGGTGGTGATTTGTTGAGACCAATCAGGGGCGAGAAAGGCAAGCCACATCTGCTCTCTACTCCATCTTCTTCATTCAGATAAAATGGGGAATTAATTTCCCTTGTGTGAATCACATGCGCCTCACAAAATCCCCAGTTTATTTGGTGTAATTTCTTAATTAGGTTTTCGAGATTCGGGGTAAAATAAAGAGAAGGTGTTTGCGTTTGTTTTGGTGAGAGAGAGGGTGAAGGGTAAACTTTGTTTGTAACGAAAAAGTGAATGTGTGGTGTGGGTGAAGTTTGACCAGATAAAACGTGTGTTGAGTGGGCTTTGACCAAGAAATAACAAGTGAATTCATTTGACAATTTGGGCCTCTTATTCCATCCGTCCCATAATTTATTTTCTTGGGCCTTTATTGGGCTTTGAATCCAAAAGATAGTAGACTTCATCCTTTATTGGGCTTTCAGGTCCAATAAGCAAATGTGGGACCCACAAGGACCAATTAACTCTAATAAGATTAAATCCACTAAAAATGAGCTCGATTTCGGCTTCCTTGTTCTTTCCTTTAAACCCGTGTCGATTTTGCCGGTTTTCGTGATCTTTGGTTCACTTTTGGTTCTTTGACTTTGATTTTGTCTCTTTCTTTGACTATTCTTCAACAAATGACCGTGAAATCCCGTGTTTTCTTTCCTTTTGATCTTTTGTACCTATTTCACACAAGAACACAAAACCACGCGTAATTCCGACTTTTATGATATTAAACACATGATTAGGTCTAGTTTTTCCTTGATTTTAGTGGCAAAAGGATAAGTGTTTACACACTTATTATTCAATACAAAGGTCAATGTAGGTTCACCGATACTTGGAGCATAAATCTTTGGAATCGGCCCCTATTGATGTGCATTACGTGACCGAGCTACCCTCGGCTTCGGCCATTTCTTGTGCTATTGCTAAATCTCATGAACATCCTATTCTTGGTAAACTAGAAGGAGAAGTTCATGCTCTCACTCCTTGGGAATTACTCACTAGTGATCTTAATGATTTTATGATCCCTTGGGCCGAAATCATTAGGGAAAATGTAATGTGTCTCGGTGGTGATCGCAACCATGTGCGTGCTTGTCTTGCACATATGTTGTATTGTGTTGCAACTTCCACTCCATACAACCTTGCATTTCTCATGGCTAGAAGAATAAAATTTGTTCTCGTTAGGTCTCACTCTAGTCTCCCTTTTGCTATGATTCTCTCACGCCTTCTTAGAAAAATTCTCCTTGACTTTCCACCTTTAAATGCTTCATCATTTCACTTTGTGGATCGAGTTATGCTTACCATTGAAGGAAAACTCCCACTTAAACCCAAGCATGATTCAAATGAAGATGGAAATGTCTTTCAAGACAATTCTCTCAACTCTAGTAACAATTTGTTATCTACCATCTCTCAATTGTCTTCTCTAGAAATTGATTCCGACTATGAATTCTATCTCAAGCATCGCCTTCTAGGAGATATATAGAGTGGATCAAGACAATGGAGAAATGTTAGTGAATGAAAGTGTGTTGAAGAATTGTTCATGGTTGTTACCACTTGTGGCTCTTGGACTTATTTATATTTCTTGTCCTTTGTATTTGGTGTTCTCTAACTAATACTTTGTGTTTGGATTGCTAGTTATTTTAATCCTTCTTCGTTCATGCTATCGATCTTTCGATATGCATGACTTTGTGCATTTATGTGTTAGTTAGCTTTCTAGATTTTGGATAATAGTCTACTTTGGCTTGACAAATCTTTGTAAAAATCTGGGCTTTTGAAATTCACTGGAAGATCCTTTTTATGAGGCCAGTGTCCACGATTCCTTAAAGACTGACGGTTCCTTAGTGATAAAGAACCGTAGTCCTATTTAAGGATCTGCAGGCTCTGGTCTCGACAGAATTATTGCTTTACACTATTTTCCCTAAATCCTTGTAAACATTGATGAAACTTTTGATAAAAGACCAGCTTTTTCCTAAATTAGCCTACCTAAATTCATTGTTCACCAAAATTATTTTTAACTTATTACTTGTTTGGATCACCTCCTTCCCTTCTTAAACATCCTTTGTTTAACTTTCCTCTTCATCCTTCAAATCTTTTTCAAAACCTTGTCACACAACCTGGTGTCCTCAAGATCATCAAATTCTTCCAAACAATCCTCATCCAAAAGAAACCTTAAGATGAAATTCAAGTTTCCTAAACTTGGTTCTCCATC
Source organism: Glebionis coronaria (assembly GCA_025667525.1). Taxonomy (NCBI): domain Eukaryota; kingdom Viridiplantae; phylum Streptophyta; class Magnoliopsida; order Asterales; family Asteraceae; genus Glebionis; species Glebionis coronaria. The sequence continues at coordinate 556,013,816 of CM046875.1, read as the reverse complement.
TTCTCACAAACCCAAGAGTGAAATTTCTCCTATTTCATCTCTCAATCACCCTCACCACCTCTTGCTCCATGCAAGACATGCTTAACTCATGGTACTAACCATTCACATGGTTCTACTTCATCTTCATTCCAATCTAGGATGAATGAGTTGTTCTTACCTTTCACCCCACCAAATTCACCCATCTCACCTTTTAACACCATGCCTCCTCCTCCTCCAACAAACACACCAATATTGGGTGTTCCTATTTCCCGCTTCTTGGGTGATCCACACTTCTTTGACTTTTTCATGCACAATGGAACCAATTGTCCTGGGTTGCTTAAACAACTTCCACCTCATTGATATCTTTAGGTCGGAGATGATTGGGGCTCACATCAAGTTGCAAAGCTTCTTGTTGAACTTATTTGTTAATCATCCACCTCCTAGCAGATGAATGATGATTTTCTAAAGATAAATGTTTTCAAAAAGAAAAATCAAGCCAAGGAAGACTACCTATCAAGAAGTAGTTTAGATAACTTTGTAATAGTTAGTTTGTATTTTATTTCTTGTATTTTCTTTCCTTCATGAGTTTTCATGAAGATGTGTTATGGTTTTAGCTTTTATGTGTTCTAACATATGTGCTCACACTAATTAACTTCAATTTTATTTAAAATTGAACCTAAATCTATCACAACCTTTAAAACTTGACTAAAATTGGATCAAAAATGTTATCTAAATATTTTGTCACCCTTTGTCAAGACACTCTTTGTGAGTGTGTTGTCTTTTGTGCAACCAAAGCATAATCTAGTGCTAAAAATGGTAAAAATCCAAGATTTGCAATTTTTTGAAAATGTCTTAGTTTTTATTAAATTGCATTTTCATGTGCACTGTATGCGGATCCCCAAAGACCGCGCAATCCCTTATATATAAGGAACCGCAGGTTCCTTTAAGGAACCACGGACAGCAGGCCTTTTTTGCTCATTTTTGGTCTTTCCTCTTTGACCACAGTCCTTTTCAAGATTCCTTGTTTACCAATTTAGGCTAAACATTCCTTGAAAACTTTTGATTTCATTTCAAATCTTTGCCTTGTCTACTTTCTTTTAATTCTCCTTTTTTTGGGAGTTCTTCTTCCCATCCCTCACAATGCCTAAGTCTCCTAATCTTAACCTTGACATATCTTTGGCACAATCTTCTAAACCCAAAGCTTCTTCTTCTAAGCTTTCCAAGAAACCGAAAATCTCGGTTAGACCTATTCGGGTCAAGAAAACAAGGATCATCATGATTCCTCTTCTTCCAAACCTTGCAAGACTTCTTTCTCTCCCATTGCGTATTAGAATGATACTTTCTCAATTGATCCAATTACCGGAGAAAGAGAAGTTCTTCCACCACCACCTAAACCTTGCAACATACCTTCTATAAATCACCTATCTTCTTTCCCAAATCTCACTAGGCAGTGTGAAAACATATCTTATCCATTATCTCCCTCTCCACCACCTGTTGGGTCAAAAAGTTGATGTGGCAGAAACTCAAAAACGAAGAAAACATGAAGACATTTGTCTAAGTGTTGTCAAGAGCAAAACAAGCGTTGACAAGAGTAAATCGAGGGTTGATGGCTCAAGCGTTGTCATGTGCAATCCAAGCATTGCCACATGTAATCCAAGCATTGACAGAAACGTTGACAAGAAGCCTTTGGAAGCTTCTATTTAGATAAACATACAGGATATATTATGTATAAGTTTATTTTAATAGAAGATTTACATGTTTATTTGATATTATCTCTTCTAAACCTTAATCCTTACACTATAAATGGAACCAAGGGTATTAGGTTTATTCATAACTTTCATATACAATGTAAACCTAAAGCGTGTGTCGACTAGGTGTGGGATTCAATGTACACACACCTAGTGATTGTTGATTATTAATATAATTAGCAATCCATTTGTTTTAATTAATGTTCTTTGTGCCTAAACACCTTGTTAATGTGTCGTGTTCTAATTCCGCTTTGATTATCTAATCATATGAACATGATGCATTCCTAGTAGCTAAAAGATCGAGGAAACCAAGGTTTCCACAATTAGTATCAGAGCCTCGTGGCTCGTGATGCTAGGACCAACAAGGTGTTCGTGTATCGAGAAGAGAAGAAAAATCCGTCTAGGGTTTTTCTGAACGTTTTTGTGTGCGCAGCAGTATTCAGAAGGTCATAACTTTTGATTGGACAGTTGGATCGTCACGAAATTTTTTATGTTTGTTCTACATACATATATCTAAACATCCACCGGAGGGATTGTTCAGATTATCCCTAAATCAAAAGTTATTAGGCGTCGAAGTTGGCAACAGTGGTGATTTTCAAGATTTCTGTTTTGATATTATTTAGAAACTAGGGTTTTTATAAACCCTAGGATCAATTCTATAACAGAAAAGAAGGAGCTTTGTGACGAATTGGAGGTGAGAATATATTAGGTTTTGACGAAAACCCTAGATCGAAGTCGTGAATTGTAATTTTCGTTTTTAGGGTTTCAAGAATCCTAGATCTGGTAACAAGATTGTTGATTGGATGCTGTTTTTAAAATGGAGTAAAGGAAGCAGATGTACTATGGTACATGTTTGATTCTTGTTCATAATGGTTTAGGGTCTCATCATCACTTCTTCATGGTCCCAAAGATGTATAGTAACAACAAAAGAAAAGGCAGCATTCGTATACTTTGGCATGTTACTACTGACAAGAGACCAAGGAACTATGGTGAATATCATTTTATAAACTGTGGGTCCAAGAATTAAAGCAACGCTTGAAAGGCTGTGTTTATACGTTGGTCTACTCAAGGTACTTTGTACTATTCATTCATGGTAAATATTGAATGTGATTTTGGATCAGACGAGAAAACATGTGAGACACATGAGGTGGTCCATTGAATAAAGAAAAGACGCAAAGAGAAAAAGGGACGTCTGATGGTTTTAAAAAGGGAGAAAAAGTGTGTCGGTTGTTTTGGTCAAACCATATGGGACAAATTAAATGGTGGAATAAAGTATCCTGATCACATACAGCCAAAGAAGTAAAACTGGTTCACGTGAGTTGTAAAAAGAAAGTGTGATCAACAAGAAAGACGTGGTACGATATTCAGACTTATTCAGACTTATTCAGACTTATTCCATGATTCTATGTTCAGACTTATTCAAAGGGATTCAAAGAGGAAAAAGATTTGTGAGGGATGTGGTATTCACGTGTGTGTCTAAGGAATGAAAAGAAAATTGATGGTGTGGTCCCCTAGTACTAGACGATCAGAAAGAATATTCGTTGTACTATTGAATGAAAGTAGCTGCGACATATGACAGAAACATTGGCATTATTCTTTGTGGTCCTAGTTTGTGTTCACACGAAGAAGCAAAAGGGGTTTGTTTCAATGTTTATTTTCACGTTATATATGTTGTCAAAATAAAGAAAAGGGGCCTACTGAGTAATATGAACGAGAGGAAGAGCAGCATATTATCTTTCAAATCTACAAATTTGTTGCAAAGTAAAAAGATGTAATGACAAAGTTGAGGTGCAACAAGAAGTGGAATGTTGAAAGAAAAGAAAATTGAAGACGAAGACAAAGGAAAAGTGATATAGTGGAGTAGTATTTTTAGTCGGACAAGAATAAAACACACACTGAATGAGGTACACGCTGACAGGTATGTCTTCGACGCTGACAAGAATAAGTCAAACGCTGATAGAAAGCATTGACACGAGTTGTCCAAGAAATGATTGTCCCAAGCGTTGATACGTTTTGTCCGATATTGGGCAATACACATGACAGAGATATTGGACAATGAAGGTTCTCGGATAACAAAAGGATAGCTGCTGTTTGAGAAAATTGGTACGTTTTTAGCACACAAAAAGGAGGTATTTACACGCAAAGGTACATGGAATCTCCGTTTTTATTCAGAATATCAATTTGATATTAATGGCTCGGATATTTTTAAAGGGGTCAATGATTTTTCTAAGCTAGCACCAATTAGCGAAGTATTGTTGGAGTAATGTTTATTATGTAATCGGGATAGCCTTGTGAAAGAGTTATTCGCTAACAGCTTTTACATATGAAGATATTGGTTCATTAAGACTTGTCATGAAGAGGTGTTGGCTTAAGGGGAATAATTCTTATGGTAAGTTTGATGATTGAAGAATATTTTCACGAGTTTGTGTTCTATCATATCTTAAAGACGTGCACTTCCAGTCATGGATCTTTAAGATAACTTGTTTGTCCTTTAAATGTTTGGTGGTGAAGACTTGTCATAACACTTGAAGGAGTTACATTATCGTGCTCAGTGTCTCACAAAGGATGAGAATATTGACAAGGGATCGAGGTCTACTTATACTTTGTGCCATGAGTATAAGTTCTTTATCACGTGGATAGTACAAGACATGGAACATAGGTTTGGGTTACTCTACTTCTACATCAAGAACATTATAGTTATTTTTGTTCAAAATCATTACATAGAGCTTCCATTTGGAGAATCTTCAAGATTGCATACATTGTTTACTTCCCTGTTGATGTGACAAAAAGGGGAAGACATACATGCTACAATTGAGGGGAAGCAATTTGAAGATGATGTATAACTTACAAGAGATACACAAAGAGTTTTGCCAACATCAACTAGGGAAGATTGTTGGGTCAAAACGTTGATGTGGCAGAAACTCAAAAACGAAGAAAACATGAAAACATTTGTCTAAGCGTTGTCAAGAGCAAAAAAATTTGACAAGAGCAAATCGGGGGTTGATGGCTCAAGCGTTGTCATGTGCAATCCAAGCATTGTCACATGCAATCCAAGCATTGACAAAAACGTAGACAAGAATCCTTTGGAAGCTTCTATATAGATAAACATGCAGGATATATTCTGTATAAGTTTATTTAAATAGAAGATTTACATGTTTATTTGATATTATCTCTTGTAAACCCTAATCCTTACACTATAAAAGGAACCAAGGGTATTAGGTTTATTCATAACTTTCATATACAATGTAAACCTAAAGCGTGTGTCGACTAGGTGTGGGATTCAATGTACACACACCTAGTGATTGTTCATTATTAATATAATTATCAATCCATTTGTTTTAATTAATGTTCTTTGTGCCTAAACACCTTGTTAATGTGTTGTGTTCTAATTTTGCTTTGATTATCTAATCATATGAACATGATGCATTCCTAGTAGCTAAAAGATCGAGGAAACCAAGGTTTCCACACCACCACCTTCTCATCTTGATGGTCCTCCCCCATCTAACGACTTTGTTTTGCATCATGGTAGCTCGTGTGATTGTTGCCGATTTCAACAAATTGAACTTGCTCATGTGTATGACAAGCTAAATATTCTTGAATTTCTTCTCACTCGACCTCTCAAAGTATTTGTTCCCGTGAACAAATCCTCGATTGATGCCTCGTCGTCTTATTTTTCCAATTAAAGCACACTTTGTGTTTTAATTGTTTGAGTCAACTTAAGCAATCTTATAGAATTATCACTACTAGAGTAGTTTATGCTTTTGTTGTTTATTTTCCTTATGTCTTGTGTTAAATATTCATATTAATTTGTATGAATATTTCCCTTATTTGTTCTTTCATATTTGTGTAATATGAATGTTATATGTGTTACTCCCTTTCCCATCAATTTATTTTCACACATTGTTTAGAGTAGATCATGGTTAAAACTTACAATTGCTTTTGGGTGATTCCACCAATTCTAAGTTTCTAACCCTTTGACATACTATCACCTCAATTGGTTTTGATGTTTCTTTTCTACCTCTATTCCACCAATTGAACTTTGATTTTGTCAAAACACCCTCCTTGGACATTCTTAGCAAATACTTACTTCTAATTTGAGATTTCTTTTCTTTCTCGCTCTCAAGTTACTTAGTAGGTAGTGACTATATATACATTGGTGTTTCTTTTCTCTCTACTAACCTTTGTGTAGCATGTCACCCAAGCTCTCTATCTTGGTGCCTCAAGCAAGGGGGAGTAAGAACCAAGGGGAGCTTCTTGCAAAGTTCGATTCTTTTCTTCCTCAAAGACTTTTGCATCCTTTTTGCTCCGACAAAGGGGGAGAAATGACAGTGATAAACTCGTTAGTAGTTCGAACTATTTTGGATTTCACATAAATGAGTTTATAGTTTGTCATAATCAAAAAGGGGGAGATTGTTAATGCAAAGCAATGCCTAAAAACATTATTAGTGTTAACTAATCTTTCTTAGTTTTGATCACGGCAAATGAAAAAACATTTATCGTCAAATACAATCACAAGACGAATTATTTAACAGACACTATCATCAAGGTAATAATGGTGCAGTATGCAACGTTGTGAAGATTGGTTATATCTTTCGATTAGAACTCAACATCTAGCCTTGTGTCATAAAATGGTGAAGTGGGCGACGTTGTGTAGATTAGTCCTAGCTAAGATTAGGTCTCGAAATTTAGCTTAGTGTCGAAAAATAATGTACGCATAGACTTTGTAAGGTTTTCTTCGCCAAGAAGGGAGCTTGTGGATATAGTGGAAATCTCGAGTAAGGTGTACTCGAGGAGTGGAGTAGGAACGAAGATAGAGCTTCGTTTCCGAACCACTATAAATCTTGGTGTCTTCCTATTAGGTTGTTTCTTTCCTTACTCTTTACTTATTTTTACTATCATATCATTCACATCTATTACTTGTCATTGTTAATGCATTAGAATTGAAACTAATTATTATGAAACTGGCTTTCAGTAAAAGGTAGTTTTGAGACAAACCTAATTGAAAGGAATTTTATTTAGGAGATAAACCGAAGAGAAACTATTTAACCCCCCCTTCTAGTTTCTACAGTGGTTGTAAAATATTTAACACTTGTGGTTGTTTTTATTTTCTTCTCACACTAACGGTTATTGCTTACTAATGCTAGGAATATTCACCTTTTGTGTGATATGCGCGCTAGTCTCTCATACTTAGCGAATCATGGCTTGGATAGCTAAAAGGTACATCCCTTGCTCTATACATGTCTATTACAACACATTCATTTGAAACATTGCCTCACTTCATCTCATTTCAGTAAACGTTTGAGTTCGGATCAAAACTCTCTTATTTTCTACCTCTAAAAAATGTTTGTCACAAACATTGGTAGACCCCGTCGGACCCCTTGATGAAGGGGTCGTCCGGTTCCGTGTGTCTGTATCATCCATGCAAATTCCCATCATTACCTTTCACAGATTCTCCACTTTTCTAAACACTATTTCTTCTCTCATTTGCTTGACTCCTACCGTAATTGATGCACATGAAACCTCCTAATCATATTTTTTCTTTCACTAAATCTAACATCATTTCATTAATTCACACATTATCCAAAACCTCTATTTAAAAGCATCCATCCTCATCTTCTTCCTCGCCACTTTCTCATCTCCCATCACTCTCATTTCTAACCAACAACCAATCTCAGTTTTCTTTACTCCTACCATGACAAAAGTTCCTCAAATATCCCAAAATCTAAGACCATTATCCATTTTCAGGTGAAACCATGTTGCAACACTCCTCAAACCTCATCACCACCTTCACCAAATCACTTTTCCAACATCACCTCACTCCACCGAGTTGAAATCGCACAAAACCTCGGCACACTACTTCAACAACCTAGATCTCCATTCACACCGCCACCTTTCAGGACACCCATTACAACTACTCCACCTCCCGCACCAACTCATACACCCACAAATACTTCCATAATTCCTAGAACCACCATCCTCCAACCAATGGAATTGTTCGCAACACCTCCAACCTCTCTAAATCCATTTTGGATGAAAACAAGGAAGCTTCACCATGATCCCCGGCTCCTATCTTCTATCATCCATCACCAACCACCTTTGCTCATTTTTTCCGAAAACCCCTTTCACCGGACCTTTAACCAATTGATGGTCTCTATATACCATCGGGGGACTCTCCCTATATCCCCTCCTTTATAGGGATAAATAACTCTCCTTGGTATGGACTATCACCTTCAGAACCCTCAATTCTATACACTCATTCACCTTGTTCACCAACAAGTCTTCTACCACCCGCTCAACAAAGGCAAGCTCGCCTAGATGAGCTTAATCACCTTTATGCCTTTAACAACATGATCAATATGCATCTACATGAGGCGGAACATCTCAGTACCCTAACAAATCCTTCTTCCCAAACTACTCACCATGATATTCCAACCGCTAACCCACCTCACGTGTGCGACCATTGTCGCTACACACAAACTCTCGTCACGGACCTTCGTGATGAAATGCGGTTCATTCTAAACAACATACTTCAAGGAGTTAATGCACTCCTACACCCTCTATATCAGCAGCATCACTTCTACAAGTTCTCGGGACCATATTTTGTTTTTCCTTAATTCTGTTACAGAAACACACGGCACTTGTCGGACCCCACCATAAAGGGGGCCGACAACCCATCATAGGGGTCGTGGGTTACTGTTCATGTCTTATCTTTTTATTTTCTACTTTTTATCTAATGAAACTCATCTTTTACCTAATGTTTCACATGCTTAGTGCTGTAATTTTACTTGGGGCAAGATGAATGAACCCTTCTTCTTCTCACTCATTGATACAAGGTTTTACCAAGTATAAAAATTAAGTTCGTTGAAGTGGTCTAATCGAATTGATTATTGGTAAACGTGTGACTCAGTTGTTCTTGGTGGGAAACAAATAGTTTGGTCGTTGTAGTAAAATTAAAATGCACAAACTTTAAAAGTAAATGGCAGTAAATAAATCTAAACATAATTGAAAATAAATGACGAGAAATAAATACGTGACGAGAAATAAAAAGGCAAACTTAAAACTATCCTAAAGGCAAGCTTAAAATAAATCTAAGGCAAGTAAAGTAAAAGTGCGACTAAGTAAAAAGGCGGGAAAAGTAAAGTTTAAAACTTAAAAATTTAAACTTAAAAGAAACTAAAAATGCTCATTCGGAAAAACACCCTCATTCGGTATAATCACTCGTTCGGAATGTCACCTTCACTCGAAATAATTCTTCTTCGTTCGGAATGTTCTCTTCATGCGGAATAAAACACTCATCCGGAATATTTGCTTATTCGGAATAATATGTTCTTCCGGAATAAACAAAACTGATGCGGAATAACAGGGTTGGTTCAGAATAAAGGCTGGTTCGGAATAATTTCACTGATGCGGAATAATCAAAATAAAACACTCATCCGGAATAAATGGTTGATTCGGAATGTTGCTTGGTTCGGAATAAATGGGTTCATCCGGTGTAACACCCCCAAATTTATACAACTCAATACAGCGGAAGACTCGTTGGTGTTACGGGATAGCACATTACTCACATCATAGACAACGCTTAAAAATCACGTCGTTTAATAATAAAGCATTTCCATTCATAAATATCAAAGTTACATAGGTCCCAAGTCATATTATTTCATAGAGGTTTTACAAAGCATTTGAATGGAAATTATTATTTAAGTGCGGGCCATGAATTCTTGTTGTCTTCCCGAGAATTACCTTCAAGTACCTGAGATAAAACATGTTAAAAGAAAAGGTCAGCGATAACGCCGAGTGAATTCATAGAGTTTAATAAAACCGTTAATATATCATCGGTATATAATTATTACCGAAAATCATTTTGTACAAATCTTTGTAATAGGCCATAAAATAGCCAAAGTCATTTTATACAAATCCTTATCAAAATCATAATATAGGCTTTTGCCTTCAAAATCATTATACGAACCAAAGTCGTAAAAACATCATACAATACGTTTTATAACGTTGTATAAAGTTAAATAAAAACCGTTATATGAATATGGTTATGTAAAACCAAAACACAAACATAATATCAATAATATGACCCCGTATTGCTAGTCAGACAATATATCGTAATTTGGTACGTATAGCAGTATTTCGTTATTTTGGATTATTATAAGCCGCATGACATTGTTACCTTACTACAACAAACAACGGGTAGCTAGCCCGAAACTCAATTTGCCCATCTAAATTAGCGTGTCGTCACAATAATCACGCTTGTGTAAATCTTCTCATACATGAATTCGCTTACCAATCAATGTGGCACGACGGGGATCAATCATCAAGGCGCGAACTGAGGTGATCGTCCCCAAATAGTACTATTATATGCATAAGCGTCTACCAAATCCCGGTAGTTCACAATTCATACTAATGGGACTTTTAGTGACATAACCTAACTTTAATAATCCATTTCATTTCATATATCGGGTCATTTAATCATTCATCGGGTCATACAATCATTCGGGTCCAAATCAATAAACTGACAATCGGGACAACTAGTGTCCTATTTCATAAAAACTAACATGTTATCTCCCTCGCGGGTTTATAAAACATTTCATAAAAATATTTAAAAGAGTGTGAGGCTATGAACTCACGTTGATGTGGGAAAGCGGGTTATCGGCAATTCGGATGTACGGTACGTGCTTCAATCTCGGAAACCTAGACAAATAATACTCGTCTTAGACTTTTGTCCAATGACTTTATAAAAATAACAATTATGTATACATATGATGATTTATTATATATGATGATGATCAAGTGGGTTTATACATCTCTACTCATTCATTATAGTGTTTCTGTGCTGGAAATTTTCAAGACTAGTTACACTAGTTCAACTTATTTACATTTTAAAGCCCAATGAGCCTATTACAAGCCCAATACTATTTATTAGCCCAATTATACTTTTATTATCAGTATTATACTTTATATGTTGGGCCCAAATAGGTTAAGCCCAATAAATAAGTTTATAAGTGTTTTACCAAATTAGTCGGGTTTATTGTCCATGAAGGCTATTTTGGCCCGTTAATGTCTATATATTGTAAAGCTCAGGTTTTATCGATTTTTACTTGTTATATATGTTTATATATCAGTATGTGAGTTTATAAAAGTTTACATTAGACGGGTCCAACCGTCTAAGTTTTATTTAACAAAAACGTTAATCTTTCGGTTTTAGCCGAAAAGACGTAAAACTTAGTATATAGTTTTTATAACTTATAAAACTTACCAAACTACCATTTTTATATAATGTCCATTTATTTATCCTTATGCTTTTTATATAAATGAAATATATAAGTTAGTGGGTTTTAATTCACATTTTATACTATATTAGTTTGAGTGCTTATATAATAATATTAAACATTAATTTCACAAAATCAGTCCTAAAAATCTAGTTTACTAAAATGATCATATCTAGAGTTCTACATGGCGATAGAACCCCAAATATTTATCACAGAAACTACATGATATTTGATTCATTTTATTCCTTTATAGCTACTGATGAATCAACTTATAAGTATTTTATAAAATTCGTCCAAAACAGTGTACTCAGATTTGCACTCTAAACTTGTTTTGATCATATCTCACTCATTTTTATGATTCCATTGCATGGCCAACTCTTACATGTGTACAAGAAATATTACTTACTGTATATCCATTAATTTATGCCATTTTCACTAGTTATCATAGTGTCACATTCTGTTTTATACAGCCTACTTGTTTAGGCTAGATTTCATCATCCTTTTATATAACTATTAGTTATTTTGATCATATTAATCAACACAAGATCCCCACAAAATGTTTTTATCATCATATATCATAATACATATATACATTAAGAAGAAAATACATGATTACATAATCAAAATAACAAGAGGATGAGGAGAACAATCTTTATACCACCAAGGTTGTGTAGTTTTTCATCAAGGCTTGGATTTTGATGGCAAGACTTGTGATAAACCAATATCATCTTCAAGATAACCTATCTTCATGAACATCTTGTGTAAAATCAGCCCTTGAACATCACCAAATCACCTCCTTGGATGTTAGGATCACCTCCAATCTTCATATCTTCAAAGGGTCTTCATCTTGATCAAGTTTAAACACAAGATTTATGGTATAAACTTGATCAAAGATGGTGTTTTGTGGTGGTAAGAAGGGACGGCCAAAGGAGAGAGTTGAGAGAGAATTTGGGTGGTTTGCATGGTTGAAAATGAGATAAATGGTTTAAGTTACTTGTTTTTTAACTTAGGTGGTTTTGGTGGAAGGCTAAGGACAAGTGTCCTTAGTCTTGGTGTAAGCTTGACAACTTAGCTTCCATAAGCTTAATATGGACGCCACATGTAGGGGGGTGGGGCAAGAGTTATCTTGTCTCATCCCCACTAATTTACGGGTATTCCTTGATTCTAGTTTCCTCGATTTACGTGCCCTCGGGTCGTTTTACGAAAAACGTTTTTATAAATTATGAATCAACGGCACAAAACGAATCTAATAAAAATTGTCTCATCAAAAACGGAGTTCGAAAACGTAAATACGTAATCCTAAGGTTTCCGGTTTAGTCTTAAAGGACGTTAAATTATAATCGTAAGTCCTAATCTCTTCTCGTAAATTTGTGAGTTTATGAACGAACACAAATTTAAAATCTCAAAATAATATTCACGGATAAATTTATTTTCTAAAATGTCGGACTGTCACCAAAACGGTGTATGCAAACGTAATCACGTAACGTAGAATCCTCCGGTTTAGACGTAGTCGATGCTACTTCAAGACGTAAATCCAAATTTCTTCCCAAAATAAGTGAGTTCATAATATAACATTAAAATAATGTTTTTAAATAATACTTGAGAATAAAATATCAACCATAAATTGACGGATTGTCACATCATTTACCCCTAAACAGGATCTTTGTCCTCAAAGATCATCTTATCTTACTACTCGCTTCTTATAGAGTTAAAGGCATATGGGTATTTCCTAAACATTCGGTCTTTTCTCACAAGTGTAATCCATTACAATACGCGAGTTTCATCAAACATAACTACGGGAATAAGATCAGGATTAATGTTGACTTACTTTCTCTATCCATGATGTTCACGGGTTTTTGATGAATGCAACTTTTCGCCGATCTAAACTTCATCAAGAAGATTTCAGATTTTTACTTGATAGACATTTTATCAAGTTCGATATACGAAACATAATTCACGCAGCTCTTGAAGTCCTAGGGTAGATCCAGCTTATATGCCTTTCAAACCAATCTTTTACATCATCTCAATGGTCTCATACAACGGGGACTTATATCCCATGATCTTTCAGATCATCAATTCATTTTTCCATGGTTAAAATTTGTGGCATAACTTCGCTACCCATCTGGCACTTCAAGATCTACATTTCATATTCACATAACCTCCTGCCCACTACCGGCAGTCAATATTCAGATCCTAATTTCAACAATCATTTCAGGTCTCGCGGGTCAAGTATTTTGTAAGGTTAGGTTCGCCATCATAGGAAACCTTAAACCTAAAAGACATGTCCAACTCACAATGGGTGTATGTCGGGTGTCTTCATCCCAACTCCTGCTTACAGATGCTCTCATATATAGATCCTAACAAGATTCGATCTCGATCCTAATACGATAATTATCAATGATAATCTCTAGAAAGGAAAGCGATTATACGGTTTATTACCAAGGGTCAATCATTCAAGCATAAAACAGTGCTTCTAGTATTTTGTATCGCTACTTTACCTCGTCCCTTCGATTGGGGTGGTACACAGTACTCTCATCAAGATTCGTTCTCAATGACTTCTGAGTAAATCTCTAGAAATTCGATGCGAAGCGAGGATCTTGATAGAGATGATCGATATGGGCACACTATGCTTACACAACTCCTTTAAATACAAAGAGTCAATTTCTTCATCAAGAATCTATCATTAACAGGAATGATATTAGCAGATTTGGTCAGTCTGTCGACGATGACCCAAATCGAATCAATTTCAGATGATGACCTTTGCGATAGCTAGACGTTTACTAATGTATGAGGCGATGTCTGCCTTCATAATTTGCCATCAGTACATCCTATTCAGATAAGATACATTAAATTAGAAATGACAGGAATAGAATACTTATACTTACAAGATTCCAACATAACTATATCTCAAAATCCTCCAAATTTAGGCAACCACAAGTGGCCTTTAAAACATTTAACGCCATCGGCTTCTCAATTCTGATGGGTCACATTAGCCGCGAACCCCTTTTTATTATCTATATTATCCTTTTTACAATCATCAGTTATTTCTAAAATATTCGGCAATTTATTTTGCACCGTCATTTTTAAGAAGCACATCATAATTGATTCTTTATCCTTTTTACATAATGCGTCAGTATTTACATTCACCTTTCCTGATGAAATAATTATCATGGTCAATATTACTCAAAAATTCTTTCCTCATATTTTCTAAGTTTTAGTTTCGTCTCAAATATTATTTTTATCCGTTTTGCTCAATCCGACATTTGAAGCGTCGATAATTACTACAAGTAATTAAATAATAAATATTTAATTTTTATGAAACGTAAACGCAAAAAGTTTTTTTTTTAAAATTTTCTCAGTTTGTCAAATTATATATAAATGTTCAAAATAAATTTGAATTTAATTAACACAATTTTTGTTGATTTATCGGAAATAATTAGTAGGATCCGTAAATGTTTGAAAAAAATATTTGGTTATACTTTGGTCAAAATTTTCTTAGTTGAAAAGCAAAAAGTGTTGTTTCAAATTTCAAATCATGGTTTAAATGTTTTCCTCAATCCCTCTTAGGTTGTCTTGAGGTATACACAAAGATTTACCCCTAAACAAGAGTTTAGTTAAATGATTTGTGTATAAGGGAATAATCCCTTAAAAATCCTTTGTTAAAACATTTGTCAAAACATATTTGCACTTTCTTCTTTGGTAAAACCCAAAGTCTTAAAAGGGCTCTTAATTTTTGAAGAGTCAATATAGATTCCATTATCTTTTATTCACATGGTCAAATAATGTAAAGGATTTAGCCGTTAATCACATGTTAATTATTCAAGGTACAAGTTTTCATTGTTCGGCCAATTTAAGGCAGTCTATAACTAATTATTAACTCATTCTTATTCTTATAAACAAACAGACGGTCCTTAATGATCACAAGCATGAATTTATCAATTTACAGCCTACACACGTGATTCACCCAATTTATGAATGCTACATGTGTATTAGTCAATCCAAACGTCATCACGTGAAACTTATAATGTTTATTACAAGTTCTGGATGTAGTGATTGGAATAGATAATCTTTTTCGCGGATGCGAAGTTGATGATAACCATGCCGTGGATCAAATCTTCGAATATACGCTAGAACCTTGTAAATGATCGAACAAATCTATCATCTTGGGTAGTGGATATAGATTTTAATCGTCAATTTACCTAGTTCATGGTAATTCAACAAATATAAGGAATAATAACACCATAGCTCTTCATAATGACGAGCTTGGTAGAATAAAAGCTTTCTCCGACAACTCTCTCAGTTGTACGGTGATTCTTTTATCAGAAGGTGCTGACGTACAGTGCACAAGCCATAAGTACAACACCGGGAATATAATCAATACCAAACTCAACTTGCCTTAATGGAGAAAGTCTAGATAATTCACCAACAAATACTTCCTAAAGTTTTAGATAACGGAAACATCTTTTTAATAAATTCATATTAGGTTCTTTCTAGATTATAATATTTATGACTAATTCACAACCATTCACGGTATAATTTCAAGTCTAAATGCAGGATATGGTCATTCATCGAGAATTATTTAGATCACTTTTGATAATCAACATCTTATCATTTAGGGGAATTCTACTCGAGTTCCCATCAATTAAGACAATGTCGTCATGTCATAATCAATTAATCCATTCTACTGGCACTATTAACTTTCCAGTTTCATCACCGTTGATAAGATGTGAACTTCTCAAAAGACTAATAATAATTCATAATCCTTCACAAATTCAAGGATATATGGAGACACAACTATCATCAAAAGAGTAATGTCAAAGCATAATTTACGCGACAGAATTTCAATTCAGATAAAGACGAAAACATTTAACGAATATGAATATATCCAATGTTTTCATAATTTGAGTACGCATTCGAAAGCTCCTCGGATCGTTACCCAGGTCATTCAAATGAAATAAAATCAAAAGAAATGATAGGAATGTCGATACATCCAATCGGGTATCAACACTCGGTAATCATATACTTTTACTAAGAATCTCACTACTGGAGAATTGGACAAGAAAAAATTGTCAATTGTCAAATAAGACAATTTCCACAGATGAGTAAATTCGACTCAGAAGAATAAATAATACGGGCACATATGTAGGTGTCCCTATCAATATGTCCCTATTTTTCACTTCTTGCAGATCTCATAAAATTTATGCTTTCACAATCTTTAAAGAAAATGTAGTGTTTATTAACAATTTCATGGTGACTACTAATCAGTCTTGCATGGTCACTTCCAAATTGTATGTAGGCGCGCAACTATATACAATTTCAAGATTAACGATGCAATACTCAGTTCGTCAAAATTTTATCATCATGTTTATAATAAAAACATTTTTATGCTTAATTCTTAAATAAGAATCAAAAATAAATTTACAAAGATTTTCTTGTTATGAAAACAATTAAGTTTCCAAAGCGTTTCATAAACAACTTTACTTCGATAATGATTATTTATAAATCTCACTTTAAATAATCCGTATAGTGATGAAAATCCAATTATTCTCAAGGAATACCGTTTTAACTTATAAAACAAAGAGTGATATGCAAAAGAGTGATCAAGAGTTGTTCACCAAGAACTAACTACTATATATCAAGAAATGAGCTTAGCCACTTAATCATGAGGTTCATGACCTCGATGGCACTCAGAAAGAATAATTCACAACGTAGCTCAAATCGAGATGAGTACTTGTTCAATGGTTGCATCACTAATGCGAACATTAGGATGAAGCAATAAAAGCTAGATAACATCGATACAATGTAGAATTTAGCAATCAAAGGTAGTCTTTTCATTAATCACAAACAAGTCTAAATTGTACCGTAACACATTACGTGTCACTATGTCATACAATTCCAAGAACTCATCCTACCAACTGATGTCACAGTTAAGTTAGGGATTATTTTTAAAAGATACCACAATGAATACTAGTCTACAAGAGTCATTAGGTGTTCCACATGTCCCGAAAGATCCATCGGTCCCAATTCAGAAGAAGATTTCTTCAATTTATTTCTTGGACACTAGGCATCCTCGTAAGTGGACAATGGCCGAGGAACAACCCTTAACACAAACTAACAATCATTTAAAACCTTATTCAATCACAGAACTTAACGACTTCCTCTTATCAATCTCATATTCCATACGGTTTAAATTTTTACTTTATTCAAGTTTAAATCAATTTATACTCAAGGCAATATCCTACCTCATTTTCCAATACTTTCAACCTTATTCTTAGACCTTAATAGGGCAATAAAAGCTAAATATAATCAACACTTAATTTCCAATCCTATAGCTCTTACAACAACAATTATCAAATGAGTCACTAGTATGAGATGACTCATATATTCAATAAGACTTCTCGGAAAGGTACTAGTGGCGTGAGGCTTTTGGGTAATGGTTCCAATGACCGCCTCAAGTGCAACATTCACCCTTTCGATTTCAAATTTAAGAATTGGATGACAACGAATCAGATGACATCTTTCTAGGTGGTAAGGTTTTGTCAAACTCCACTTTATAAGGAAAGATCGTCATGACATCGATATCAGATTTAATCTCGCCAATTCTTCTCTAATATCACAATCAAATAATATCAACATTTCTACGAATATCAACCATTTTGTTGGGATCATAAATATCCATAACTTGGTTTAGATCTGGAATAGCTAGATTTCCTACGGAAATAACTTCGATTACTTACTAGGGAAGTTAGGGTTTCTTGTGACAATCTACGTCGTATAAATACCTCGTATAAATATTAAAATAATCATCAAACAATCATGTAATCAAATTACATCATATGTATATATATAATCCAAGTTATATATATATTAAAATAACGTTTCTCAGTCTGGCCTTGTCGGTAACTCGGAAATTCTTTGGCACCGTTATAGTCAAAAGATTTTTAGACACTTTGTGAAAAATGTTTATAGTTAAAAGATTTTGAAATGTTTTATTCAAAACCTTGGTTTTAAAAATCTTTCGTTCTCTATAACGAGAGCTCTGGTACCAAACTGTAACACCCCCAAATTTATACAACTCAATACAGCGGAAGACTCGTTGGTGTTACGGGATAGCACATTACTCACATCATAGACAACGCTTAAAAATCACGTCGTTTAATAATAAAGCATTTCCATTCATAAATATCAAAGTTACATAGGTCCCAAGTCATATTATTTCATACAGGTTTTACAAAGCAATTGAATGGAAATTATTATTTAAGTGTGGGCCATGAATTCTTGTTGTCTTCCCGAGAATTACCTTCAAGTACCTGAGATAAAACATGTTAAAAGAAAAGGTCAGCGATAACGCCGAGTGAATTCATAGAGTTTAATAAAACCGTTAATATATCATCGGTATATAATTATTACCGAAAATCATTTTGTACAAATCTTTGTAATAGGCCATAAAATAGCCAAAGTCATTTTATACAAATCCTTATCAAAATCATAATATAGGCTTTTGCCTTCAAAATCATTATACGAACCAAAGTCGTAAAAACATCATACAATACGTTTTATAACGTTGTATAAAGTTAAATAAAAACCGTTATATGAATATGGTTATGTAAAACCAAAACACAAACATAATATCAATAATATGACCCCGTATTGCTAGTCAGGCAATATATCGTAATTTGGTGCGTATAGCAGTATTTCGTTATTTTGGATTATTATAAGCCGCATGACATTGTTACCTTACTACAACAAATAACGGGTAGCTAGCCCGAAACTCAATTTGCCCATCTAAATTAGCGTGTCGTCACAATAATCACGCTTGTGTAAATCTTCTCATACATAAATTCGCTTACCAATCAATGTGGCACGACGGGGATCAACCGTCAAGGCGCGAACTGAGGTGATCGTCCCCAAATAGTACTATTATATGCATAAGCGTCTACCAAATCCCGGTAGTTCACAATTCATGCTAATGGGACTTTTAGTGACATAACCTAACTTTAATAATCCATTTCATTTCATCTATCGGGTCATTTAATCATTCATCGGGTCATACAATCATTCGGGTCCAAATCAATAAACAGACAATCGGGACAACTAGTGTCCTATTTCATAAAAACTAACATGTTATCTCCCTCGCGGGTTTATAAAACATTTCATAAAAACATTTAAAAGAGTGCGAGGCTATGAACTCACGTTGATGTGGGAAAGCGGGTTATCGGCAATTCGGATGTACGGTACGTGCTTCAATCACGGAAACCTAGACAAATAATACTCGTCTTAGACTTTTGTCCAATGACTTTATAAAAATAACAATTATGCATACATATGATGATTTTATATATATGATGATGATCAAGTGGGTTTATACATCTTTACTCATTCATTATAGTGTTTATGTGCTGGAAATTTTCAAGACTAGTTACACTAGTTCAACTTGTTTACATTTTAAAGCCAAATGGGCCTATTAAAAGCCCAATACTATTCATTAGCCCAATTATACTTTTATTATCAGTATTATACTTTATATGTTAGGCTCAAATGGGTTAATCCCAATAAATAAGTTTATAAGTGTTTTACCAAATTAGTCGGGTTTATTGTCCATGAAGGCTACTTTGGCCCGTTAATGTCTATATGTTGTAAAGCTCGGGTTTTATCAATTTTTACTTGTTATATATGTTTATATATCAGTATGTGAGTTTATAAAAGTTTACATTAGACGGGTCCAACCGTCTAAGTTTTATTTAACAAAAATGTTAATCTTTCGGTTTTAGCCGAAAAGACGTAAAACTTAGTATATAGTTTTTATAACTTATAAAACTTACCAAACTACCATTTTTATATAATGTCCATTTATTTATCCTTATGCATTTTTATATAAATGAAATATATAAGTTAGTGGGTTTTAATTCACATTTTATACTATATTAGTTTGAGTGCTTATATAATAATATTAAACATTAATTTCACAAAATCAGTCCTAAAAATCTAGTTTACTAAAATGATCATATCTAGAGTTATACATGGAGATAGGACCCTAAATTTTTATCACAGAAACTAAATAATATTTTCTTCATTTTATTCCTTTATAGCTACTGATGAATCAACTTCTAAGTATTTTATAAAATTCGTCCAAAACAGTGTACTCAGATTTACACTATAAACTTGTTTTGATCATATCTCACTCATTTTTATGATTCCATTGCATGGCCAACTCTCACATGTGTACAAGAAATATTACTTACTGTATATCCATTAATCTATGCTATTTTTACTAGTTATCATAGTGTCACATTCTGTTTTATACAGCCTACTTGTTTAGGCTAGATTTCATCATCCTTTTATATAACTATTAGTTATTTTGATCATATTAATCAGCACAAGATCCCCACAAAATGTTTTTATCATCATATATCATACTACATATATACATTAAGAAGAAAATACATGAATACATAATCAAAATAACAAGAGGATAGGGAGAACAATCTTTATACCACCAAGGTTGTGTAGTTTTTCATCAAGGCTTGGATTTTGATGGCAAGACTTGTGATAAACCAATATCATCTTCAAGATCACCTATCTTCATGAACATCTTGTGTAAAATCAGCCCTTGAACATCACTAAATCACCTCCTTGGATGTTAGGATCACCTCCAATCTTCATATCTTCAAAGGGTCTTCATCTTGATCAAGTTTAAACACAAGATTTATGGTATAAACTTGATCAAAGATGATGTTTTGTGGTGGTAAAAATGGACGGCCAAAGGAGAGAGTTGAGAGAGAATTTGGGTGGTTTGCATGGTTGAAAATGAGATAAATGGTTTAAGTTACTTGTTTTGTAACTTAGGTGGTTTTGGTGGAAGGCTAAGGACAAGTGTCCTTAGTCTTGGTGTAAGCTTGACAACTTAGCTTCCATAAGCTTAATATGGACGCCACATGTAGGGGGTGGGGCAAGAGTTATCTTGTCTCATCCCCACTAATTTACGGGTATTCTTAGATTCTAGTTTCCTCGATTTGCGTGCCCTCGGGTCGTTTTACGAAAAACGTTTTTATAAATTATGAATCAACGGCACAAAACGAATCTAATAAAAATTGTCTCATAGAGTTCGAAAACGTAGATACGTAATCCTAAGGTTTCCGGTTTAGTCGTAAAGGACGTTAAATTATAATCGTCAGTCCTAATATCATCTCGTAAATTTGTGATTTTATGAACCAACACAAATTTAAAATCTCAAAATAATATTCACGGATAAATTTATTTTCTGAAATGTCGGACTGTCACCAAAACGGTGTATGCAAACGTAAGCACGTAACATAGAATCCTTCGGTTTAGACGTAGTCGATGCTACTTCAAGACGTAAATCAAAATATCTTCCCAAAATAAGTGAGTTCATAATATAACATTAAAATAATGTTTTTAAATAATACTTGAGAATAAAATATCAACCATAAATTGACGGATTGTCACATCCGGAATGATGCTTCATCCAGAATAAATCATTCGTTCGGAATAAGGGGTTCATCCGGAATAACTCTTCATCCGAAATAAGTTGCTCATCCAGAATATTGATTCATCCAGAATAAACACTTGATCCGGAATAAAAACTTGGTTCGGAATAAATCCTTGGTTCGGAATAAATCACTTATCCGGAATAAACCTTCACTCGGAATAAAACCCAGATCCGGAATAAACTGGGCAGACAGAATTCGCGAAGAACAAGGAAGGAAATAGGCCACGAATTTAAACAAAACCTAACCAAATCAATCTAAAGATTAAAGAAAACTAACCAAATAACATCTACTAATCATAAACCAACAATCCAAATCAATAAAACTAACAAATAAACACCAACATAATCAAAACCCACTTGATTAAATCAATAAAAACTTCAAGAACATAAACATAAACATAAGCATAAAGATTAGATCAAAACAAGAAAGGTAGATGAGAGATTAACAATAAAAAGTAAAGATTCAATAACATAAAAAGATAACTTAATTGGAATTAAAGGAATTAAGGTGCAAGACAAGGTAATTAAAATTGACAATTAAGTAAATGACATGAAATAAAGGTGCAAGTAATGAAAATGGTGGAGAGACTAATTTTGTCAAAATTAGCTAACAAAAATGAAATTATGACTAATGGTCCTATTTATAGGAGGAGGAGTAGTATGATGGAAGCTTCCTCCTCTCTTTCTTTCTTTCTCGTCTTTTCGTCTTTTAAGTTCTTCGACTTTGTCTCGGGATTACTTAAACTCGTCTTGTAATTTCTTCATAAATTAGACTTTAGTTCTTCGGCTTTATTAAACTTCCGTCTTTAGACTTTTTCTTCCACAAATCTTTAGAATAGGCTTTGGACTTCCGTTCTTTTTGCACTCTTGATCTCTTGACTTCGTCTTTTGTCTTTTTCTTCGATAAAAGCTCGTGAAAGCCCGTGTTTTCCTCCCTTTTCACATTTTGATCCTAAATCACAACAAAAACATAAACCACGCATAATTCCGACATTTACGACATAAAATACACGTTATGGTCTTGTTTTCATTATAATTAATTGGTAAAAGGATGGGTGTTTTCACACCTATCAAATCCCATACACTTGACCATTGCAATGTCCTCATGCAATGCATTAATTACAAAGCAAGATTACACTTTTCATCACAATTAATCCACATTGGCCTTTATTAAAGAGATAGAAAATAACAAAACAAGTAAAGAAATAAAAAACTTACCTTAGGGTTTTGGAATGTCATGAATGATTATCATCCTCAAGTTTCACGTTCCCCATACCAAGCTTAAAAATGAGATCATTGTTATTATAAGTTAGCAAACTAACATGAACTAATGTGGGCCAATTATTTACTTAGACTCCCTTATTCCTAGGTGTATATCTTATATTTTATTGTTGTCTTGAATGATCACGAGGATGCATTGTTGACTTATTTTGATAATTATTTAGGCAGAAAATAAAGTGGTACGATTTAATCAATAGTTAGCTAAAGGACAAAATCTTTTAAAACTGCTTCTCGGGACCTCATAAAGTTCATATCTTGGCATAACTCGCTTCACGATTTGAGACCTTTCTCGGACCGATATTTGGCAGTGACTTCATACTTCAAATCTTGAGAGACGTTCATGAAATAATGGTCTTCTCTTCATAATAGGAATTTCTTCACTTGAAGTTTTGAGAGATTCTTCATATTTGGACCACGACTTCTTCATTTTTCTCCAATCTTTATTTTGGACTTTGATATACAACGATCCGCCTCCTTTTAGGACTTGGATCTATTTATCCTCATACCTTGTAAGGGCCTTTTTGGATAGACTTCTCCATGATCTTTACGGGAGTATTTGCTTTTCGTCGTGTGTCTCGATCCTTCATATTGATTTTTTATAAATGATTCTTCACATCACTTTGGATCTTTAGCAACAAAATGTAGCCCTCATGCCTTGTTAGGGCCTTTTCGGACTCGCCAATCTTCTCATCCCGCTTCCATAAGTTATGCCTTGGCTATGAACTCTAATTAATACCGACCGACTTTTAAACAATCTTGGGCTAGAAGCTAAGTAAATTTTTAAATCGTAAAACCTTATTTATTGCAGATAAATTTATTAGCAAGCGATGGGAGAATAGGCTTATAATCAACTCACATAAATTCACGAAAGAATACCAAACTTATAATTGACTCTATCATCTCTCGTTCTCCACAATTTAAAATCTCAAGGAATGAGACTCGTGGATGCTTAGCCAATTAAATCAAAGTTTTGGGTTTTCGAGTCATCTATAGGATCTTGCAAACTCTTAGACTTTTTCAAGTTTAGAATTCACATTTTAAAGTTCGCTTGATAAACGACTCTCTAGGATCAATTATAGGAACTTGCGAAAAGTTCTTGTTCTTAACCCGTGAGAGTTAAGACTTTCGCGTTTTAAAGCTCCCTAGATAAAAGCCTAGCAAAACTTGACTTAAACACGTTAAGGATACTAGCTAGAGTAAACTTAGATAAGTAAACTCGGGTTGAGTCAAAAGATTCACAACGTTGAAAATTAAAACCACTTTACTAAAATTTATTCTAGTAAAGAAAGAAAATAACTATACAAAGGTAAAACTACTAGGCCAAAATAGATCAAAATTTTTGAAAAATATCGAAAAATCAATTTTCCGGTTAAAATGAGGATAAATACAAGGAAAAGGCCACTTAACTTCGATAGAAGTCCCCCTACACTTGATATAAACATTGTCCTCAATGATTAAGCATGTGGGAGTAAACTCCCCTACACTTAGGACATTGTGCACGTTATTTAAATCTTGCTAAGGAAGAGACGACTAACGAGATTCCTATTTTAATATTGAGAAATATAAGATAGTGAATCTAAAAGAGTTTAGGATAGAACCGGGAAGACGGAAACACGGAATCACGGGTCGTCAAAAATCATCAAGGGTGGATCATTGAGCGCTCGAATCCCTGAGTATGAGAAGAGAGAAAATAACAAACACCAACGGTCTCCCCTACACTTAGGATAGATATAGCTAAAAGATAGATACTTGGGTTGCCTCCCACGAAGCGCTTGATTTTTTTTCACCGAGTCGTGAGCCTGACTCGACCTTGATTAGCATAGGAAGAAGCTTGAAAAACATCCACCGGGATCAAAGACATGGTTTTTATCCATCAAATAGCACAGGCTTAAGACGAACAAGGCAAGCCAAAGAAGAGTAGGCAAGGTTCCCTTAAGCAAAGATGGAGCACGGTGGTAGCAAGGGTGATGAGGTGCAAGCATATCTTCAAAAGTTCCAAAAATCTTTCCTTTTATTTCATCAGATTGATACTGAGATGGCTTGAAAAGTGCAATACCGGGGTCGAACACCTTTTCCTTTTGGGGAAAATAGCACTCAGGCTCAGCAGAATTTGAAGAAGAGCCGATCATAAATCTAGCAATCTCATCCTCAGAAGGAGGATAGACAGGAGTTAAGACATAAGTGTTGCAGATATCGGTGTCGGCCGGCTTCTTCTCCTTTGAAATGGGTTTCTTCATATCCAAAGTAGGATAAAGACCATAATCATCAAAGTCCAAAGGAGGAGCATCAATCTCATTTGGGAAGTAAGTGTTGAGAAAAGTAGCAAAGTCTTCCTCAAATGAGTAGTCATCCAAAGTAGGATCAAGTGTTGTAGGCAGAGGATCTTCATCATGAGAAGAATCACTCGAAAGAGTATCGGCCTCATCAAAATCATCATAAGTGGGCATGTCTGGATACTCAGAAGTAAAATCATCATAATCATCTCCATTAGAACTAGAATCGTCATCAGAAGTATCAAAGATCGATGGAGAATCATAAATTAGGGGAGGATCAAAATTGGAGAGAGAATCATCCACATTGTAACAGTGGATTATCAAAGCAAGAATCGAATAGAGGATTGTTGTAGACGACAAAATCATCAAGCACATTAATCATATTCGCCGATTCTCTTCCATAGGATTTGTTTGTGATCTTCCTCATTTCGAACACTTGTGCATCATTCCCGGCCCTTAAGATTAACTTACCTTCGGCAACATCGACAAGAGCTTTTCCGGTTCTCAAGAATGGCCGACCAAGTATTAAAGGAATACGAGGGTCCATTTCATAATCAACAACAACAAAGTCGACCGGAAAAGTGAAGGTGCCAACTTTAATGAACACATCTTCGGCAATACCAACGGGGTAAGCAAGAGTGCGATTTGCAAGCTCAAGAGTCATCTATGTTGGTGTAAGGTCGGGTAATGATAAATTTTTCCAAACACTTAAAGGCATCAAATTAATACTTGCCCCGAGATCGGCTAAGGCAGTAAATTCGTCGGTTTGGTTAAAAGTACTTGGTAGCACAAAACGACCAGGATCTCCAAGTTTTTCCAGTAGTTCTTTACGAAGGATTGTAGAGCAATTTTCATTCAAGCGAGTATTAACAAACTCGGCCATCTTCTCCTTCTTATTAAGCAATTCCTTAAACATCTTGACAAATTGTGGAATTTGTGCAAGAGCTTCAACAAGGGTAAAGGTGACGGTCATGCCGGCAGTCTTTTCCAAAAAGTTAGAGACTTGAACGTCATTCTTAGTCAAAATTCTAGCCTTGTCAAGTCGAGAAGGGTAAGGAATGCTGGGTTTATAGGTGGAAGGTGGGGTTGGGGAAGGGTTCTTCTTGGGTACTTCTTCATGACAAGGCGGAGACGGTAATGGTGAACTAATACTAGGTGTGGGAGTAGTAGGGATAAATGGTGGTGGAGGAGGTGTAGATGGTGTAACTGGGAGTGGGATAGATGGTCCTACTAAAGTTGATCCACTACGGGTAGTAATAGCACTCACATTCGCTCTCGGGTTGGTGACGGTGTTTGAAGGTAGAGAGCCCGAAGTAGAGGGTTGAGTGGTTGGTAAGAAACTAGCCAGCATATTCTTCAAATCATTCGTTTGAGTGCTGAAGGAGGATTGTATATCATTTCGAAGCTCGGATCTAATGTCATTCCCTTGCTTAGTGATATCCCCTTTCAAATTGATAATTTGGCTTTGTAGATTCTTGATTTGCTCTCCTTGGGTTCTCATTAAAGCTTCAATATCTTGATTAATGGGTGGGGCTTGTTGAGCGGGTGGGTGATAAGGATTAGAAGCTCGAGGTGGGATTTGGTTGCTTCTATTGTAATTGTTGTTGGGGTTGTGGTTTTGAGGAAAAACCCGGGTGAAAGATAGTTGTTCGACCGGTAACTTAGCAAATTTCGATCCCCTTGAGGTCGGGCTTGGTAATTTTTCGGTGAATAGTTACCATAAGCCGCATACACGTTTTCCGGAGTGCCTTGAGTAGAAGGAAAATCAGTGTATGAGTGAGGACCGCCGCATGTCTCACAAGAAATGGATACCGCTTTAACTTGTTGTTGTTGGTTTGTAGCGATGAGCAAGATATTTTTGTTCATTTCGGCCATCATGCGGGTGAATTCGGTCATATCGGGGTTTGCTGAAGTAAAAGAAACATTGACTCTCGGGTTGTTCCTTGAAGAAGCGGAGGAATCCCAATTTTTGTGATGAGTAGTCATGTTCTCAATAAGCTCTCTACACTCCTCGGGTCTTCTTTTCATAATTGTGCCACCGGCGACTGCATTAATCGTATCACGATCACGAAAAGTCAAACCATTGTAGAAAGTATCAATCAATGTAACGGGGAGCATGTTGTGGTTTGGACATCAATCGATGAAAACATTATATCTTTCCCAAGCATCAAAAAGAGATTCATCGGGTTCTTGCATGAAACCGCTGATTTGATTTCGAAGGCTCGTGACCATGGATGGTGGAAAGTAGCGCGACAAAAATCGTTGAGTCATGTCATCCCAAGTATGAAGGGAATTATTTGGGAGACGATCAAACCATTTTTCGGCGTGGTGGGATAAAGTATGTGGAAAGAGTTGAAGGCGAAGAACATCCATAGTAGCACCGGGCAACTTCATGCTTTGAGTAATAGTAATGAATTTGTCGAGGTGCTTGTTGGCATCATCATCAGGCAATCCGCGAAATAGATTAGTTTGCACTTGTTGGATCATGTGATGCTTCAACGAAAACTCTGGAGCCGTGATTTGCATCGGCGCAATCGGTCCTCCTCGTCCAAACATTGTGGGTTGACAAAGCTCCTCCATTGTCCGAAGATCGGGCTGTGGAAGAACATTGTTGTTGTTATTGTTGAGGTGCGGTGGATTATTGTTGTTGTTCACACATGCCATAGCTAAATCTTCACGAGTCTCGGGCTCTGGATAAGTTGAAGATCTAGTACGCATACACCTACAAAAGCAAAATAAAAAGATACCAAAACAATAGACAATATATATACACTATAAAAATAAAAATAAAATCTTTTTGGATTTTTGAAAATTTTAAGGATTTTTAACAATTTTTCATTTTTATGGATTTTTTGAAAATTTTTGAGCAAGGAAAAATAATGTTCACGAATGAACGGATCCCAAAAAGCAACGCGACTCTCACAGAAAACCGTTAATCTTTACGAAAAGAGCCGGCAACGGCGCCATTTGATACTAGGCTTTTACCCAGTATAAAAATTAAGTTCGTTGAAGTGGTCTCCTCGAATTGATTTCCGGTTCAAAGTGTGACTCAATTGTTTTTGGTTAAGAAAAATATTTGTCGTTGTTGTAAATAAAAATTCACAAACTTTAAAAGTAAATGGCAGTAAATAAATCTAAACCTAATTGAAAATAAATGACAGGAAATAAATACGTGACGAGAAATAAAAAGGCAAACTTAAAACTATTCTAAAGGCAAGCTTAAAATAAATCTAAGGCAAGTAAAGTAAAAGTGCGACTAAGTAAAAAGGCGGGAAAAGTAAAGTTTAAAACTTAAAATTTAAACTTAAAAGAAACTAAAAATGCTCATTCGGAAAAACACCCTCATTCGGAATAATCACTCGTTCGGAATGTCACCTTCACTCGGAATAATTCTTCTTCGTTCGAAATGTTCTCTTCATGCGGAATAAAACACTCATCCAGAATATTTGCTTATTCGGAATAATATGTTCATCCGGAATAAATAAAACTAATGCGGAATAACAGGGTTGGTTCGGAATAAAGGCTGGTTCGGAATAATTTCACTGATGCTGAATAATCAAAATAAAACATTCATCCGGAATACTAGACTCATCCGGAATAAATGGTTGATTCGGAATGTTGCTTGGTTCGGAATAAATGGGTTCATCCGGAATGATGCTTCATCCGGAATAAATCATTCGTTCGGAATAAGGGGTTCATCCGGAATAACTCTTCATCCGAAATAAGTTGCTCATCCGGAATATTGATTCATCCGGAATAAACACTTGATCTGGAATAAAAACTTGGTTCGGAATAAATCCTTGGTTTGGAATAAATCACTTATCCGGAATAAACCTTCACTCGGAATAAAACACAGATCCGGAATAAACTGGGCAGACATAATTCGCGAAGAACAAGGAAGGAAATAGGCCACGAATTTAAACAAAATCTAACCAAATCAATCTAAAGATTAAAGAAAACTAACCAAATAACATCTACTAATCATAAACCAACAATCCAAATCAATAAAACTAACAAATAAACACCCACAAAATCAAAACCCACTTGATTAAATCAATAAAAACTTCAAGAACATAAACATAAACATAAGCATAAAGATTAGATCAAAACAAGAAAGGTAGATGAGAGATTAACAATAAAAAGTAAAGATTCAATAACATAAAAAGATAACTTACTTGGAATTAAAGGAATTAAGGTGCAAGACAAGGTAATTAAAATTGACAATTAAGTAAATGACATGAAATAAAGGTGCAAGTAATGAAAATGGTGGAGAGACTATTTTGTCAAAATTAGTTAACAAAAATGAAATTATGACTAATGGTCCTATTTATAGGAGGAGGAGGAGTATGATGGAAGCTTCCTCCTCTCTTTCTTTCTTTCTCGTCTTTTCGTCTTTTAAGTTCTTCGACTTTTTTCGACTTTGTCTCAGGATTACTTAAACTCGTCTTGTAATTTCTTCATAAATTAGACTTGAGTTCTTCGGCTTTATTAAACTTCCGTCTTTAGACTTTTTCTTCGATAAATCTTCAGAATAGGCCTTGGACTTCCGTTCTTTTTGCACTCTTGATCTCTTGACTTCGTCTTTTGTCTTTTTCTTCGATAAAAGCCCGTGAAAGCCCGTGTTTTCCTCCCTTTTCACATTTTGATCCTAAATCACAACAAAAATACAAACCACGCATAATTCTGACATTTACGACATAAAATACACGTTATGGTCTTGTTTTCATTATAATTAAGTGGTAAAAGGATGGGTGTTTTCACACCTATCACTCATCATTTGTACATGTATGATATAATGTGTTGTTTGCAATGTTGTGATCATTCTATTATCTCGAGTATTTTCTAGAAACTAACTTTCTTTTGTAGGAAATATGTTGACATTGACTTGATCATTTGGGTATGAATCAAGGGGGAGTACCATGTGACTCAAACCATTTGTTAAAACCATTTACATTATGAATTTTTTTTATCTACTTGTAAAAATGTACAATTCATAAGATCCTATGATGGGTCTTCTCATGTACATGTACATCTCTATGTCTATATTTCAAACTCTTTCTTGCAGGATTTTCATAATCCATGTCTACCGGTTCGCAAATTTATTCGGATGAAAAAACAAAGAAAAAAACATACTTCTTACCAATAAAGTTAACTATGATACATTTTATATGAAAATAGATTTTTGTTCATTTACATCCTGAACATTCTTTACATATGAAAAGACAAATCATAATCACTCATTTTTTAGTTTAGATAACCAACCCGCTTTCTTCTATTTTATTCAAAAATTAATATTTCTTTAACCGTTAATCGTTAAGTGAAAAAATATATTATTCTGATGAGCATTTAATTATAATTTTATAGACGAAAACTTGTATATATTTTTGACAAACTTATTCTTTTTTCTTTTAAATATTTTTTTCTTTTTTTGTAGTTGAAATTTGTATGAAAAATCACTTATGATTAAAAACTGAGTTTAATATATCTAAATTCTAAACATGTAACTAAATAAAAATAATTTTTTCTACAATAAACTTTCGCCATTTTTTTTTCTTGAAAACTGTATTCATAATTTTCCAACCATATATAATACATTATAATTCGAATTGTAGAAGGATGTATACTTAAACATACATTTTTATTTCTCGTAAAACGGGCTTAAAACGGGCTTAAAACGGATATCGAGAAATCACAAAAAAATCAAGTCAAGACGAAACGAAACGAACACGAGAAACGAAGAAAAACAAAAAGCCAAAGCCAGAATTCTACTTAACGGAGTTTCAGAACCCTTTTTCTCTCAAATGACTAAAATACCCTCACCATAATTCTACAATTTAAAAAATGGCCCTCATATACTCCAATTTACCCAAAAAAAACCTTAATTCGAAGTTTTATAACGGTGCAAAGTGTTTACCTTTTGTATATAAACTGCAAGTTTATAAAACTTGTTTAGTCCATTAACCTGTCTAGCCCGACAAGTCCATTCTCTTTACTCGACCAACCCACGTACAGCCCAAATCAACCAATATACTCCCCCGGTCAAACCCATCCTCTTCCCTAATAACTCGCGCTTAAAATTACTATTTACCAATTTAAAAATTACCAGCAGCAATTAATCACCCAAGCTTGGTAAATTCCAGTTAACTCACATAAGGGAACTCGCCATGAACCAATTACTTAAACCCACGTGTAAAAATCCAAGTTAGCAATGAATTGGTCCCCATGTCAAACTGTCATTTCACATGTACAAGGAGACAACACAACTTTTTGACAATTAACATTGAATCATGTCGAAAAGAAGCCCAAATGATGTCTTATCACATGTACACGATGTCAATCCTCTTGGAAAGAGAATGCATCCAAAGGGTTAAAGTGTGCCTTGGCCACAAATAAAACATCAAGGGCTCATATTGCAGATCAAGAACCTTAGGAGAGAGAAATAGAAGGTCACAGGATCCCCAACTTCCATTATAAATAGATAGGATCCTTATAATTTTATATTTGGTCCTAAAATTAGTAATTCACAATTTTGAGTTCGGCTCGTTTTTTCACCGATCCGATCCCGAGCTTTTCACGAGCAGCTCGGCTCGTTTCCACCCCTAGTTAAGGCTTCTAAAATCTTTGGTGTAGCTGTTCTTTTGGGAATAAAACTAGTACTAGTTTTATTATATTACTAGTATTAATAAGTTTAATGATGTAGTGATATTATTAGTGTTGTCAAATCCTAATGCTGTCAGAGATATTAACGCTACTTTGGGGATAAAGACTGAAGACGCGTATGCTATGCATAGAAGATATTGTGTCTATCTTTTAAAATTTAAAGTTATTCATTCATATCTTTATCTTGTAAAGGAATACTTGCATTATAAAAGGAGGTTCTACGGTTATGTTTAGATATCTCTCTTCTTTGTAATTTACTTCAAGGTTGTAACCTTAATACTCTACTTTGGAGTATTTATATTATTGATAATAATATTGAAGTATTTGGTTTATATTATGTCTTTAGTTTCATATCACATAATATAAATAATCTTCATAGTCTTCATAATATCAGAGATTAGATTCCTCATACTCTTAGATATTCTCTTAAAGTTTCTAGTAAGGCTAGAGTGATAAGATCAAAAGGGATCAACAAGTTGTATAAGAGCTTGGTGAGAAGCTTGGATCTTGAAAATTACTAAAGAACTCTTTAAAAAAATGACGAATTCAGAGGCTACACAACCAAACACAATGAACAAAGTTCCATTCTTCAAACAATGAGAGTTTAAAGAATGGAAGTTCATATTCTTGCCCATGTACTCATACCAAACCTGTTGCATCTACAACTACTGGTAAGCTACCATATACCACAGTTGAAGAGAATAAGAAAAGGACCACATATATGAAAGCTAGAAGTATTGTTATGCTAGCAATACCAAATGAGCATATTTTTGCTTTTCAACAGTATGGAGATGTAAAGTCCATGTTTTGTGCCTTTGTCCTAAGGTTTGGTGGAAATGAGTCCACCAATAAAGCTAAGAAAGCATTGTTAAAATAAATGTTTGAAAACTTCAATGTTGTTAGTTCAAAATCTCTTGACTCTATTTACAATAGACTTCAAGGGGTTGTGAGCAAACTTATTACTCTGAGAGGAAAGGCTAAGGAAGAGGACGTTAATGCTAAGTTTCTTAGAAGCATGCCTGCAAAGATGACTATAGAGGTATCCATTTGGGAAAACATGGATTATATTGACAAAGTCAATATTGATGATCTGTACAATCACTTTACAAGAAAAAGGCTGAGCCAGTCTCCAATGCTACTAACTTTTCATTTCTATCAAGCACTAGTTATAGCAATGAATAAAATACTGGCACTGACAGCATTATTAATGTTGGTAGTACATCTTTTAATGTTGGCAATACATTTTTAGATTCTGGTGAGGTGACCACTAGTGTTGCTGGTTTAAGTGATGTCATAATTCATGCATTCTTGTCCAACTATAAGAATGTAGCAGAGATTGTTGTCGATGATCTTCAGCAGTTGAGTGATGATGACTTAGAAGAGCTTGAAATAAACAACCATCTTGCTTTCCTTAGCATGAGAGCAAGAAGGTTTCTTAGAAGAACAGGAAAGCAAATCACTCTTAATGTTGGTGACAAAGTAGGGTTTGAAAAGTCAAAGGTAGAATGCTACAATTGTCACAATAAGGGACACTTTGCTAGGAAGTGCAGAAGTCCAAGAAGTTAGAACAATTCCTAGGATAAAAAAAGTGACTGTTGAAGAGACTTCTACAAATTCATTGATAGTTATGGATGTAGTTGGCACTGCGTTACGATTCATGGAGGATGAGGAACCTATCACAAGTATGGCTCTCGTGGTACTTTTAGACTCGAAGGTACTTCTTAAAGAAAAACTATACTACTTAATGTCTAAAAAACTATGAGGAACTTCAAAAATACGGTGATGGTATTAAGAGAAACAATGATAAATCTGAATGTGATTTAACTAATTATAAAAGAGGTTTGAAAATGTTAGAATAACATATAGGGTGCTATAAAGAACAAGAAATAACCTTTAAGGATTCTATAATTCTTTTAAAAAGGGAAATTGTAGCATAGGCTTTGGATATCACTGAATTAACCTCAAAACTAGAAACTAGCGAGTCTAGTAAAAATGAAAATGTGGTTAAGTTTAAAAGCTTTAATAGTGCCACTAAAATTATGGAAAAGATGATTGATAGTCAGGTTTCTAACAAATGCAAGTGAAGTTTAGGATACAATGGTGATTACCATGTTGTTAAGCCCCATCTTGTGTATACTTTCTTCATGTGACAGATTTGTCATACACTAGTTTGCCAGAGTTTCAAAAGAAAGAACTTGAGTTTGTGACAATTGTTGGAAATACGTTTTTACGTATTTAGGAAGATTCGGTCACTCAGACAATATATTAAGTAGTAGCTCGTAGTCTAGATATCTTTATTAAACAAACAAAGTCAAGCCTAGCCTACAACATGTGTAGGCCGGCCCAACATTGTAAGCCCAAGCCCATCACAAGGCTTGGGTATATAAACCCTCTCCTTTGATGGAGAGGGTGTGTGTTCCTCATTTTTACACATAGTGAAAAAGTGTTTTTCTTTCACTTTCTCTCTCTAAGTGTGTGTGTTCTCACCATCTCTCTATCTCTTTCTCTCTCTAAAACATAAGCAAGATTTACATATCCTAAAAATGGTATCAAGAGCCATGGGATGATTGTATTCTTCATGTGTTTGTGTTCTTGATTCATACGCCTATTTTGATCCATTTTTACACGAACCAACATTTTTTGTGTGTGTTTTTGATGGTTTTTTCTTGATACAAATCTTCTACATAGTTGTGGTAGGGATTTGGTATAGTTACTTTGGCTAAAAACACAAATTCTTTGGGTGTTTTGATCATTTTTTGGCTTAAAATCACGAATTGGTTGAGTTTTATCCGAGAAAAGTGGAATTATTCCGATCAGGTCATCGGAAAGGGGTTTATAGGACATTCCGATCAGTATAATCGGAATAGGGTTTAGGGATTCCGATTTTGGTACATTCCGATTAGGTATTCCGATCAAGGTATTCCGATTTTGTATTCAGATTTGATATTCCGATTTGGTATTCAGATTTGATATTCCGATTTGGTGCATTCCTATAAGGACATTCCGATTTGATATTCCGATCAAAGTATTCCGATCAAGGTATTCCGATTTGGTATTCCGATCAAGGTATTCCGATTAGGGTATTCCGATTAAGGGTATTCCGATTGGGTACATTCCGATAGGACATTCCGATCAGCATTCCGATCACTATTCCGATCAACATTCCGATAATCAAAATTATTCCATAAAAAATTTCGATCGTGTGTAATTTTGACTTGGAATTTTTGGTTTATCAAGGACATATTTTAGGGGATTTTAACATTGTTTCTCGACTTCAACTCACAACAACAAACACATTTACTTTCTTTCATTGATCGATCAACGTTTGTAAATCTTAACTTATTGAAATGGAGTACACATCTCTTACGGATAAGTCCATCTTCTCGGGTACGGATAATCGTCCACCAATGTTGGTGAAGACTATGTATGAGGAATGGGCTTCCCGAATGGAACTTTATATGTTGAACAAGGAGAATGGACATCTCATTTGGGCATCGGTGCTCAATGGACCATTAGATTATGGTACAGTGACGGAAGGTACAACTACTCGTCCTCGCACAACGGGTGAATTGACTGGAGATATGAAGATTCAAGACAAATGTGATAAGTATGCTACAAACATCATTCTCCAAGCCCTTCCTCCAGATGTCTACAAACTCGTCAGCAAACATAAAGTTGCCAAAGAGTTATGGGATAGAATTCGTGTTCTCATGCAAGGCACCTCGTTAACTAAACAAGAACGAGAGTGTAAGCTTTATGATACTTTTGATAAGTTTGCCTATGTGCCAGGGGAAACTCTCAATGATTACTATCTCAGATTTACCCTACTGTTGAATGAGCTCAATATCTATGGCATGACAATTCCTACCTTTCAATTGAACACCAAGTATTTGAACACTCTTCCTTCATAATGGAAAAAATACGTGACGGATGTTAAATTGGCTATGGACTTGCATAACACCAATGTGGATCAACTTCAAGCTTTTCTTCAACAACACGAATGCCATGTGATCGAGGCTCGGTTGTCTACACCTCAAGTTCATAATCCACTTGCAATGTATGCTTCTCAACAAAACATGGCTTATACTTATCAACAACCATCATACTTGCAGCAACCACCACCACACACCTATCAGCAACCATCTTATCAACCACCAGTGATGCCACAACAAGCATTTCAACAAGGTATTCATCAACAATCTTTTCCGCAGCAACCACCATATCAGACACCACCATCACAAGCCAACACTTCTCCAATGGGCTATACTCCTCAGCAAGGATATTTTCTAATAGAAGCACAACCAGTACAAGCTTTCTACTCTAATGAACTTCCACCAATCCAAGCACCGGTCTTTACTCCAAATGATACGCCAGCTGATGTTCTAAACCATCTCACAGCCTACTTGTCAAAACTTGTTGCAACTAGGGGATTTCCACCAACAAACAATCAGCTCCGCACCTCATCAAATCCTCGACAACAAGCCACTGTTCAAGATGGTCAAGTGACGGTGCAACCTATTCAGGGAAGGCAAAATTCATATGGACCTCCTACAAGGACAGGGAACAATCAAGCTGTGAATTCTCAAGCTAGTGGAAATGGGAGTCCTATTGGTCCTAAGAAGGTTGTGACTTGCTACAATTGCCGAGGACAAGGTCATATAGCTAGGGAATGCACTCAGCCGAAAAGGAGGAGGGATGATGCATGGTTTCGTGAGAAGATATATTTGGTTGATGCTCAGTCTAAGGGGAAGATTTTGGATTCAGAGGAGTTAGCATTTCTTGCAGACCCAGGGGCAGCAGATACTGAAGGCATTGCAGTCGTTTCTACTTCTAATGCAGCTTATCAAGCAGATGATCTTGACGCATATGATTCGGATTGTGATGACATTCACTCTGCCCAAGCTGCTCTCGTTGCTAATCTCTCACTACAGTTATGATGTCGTAAGTGAGGTACCAACCACATCTAATAATATTGATGATAACCAACATCAAGTTGGGCATGAAAATGACAACCTCGAACAGCATTCGAGAACTAGTAACTCAAATGATGTGGTACCCAATCCTACACATTTGAGTGAACCTCAACCAAATGCTACGATGGGTATGGAATCTTATGCTCAACATGATTTGGTCATGGTGCCTAAACATATTATTAATCAAATGCATATGGCCCTTAGACAATCCGTAGATACCAATACCACCCTAACTGCTGAGCTTGCGTTGCATAAAGAAAAGGTCAAAGCGTTTGAAATGGTCCCTCAAGAAGAGAAAATAACATGTTCTGAATTTGACCAATTTCGTTTTGAAAAGATTGAAAACTTGAAAGAAATAGAATCATTAAAAGCTAATCTTTCTAATGAATTAAAAGAAAAGGAGTCGGTTGTCAATGATTTTCAGAAACTTAAAATGGATTTCGAAACTCTCGAGTCTAAAAAGGTTGAATAGAAAATTAATGCTACCAAACTTCTTAAATTTAAAGAACAGCAGCTTTTAAAACAATACGCTTCCACAGAAAAGGTTCATATTTTAACTAAATCATTTAAAGAACTCGAACTTAAGCGTCTTCAAGATTTACCACCTAATCCAGGTTATGAAAAACAAGCTCAGGAACATATTCCCGGTCTTTATGATATGACCATAATTGGCAAATCGAAAGAAGCACCTTGTGTTCGTAGTACTGAGGAGACACAGTCACTTGCGGATGAAACTCATTCTAAAATGATTTCAAAATTCCATACAATTGATTATGATCAACATAACAAAGATCAATTTTCGAAAAAGACACGCACTTGCTTACAAAAGGAATTAGCTGAATTGACAGTTCTTGTGCCCCAAAGTTTGTCAAATGAAAACCTTCCTAGTACGTCTCCTACACTTGTTAAAACGGATTTAATTCCACCGGTAAGTAAGGCGTCCGTTAACTTAAATGCGGTACACCAACACTTAGCCGATTTTGACAAGGTCATTTTGGAACGTACGACGGCTTCGGCCATAACGAAAGGTGAATGGAACTTTGAGCACACTAGAGCTGCGTTTCGAGACGAAATTGTTCCGTTTGTAGACAATGTTAAAGCTTGTCTTAGTAATCTTGATCAAGATTTGTTTTTGGAAATAGAAGAAGTTAGACGTGTTTTCAATGAAATGGAAGATGCTTTTGAAAACACTTTACTTGAAATAGAACGGGTTTCACGCTAAAATGATCAGCTTCTGAAGCAAGTGATGTCTCATGATATAGTTTCCGTCTGTGTGAATAAAAGTGTTGATGATGATTCTATTGTGCATAATGTTGAATCTGTGGATAATGTGGTAGATAGTACTTGTCACGAATCTGACGCTGAATTTTTAAAGCTTCAAGAATCATATTCTTCGCTTTCAAAATGTTTTGATGAGATTCAAACACATTGTATTTCGCTTGAATGCAAGCAACAATTTATTCAAGAAATATTTGAAACGTCATTCGAAGGTGTTAATATCGATGATGCAAACTTTGAAAAGAATTTTCGATTGAATTTACAATCAAAACAGCGTCAGCCAAGTGACAAAGTTGCTAAATCTTTGCCGATAGAAATAGAGAAATCTAAGGAGCTTAACTGTGTGAACGTACTTGAGGCCGCTGAGAATTTTAAATTTGATCTAGATAATCGAGTTTCCAAGATTTTGT
Organism: Glebionis coronaria; assembly: GCA_025667525.1. Classification (NCBI taxonomy): domain Eukaryota; kingdom Viridiplantae; phylum Streptophyta; class Magnoliopsida; order Asterales; family Asteraceae; genus Glebionis; species Glebionis coronaria. The sequence goes on along the minus strand of CM046875.1, from coordinate 555,975,429 downwards.
CCAAAGTTGATAACTTAAAACAGAAAAATACACGACTTTTCGACTTAGTAAAGCCCGCATGTGTTGATACCACTGCACATAATCAATCATTGATTGAACAATTGAATCGAAAGTCGGTGGAAATATCTGATTTGAGGGAACAAATTTGTGATAAGAATCTGGTCTTGGCTGAGTTAAAGGAAACACTTCGTACTCTAAAAGGTAAGAATGTTGTGGATAGCGCATCCACTATCTCAGCATCGTCCTCTAGTGCAATCAAAAGAACCCTTATATCCGTCACACCACTTAACAAGGACCCTATGACTAAACCATCTCAAACTTTGGTCACTAAAGATAAGGCGGAATCAAAACCAGTTTCTAATATTCCCGTGTTGCCTTCTACAGGAGTAAGCACCACTACTAAGGCTCAAAGATCTAAGCTTAAAAGAAACAAGAAGAATGATAGGATCTTGCCCCCATCTAGTAGTCAAGTGAAGAAGAAAGTAGAAGCCCATCCTAGGAATGTTTTTTCTGTTTTGAATAAAAAGAATCATGTAGCTAAACCTAAAGGCTCTGCGGTTGTGCAGCGTTCTAAGCCTAGTGTGAATTATAATTTGAAATGTTGGAATTGCAATGAATGTATGTTTTCTAGTCGTCATGATTCTTGCCTTATTGACCATGTGAATGAGATGCATGCCCGGAAAAATGGATTAGAATGGAAACCGACTGGGAAAGTGTTAACCCAAGTTGGTTGGATGTGGCGCCCCACTGGTAGAACTTTCACTATAGTAGGAAATACGTGCCCTTTGACTAGGATCACTCCCACTAAAGCGAAGAAAGCGTGCCCTTTAACTAGGAGTACCAAGGCTACCAAAACACAAGCGTGTCGTTTAACTAGGAACACCAACACTACTATAGGAACAAAGTGCCCTTTAACTAGGTCTACTCCCACTATAGTGCCCGCGGATAATCCAAAACCTAAGAAAGTTGGAACTGTAAAACCTGTTAGTGCTAAAACTCACATTAGAAAACGTAGGAAATCTAAGGGTCATAAACATGTTAGCAATTCTGATAATATTATATCTGTATATGCTAACATTCCGGAACCAATAGTTTCCAATGCATTGTCTACTGTGGTTGTTGAAAACAGGTGGTCCAAATTGTTTCTGGTATTTGGACTCTGGTTGCTCCAAGCATATGACCGGAGATCGCTCTCAGCTCAGAATTTTCGTCAGCAAGTTTCTTGGTAGTACATCGATTTGGAAATGATCATATTGCAAAGATAATGGGTTATGGTGAATATCATATTGGGAATGTTATTATTTCAAGAGTGTATTACGTGGAAGGTCTTGGTCACAACTTATTTTCTATGGGACAATTTTGTGATGCAAACCTAGAAGTTTCTTTTCGAGAGCATACCTGCTTCATTCGTAATTTGGAAGGGGTTGATTTATTGAAAGGTACTCGAGGGAATAATTTGTACACTTTGTCTCTACAAGACATGATGGCCGCTTCTCCCGTATGTCTTCTCTCCAAAGCATCGAAGACTAAGTCATGGTTATGGCATCGACGGTTATCTCATCTTAACTTTGACGCTATTAATCACTTGGCGAAAAACGAACTTGTTCGTGGTCTTCCTAAACTATCATTTCACAAGGATCATTTGTGTTCCGCGTGTACAATGGGGAAAAGCACTAAGAAGTCATACAAACCCAAGACTGAAGACACCAACCAAGAGAAACTTTATCTGTTGCATATGGATCTTTGTGGGCCAATGCGTGTTGAAAGTGTTAGTGGCAAAAAGTACATCCTCGTCATTGTCAATGATTACTCTCGGTTTACATGGGTGAAATTTCTTAAAGCAAAAAATGAGGCACCTAAATTCATCATCGGATTTCTCAAGATGATTCAAGTGCGTCTCAACACTACTGTCCGACGCATACGTACAGATAATAGAACCGAATTTGTGAATCAAATCTTGCGTGATTATTATGAAGAAGTTGGCATATCTCATGAATCATCCGTTGCACGCACTCCACAACAAAACGGTGTCGTTGAAAGGCGAAATCGCACACTTATGGAAGCTGCTCGAACGATGTTAATTTACGCAAAGGCTCCATTGTTTTTATGGGCAGAAGCAGTATCTATAGCAGTATACACCCAAAACCGGTCACTAATTCGTAAACGCCATGGTAAAACACCTTATGAGCTTCTCCATGGAAAAGTACCAGATTTATCATATCTTCATGTATTTGGTTCTCTTTTCTATCCAAATAATGATGGTGATAATTTGGGAAAACTTCAACCAAAGGCTGATATTGGTATTTTCATTGGTTACGCCCCCGCAAAGAAGGCATACCGAATCTACAACCGTAACTCTCGCAAGATCCTCGAAACTATGAATGTTGATTTTGATGAGCTGACAGCAATGGCTTCTGAGCAAAGCAGCTCTGAACCCGCACTTCATGAAATGAGACCCAGTAACATTAGCTCTGGTCTTGTCCCAAACAACCCTACTTCATCATCATTTACACCACCTTCTAGGACTGAATGGGATACGTTGTTTCAACCGTTCTTTGATGAATTCTTTACTCCTCCAACTATTGTTGCTCCAGAACCTGAGGTAATAGCTCCGGTAACCGAGGTTGTCGCTCCAGCAACCGTTGCACAATCAGATACGTCTGCACCTACAATTGGTCTAGATATACCATCAACAAGTAATTCTCAACCAACACCTGTTTCAACTACCCATGTCATGCCTATTGATGATGAAGAGGATTATGATGATCATGATTTGGAATTCGCTCAAATGCGTGAACTTCCATTCTTTGGTGTACCTATTCTCGACCCTAATCAAGCCGAGTCGTCCACCTCAGAGGAAGCTCCTACTACAGTTTACTCCAATCCACGGATTCGTGAACATGACAGCAAGTGGACAAAGGATCATCCTATAGATTCTATTATTGGTGACCCTAATCGTCTGGTATCCACACGAAGTCAGTTACAAGAAAGTGCACTGTTTTGTCACTTTGATGCTTTTCTCACTGAAGTTGAACCTAAGACATGGCAACAAGATTTTACTCAATCATGTTGGATAGAAGCCATGCAAGAAGAACTTAATGAATTTTTACGTCTTGAAGTATGGGAACTTGTTCCATGCCCGGATCAAGTGCAGTTACTCACTTTGAAATGGGTTTACAAGGTGAAACTCGATGAGTTAGGCAGAATATTGAAGAACAAAGCTAGACTAGTAGCTCGTGGATACAAGCAATTATTGGGCATCGACTTTATGGAATCCTTTGCACCTGTTGCCCGTTTGGAAGCTATTCGACTATTTCTCGCTTATGCAGCCCATATGAATATGATCGTCTATCAGATGGATGTGAAGACGGCATTTCTTAATGGTGAACTCAAGGAAGAGGTCTATGTTCAACAACCGGATGGTTTTGTGAATCCTAATTATCCTAATCATGTGTACAAGCTTAAGAAGGCTCTCTATGGGTTGAAGCAAGCTCCTCGCGCATGGTATGATCTATTGTCACAATTCCTCATTACGCAAGGCTTCGCTAAAGGCAAGGTGGATCCCACGTTGTTCATTCAGAAACGAGGTAAAGATATGATTATGGTACAAATATATGTTGATGTTATTATATTTGCAGCCTCGACCCAAACTTTATCCGACGAGTTTGGGATACTCATGTCTTCCAAGTTTAAGATGTCAATGATGGGCAAGGTATCATTCTTCTTAGGTCTTCAGATATCTCAGAGTCCCAGATGCATCTTTATCAATCAATCCAAGTATGCCCTTGAATCGCTTAAGAAGTATAAGATGGAATCTTGTGACCCCGTGGATACTCCAATGGTGGAACGAACAAAGCTTGATGCAGATCCACATGGAGTTGCCGTTGATCCGACACTTTATCGTGGAATGATAGGTACTCTTCTGTATATCACAGCCAGTCGACCTGATCTTCAGTTTGCTATATTTATGTGTGCTAGGTATCAAACTAGGCCTACTGAGTTACACATAGCTATTGTTAAAAGGATCTTCCGATATCTTAAAGGAACCATTAATCGGGTACTTTGGTATTCGAAGGACTCTTCTATTGCACTAATGGCATATGCAGATGCGGATCACGCGGGTTGTCAAGATACTAGGCGTAGCACGAGTGGAACATTGCAACTACTAGGAGATCGATTAATCAGTTGGGCATCGAAAAGGCAGAAAAGCGCTGCAATTTCAAGTACGGAAGCAGAATAGATAGCTATGTCCAGTTGCTGTGCTCAAATTCTTTGGATGAGATCGCAATTAACCGACTATGGTCTAGGTTTCAACAAAATTCCGATGTACTGCGACAACAAAAGTGCAATTGCCTTATGCTGCAACAATGTTCAATTCTCCCGGTCGAAGCATATTGACATTCGCTACCATTTCATCAAGGAGCAAGTGGAAAATGGAGTAATAGAGCTTTACTTTGTCCGATCTGAGTATCAATTGGCGGATATTTTCACGAAGGCTTTAGATCGCGCTCGAATTGAATTTTTGGCCGACAAGCTAGGAATGAGAACCTTCTCGCCTGAGACTCTTAAGGAATTGGCAGATGAAGCGAAAGAATAGTGGTGGTAAAACTATTCTCCGTATCCTTGGTGATCATTTGTATATATTGTTTATATCTTTATCCACAAAAGCAAAATACAAAAATATAAAACCATATAAAAACCATAAAAATTGAAAAATCTAGAAAAATCCAAAAAAAAATTTACTTTATTTTTTTCAAAGGCATGTCTTTTGGTACGATAATATTTACGGCCTTAGAAATGTTGATTAATATTGACACGGCGCCATAAATAGAGTTCGTACAAAAGTTGTAAATATTTCATAAAACATGCCCTAATGGCTTGTAGTTATTTCAGACTGCAACCCGGTTTTCACATTAAAGTCAAGTATTTCTTATGAAAGCTTTGGCTCACAACGGGAATTAATTTTCTCGGGAAAGGTTTACATTAAAACCTTGTAAGGGATCAAGTTTACTTTATAACTTGGTCTAACACAAATCTATATACGTTTCAGTGCATTTATTTGTTAAAACAAGAGAAGTCTTGTTTTTATGAAGTTATCATCTCTACAACCATAGCTATCTACAATTTGTATCTACATACTCGACGATGTGACTACTCAACCGATGACTACAGCTCTTTCAACAGAACACGGGTCAACAATTGAGGGGGAGCAATTGTCAAGCATTCAGAATCTTCGATGCCGAAAGTGCCAAGTTCACAAGTTGGTGTCAAGACAACAATACCAATCGTAAACGTAGTGTCAAGAGATGACTTCAGACGTGACGAGGCGACCAACATATGTTGACAAGAACCATTTGATCTTATCATATGATGTTCTCATCTATCAGGTCCAACCTTGTCAATTCTTTTCTAATATGGTGAATATGAGATCATGTTACAAATCGGTATCATATCTCATATATTTGGTATCATGAAGATAAAATGGACTTGCATTTTTCTTCCCAAAATCTTTGTTAAAACTTCATTAAATCAATTGATATTAAAAACATCGATTGGGTTAATATTTTTAATATGGGGAGAAAATGTGATTTAATATGGGATATTATCACAAATAGTTTGACTTAATGTGTTGGTTCATCCCGACATGTGCGAAATGTTTTCGAATATCGTGGCATATGTTAAAGGGGAGCAAAACGGATTTGCATATCAAAATGGATTTTCATGGTGACACATACTTACCCGAAACCCATTTATTTCACGACGATGAAGATTGTGGTGACATAAGGATGGTAGGATAGGTTAAGTCCTATGATTCTTCCAGAACCGAAGGAATCTTCCCAAGGACATTCCATAGCTAGAAATAGTAGTCCTTAGGAAAGTTGGAGAAAGATTGTGAACGTAGCTGAATGCCGACTAAGTACTTAAGTTAGCACTGGAACAATCACAACAAGGTGCTAGTTATAACGTATTGGTAAGCATTGAACGGGTTGAAGAATGAAAAAGAATTGTAAAGATAAAGGGTGTAAAGAAAGAAGCCCTCCTTACAACTTTAGGCAGAAACCGGGTCAATACATATGCTATTAAGATCATTGTTTAATGATTCTTGATATTGAAGACAGACATCATGGACCCAGTGATGCAATGCACAACCCATCCCAGCTAACTCAGATATCTCTCAAAAGGTATTTGTTTTAATCACACGGAGACAACACATTATCTATTGATTTATTCACTCCGAATAAATTGGTATTGAAAAGGTGGCACTCCTCTCCAGCCTCCGATCACTAAAATCCAAAATGCACGATCGAGTCTAGAGCCATTTGAGATCATCAAACATCTCATTAGGACACACTTTCATATTTCCTTGCTTCTTCACACACTGTGAAAAGTAAGAAAGATTTTAAGAGTCCTACGCAAAATCTTCATGATCTTGCCTGAACATCTGAGTAATATGAAAGTATTTACAATGAAGATGGAAATCCTTCTTGAGCGAATATCAAAAAGCTCATGGTAGGTGACTTGTGCGATTCTTTATGAATCAAACTTGTGATAACTGGAAAGCAACAGCTGTTTAATTCTTAACTGAATTTAAACACGTTCCAGGCCTCTACGCAATATCTTAGTGATATTGCCAGAACACTCAGAGTGATACCTTAGTGTTCACAGTGATGAGTGGAAATCCTTCTAGTGTTAACCTCAAACAGCACTTGGTAGGTAACTTGCAAGGTTCTATACGAATCAAGCTCGTGACAACTGGAAAGCAACGATGGTGCGGTTCTTAATTGAATTTCACTTGTTCCAGGAACATGAATTGACGGCTTTAAATCATGCGGATATTATTATCCAAATGATTCACTCTTTATGTTCGCAGTCAGCTTTGGACGGTCGAATAAAGAGAACGGGTTTACCCGCGAAATCCTGTCAGGAAGTTACTTAATTGAAACTATCCGTCACGGGTACGATATCTAATATCGTCCAACGGTCTTCACCGACCGGAGGTAAAATGCTACCGAATTAGAATGAAATGTTCAAAGCCATTTCGTTCGTGTCTACTTATGTTGCGACATTTGAAACCGGTGGCGTTGCGGGATCCAAGAAGAAGTCGTCCCCGCATGCTTATACTTTATGCACTTAATACCTCATCAAATTCAAGAAAGCCTAAAAGTTAAGTCTTCTGCTGTATCGAACTCTGAAGATTTCAAGAACTACGAAGGTATAAGTATGTGGGACATGGTGTCATGAAGAGGCGAAGATCACAAGTGATGGATGCACGAGATCAAGGCAAGAGATTGATGCTAAAGATTGATATCAAAGATCACATCAGCATGTTCACCAGAAAAGAAAAAAGAAAAGAAAGACGAAGACTACGAGCTCAAGACAAGCATAGTATGCTAGGTTTATTTCATTATTGTAACTCGGGTAACGCCCTTGTTTGGAGTGACCTCCCTTTGGGGGAGATTGTTGGAAATATGTATTTACGTATTTAGGAAGATTCGGTCACTCCGACAATATATTAAGTAGTAGCTCGTAGTCTATATATCTTTATTAAACAAACAAAGTCAAGCCTAGCCTACAACATGTGTAGGCCGGCCCAACATTGTAAGCCCAAGCCCATCACAAGGCTTGGGTATATAAACCCTCTCCTTTAATGGAGATGGTGTGTGTTCCTCATTTTTACACATAGTGAAAAAGTGTTTTTCTTTCACTTTCTCTGTCTAAGTGTGTGTGTTCTCACCATCTCTCTATCTCTTTCTCTCTCTAAAACATAAGCAAGATTTACATATCCTACAACAATCAAGGTTGAGCATAAACAGGAAAGTATTGCTTCCTCTAGTACATATTATGTTGATATTTCACAATAAACACCAACTTCTAGTACTAGTGTTGGTGTTCAGACCGAGGATTTGATATCTAAACTCAGTAGTTCAGATAACACAAGCTCTAAAACTACTGCAAAGCTAGAAGAGAAAGTAGTTTTTGAAAAGGCTGGAAGATTAATTCCTAATGCTCCTAAGTATCAACATGTTAGAAAATTTGTGAAATATGTTAAAATGTACATAACTAACAAACTAAGAGGAAACCAAAGAAATAGAAACAACCAAAAGCCTCAGCAGAAAGAATAAAACTTGTTATGTATTTGGTAGTTTTGATCATTTGCAGACACATGGTAGAAAAAATCAAAGAAAAGGTTTTAGATATGGTAGCAACACCAAAAGAAAAATAACAAGTATTATACTAAGAAAACCAACTCAAGTCCAAAATGACTCCCGGATCAGTGTTGCTTGGAAAAGGTCTAAAACCCAATTAATAATGCTAGTCATTTTAATTTTGATAGACCCACACCAGTTAATTCGGGTAGACCAATTAATACTGGTAGGCAAAACGGGTACGAGCCAAACGGGCAACGGGTCAAACGGCGCGTAGGCCAAACGGACAAGAGACAAAACGGCCAATTGAAAATTCACATAAAATGGGCGGATATCAAAACCGTAATTCGTCCATTTTCAACCATTTTTTTCTGTTTTGGCACGTTTTTTAATACTCGTCCGTTCTTTTACGTTGTCGCATGTTTGTTTTTACCTTTTCGCATGTTTTTTATGTTTTCGGGCATTTTTTACGTTTTCACGCATTTTTTACGCATACGCCCGTTTTTTACATTATTGCCCAGTTTTTTACATTTTTGCCCGTTTTTTACGTGTTGGCATGTATTTTTACATTTTCGTACGTTTTTAACGTTTTAGTCCGTTGTTTACGTTCGAGCGTTTTTTTTCATTTTTTTACGTTTTTACGTTTTGTCTCGTTTTTTTACGTTTTTCCACATCTTATAATGTCTTCGTCCATTTTTACGTTTTCGTGCGTTTTTACGTTTTCGGGAGTTTTTATACTTTCGCAAGATTCTTTACGTTTTCGTCCGCTTGTTACGTTTTGCAATATTTTTAAAACAAAGAAAACCCTAAAAACTCTCTAATGGCTGCCAAAATTTCGTCCTTCCCAATCTGACTCGTTTTTTGCTTTCTTCTTGATCCGAATACCTAATAACGTTTGTGTTCTATTATTTAGTCTTTGATTATTACAATTTAACATGCTCTTTATCAGGTTGCTAGATTAATTGGACTGTCTTAATTCGTTTTTTTTAGGATGTTTTTTCGTAGATTGTTATCTTATTCCTAATCGACTTTCATTATGATAGTCGGTTAAGGGATATTTGTTTTTTCGTTATATTCGTTCGTTCATTCGTATCTCGTGTTTGTTAGACGTGGAACTTGTGTCGTTTAGGGTTTGCAACGATTGTGGTGTATTAGGGTTTCGAGAGTTAGGGTTTTCTGTGGTTCGTTATTTGTGTTTTAGGGTTAAATTAGTGGTGCGATCTGGTGTTGCGATTAGGGTTCGATGGTTTCTACTAGGAGTGGTGGCGGTATTGATGCTCCTGATGTTCGTAGGCCATCTAAGGGTGCTATGCATAACCAAGGTGGTAATGATGAGAGTGGAATTGGCTTGGATGCTTCATACGAATCGGAATTCCCTAGCCTGAATAAGTCTGGGACTAGGAGCGATTCACATGATGGGAATAACATGGCAGCCATGGCGGTTGCTAGTGTGACGGGCTCACAAACTCCTAGTCATGATGCTGCTATTGTTATTACTCACATCCATAATATTGATGGTATTGCAAAATTGTTTGATGTTCCTCTTGCCTCTTTACCAGAACTTAATGTTTTTATCCGTGGAATGTAAGAGGGTAAGTTTCGATTCTCTGAGTCATTGCCTCAGGAACAAGTTCGGTTTCTTGTTGATAGTATTTGTAAAAAACATGCTGAATTTACGAACTCTTCTCCTAAGAATAAGGTTTGTATTAAAGATATTGGTGATGTGGCTAAGTTCCTACGTACTTCACTTGACTCTCTAGAGGAGATTGACATTTTTTAAGGAGGTCAAGGCTGGTTCTCATCTGAAGTGGCTCAGTTTGAATCAAGATACTCGTAGTGGGATCATAAAGAACATTGAGCAACATGTGCGGTTCCTTGAGCAACAGGCTATTGTGGAGCCTGTTGTTGAGTCTGTTGATGTTCACCATGAGGCTTCTAGTGTTGCTGATCCTGTCTTTGAGGGAGTTAATGTGTCTGTTCCTAGAAGAGTTGTCCAAAAGGTTGGTTCTCGTTTTGAGTTTACTCTTTATGGTTATTTCCTTGGTCCGAGATTGGCGTACCTAGTTGTTGAGTACTTTGCTAGGAGCAATTGGTGTAAGTATGGTTTAAAGCGTATTATGATGAACAATAAAGGTTTTTTCTTCTTTAAATTTGAGACGCAAACTGGTTTAGATGCTGTCTTGGAAGGCAGCCCTTGGTTGATTCGTAAAAACCCTATTATTTTGAAGACATGGTCTTTAGGTACTCGTATTTGTAAAGAAGAGTTGACTCGAATTCCAATTTGGGTAAAGCTGCATGATGTCCCCTTACAGGTGTTTGAAGAGGAAGGAATTAATTTGATTGCTTCTTTTCTGGGTAGGCCTATTATGTTTGACTCTTTTACAAACTCTATGTGTAAAGACTCATGGGGGAGGAGTAGCTTTGCTAGATGTCTTATTGAAGTTCAATCTGATGTTGATTTAGTTGAGGTTGTTACTATTGGTGTCCCATCACTTTGTAGTGATGAGTACACTAAAGAAACAATCAGGATTGAATATGAATGGAAACCTCCTCGGTGTGATGCTTGTAAGATTTTTGGTCATGATAGTGATGTGTGCCCAAAAAAGGTTGTGACTGCTTCTAGTTCTACTCCTGCTACGACGCCTGTTGAAACATCTAAGGATGGTTTTCAAACAGTTGGCAAGAAGAGAAGGAATAAGAAGCCCAAGTCTAATAAGTATACTGGTCCTACGGTTCTCCCAACTGTGAAGTTTCAGCCTAAAGCAACCCCTAGTGTTCCCACGAATGGTGGTAAATCTACAGGTAAAGCTCCTTCTCCTAAAGGGAAGGAAGTGGTTTCTTCTTCATTAGACGGTAATGTGGCTATGCCTAATCCATTTGCAGCTTTAGCTAATGATGGTGACGCGGATGATGAGGATGTTGAAAATATTTATGATGAAACAGTTAATCTTCTTGATACTGGTGGAGGATCTTCTTCCATGAGTGGTGCGGGATAGGTGTTTTATATGAATGTTGTTTTCTATTCTAGTTATAAATTTGTTTGTAACTAGGTGTTGAGGTGTTTATGGTCTGTCATGAACACTAGTTTATCAAGCTTTTGGCTTGAGGTTAATGCGGTACTTCAGCCGCATTCCATGTGAACTTTATATGGTTTTTTGGTTAATATATTTACCGGGTAACTCCCATTACCAAAAAAAAAGAATGTTTTCGCAGTTTTTTTTAATGTTTTCTCCCGTTTTTTTGTTTTCGTCTATTTTTACGTTTTTTGCACCTTTTCAGTCGTCTTTTTACGTTTTCATCAGTTTTTTACATTTTCGGTCGTCTTTTTAAATTTTCGTCTGTTAATGTTAAACCAACTTGACCGATATTTACACCGCATAGCTAATTCTAAATCCCTATTTGATTTGGCGCTTTATAGTAGGCGTTAATTTCTCTTAACAGAGTTCCACATGTGCTAGGTAAACCAAAACTCAAACACCAATAACATGTATAGCCTTTCGAGAATCCACTAGTATTCTATGTTCTTACGATCAACAGCATGGAGGTGGCTAGTGAGACACTTCATGATCTTTAGTTATTCCTCACCTGGGCCTCTCGTGCAAATAAGTTCAGCCAATTAACCGTTACCGATACAGATAAGTAGGTTGATCGATCATCGAAACTCATTTCAAGCATAGAAAATATGATTTTCTTTCTTTATCTTATGCGATTTTTTCAGACTTCTTCAGTGAATTGATGAGAAGAACAACACTTTTGTCCTTGCCTTGGATTTTTGTTAGCTTTCATACATTTTTATGAACCATTAAGCTTTGGGCCTCTCGTGCACTTCCTCATTATTGTAGCACTGTCCATTGTACAATAAGGGGGAAAGGTGCTTCCATTATATTAATCTATACTAGTTTATTGACCCGTGTAAACACGGGGCCTTAAGAAGCATATCACTGCAATATTATAAAAGCCGGATTTTACGTCTGAAAATTTACGGTTAACAAATGAAAAGCGCTGTTATAGCCGAACTGGTTACATATCAACATATAATGCAACAGATAAAAATAGCAGTACTGAATCATTAAACAACGTCATTTATTTGGTTTCAAAAAGTATGTATAGATGTTAGTATGTAATACTTTTTAAACAAACATACTACAACATATACATTAGTTATTTTATGTAACAAACAATTTACTAAAATGAAACACAAACTAAATAGTATTATTAGGCAAGCATTTAATATAGTAAGTAAATATCATCGGTTTCTTACCTATCACAAAACACACACACAAACACACAAACACAAAAACACATCCGCTCGCCGCCTCTTTCATCTAATTTTCTGGTAAATCATTTTTCGATTTTGTTTTTTATTAATTCATAACAGATTTGATTAGCACTTTTATCATTCATATAGATGATTTATAATGAGAAAACATTATTGTTTCCGTTATATTGTTAAATATATGTTCAATGCTTAATCCATGGAAATCTTTATGATTAATATTAATAAATCATATGAATATATGTTTAATCGATTGTTATTTTGATTGCATGTTTATAAAATTGTTGATTGAATAAATCCCCAAGTTTTAGGTATATGTTTTATGTAATAATTTTTCTGTATGAATTGGTATATGAAGATTAAGTAAATAATTTAATACTTCTATGATAGTTTAAGTGTTACGATTACTAGATTGCATAAATCAAAATGTATGAAGTAATATTTGATATATAAACAGTTTGTTAATCGATTAATCTTAATAAATCATATGAATATATGCAATGACAGTTTGTTATTATTATTTTCTCATATTTATAAAATTGTTGATTAGATAAATCCCCAAATTTGATTAAACATTATATGACTTAATTTTTCTAACAGTTTGATTAAACATAGTATGCGTTAAATTTTTAATCAACTGGTATCTTAAAACTTTGTTATTGTTGCCTTGCGAAAAAAGGTATGACTAATTGTTTTTATTATTAATTTTTTTATGTAGGGTTTTAATTAATTTAAGGGTGCTATGCCTACTTAATTCATTTGGTGGTTGGATCATAAGACATTTCCAGATGAACAGGTAATGTTCTATTTAAAATCTTTATACATTTTTATACTTTTTTATAAACAAATAAATTACTTATGCATAGGACACTTGTATTAACCTTGTAGGACTTGCCGTATATGTACAACGATTATGCTTACAGAGGTTCTACAAATGTGTATTTAATTGGTCAAGATAGGAAACGGTATAAAGTAGATTTAGTTAAACCGAAGACTGGAAATTGGTATTTATTTGGCAAAAGGTGGAGAGAATATGTAGTAAGGAACCTGGATGAAAAAGTTGAACTTTTACATTTTGTAGAAGAAGGAGATGACTGTTTCTATATTACTGGATATTGTGAAGATGGTACTGAAGCTGGTGGTTACGATGGAGTTGATAGAAGGTTCAGTCGGTTTAAGTTTGTTGTGTCGCTGTACCCTGTGATTCAACAGGTTATCTTACTTGTTATTTCGATTTAATATTTGTAACATTTTTTCCTTAAATTTAGTACATACAATAAAGCATATAAATTTTATGCAACACTAAGTAGAAATACTATATGTTAAATATGCAGATATTATATGATATCTAATTTTCCTAATAGTTTGTTTAAATGTTAAATATACAGAAAGTCGCTGCTGATTTTCTACAGGGCTTGGGCCAGCGTGGTAACATAATTGTGAAGTCAAATGGTATGAAGTTCAACTTTCAGGTAAATCATGTCCGTGATGAAAGTAGTAACAGAAAGTTCACATATCCACTACCACTTGTTAACTGGCACTATCACACCCCACCATGGCGGAATATGGGGCACGACGTATGGATATCATCACAACAATAGCGTGTCTATAGAGTTAACTAAATGATATAAGAAATGTCATAAAAATAGTGACACAAATGTTATGACGATATCTCAACAATGTAGGAGTCTAAGTAAGTAGGTAACAGTCCTACCTCTTACCCAAGACAAACAAATAACACAAACAAAACAAACATATAGGTGCCAACATATATCACTTATCAAAAAAAACATAAAGGTAAACTAAGAAGGAACGGGGATCTCCTTCTATGCAATCCTAAGGCATCCAAGTCTAGCCACTTCTATCCTCAAGCTTAAACACATTCACACCTGAAAGAGACACTAAAACACGTCAACATAAAGTTGGTGAGAGTCATAGGTTTAGACTCCAACGCTAAATCAGTTACAAGTTGTGAATAACAACCATTAACAAAATAACATATGGACAATGTGTTACAAGTATGCATTAACAACTAGCATTCAAGATAAATCAATCAGCACATTTCCAAGGCATCACGCCTTACCAACAACCATGGTACCATGGGCGCCCATACACCTATGTACATATCCCAAGGCCACTACCTTGTCATTTTCCATTGGTCCCATAGACGATCACGCTATGTACCTATCCCAAGGCCCCTAACTTGTCAAACCACAATAACTGAGACGGCACGTGTCCCCCGATCCAAATCATACACAATCAAGAATCACATAGCAGTTAATCACATAATGTACACACAAGTCCATCTCAAATAATAAAAACATTCACAACTTCAATTTAGAAAATAACTCAACACAGTGTCTCTTCCATCCCATCTGGAATTCAAAATCAATAGTAAACATGGGACTATGAAACTCACATGATTGCTTCTTCAAAAGTCCTCGCACTAGCAACAAGCTAACAAACCAAAAACACGAAATCAAAATATGAACCAATCACTAAGATGGCTCATAAACCTATGATGGACATCTAACCTCCTATCATATAGATACCTCATATATGAGCTCTAAACACCCCATTACCCTTCCTTAACAAGTCCTTAACTTGGTTAAGTTTAATAACTATCCCGTTCATATTTTACACAAAACAGTCCCAGTTTTTAGGTCTCAAAACTTTAAGTCAAACGTCCACTTAAACATACCCATGGTTTCTGAAAAAGGAATATTCATACTTTTACATATGTTAGCTAAAACCTCCCACTTGACCTAACCTTAAAGCTACTGTTAAGGCCCCGATATATGTATATATATTGCTACCTATCCAGAATTCACTGATTTTAAACGTATGAAAAGTTTGTTACCATTAGAGGGTCTTAACCTAAACCACAACCTTAGACCAAGTTTAGATACTTGCTAAAATATATAAACCATCTCTCATGTTCGTGAGAAGTTCCCAATGCAACCCTAAGTACCCCAAACAACCCAAAACTTAAAAAGAAAACAGGCTGACTTCAAAACTTTATTGTCCTCCGACTGTTGTAACCTGTTTTTGACCCACTTCCCGATCTTCATTTTAGTTCTCGTTTCTTGCATTGGAAAGCCACTTCATTTACCTTTTCAGGGATACTTGGATCGCATCTTGAATGTTCCTAGAACTCCCGATATGATCAAAAAAATTGATTCAAAATTCTGCCCAGTTTTTAAAAACGGGTTTAACAAAATCAACCTCATTAATTAACCCTAATCCCTCTAATTACAAGCCCTAATCTATGTAATCATTATAACACCATTAATATAACATTAATTTACTGTTTTTAAATTAAAACCTACTTAAATCCATCATAAGATGATTATAAAAACATAAAAACATAAAAACAATTAAATTAAAAAGGGTTTAAAGGTTTTACCTTTAAATTAATGGAAGATGAGAAAAACCTAATTTTATGAAAAACCCTAATTTTTCTCCTCTATTTAGTCGACTATAAACTCCAGGAAGTATAAAAAATTCGTTTGTTATGAGGTGTTGTGTTCTTTATATAACACAAAATCCTAGTCCAACTACAAGCCCACTTACCTTATTTCCCTTTTTCCTTTTTTTCCCTTCTTTGGTGCGTCCAAACCGACCCAAACACCCCTTAAATTCGTTTTTTTTTCTTTTAATTATTAATATATGTATTAATAATATTACCTTAATTTTCCTTAATTTATTTCAGCTCTTAAAGCCTCCAAAACCTCAAAACCGTAAAACTAGTCAGTTTTTACGCGTTTTACCGTAAAAGACGTAAAATATACACTTTTATAAAAATTATCAAATTTTGAAATAAACTTTATATTTAAGTCCTAAATGACTTAAAACCATCCCGAAAAATATCCATATGACTAATTACCTCATCCGAGCCCTCTAAATGCTAAACCGTAAATCCTAAAAAAATACTATTACTATAATACTTATACGTATACGTAAACACCAAAATATCACCATTTCATTTCATAGTCACAACTTGTAAGCTCATGAACATGAAATAAACGTTCCTTGATCTACTTATGATTACTTCTATACTCATAAACGATAACCACACCAACCTTAATCACTCAAAATAAACACGTAATCACTCAAATTAAGTAAGCACACATAAAATAACCTAAAAGTAAGACCAAGTGACAAATCCAAAACCTAGGGTTGTCACATCACTCCCTCCTAATAGAAATCTCGTCCCGAGATTTACTCCCAAACTCAAACTTATTCTCAGCAACCAAACGAGGATACATATCCCTAATAAAACCTTACGTTCAAACGTGAACCCAGTTTAAACTAAAATAATTTCAACCAACAACACATGAGCCTTAACCGTCTGCGAGGAAACTTATTAAAACCATAAATTTATGTATCCAACCTAACTAAATCTCGCAACTCATCAAACAAGAACTGTCTTGAAATCAAGTTAGGAGCCATTACATAACTCGACGAGTTTAAAACTGTCACCCCGATTTCGGTCTTACTCATAAATACCATAAATCAAATCTCATCAAGATATAACCATGTGCTTTAAGGTCTAAATAATTCTCAAATTCTATCCCAACTCATCTCTATGTTAACCCTCCAAGTGTTCATTACCCCAAAATACCTAAAACACAAGTTTAAACCATGTTGTCCGAAAATTAACCTTGAACTCGACACTTGTACAATTAATTCGACCAAGCTACTGACTTCCAATTACCAAACTTTCTGAATATTTGAAAAGTACGTTCCGAGTACATAATTTAGGCTTTTGAATCACTCAAAAGCTTTAAAAACGAATAAGTTATGACCAAAACGATTTTAAACCAAAAAAAACCCGTTATAAATTAAAAAATTTAAGGTCTAATTTATTTTAATTCCAGAAAATTTAAACTCTCACCCATCATATGATTAATACATGATTTTTAACATATTTAAGTTAATAAGAACAAAAATTCTAACTAAAGAACAATAACTTTAGGTGATCAAAACCAAAATATTTTAAAATAAACAAGCCATGCTTATATGTTAAAAAAATTTATATTCCACCTTATTTCAAACACGTTTTCGACACTTTACCCTCATTTTATCGACTACCAACAACTATTTTTATTTTACTATTTGCAAGTTTTATTTTTTTTACCATGTAAGACTCAAAACGAAAGATATCGTTATTCCAAAAAGAAATCTCCACCATCTCAATAGCCTCTACACCAAAAATACCGTACAAACAAACACGTGAAATGAGGACTCGATAAATGCGCTACTACAGAAGTTGAACATCCCAAAGAGAAAAGAACTAGCAAACCATCCTAAGAATACAACCGATAAGTAGAAGGGAATTATTCATAGGCATATGCATACGTACACTTAAATTCATCCAGCATATACTATAAACAAGCATGTATTAACCCTCTTTCATGCTACCATATTTAGGAATCCATTGATGTCTTGGTACTTGTATAACTATGTTGGTCACCATACTTATTCAAGTCCCCTTTCACCAATGCACTCCCTCCTATGATGACACTTATAAGAATTAATACTACACATAACACATAAATCCATATACTCACATAAGCTCATCACCACATAAACAATAAAGTCCAAAACTCCATCTATTAAAATAACATAGTAATACTCTTGAAATACGTAAATCCATAGTCTAGCTAAAACAGCATAGACTAAATCCAAAACGAAAACATAATCAGTTATAAGTCATGTCGCCCGTAAGAGTAGAAACAGCTTAAAATCCTTCCTATCTACATACTCCTAGTAACTCGAACCACCACACGATTCTTAGGGAACATGACTTAACATCAAAAGAAAATAACATACCTCAGGTATGTAAAATAACTCGATAAAAGATAGAATCTACCTTGTACTAAATTATGTACTATAATGTACAATTTAAGCAAAATACTATAGAGACTAGCGTGGACGATTATGGTTCAACCCGCACTAGTCACAAACCCGAAAAGAAAATAACATGTGACTAAGTATGAACATACTACGGTTCAATTCATACTAGTCAAAACATCGCAATAAATAACATCCAAACACATCAATTATTATAAAATGCACACATACTCCTATGACGCCTATATGCAGGGACCCTTAAGCTATAGACTAGGTTACACGACTAGGCAACCTTATTCTCTATAACCATTGTCTCTGATACCATTCTGTCACACCCCACCATGGCGGAATATGGGGCACGACGTATGGATATCATCACAACAATAGCGTGTCTATAGAGTTAACTAAATGATATAAGTAATGTCATAAAAATGGTGACACAAATGTTATGACAATATCTCAACAATGCAGGAGTCTAAGTAAGTAGGTAACAGTCCTACCTCTTACCCAAGACAAACAAATAACACAAACAAAACAAACATATAGGTGCCAACATGTATCACTTATAAAAAAACATAAAGGTACACTAAGAAGGAACGAGGATCTCCTTCTATATGCAATCCTAAGGCATCCAAGTCTAGCCACTTCTATCCTTAAGCTTAAACACATTCACACCTGAAAGAGACACTAAAACACGTCAACATAAAGTTGGTGAGAGTCATAGGTTTAGACTCCAACGCTAAATCAGTTACAAGTTGTGAATAACAACCATTAACAAAATAACATATGGACAATGTGTTACAAGTATGCATTAACAACTAGCATTCAAGATAAATCAATCATCACATTTCCAAGGCATCACACCTTACCAACAACCATGGTACCATAGGCGCCCATACACCTATGTACCTATCCCAAGGCCACTACCTTGTCATTTTCCATTGGTCCCATAGACGATCACGCTATGTACCTATCCCAAGGCCCCTACCTTGTCAAACCACAATAACTGAGACGGCACGTGTCCCCCGATCCAAATCATACACAATCAAGAATCACATAGCAGTTAATCACATAATGTACACACAAGTCCATCTCAAATCACAAAAACATTCACAGCTTCAATTTATAAAATAACTCAACACAGTGTCTCTTCCATCCCATCTGGAAGTCAAAATCAATAGTAAACATGGAACTATGAAACTCACCTGCTTGCTTCTTCAAAAGTCCACGCACTAGCAACAAGCTAACAAACCAAAAACACGAAATCAAAATATGAACCAATCACTAAGATGGCTCATCAACCTATGATGGACATCTAACCTCCTCTCATATAGATACCTCATATATGAGCTCTAAACACCCCATTACCCTTCCTTAACAAGTCCTTAACTTGGTTAAGTTTAATAACTATCCCGTTCATATTTTACACAAAATAGTCCCAGTTTTTAGGTCTCAAAACTTTAAGTCAAACGTCTACTTAAACATACACATGGTTTATGAAAAAGGAATATTCATACTTTTACATATGCTAGCTAAAACCTCCCACTTGCCCTAACCTTACAGCTACTGTTAAGGCCCCGATATATGTATATATTGCTACCTATCCAGAATTCACTGATTTTAAACGTATGAAAAGTTTGTTACCATTAGAGGGTCTTAACCTAAACCACAACCTTAGCCCAAGTGCAGATACTTGATACAATATATAAACCATCTCTCATGTTCGTGAGAAGTTCCCAATGCAACCCTAAGTACCCCAAACAACCCAAAACTTAAAAAGAAAACAGGCTGACTTCAAAACTTTATTGTCCTCCGACTGTTGTAACCTGTTTTTGACCCACTTCCCGACCTTCATTTTAGTTCTCGTTTATTGCATTGGAAATCCACTTCTTTTACCTTTTCAGGGATACTTGGATCGCATCTTGAATGTTCCTAGAACTCCCGATATGATCAAAAAAATTGACTCAAAATTCTGCCCAGTTTTTAAAAACGGGTTTAACAAAATCAACCTCATTAATTAACCTTAATCCCTCTAATTACAAGCCCTAATCTATGTAATCATTATAACACCATTAATATAACATTAATTTACTGTTTTTAAATTAAACCCTA
Organism: Glebionis coronaria; assembly: GCA_025667525.1. Taxonomy (NCBI): domain Eukaryota; kingdom Viridiplantae; phylum Streptophyta; class Magnoliopsida; order Asterales; family Asteraceae; genus Glebionis; species Glebionis coronaria. The sequence goes on along the minus strand of CM046875.1, from coordinate 555,955,038 downwards.
ACCTAAATCCATCATAAGATGATTATAAAAACATAAAAACAATTAAATTAAAAAGGGTTTAAGGTTTAACCTTTAAATTAATGGAAGATGAGAAAAACCCAATTTTATGAAGAACCCTAATTTTTCTCCTCTATTTAGTCTACTATAAACTCCAGGAAGTATAAAAAATTCGTTTGTTATGAGGTGTTGTGTTCTTTATATAGCACAAAATCCTAGTCCAACTACAAGCCCACTTACCTTATTTCCCTTTTTCCTTTTTTTCCCTTCTTTGGTGCGTCTAAACCGACCCAAACACCCCTTAAATTCGTTTTTTTTTCTTTTTATTATTAATATATGTATTAATAATATTACCTTAATTTTCCTTAATTTATTTCAGCTCCTAAAGCCTCCAAAACCTCAAAACCGTAAAACTAGTCAGTTTTTACGCGTTTTACCGTAAAAGACGTAAAATATACACTTTTATAAAAATTCTCAAATTTTGAAATAAACTTTATATTTAAGTCCTAAATGACTTAAAACCATCCCAAAAAATATCCATATGACTAATTACCTCATCCGAGCCCTCTAAATGCTAAACCGTAAATCCTAAAAAAAATACTATTACTATAATACTTATACGTACACGTAAACACCAAAATATCACCATTTCATTTCATAGTCACAACTTGTAAGCTCATGAACATGAAATAAACGTTCCTCGATCTACTTATGAGTACTTCTATACTTATAAACGATAACCACACCAACCTTAATCACTCAAAATAAACACGTAATCACTCAAATTAAGTAAGCACACATAAAATAACCTAAAAGTAAGACCAAGTGACAAATCCAAAACCTAGGGTTGTCACATCACTCCCTCCTAATAGAAATCTCGTCCCGAGATTTACTCCCAAACTCAAACTTATTCTCAGCAACCAAACGAGGATACATATCCATGATAAAACCTTAAGTTCAAACGTGAACCCAGTTTAAACTAAAATAATTTCAACCAACAACACAAGAGCCTTAACCGTCTGCGAGGAAACTTATTAAAACCATAAATTTACGTAACCAACCTAACTAAATCTCGCAACTCATCAAACAAGAACTGTCTTGAAATCAAGTTAGGAGCCATTACATAACTCGACGAGTTTAAAATTGTCACCCCGATTTCGGTCTTACTCATAAATACCATAAATCAAATCTCATCAAGATATAACCATGTGCTTTAAGGTCTAAATAATTCTCAAATTCTATCCCAACTCATCTCTATGTTAACCCTCCAAGTGTTCATTACCCCAAAATACCTAAAACACAAGTTTAAACCATGTTGTCCGAAAATTAACCTTGAACTCGACACTTGTACAATTAATTCGACCAAGCTACTGACTTCCAATTACCAAACTTTCTGAATATTTGAAAAGTACGTTCCGAGTACATAATTTAGGCTTTTGAATCACTCAAAAAGCTTTAAAAACGAATAAGTTATGACCAAAACGATTTTAAACCCAAAAAATCCCGTTATAAATTACAAAATTCAAGGTCTAATTTATTTTAATTGCAGAAAATTTAAACTCTCACCCATCATATGATTAATACATGATTTTTAACATATTTAAGTTAATAAGAACAAAAATTCTAACTAAAGAACAATAACTTTAGATGATCAAAACCAAAATATTTTAAAAATAAACAAGCCATGCTTATATGTTAAAAAAAATTATATTCCACCTTATTTCAAACACGTTTTCAACACTTTACCCTCATTTTATCGACTACCAACAACTATTTTTATTTTACTATTTGCAAGTTTTATTTTTTTTACCATGTAAGACTCAAAGCAAAAGATATCGTTATTCCAAAAAGAAATCTCCACCATCTCAATAGCCTCTACACCAAAAATACCGTACAAACAAACACGTGAAATGAGGACTCGATAAATGCGCTACTACAGAAGTTGAACATCCCAAAGAGAAAAGAACTAGCAAACCATCCTAAGAATACAACCGATAAGTAGAAGGGAATTATTCATAGGCATATGCATACGTACACTTAAATTCATCCAACATATACTATAAACAAGCATGTATTAACCCTCTTTCATGCAACAATATTTAGGAATCTATTGATGTCTTGGTACTTGTATAACTATGTTGGCCACCATACTTATTCAAGTCCCCTTTCACCAATGCACTCCCTCCTATGATGACACTTATAAGAATTAATACTACACATAACACATTAATCCATCTACTCACATAAGCTCATCACCACATAAACAATAAAGTCCAAAACTCCATCTATTAAAATAACATAGTAATACTCTTGAAATACGTAAATCCATAGTCTAGCTAAAACAGCATAGACTAAATCCAAAACGAAAACATAATCAGTTATAAGTCATGTCGCCCGTAAGAGTGGAAACAACTTAAAATCCTTCCTATCCACATACTCCTAGTAACTCGAACCACCACACGATTCTTAGGGAACATGACTTAACATCAAAAGAAAATAACATACCTCAGGTATGTAAAATAACTCGATAAAAGATAGAATCTACCTTGTACTAAATTATGTACTATAATGTACAATTTAAGCAAAATACTACAGTGACTAGCGTGGACGATTATGGTTCAACCCGCACTAGTCACAAACCCGAAAAGAAAATAACATGTGACTAAGTATGAACATACTACGGTTCAATTCATACTAGTCAAAACATCGCAATAAATAACATCCAAACACATCAATTATTATAAAATGCACACATACTCCTATGACGCCTATATGCAGGGACCCTTAAGCTATAGACTAGGCTACACGACTAGGCAACCTAATTCTCTATAACCATTGTCTCTGATACCATCCTGTCACACCCCACCATGGCGGAATATGGGGCACGACGTATGGATATCATCACAACAATAACGTGTCTATAGAGTTAACTAAATGATATAAGAAATGTCATAAAAATGGTGACACAAATGTTATGACAATATCTCAACAATGCAGGAGTCTAAGTAAGTAGGTAACAGTCCTACCTCTTACCCAAGACAAACAAATAACACAAACAAAACAAACATATAGGTGCCAACATGTATCACTTATAAAAAAACATAAAGGTAAACTAAGAAGGAATGGGGATCTCCTTCTATATGCAATCCTAAGGCATCCAAGTCTAGCCACTTCTATCCTCAAGCTTAAACACATTCACACCTGAAAGAGACACTAAAACACGTCAACATAAAGTTGGTGAGAGTCATAGGTTTAGACTCCAACGCTAAATCAGTTACAAGTTGTGAATAACAACCATTAACAAAATAACATATGGACAATGTGTTACAAGTATGCATTAACAACTAGCATTCAAGATAAATCAATCATCACATTTCCAAGGCATCACGCCTTACCAACAACCATGGTACCATAGGCGCCCATACACCTATGTACCTACCCCAAGGCAACTACCTTGTCATTTTCCATTGGTCCCATAGACGATCACGCTATGTACCTATCCCAAGGCCCCTACCTTGTCAAACCACAATAACTGAGACGGCACGTGTCCCCCGATCCAAATCATACACAATCAAGAATCACATAGCAGTTAATCACATAATATACACACAAGTCCATCTCAAATCACAAAAACATTCACAACTTCAGTTTAGAAAATAACTCAACACAGTGTCTCTTCCATCCCATCTGGAAGTCAAAATCAATAGTAAACATGGGACTATGAAACTCACCTGATTGCTTCTTCAAAAGTCCTCGCACTAGCAACAAGCTAACAAACCAAAAACACGAAATCAAAATATGAACCAATCACTAAGATGGCTCATCAACCTATGATGGACATCTAACCTCCTCTCATATAGATACCTCATATATGAGCTCTAAACACCCCATTACCCTTCATTAACAAGTCCTTAACTTGGTTAAGTTTAATAACTATCCCGTTCATATTTTACACAAAACAGTCCCAGTTTTTAGGTCTCAAAGCTTTAAGTCACACGTCCACTTAAACATACCCATGGTTTCTGAAAAAGGAATATTCATACTTTTACATATGTTAGCTAAAACCTCCCACTTGACCTAACCTTAAATCTACTTTAAGGCCCCAATATATGTATATATATTGCTACCTATCCAGAATTCACTGATTTTAAATGTATGAAAAGTTTGTTACCATTAGAGGGTCTTACCCTAAACCACAACCTTAGCCCAAGTGCAAATACTTGCTACAATATATAAACCATCTCTCATGTTCGTGAGAAGTTCCCAATGCAACCCTAAGTACCCCAATCAACCCAAAACTTAAAAAGAAAATAGGCTGACTTCAAAACTTTATTGTCCTCCGACTGTTGTAACCTGTTTTTGACCCACTACACGACCTTCATTTTAGTTATCGTTTCTTGCATTGGAAATCCACTTCATTTACCTTTTCAGGGATACTTGGATCGCATCTTGAATGTTCCTAGAACTCCCGATATGATCAAAAAAATTGACTCAAAATTTTGCCCAGTTTTTAAAAACGGGTTTAACAAGATCAACCTCATTAATTAACCATAATCCCTCTAATTACAAGCCCTAATCTATGTAATCATTATAACACAATTAATATAACATTAATTTACTGTTTTTAAATTAAACCCTAACCAAAAACCATCATAAGATGATTATAAAAACATAAAAACAATTAAATTAAAAAGGGTTTAAAGGTTTTACCTTTAAATTAATAGAAGATGAGAAAAACCTAATTTTATGAAGAACCCTAATTTTTCTCCTCTATTTAGTCGACTATAAACTCCAGTAAGTATAAAAAATTCGTTTGTTATGAGGTGTTGTGTTCTTTATATAGCACAAAATCATAGTCCAACTACAAGCCCACTTACCTTATTTTCCTTTTTCTTTTTTTCCCTTCTTTGGTGCGTCCAAACCGACCCAAACACCCCTTAAATTAGTTTTTTTTCTTTTTATTATTAATATATGTATTAATAATATTACCTTAATTTTTCTTAATTTATTTCAGCTCCTAAAGCCTCCAAAACCTCAAAACCGTAAAACTAGTCAGTTTTTACGCGTTTTACCGTAAAAGACGTAAAATATACACTTTTATAAAAATTCTCAAATTTTGAAATAAACTTTATATTTAAGTCCTAAATGACTTAAAACCATCCCGAAAAATATCCATATGACTAATTACCTCATCCGAGCCCTCTAAATGCTAAACCGTAAATCCTAAAGAAAATACTATTACTATAATACTTATACGTATACGTAAACACCAAAATATCACCATTTCATTTCATAGTCACAACTTGTAAGCTCATGAACATGAAATAAATGTTCCTCGATCTACTTATGAGTACTTCTATACTCATAAACGATAACCACACCAACCTTAATCACTCAAAATAAACGCGTAATCACTCAAATTAAGTAAGCACACATAAAATAACCTAAAAGTAAGACCAAGTGACAAATCCAAAACCTAGGGTTGTCACAGGCACAATCTGGTCAAAAAACTTGGCTTGGAACCGGGAATGTTTGTCGTGTTTACAAATAAAAATGATAATAAGCTTTGGTTAGACGCATTTGGTATTGATGGAAAATTGGAGACTGATGTCAAGTTTAAAGGTGCCACCAGTTTAATGCCGTTGCAAGATAAGCTGACATTTTGGGAAGAAAGTAAGTTTATGTTTTTTAATTTGTTAACAGTCCAAGTACAATTGTTAAATGTATATGTCTAATAAACATTTCCTACATTGTTAACCTTTTGTTTTTAAATGTATTGTAGAAGATGACAAGATGAAACATATTTGTTCTTGGAAGTTGCACAAGGAGCATTTTGGAGAAGAACACGACACCTTCTACAAAACGTACGGTGAAATTGAAGTGATGCAAAGACTGGTATGTGAGAAAAACTGTCTACGTATTTTTAAATTTATCAATATTTCATTAATCTTATTCCGGTTAATTGTTTTTTTATATATGTGTATTTTTCAAATAATTGTAGACAATTCCTGCTGATTTCCTTAAGAATCACCCGATGAACATGTATGATAAGGTCTTGCTTAAACATGGGTCGCATTCTTATTTCATGAGAGTAAAAATCGTTTACCATCATGAGACACCTGAAAGGAGTAATCATATCCAAGTGTTTGGGCCATGGCGTTTGTTTGCTGATAAATGCAACTTCAAGCATTCAAAGATGATTCGGTTCAAGTTCATGCATATTGTTCACGACTTTATAGAGGAAGAAGGTGAATTCGAAACTTATCCAAAGTTCCATTTATGTTAATCAGGCCCTTGATGCTTTAATGGACGTCTGATAAAGTTTTCTCGGTGATCACAATCTTTTGGTAACTAAGATGGTACTTTCGCTGACAAATATTAGTATGTAACTGTCTGTTTAATCATCAACTGTTTTTTTTTTCTTTATTAGGATGTTTGTAAGTAACTTATGTTGGTCTTTATCTGCCTTTGGATTATGAAGTACAATCACTTAGACACTGTCAAACTACAACCAGAACTCAGAGTTTGTGTAATTTGTGTTTCTGTATTATGGTTGTAGCATCAGTGATGATATGTATTCGGATATGTTTGTAATATAAGTTTAATTTTCCATGTTTATTAATATTTTGTATTAAGTTATTTAGTTTATAATATATTTTTACAATTCATTTTGTAAAGATATATTATAAACTGAATTAAAAACCTTGTAGTACGTTATCTAAGAAGTTGAGTGTGTAGTTGGTTATAATCCCCTATAACTTTCACGAAACTTATTGATAACACAATATTATTTATTACTTCAACAGTACATTTTTTATTAATAACGTAATATTAATATCATAAAAACACTTAAAAAACATGAATACCAAACAAAATAAGAAAATATTCTTAAGGCATTATAAAGTATACTTCATCCTTTCAGTTTATTACTCTTGCGACACATTGCTTCAACGTGACCACTAATGAAGCCACTTTTTTCCCAGTTTCTTCGTAACCATCTTTCGGTGTTTACGTCGATAAGTATTGGATAACGACTGTGTACCAAATAAATATCCAAAGCATAACCAATATTAATGTTCTCCAAAAATAAAGGTAGAACCATATCATTTTCTATCTTTCGAAGGCTCCAATCTTCAGACATTTCAACTTGTGGAACTCGGAAATAATATCTTATCACATCAGTGTATTGGCTAAGGTGTTTTCTTACCAAATAAATTATGCCGCGTAGGTTTATGTACCGGGATTTAATATTGCATATCATATGTTCATCACCACCCCAATAACCATAAAGTTTGTTTTTAGTTATAATTCTACCTCCATGATGAACACGTATGTCTATCGTAAGAGGAGCACTGTCACGACAACTGTGAAAACAAAAGGAACAGTTAATCATACGAATGTCAATTAAAAATACTGTATAACATATATCTTGCAATTACACTTACTTGAAAGCCCTAATTTTTCGATTTTTTTTTGAAGAATTTATAAGTATAGGCATATTGTAAAATTGTTGTGAATGTGATTACCTGGTGATTGATTCTTAGTATTTATAAAGGGATAATGATATTTTATTTTAGTAAAGTTGTTTTGGAATTCAAATTTTTAAAATGGAATTCAAATTGTTTGGTGTGAAAATTTAAATTTAAATTTGAATTTGAAATCTTATTTTCAATTTTACAAATTAATTTGTACAAATCTTTTGATAATTTGAATGATTTATACAGTTTCCAAATTCAATATTATCTAAAATAAAAGTGGCAGAAGATTAATAATGAAAAACTAAATGTAACTTTTTTTTTCAAAAAAGTATAAAATTTAACTAATAATGTCAAAACTTTGATAAAAAACTAATAACATTAAATAAATGTTTTACAGTAACAAAAACAAAAAATGAAAACCAATAAACATCCAAGGTTCTGTATTTAACAAACATAGTGTAAACATTATTTATAATTGTAACTTAAAAAAAACTATAGATGTTGAAGAACTTCCTTGTAGACCACGTTAGTTGTCGTTGTGGATATTTTTCCTTCTCTATCACATATCAATACTTTGATCCCTTTTTGAAGTAACACGTGAAACAGCAACATACAACTCTCCATGGGAGAATACCGGACGTGGTAGATAAAAACCAACTTGGGATAGTGACTGACCTTGGCTCTTATTAATGGTCATTGCAAAGGAAACATAAATAGGGAATTTCTTTCTAACCATATTCACTGGCATACGCTTGTCTGATGGTGTGAGGCGCATTCTTAGGATCAATGTAATAGCATCAGGTCCGGACGCACCTATTATTTTTGCTTGGATAACAGTAGGTGACAACTTCATAACCTGCAGTCTTGTACCGTTGCACAAACCGTTAGACGGGTCAATATTCCGTAACAACTTTATAGGTGTTCCAACCTTCAAAACCAATTTGTGGTTTGGTACACCTGAAAACTTCATACCATTCAGATTTTCCGGGCTAAAAACTGCTTGGTTTATAGCAGATGTAGGCTCTGATTTGCATAAAGAGTCGGAGCTATAATACTCAACAGTTTCACCAGGCATATTATCAAGTAACTTATCATTAATAACATCAACTACCTCGTTCGTTGGTGCAAGAACCGCTTTACCTTGAAAATAACCTGGTGTATCCAAATTGTTCATAGATATGGAAAAGCAAAGTCAACAATAGCTTGATTTGGATTAGCAGCTTCTTTTATACAAATGTCTTCAGGTATTTGAATAGTAGCCTCGCCATCATTAGGTTCAGACAGTGTTCCGTTTCTGACCTTAAGAATCCATTCAGCAAAGTCTCGTGTTTCTAACACTTCTTTTGGTGAACCACCAGATTTAAGCCTCATGTTAGTTGTGAGTTTCAGGACAGTACAATTATCAAATATATAAGACCTACTTATTGAAGCATTTACAACATCCTCCCTTGATCCTTTTGGTATAACTGGCAATATCTGTCAAAAATCACCGCCCGCCAAACTATAAATGCTCATTTGCCAGGTTGTTGACTTTCATTATGTCTCTTAAACTCCTGTCCAAAGCCTCAAAAGCATGCCTATGGGTCATTGGTGCTTCGTCCCATATAATAAGCTTTGTTTGTCTTAGTAAAGCACCAAGGTCACTAATTGGAGAAATAGAACATAGTGAATCCTCGCTAAGGTTAATAGTGTTGGAAACTCACTTTATGTGACGACATTTAAGAATTCCCGTTAGTTATCATAGTCACGCACATTTAGACTAGACTAGGCTCGTTGTAAAGTTTAGGTTGTGTGCGTGACTATATATACCCCTCCTTAGCTTCCAAGGAGGGGTGTTGATTGTCATTTGTTCATTTGGAATACACACACTTTTACTCTCAACCTCTCTTTCTCTCTCTCTAAGCCAACAATGGCTTCCACCACCATTTACCACCACATTAGACCACCGGATCCATTTTAGCATTTCTACATTTGGCATAAGAGCCACGGTTCTATCCTTGGATCGTGTTTATATATGCGATTTGGTGGTCTAATTCATTCTTGTGTCTCGTTTTATATTATTTCTGTCCATTATCACAAAATTATTTTTTTTGTCACGTCTTATATTTTTTGTCCAATCCGTCCATTCTGTCACATGTTTTTGGGGTCTCAAACTTATTATCTTACTCTCGGTTTCATCATTTTCATGGTCAAAAGGTATTCAAATTTGGTCACTCTTTCTGGGTTTGTCTTTCTTGTTTATGCAGTTAGAAAAGGACAAAATGTGCAGATCCACTATTTTCGGGTCCTTCAAAACCCTTTTCAGATTGGTTTTCCGACAGCTTATTCATATTGACATTCAGATTGGGTTTCCGATTGGATTTTCAGATTAAACATTCAGATTGACTTTCAGATTGACATTCAGATTGGTTTTTCCGATTGAACATTCAGATTGACTTTCAGATTGGTTATTCCAATTGGGGTGTATGCTTGATTCCGATGAGACCACTCACTTAAACATTCCGATTGGATTGTTTTTTTTTACATTCCGATTGGACTATTTTTTTGTTAAAAACTTGTGAAACAAAAATGTGACTTAAACCAAAATCAACCCAACCGAGTCAACTCGGTAATTACCGAGTTGACTCAGATCACTCACTGAGTCGACCAAATCTTTCCACCTTATTACTCCTCACCCAACATCTACATCTCGTATCAACACCAACTCAAAACCCGACTCAATTATTTCCCTTCGTCATCTAACTTCATCTCCCTTTTCTCTAGACTCGACTTAATTGACTAAATATGATCTCAGATTCATTTTCATGGTGAGATCTTTATAGATCTTTTCCACACAGAAGTCAATAATCATCACAGATCAATGTTAATGGGATACCCATTCTTTTATATTCGAAATACAAGAAGATTTATAACAAAAATGTTACAATCTTTCTTCTTTTCGATTTCCACACACAAAATCACACATGCAATTCACAAACCTACCTGAGATCTTCAAGATCTTGAAGACATGCATGTCGAATCGTCTTGACGTTTCACAAATCAGAAATTATTTGGTGCTCGTTCAGATTGCTAAATGAGTAATCGAATAGATTTTGAACATTCTGAGGGTCAGAGATTAGGATTGAAGGCTGATACGATTTTGTTTCCTTGAGAGACTTAAGACAGCAGCGGGTGATTAATGTGTTGAAAGGAGATGGGATTATTTAAACCATTAGGTTGAGATGGTTTGATTCGGATGAAGATTGAGATGGAAAGATTAGATGAGTTTTTGGGGGACGGAGGATACGAGGGAGGTGTGAGAGAAGTTAGGTGAGAGGCGGATTAACCAAGACAAGTGATTTAGGGTTATGTTTATTGTGAGTGGAATTAGGAAGTTGTAAGTGTTATAACCTGTGTATTGATGGATCGGGTTTCAACACAATTGGGCCTCACGAGATTATGGTAATGGACCAATGATGGACCGGTTCTAAACCTTGTGTCAATTGGGCCAGGCTAAGTGATATGGGCCACGAATTGATTTGTCACATGGCTATGGGCCGCTTGTGTTTAACCATAATATAAACAAATTTTTATTTCAAGATTGATTATCTTGAATAAAATTTTGTGAAATATTGTCGGGATTTAACTGTGACATCGGGTCGAGACTAAAAGTGACGAGACATTGTTAAGGAGAATGGATGCTCAAACAAACAAGTTCCTTTTTTGAATTGGTAGTTTTTTTTGTTGCATTTGTGGTTCTTTAATTTATTCTTGACACTGATTGGGTGACGAGAACTGTGACGCGACAAATTGACGTGACAAATGTGACGAGAATTTATTTGAGACGAGATCAAGAAAATATGGGCGATTTTTTAGTGGCTACAGATTTTGTTTGATCGGGTATTAATTACGTGACGTTGAAGACGGATTTTTTGAAGGCGTGGATTTATTTTATCTTTTAATAGATAACTTGCTCGTGCTTAATCCTAGAATGAAGACTTGGTTATCTGGTTTCCGGGTTCGGGGTGGATGGTTGATGACTCGGATAACTATCACTTAAAGGGGTTACATTGTTGTACTCAGTGTCACGCGTGTAGTCGACGTGGATAATTTCAAGAGGTGTTGTGCTTATAGACTTCTTCAGTGATGCATTGAGTACTTAGAGATTTCTCCACCGTTCTTCATTCAACAATAGTGCAAGCTTAAGTCACAAGATCGAAGGATTTTTATTCAGCTTCACGTTTGATGTATCCGGTTCGTTCTTTCAGTGGTCACTTCAAATTGCTTTCACGTGGGATGGTAAAGGTGGCCATGGAGAGTTTATGAGAAGAGATTTTCGATCAACAGCTGATTCTCACAAAATATATAATTCAGCTTATTTATTATTCTCACGAGATTTCAGGTTCATGTGCGTACAATTTATTGATGGTTCCGAGTTTCGAAACCATCAAGGGGGAAGAAGCAGACACATTGAACGCACAACGAGTACACGTGATGAACTTCATACCTTCTTTTGATTTGAAGATATTCCGGGATGACATTTGTCATAGCCGCAGAGAAAATCAGTGTTTTAACTCGTGTCGTTATTAATCTCCAAACGGTACACTACTGATTCGAGGTTTAATTGTTTGATTGTTGCAATTAAACATCATCATTATCCTATATGCATTCCCGGGACTTAATTGACTCTGGTGCATCTCTGGAAGAAGATATGTGCATTTCCGGGACTTAATTGACTCTGGTGTTACGATGTCAACTTCATGAATGGGATAAAGTGTCCACTTCAGTATTTGAGCTTCATAATTGGGATTGATTTACCTTCTTCAACTATGTGGGGGAAGAAGTGTCTTGATTCTTTCTGGTATGCATAACTTGAACTCTCAGGGGGAAGAAAAATTCAGAAGAATTATTCAAGCGTGAGAAGAAAAATTGTTGATCTACTTGGTGTGCCCCAAACTTTCAATCCCTCTTAGCAACATTATCATGTTATATGATGGGATTTGCTTGTTAGATTCCGCTGTGCACTTAATCATTCTAAGCTTTATTGAAAGCTTTGAAGTTGCTTTCGAGGACTGTTGGTTTAGGGGGAAGCTATTTAAATGTGCTTCTACATCAAGTTTACGTGGCATGAATTAGGGGGAAGCTAATTCAGAAGCTTCTCCTTAACCAGAAGTGTATGGGTTACTTAGCTCGTGCCGTTACAGTATTTCTACTACAAGTTAAAGATGAGTCGTTTTGAAGTCAAAGGCCTCAGAAGACTTCATCAGCATTGGATGCTTCATGAAAGCTCTTGTTCTTAATTATTTTGTACTTGTTAGGTAGAATATTGTAAGGAATTCTACACGTCGTCCCATGGGGGAAGATTGTTGGAAACTCACTTTATGTGACGACATTTAAGAATTCCCGTTAGTTATCATAGTCACGCACATTTAGACTAGACTAGGCTCGTTGTAAAGTTTAGGTTGTGTGCGTGACTATATATACCCCTCCTTAGCTTCCAAGGAGGGGTGTTGATTGTCATTTGTTCATTTGGAATACACACACTTTTACTCTCAACCTCTCTTTCTCTCTCTCTAAGCCAACAATGGCTTCCACCACCATTTACCACCACATTAGACCACCGGATCCATTAATAAACACGATCACAAAAACACAAACACAAACCAAAATAATCAAAGATCAAGCAGATTATGAGCAAAGACGTGCCCAGATATCACTGGGTTTCTGATGAACAAGTGTGTATGTATTCACTTGTGAATACAAACCAAGAGGAGCTTGGTTGATGATGTATTAGGTGTTGTTTTTGATGGAACAAGGCACCCCTATACTCTTTGGAGTATAGGGAGTCACAAATACTCAAAATCACACAAGCACTTAGCCACAAATGCACACAAATAAACACACAAGGCAATTTCAAGTTTCTGATGACTTTGCTATGCTGTAATGAACAGAATGCTTTCTACAAGCTTCAAAAATGAACTTTAACTCCTAAAATCTTGCAAACAAAGTGATGTCATGGCAAACCAGCAACTCACAAGCCTAAAAATCACTTAAACCTAGCATAAGATCAAGATTAGTGGACAAATTTCACATAAACATGCACCAATAGGCAGTGACTGAATTTTAGCTAAGTTTTTCAAAGTTTAAGCATACATTTGTGTTTAATCAAATTGAATACCTATACTAGCATACAAACTAAACTACCCTAACAAGTGATGTATAACAGGTTTAAGCACAAAAATGAATTAATGAAACTCAATAAAGTGCAAACCCAAACACCCCTTTAAAAACTTTTATCAAGATTTTTCAAACAAAACCTATGCTAAACCTATACAAACTGATTCAATAAGCATCCAACATGCATATAACACTAAATAGACTTCATTCAATCCACATGAACACACTTAATCAGCTTTCATGTAAAATCATACAAATTGCATATAAATTCAACAAAACTGAAAATTAAAATGAAAAAATGATTTTTACCTAAGGGACCTACATCCAGGTCCCTTTGTGACAGCTTTGTCACCTCCCACAAACTCTGGTTTGTGCTGATCCTTTAATCAACAAAGCTCAATATACCCCTGCTAAGAAAAAGTAAATAAAAACAAGCAATGGTATATATTCTGTTTACTTCTTTGAAACTTTCTCACAAATCCACAAACCTTTAACACGTTTTAAAAGCAATGCCACTTGAGGCGACATTGAGAACGATATCACCTTTAGACCTTATAACAGTTGCCAATGTTTTCCAAATGAATGTTTTCCCCGTACTACCATACCCATACAGAAAAAAGGTGCGTCCGGTCCCACTATAAGTTAATGCCAATATAGTATCATACACTTTCTTTTGCTCATCAGTCATAGAAGACTTCAAACGATCATGTTCTGCTTTTAACTCATCCATATTGTATGATAGTTCGTCATGTATGAGGCGGTTATTGGACGAAAGGACAGATGCATCGTCTGGATATGACATACCCGCGAAGTTCCTTAAGCTGCTGTTGTTACTTCTAAAAAGTAGTTCAATTTGAAACAAACAAAGGTTTTTCTTTTGCTCATCGTTAAGCACCAAACCTGAAAAAGTAAGCAGTATTTTTTGTTTAAATTTAATTTCTAATAACAACTATATAATTTTATAAATAAAAGAATATGTTTATCTTCATACCTGGATTCTTGTATATTCTCCTTTGCCTATGTTCTACATCTTCCGCAAGATATACCCATGTTGGTTCCCAGACATTTACCGGATCAATTAAACTGTTGAATATAAGTAACATAACAAACATTTTTCTAACGCGGTGAGCCGATCCCCAAGCAATTGCATCTTTTATACCAGTTATGTACTCCTTTTCATTATCGATAAGACCACGCGCCACACAAGCCTCTTTGAAAGTATTGTACATCACCTTATCCCATTCTTTAAATGATTCCCATCCAATAGCACCCTTTACGTAGTTTAGAAGCATCCTAAGATAATAGCATTCGCCAATTCTCTCCGGTACATAATGAATTCTTCCAATGGCAAAACCTCTCTTACGCGGATACCATTTTCTTTCGTTTACTTTGAACACGAACTTTGTGGGAAATTCAGCGTACGTTAGCTCTTGAGCAACAGGGTCCCCAGTCTTGTTCATTTCCATCCAAGCAGTGAACATCGAAGAACCAACTGTAGGTTTTTCAATAACGTCTTCAAGGTTTGCAACATCTTGATACACAACTTGTTGTTGACCAGGCATATGAAAAGAAAGCCTTTGAACCGATGATGTCCTATGATGAATTTGAAACTTTAAAAGTCTCCAAGAAGCTTCGCAAGCAGATATATATCTACAATCTAAATACTCCTTTATCTCATTTTTCAGTTTTTCAACTACATCATCACCACTTTGTTCGTTATTAACATATATTCCTGCTGAAATCCGATCCGGACCCTTGTCGATATATTTGAAAAGATACTTCACGGCACCAGATTGATTGCACCATTCTACATTAATGTGTGCTTGATACTGTTTCAACAGTGTTGCGTTATAAGGAACAACATACCCGTTATCAAGCGGAACTTTGTTTTTCTCAATTGTACGTCCATTGTTACGACGCATGTAGCTTGGATACCCTTCTTCGTCTACCGTTGTTTGTTCACAATACTGTTTGGGAAAATGCTTTGAAAATTTTTCCCCAACCATACATGGTGACGTCATATGTTCAACGCCACACGGTCCATGCATCATATGTTCACGCACAAGAACATATAGTTCGGGATCTTCAACCGCATCTGGAATTTTAGCAGATATGAAATTGTCAATCATAGCTGGGCTGGGAAGCTTGTCATCAGCATGTAGGAAAATGCAAATGTGAGCATGAGGAAGACCACGTTTCTGAAACTCAACGGTGTAAACCACTGCAATAAATTAACGTATAATTGCAGAAAGTTTATATTATAATAAAATTTGATTAGGAAAATTAACTATTCAACAATAACTTATGTGCTTGCACTCGACCAAACATCTTCGTATCTTTAATGTCCTTCATAAAATAATCTAACTTCTGTTTAAAGACTCTAGATAGCAAATCCGGTCTATCTTCTGGACGAACACCTTCTCGGTCTACTTCACGTGCAAGTTCCGGCCATTTAGAATTACATGTAAACGTAATAAACAAATCCGGGTATCCAAAGAATTTACACAAAGCCATCGCATCTAAATAATTTTGCATCATATAACGTGCACCACCCACAAAAGTAGAGGGTAGATAAAGACGTTTTCCAAGATGTGACGCATCGGTAACACCTTCTTCAATAGCTGCTACTACGTTATCGTATGTATCTCATCTAAGGTTTTTTTGTTTAGCTTTAACAAAATACAACCTTTCCGTCTCCATCATTGTATAACCATCCACAAGAAATTGTTGGAACAATTTTCTGCCATATAGAACCAAATCTTTATAGTTGTCTCGATTCATCATAGTATTTGCAAAATATTCTCTAATTGTAAGACTGTCGTGTGGTCCAATATTTTCCGGATCAACACCCCTATGAGGAATATTTAGCCTGTAACCGTCTTGACCTCTAGGCATAATCATCAGATATTGCAGAGCAAGGTAAGAAGGGTGAAATATATTTATTCTTTGTAAACCACCTTCTTTACTTTCCACCACAATATCTCGGTCGTATCTGTAAGAAGACTCATCTCCTACAATAAGATCAGCAACTTCAGACATGGTAGGCATGTTATATTCCCTACCGTCTTTATCTCTTTTAGACAGTAGTTGGATCTTGAATTCCTTCTGTTCCCCGTCATTGTACCGATCCCTAGCAGCCCTAAAATTTTGAACCAAAGGATTCAAAACATCAAAAGCTTCCTTCACGTCTGATATTATTTCAGGGATAATACTATTTAACTTAGTCTCGGCTCTTCCTTCTCCCGATCTGATAACATACAATTTATAAACCAATATTAGTTGACTGTTATTAAAGGTAATACCAAACTGTTAACATAATATAGAAACTCCGTGTTTACCTCACGGCATTCTTTCTATTTTCCACTTCATTTTGTGTGTCAACTATGTACAATTGACAAAATTTAGGAGGATCTCCTTCTTTAGGCAGAAGAGTACCAATCAAATGATGATTTCGGCCATTTAACCTAAACACATATGGACCACGACCTTTATTGTTTATCGCTTTGTCCACACGCCCCCCCCCCCCCCATCGATGTGAATGCAAACATCTGATTATATGACCTAATATTTTCAATGAAGTTTCTACTTTGTTCATGGTTATTTGTAAGCAAATACACAAACAATTACGGCGGAGGCGGAGGGCCCGGCAACATAACCTTTCCACGACCACAACATAATGAGTAAGCATTATGTGTTAGAGTTGGATTGCCAACACGTGCTTCATCATCCAATAGTTTGGCATGGCAGAAAGAACATGTGTAAATCATATTCCCAAAATCAATGTAATCTGATGAACAACATAAAAATAAAAATAATTTAGACTATTTTTTTATATAATGATTAATTTATTGATGATAATATAAAAAGATAAATATTACTCGCCTTTAGAAAGACCAACATGCTTCTGGATTGATGGAAGATTGTTCATAGAACTGGTTTCTTCAAAATCAAGAGTATGAACATCTGATGGTTTTACTTTTCTAGCTCTTGCCTTTGCTCTTGGCTTGTAAACACGTTTAGTAGGAATTGTAGGTTGAGTAGTGGTATTCTCAATGTTTTGAATGGATGATAAAGAACATGCATTTGTATTTTGTTGAAAATTTGTTCTTATTTGTTGTGAAAATAAAGTACCACTGCCTAACGGTTGGTTTTGGAGTGTTCCATTAGTAAAACATGTAATAAGTAAAAAATCTATATTATTATTTTGATAATTAACCTTTGAAACTAAAAACAGATAATCTATATATTATACACAAACACTTATAATTTGTTATATCAGAGAGTGGGGAACTTGAATATTTTGACTGCATTGACCCTAAATGTTGTGTAGATTCCACATTACATATGTTTTGAACCATTGAATGGATATTGATCGATTTTACAGACATTTGACTATGACCTGCAAATACTATCGTAAATATATAAATGTATTATTTGACTATAATAGCATAATAAATAAGATGTTCATAACAGATGTTACCATTTGTAATATCCGATAATGGAGTCATTGGACAATGCAAATAAGATTTTTTCCTTGAATCCGTTGGTGTGTAAAAAAACTGAAGGGGAATGACCAGGAACTTCACTTATACCTTGTGAAACCACTGTTGGGTTGACAATTATATGATGTTCTTCTTGTTCTGTACCTTATAAAAATAAAGTGATACAACAAAATTCATATAAATGATTCAGATACTTACGATATAAAAGATTATAATAACCATAACAAAAATTATAATGACCTTTGAGAGATGATTTTTGTTGGAGTCTAGTACTTCTTCTAGCAGACGTTATGTAACACCCCCGATTTCACAAGGCAGCGGAATATCAACATTGGGCGTTACTTCATAGCACATCACACATAGTCATAGAAAACGACCTCAAAAGAGACGTTTTATAAAATAAACCATTCGATAATTTTATTAAATCAGAGTTAACTAAAAAGAGGTCCCACCAATTTATACAAACCTTAAGAATAAATAAAGATTTGTCAAATGTATCGAATGGTAATTGTTTGTTTTGCCTTTACTTTATCCTGCGCGGCTCCATGCTCCAGCTGCTCTTAAACCTACACACCTGAGAATACATGCTAACATGTCAACACAACGGTTGAGTGAATTCATAGGTTTTTAAATAAACAATAATGGGATTTTAAATAAACCATAAAGCTTTTTAACACAAGAATCTCATCCACTGTCGATAGTGCAACACATGCAATACCCAAAGTCCACGCTATTCTACTAAGCCATGACACCGAAGCCTTAAGTATAAATAATGCCCTAGTCAGGTATTTTGCCGAATACCCCCTTACTTCTAATACAACACACCTGGCTGAGCCTCCAACCCACAGGTGCGACCTGCCCAGGTGGGGGCCATCCCCGATGGATCCATCCGTCTGTACCAGCGCCTACCCATCATAGGTAGTTAACGGTTCATGGGTTTTAGGGACTTTCAAATTTTGGCAATGCAGCACTTAGCAAATAGCGGTTCACAATCAATACAATCAACGCTTGTGTTCATCTTTCAAAAGCATATAATCAACCATCTTACATTCATTTACAACAACATGTATTCGTTCAAAGCATATAGCAATCCACATGTTTATTCATAAACATGTATTCTCTCAAAACCATATATATAAACATTATATTTTTATACCAAGAGCATGTATTCCCCCTCGCGGGTTTATAAACACATATAAAGAAGTAAAAGCGAGGCTATGAACTCACCTGATATAGCTATTACACGTAGCTCAAGGAACAAACGTCCAATAGTCGATACACGACATCACGAGATATCAATCGTTCATTGATCGAGAACGAGATGCCCAACGGTCAATATATGACCGAACGAGACCTAAAATGACGAGACGCGTCTTAGGTTCGAGACGAGAAGTAAATCATACATATATGTAAATAGTTCATTTTAGTAAGTTTGGACATTGTATAAGTTTTGTAAAACTTTTCGCAAGACTTTTAGAACAATTTATCATATAAAGTCTCATTATGACCATGAAGCCCATTAAAGCCCATAAGTGGCCCATTACTCCTTTATATAACCTTAGTTCATTTAAATCTCAGTATTTGTCACCAAATACATTATTAATCTCAGGTCCAATAATGGCCCAATAGCCATTACAAGTGTATGTTGAGCTTTTATGGCCCAAATCCACTTTATAAGCTTTACGGGTTCTACAACGCCTCCAAACGACATCAACTTAATATTGTTCGATGGTCGAGTCTCGGGTAACATAATCATCAGTATATTAATTAGTCCATGCTTCCCGATAAGTGGGTCCTACCACTTCGGTTTTTATAAAAATCAACACGTTTTACATTAATTAAATATTATCAAATTCTTACAATTTACCTATATCCCTCGTAGATTACGTCGCTTATCCTAAACCGTAAATAATATAGATGAGTTATTTTTACCAAAGTCATTATTAACTTATGTGGTCTACTTATTATAAGATCAATTGCCCCTAATTTATATTTATCATAAATCATTTACCCATTTTATCACTTAGAAGAGTTGGCTGTCATTCGCAGCCAACTTTGTTTCCACCGTTTCGGCCGCCATTTTCAAACCGTAATGAATTGATAAACTATCCAACTGATTATAGTTCCTCATATTTTTATCTACAATCTATAGTTTTACCTTTTTCAATGGTTCTGAGTTCTTATTAGAGTTTTCAGTCGGTTTATACAGCATGTTCAGATTTGGTACTTTTTATCGTTTCAGCGATATCTAATTCATCGGGTATCGTCACGAGACGAGTGACCCGGATAAATCACCACAAAACATAGGGCTATATCCCTATACGTTCACATAAACTTCAAACCTTACTGATTTTATTCAAAACACACGTTTTTGCTACTGCTCAAAATCATTAAACTTCATCTATGACCAAGTGCTTATTTAAGCTTGATTTTAATGTTTAGAACTTTTATACAATGTCCAAAAGTAATCAACCAACTATTACAATATTAATTTACTTATGTAAACATAATAATTTACATACATATACGTTAAAGAAAAGAATACATAAAAATGAAAAGAAAATAATGAGAACCTTACAATAAAAATGGATGAAATACAAGATAACCAATTGACAACAAGCTCTTGCTTCAAATCCACCACTCATATATGTTTCACCAAACTCTTCTAAACATGTAAAAAATTTTATTTATTCAGCCATAAAGATTTTCCAAAATGAGATCATGATGATGTTGATGATGAGATTACTCCAATGATTTAAGTTTGCATTAAAGTCTTTCAATCTTAACTTTTGAAAATCTAGTTGAAACGAAATTTGTGATGGTCTCTTTAATAAATTGTAGTATGGCAAGGATAATGAACCAAGGATAAGAACGTTTATTTTTTGATAAAAAATAGGATGTATTAAATGGTGTTAGTAGCTTGAACATACAAGAGGTGTTATTAAAATACAAACAACTCATTCCCGCAAGACAAGTGTCTGGGTTATAAGACGTGTACTAAAAATGAAATAGTATTGTATACACGTGTATCTCATATGTTTTGAGAAGCGGGTATTATCGAAACCCGATATTTTAAAAGTTTCACGATTTGAAAGATACGCGTAAAACACGAAAAATAAACGCTCAATATAAGATAAAAACATCGGCATTCGGAGAACATTTATATTTCAATAAATAAATGAGGGCTTATAATTCAATAAACGTTAACGCGTCGAATAAACGAATGACGTCTAATGGATTAATGTAAATTACGAAAAATGCTCGTAAAACGAGAAATTAAAACGACGACAATAGAAAATATTTCTATGTCATAACAAAAATAATTATAGTAGATGGCGGACATAAACTTTGCCGATAAATAATAAATAAAACGTATTGGATACGTTAGAGCCTTAACCTCGCCGATTAGCCTAGAAATTAATATTATTTGTTGAACGAACATGAAAAATAAAATTCGAGTAATAAATATTGATCTGAATACTAGAATAAGATTAGATCTCGGTCTAAATGTCTATTTTAAAGTTCGGGTTATTACATCATCTAACCCTTTAGGAAGCGACGTCCCGGCGCTTAATTTGTCTCAATAGCCTTCGGTTAAAAGACGAAGATGTGAGGAATAGAAAAAACATTGCCGAGATTCCTAGCGAAGGTTGGATAAACAAAAATCAAAGCAACGATAATACTTAAAGTACAAAAGTAAATGGTTTAAATGTAACTTCAATCCTTATAAGGAAAGTATAATACATAACTCGAAGAATAAGCCATTCGAAGCGAAAACTTGACAAATGGTGAATTTTTAGAAGTGTTTCAAGGTACATTACTACTAGCTTATCAAACATGTGACGATCGATATGAGCTCGAAACACATACTTATGACAAGTGACGAGTCAGAAACAGTGGAAAAAAACAGTGGGAACATTTAAAATATTTTCAATGAGATAATCAATTCAAAATATCGTTGATCACATCCACCAAATCAAAATAGATATCGTCCAAGGGTCTCATAAAAAAATAGTTTCATCAGAGAATCGCTTGAATCGAACAGACCTCCATCGAAACGTTACAAAATAATCGAGACAAGGTAATTTGTATTAGTCATACAAAATCACCTAATAGCATTGATCTCGAACATGGAAACTTATTTCGTCAAAAGCGAATTCATCGACACAGAAATCGTTTGGAGTATACATTACTCGATCGGAGGAACTATGATCCAAATCAAATATAAAAGCCATCATTAGGCACATATAATCACATTATGACATGCTTACAAAATAGCCTAGCCATGCCAAATCAAATAAGTGCAATCAAGTTAAATCATGCTTGTTAAGTAGCCAAGTCATGATAAATAAGAATATTTGATAGGATTTTCAGATAAGTCCAGTCAAAGGAAAGTTTGCAAGTTAAAGGATGTTCACGATGTTGATTGCATAGATGCATATCGAACAATATTTTCGTCATCAGAGGGTACTCACACACGGATCTATACCCAAATGACATTGCAGGGTGCTCACAAATGGATCCATACCCCAAAAGATATTTCAGGGTGCTCACAAATGGATTCATACCCAAAATATATTATCGTTACGTTTGAAAAAATTTATTCGATGAACCATCGATGATAACAAGCAAAATTTCAAAATCGTTTCATTCACGATGAGTTGTCGATGATAACTTAACCATCGGTTGATCTACTAGTACACACTTAAATCTTAGTGTCGATTAGACAAGTTGTCTATTCTCATAACGGGTAACGATTCTTAATGATTAGCTTATAAAGATCATGATAGTCAGGACACATTAGAAATGGTCCATAAAGAAAAAGGATAACTCGATAGAAGACTAATGGGTTACTCGTACATAGACGATAATCAATAATAACCATAAATACGACGGTAATGAATGATTCATACTAACGAATCAAGAGTCAAAGAAATACGTCTGTATATAAAATAATCACACACTAAGTCAGGCACACTTGAGCCCACTCGTTTATAAATCATTGTTTACATCTAAAGGCGTCCCAATCCATGTAAACAAGAATTATAAATTTATGGTTCGGGAACTTATAACTTTCTTGTTCAAATACAAAAGGCGTCTGATACACGGATTTTCTAGTGTGAAAAGTTCGATTCTCGGTATCCTCTCGAATTGATCTCAGTTAAAAGTGGAATGATTTGTTCTTGGTGACAAAAAGTGGATTTGGTTTTCTATTCTACTAACAGGTAAGTGAATAAAAATGGTAATGAAATAAACTTAAAACAGGCAACAAATAATAAGCTGAAAAATAACTCTTACTGAAAAATACCCTATGCGGAATAAAACACCATTCGGAATGTTGGCATCTATGCGGAATAATTGTCTTATTCGGAAAACTAGCCCTATGCGGAAAATGATCTCTATGCGGAAAGATGGCTATTCGGAAAAATGTTCCGAATAAGGGAACTGAGAAATGGCTATGCGGAAAAATTAGCTTACTCGGAAAAATGATGCTATTCGGAAAATATTGTTTATGCGGAAAATACTCCCATTCGGAAAAACATGCCTATTCGGAAAGATGGCTTATGCGGAAAATTTGCTTCATTCGGAAAATTGACATCATTCGGAATAAAATGCTCTTATGCAGAATAACAGGGCTATGCGGAATATATGAAATATTCCGAGTAAAGGAAATAAAAACACCCCTATTCGGAATATTGGAAAGATTCCGAATAAGGGAAACACAAACTCTCCTATTCGGAAAGTTTGGCTCGTTCGGAAAATCCTGGGTAACGAAGAACAGTAACAGCAACAAGTAAACAGGGGACACGAATTTTACTCCAAATCAAACTAAATACTCAAAAAGGTTTTACCAAACTATCCAATAATCATTAACATACCATAAGGAACAAATCCCACCAATAAAAACACTAAATCAACAACTTTTTAAAATCAAACTTGAACCAAATAAGAAACTTAGAAACTTGCAATAAAAATGATGAAGAACAAGATGAATAGAAAGATGGAATGGATTGATTAATGAAAAAGTAACAAAGTTAATGATTAAAGATTACAAGATTGAAAGAAAAAGATGAAAATCACCAAACTCCCTAATGGAGTTGGTGATGGAACGAACAATGTCTGGGAAAGAAAGAAAAAATGAACTAACTCCCTAATTGTGTGAAGGGAAAAACTATTTATACTCCTAGTGGTTGGTTGGTGAGTGGGCTTTCTCCCTTTCTTCTTGTCTTCTCGTCTTTTCAGAAAAGTTGACGTTTTCGATTCTGATTCGGGATTTGTTGTCGATTAAATCCAACTCGTCTTTTAATTTCTTCATTAAATAGACTCGAGTTTCTTCGACTTATGAAAATCTTCCGTCTTTAGTCCTTTTCGTCGATAAATCTTCGAATAGGCCCAGTGACTTCAAATCTTTTGCACCTCTTGGACAATAGACTTCGTCTTTAGTCTTTTTCCTTGATAAAACCCGTGCAATCCCATGTTTTCTTTAATATTCATCCGGTTAGCTCTGAAATCACAATAAACACAAAAACCACGCATAATTCCAAACAAATGATATTAATTACGTGTTTTGGTCTTGTTTTAGCCAGAATTAAGTGGTAAAAGGATGGGTGTTTACACACCTATCAAATCCCCTACACTTAACCATTGCCATGCCCTCATGCAATGCTTAGTGATAAAGCAAATTTTACATTTTTCTCATAATTAATCAACCTTGGCCTTATTCAAATACTACTAAATAAGAATCAAATTACTAAGAGAGAAATAAAAACTTTAAAATAAACAAAAGGAAGGAAACAACTTGTAAAGAAATCAAGGACTTACATTAGGGCTTTGGTGTTGCGAAGATTTATCACCCTCAAGTTTCATGTTCCCCAAACTAAGCTTAAAAACGAGATCATTGCTATTATAAGTTAGTAAATCAAACACTTACACACATGGCTTAATTAAATGCTTAAACTCCCTTATTCCTAATTGTATCTCTTATATTTTATTTTTGTCTTAGAATGATCATGAAGATGCATTTTTGGACTTTATTTCGATAGTTTATTAAGGCTGAAAGCAAAGTAGGACGATTTGATCAATAGTTAGCTAAAGGACAAAATCTCTTAAAACTGCTTCTCGGGATATCAAAAAGTTCATATCTTGGCATAACTTGGTTCACGATTTGAGACCTTTCTCGGGCCGATATTTGGCATGTACTTCATACTTCATATCTTCGAGAGACGTTCTTGAGATAATGGTCTTCTCATCATAATAGAGTTTCTTCACTTGGAGACTTTTGAGGGGTACTCCAGCTTTGTTGACCACGACTTCATGATTATTTCTTCCATCTCTAATTGGGATTTTGAGATACAACGATCCGCCTCCTTTTCGGACTTGGATCTATTTATCCTCATACCTTGTTAGGGTCTTTTCGGATAGACTTCTCCATGATCTTTATGGGAGTTGATTGCTTTTCGTCGTGAGTCTTGATCCTTCATATTGACTTTAGGAATAATGCTTTTCACATCACTTTGGATCTTCAGCAATAAAATCGAATCCTCATGCCTTGTTAGGGCCTTTTCGGACTCGCCAATCTTCGCGCCCCGCTTCATAAGTTATGCCTTGGCTATGAACTCTTATCATTACCGAGCAACTTTTAAACGATCTTGGCCTAGAAGCTAAGTAACTTTTCAAATCGTAAGACCTTACTTATTGCAGATAAATTATTAGCAAGTGATGGGAGAATAGGCAAATAATTACACCAAGTGAGCTTGCGCAAGATTACCGACTTATAATTGACTCTATCATTTCTCGTCCTCCACAATTTAAAATCTCAAATAATGAGACTCGTGGACACTTAGCCTAATAAACCAATTAAGGTCTATATGGTTAAGGATACTAGCTAGAATAAACTTGGATAAGTCTATTCGGGTTGAGTCAAAATAAACGCAACGGGCCTAATATGTCAAAGACTTCTAAACTAGCTACACCACTTTATTAATATTTTTGACTTTATTGCGGGATATATACATATGAAAGCAACGATAAAAATTTAAAAATTACGACTAAATGGCCAAAGTTAATAAAAAATTTGAAAAATGTTGAAAAATAGGATTTTCTGGTTAAATGAAGGCATTTTCATGGAAAAGTCCACTTAAAACTTCGATAGAAGTCTCCCCTACACTTAAGATAAACATTGTCCTCAATGTTTAAGCATGTGGGAAAAGTCTCCCCTACACTTATGACATTGTGCACGTTGGTTAACTCGAGTTAAGGAAGAGACGACTAAAGTGATCAATTTCAAATGTGAGTATGAAGAAAATTGAATCACGATAGTTGAGAGATAGAACCGGATTTCGGATAACACGGGAGCACGGTTCTTCAAAGATGTCCAAGATTGCAGTAATCCCTGTAAGCACATCACCACACAAACACAAATGACCAAAATAGGTCCTCCCCTACACGTAGGGGGTTAAAGGGATAGATACTCGGGCTGCCTCCCGAGGAGCGCTTGTTTTTGATAACCGAGTCACGAGCCTGACTCGACCCAAATTCAGTTCATGGGGAACGTGGTGAGGGGTGGAATCACCTCATTAGAGGTGTCCTCACCAAAGTACAACTTCACTCGTTGGCCATTCACCTTAAAATTTGGTCCATTAGGTTGAGCGAGCTCGAGAGTACCATATGGAAAAATTTGGGCGATGGTGAATGGGCCGGACCAACGAGATTTAAGCTTGCCCGAAAAGATTTTCAACCGAGAGTTAAAAAGTAAGACTTTGTCTCCAACATGGAACTCTCGGTTTTTGATCTTGGAGTCGTGAATGAGCTTAGTTCGTTCCTTATAGATCAAAGAATTTTCATAAGCCTCATTCCGGAGTTCATTCAGCTCATTGAGTTGGATCTTGCGTAGGTCACCGGCTTTGTTTATATCAAAATTAGCCCACTTCAAGGCCCAATAAGCCTTGTGCTCCAACTCAATGGGGAGGTGGCACGCTTTCCCGTACACAAGACGATAAGGCGTACAGCCGATCGGGGTCTTGTAAGCAGTACGGAAAGCCCACAAAGCATCATCGAGCTTATCAGCCCATGCGGCACGATGCTCTCCCACGGTTCTTTCAAGAATTCGCTTAAGACCTCGGTTGGATATTTCAGCCTGGCCATTAGTTTGTGGGTGGTAGGCTGTGGAAAGACGATGGTTTACACCGTACTTAGCCATGACTCGAGCAAATTGGTCATTGCAGAAATGAGTCCCACGATCACTAATAATGGCGCGAGGCACACCGAATCTAGCGAAAAGAGCTTTCAAAAAGTTACAAACCACCCTTGCGTCATTAGTAGGCAAAGCTTTGGCTTCAACCCACTTGGAAACGTAGTCAACGGCTACAAGGATGTATTTGTTTCCTTTAGATGAAGGGAATGGCCCCATAAAGTCGATACCCCAAACATCAAAAATTTCACACTCTTGAATGAAATTCTGAGGCATCTCGTCTTTATGTGTGATTTTGCCTTGCTTTTGGCAAACATCACATCGTTTGACCATATCGTGAGCGTCACGGTATATGGAGGGCCAATAAAATCCCGAATCAAACACTTTCTTAGCGGTGTAGTTGGGACCAAAGTGACCACCGGTGGGTCCTTTGTGGCAAGCATCAAGGATGTCCGACGCTGCCGGTCCATCAACACATCGGCGAATTATCAGATCAGCACATTGTTTGAATAGGTAAGGGTCGTCCCAAAAGTAAGTCTTGATGTCGGTAAAGAACTTCTTCTTTTGCTGGGACGTCAACCCTTCCTTGAGAATTCCACCCGCCAAGTAGTTTGCAAAGTCCGCAAACCACGGGGTTTCATTCGGCTTCGAGTTTATAGACATTAAGGTCTCCAAGGGAAAAGAATCATTGATTTCTTTGGTCGGATGATCCCCTTGGTATGGATCCTCAAGTCTACTAAGATGGTCCGCGGCTAAGTTTTCTGCTCCTTTTTTATCGCGGATGTCGATTTTAAATTCCTGGAGCAGCAAAACCCAGCGAAGAAGTCTTGGTTTGGAATCTTGCTTTCTCAACAAGTACTTTAACGCGGAATGATCGGTATACACAATGGTGGTAGAAAGGACAAGATAGGGGCGGAATTTTTCAAAAGCATAGACAACAGCTAAAAGCTCTTTTTCGGTTGTCGTATAATGCAATTGTGCCCCAGTCATTGTCTTGCTAGCGTAATGGATCGGTTGGAAGTGTTTGTTCACTCTTTGTCCAAGAACCGCTCCAATAGCAAAATCACTAGCATCGCACATCAACTCAAAAGGCAGCTCCCAATTAGGGGTAACCAAGACGGGTGCCTTAGTTAGCTTATCCTTAAGCGAGTTGAAGGCTTCAAGGCACTCTTTGGAAAAGATAAAAGGAGTATCTTTTTCCAAGAGGTGGGTCATCGGGCGAGCGATTTGAGAAAAGTCTTTGATAAATCGACGGTAGAAGCCCGCATGACCCAAGAAACTTCTCACACCCTTCACAGTGGAAGGTGGAGGCAACTTTGCTATAACATCAACTTTAGCACGGTCTACTTCAAGACCGGCTTTCGAAATCTTATGTCCAAGCACGACGCCTTCTTTTACCATAAAATGGCATTTTTCCCAATTTAGAACAAGGCGAGTGTCTTCGCACCGCTTTAGCATACGTTCTAAATTGGCAAGGCAAGCATAGAAGGAATCCCCGAAGACCGAGAAATCATCCATGAAGACTTCCATGGTTTGTTCAACCATGTCATGGAAGATAGCTAACATGCACCTTTGGAAAGTCCCTGGCGCATTACATAAGCCAAAAGGCATTCTTTTGTAAGCGAAAGTGCCATAGGGACAAGTGAATGTAGTCTTCTCTTGATCTTGGGGATCGATGGGTATTTGAAAATAACCCGAGAAACCATCCAGAAAACAGTAATATTCATTACCGGCTAATCGTTCAAGCATTTGGTCCATGAAAGGTAGAGGGAAATGATCCTTTCTCGTGGCATCATTGAGTTTGCGGTAGTCTATACAAACTCTCCACCCAGTAACGAGACGAGTGGGAATCAACTCGTTGTGTTCATTGGGAACAACGGTTATTCCGCCCTTCTTGGGCACACAGTGGATTGGACTAACCCATGGGGAATCCGAAATAGGGTAAATCATACCCGCATCAAGAAGTTTGATAACCTCTGTTTTGATGACTTCATGGATTTTTGGATTCACCCTTCGTTGGCTTTGAATAGTGGGCTTGAAGTCGTCCTCCATGAGAATTTTGTGTGTGCAGAAGTGAGGATCAATTCCACGAATATCGGAAATTTTCCAAGCAATAGCCTTCTTATGAGCTTTCAGCACGGCACAAAGGCGAGTCTTCTCTTCATCTTTCAAATCCTTTGCAATAATGACGGGCGACTTCTTGTTGTCGTCAAGGAACACGTACTCGAGATGTGGCGGCAACTCCTTAAGTTCCAAATCCGGAGGATTTTCGACGGGAGGCGTTTTCAAAGTCGGAGTATCGATAGCAATGACCGTGGGAGGTGGAGGCGAAGGATTGTCTTCGGTGAGAAGATTGTCAAAGAAACTCATATCTTCATCCCCCTCGGTGGGAGAATCATTAGTAGCTAAATTCGCATCTCCCATGGTAGCTTCAAGATTGTTCCAGAATAAATCACTATCTCCAAATAGAGACAACGATGAATCAATAGAGGACACGGTTTCAACAGTGGGAAGAGAGGTAGGAATACTTTTGCAAGCATAATTAAAGTGTTCTTCACAAGCCTCATCGAGAACGTCAATACAATTAACACTCTCATATGAATAAGGTTGTTTGGACAACTTTCCCATGTTGAAGACTACTTTATCGTCACCCACTCTCATGATAAGCTCTCCGGCTTCAACATCAATAAGAGTGCGACCGGTCCTAAGGAATGGACGACCAACAATCAGTGGTACACGAGGGTCCATCTCGTAGTCGACGACAACAAAATCAGCAGGGAAGGTGAATTTGTCGACTCCTACAATAACGTCTTCGGCTATCCCCACTGGATAAGCAACCGTACGGTTGGCCAATTCCAAAGTCATTTTAGTGGGGACTAGCTCTGGGAGAGATAATTGCTTCCAAACACTTAGAGGCATGAGATTAATACTGGCACCTAGATCGGCTAGGGCCATGCAATTCTCTACTCCCGGGAAATTGCAAGGGATAAGAAAACGACCCGGATCACCAAGCTTGGTTGGCAATTTCCTTAAGAGCACTGCAGAGCAGTTCTCATTAAGTTGGGTGTTGGCAATGTCGAGGAGCTTTTCCTTGTCGCTCAAAAGATCTTTAAACATTTTAGCATACTTGGGCATGTGAGCGAGAGCCTCAGCGAAGGAGATATTGAAATTCAGTTGTTTAAACATTTTAAGAAAGTTAGAAACCTGAATATCATCCTTGCTCTTTTGCTTCTCTTTCCTCAACCTTGAAGGATAAGGTATATTGGAAGAAGAGGAAGGCTTTAGGGGAATAGGGTCACTCACAACCACGGGTGGAGGAGGGGTAGAAAGAAGGGGTGGGGAAATTGGGGAAGGAGAAGGAGGAGGAATAGGAGCAGGCGACTCGTTCTCCTTAGTCACAACCACCGGTGGGGGTATAGGAAGCTCGGGTTCCTTTGTACCTTTACCACTTCGAGTGGTGATTGCTTTCATCTCCCCTCTTGGGTTCGCAACGGTGTTACTCGGAAGAGTACCCGAAGAAGAGGGTTGACTACTTTGGAAGAAACTAGCCATCATGTTCCTCAAGTCATTCGTCTGACTATCCAACGTGTTTCTCATGTCAGCTCTCAAATCATTTCCTTGCTTGACCAAGTCGGCTTTCAGGTTGAGCACCTCTCTCTGAAGATTTCCCACTATCGCATCATTAGTCCTCATATACGTTTCCACTTCTTGGTGAAGAGCGTTGGGTTGGTTTGGAGGAGCATTGTATGCAGGTGGTTGGTAAGCAGGTTGTTGGTAGACTTGGTTGTTTCGTTGAGGTGGTTGTTGTTGCTTGTGAGGTGGGATGTATGGTTGTCGAGGTTGTTGTTGTTGTTGAGGAGAGCGGTTAGGGTTTTGTTGTTGGTTTGGGTTGGAAGGAGGAAAGCCAGGTGGTGAAAGATAGTTGTTGTTGCGATAGCTAAGCAAGTTACGGTCACCTTGGGGTTTAGCTTGATAAGCAGGTTGTTGGTAGGTGCCATATGCCGCATTCACATTCTCAGCAGGGTAATCTTGGGTGGCGGTACAAGTTGTGTAAGAGTGGGGGCCACCGCATATCTCACAAGGTTGGCTGACAGCGTTCACTTGTGCATTTTTGGCGTTGTTGCTGTTGTTGCTGACGGTGTGGGTGACAAGTGATTCAAGAAGCGTAGTGATTTTGTCTAATCGCTTGTCGCTGTCATTAGTGCTAGCACTAGCAACATTGGTCCTAACGCTCTTGGTTTGCACACGAGACTTGTTCTCAATGATATCCCAAGCAGCATTGGAAGTTTTAGCCAATAAATTACCCCCTGAGGCACTATTCAGTGAATCTTGGTCACTCATGCTTAAACCATTGTAAAAAGTATTAATTTGATGTACTTTGGTAAAACCATGTTGTGGGCATTTTCTTAAAAGATCTTTGAAACGATCCCAAGATTCACTGAATGACTCATCGTACTTTTGTTCAAAATTGATAATCTCATTCCGCAAAGCGGTAGTACGAGAGGGTGGAAAAAAGTAATTGATGAACTTTGTTTCCAAATCCGTCCACGAGAGAATACTC
The DNA here is from genome assembly GCA_025667525.1 of Glebionis coronaria. Classification (NCBI taxonomy): domain Eukaryota; kingdom Viridiplantae; phylum Streptophyta; class Magnoliopsida; order Asterales; family Asteraceae; genus Glebionis; species Glebionis coronaria. The sequence goes on along the minus strand of CM046875.1, from coordinate 555,923,154 downwards.
TGTGGCGGTTCCTTAGCAAGCCAATGCCGGGCTTGTCCCTCTAAAGAAAAGGGAAAAAGTTGTAACCTTATAACCTCCTGTGGAACTCCATTGAACTTGACCGTGTTTGTGAGTTGTAGAAATCTCTTGATGTGGTCATGTGGATCATCAATGGTTCGTCCCAAGAACGGTTGAGCTGAGACCATCTGGATAAAGCCTGACTTGAGCTCGAAATTGTTGGCGGCAATTGGTGGTATAACAATTGGATCCGTGTTGCCATCGACATGAGCTTGCAGCAATTCAATCATTGGTCGATTATCCGGAAGGTGCTCATTGTTGTTGTTATTGTTCATGTTGTTGAAAGGCGGGTTATTGTTATTATTATTGTTGTTCGGAGGTGGTATGTTATTGTTGTTTTGGACACCAGCCATGTCTAAGTTATCGAGAGGCTCGGGCTCTTGATAAGACGTGGATCGAGTGCGCATACACCTGCAAAAGAACGAACAAAGAAAAACAAAGCAAAAATATTTTTGGTTTTTATGTTTTTTACTTTTTAGGATTTTTGAAAATTTTATATTTTTTAGTGTTTTTGAAAATATTTAGGAAAAAGTAACGTTCACGGGGAACGGATCCCAAAATCCAAGTTCTACAAAAAACTTTTGATCTTAACGAGAGGAGCCGGCAGCGGCGCCATTTGATACACGGATTTTCTAGTGTGAAAAGTTCGATTCTCGGTATCCTCTCGAATTGATCTCAGTTAAAAGTGGAATGATTTGTTCTTGGTGACAAAAAGTGGATTTGGTTTTCTATTCTACTAACAGGTAAGTGAATAAAAATGGTAATGAAATAAACTTAAAACAGGCAACAAATAATAAGCTGAAAAATAACTCTTACTGAAAAATACCCTATGCGGAATAAAACACCATTCGGAATGTTGGCATCTATGCGGAATAATTGTCTTATTCGGAAAACTAGCCCTATGCGGAAAATGATCTCTATGCGGAAAGATGGCTATTCGGAAAAATGTTCCGAATAAGGGAACTGAGAAATGGCTATGCGGAAAAATTAGCTTACTCAGAAAAATGATGCTATTCGGAAAATATTGTTTATGCGGAAAATACTCCCATTCGGAAAAACATGCCTATTCGGAAAGATGGCTTATGCGGAAAATTTGCTTCATTCGGAAAATTGACATCATTCGGAATAAAATGCTCTTATGCAGAATAACAGGGCTATGCGGAATATATGAAATATTCCGAGTAAAGGAAATAAAAACACCCCTATTCGGAATATTGGAAAGATTCCGAATAAGGGAAACACAAACTCTCCTATTCGGAAAGTTTGGCTCGTTCGGAAAATCCTGGGTAACGAAGAACAGTAACAGCAACAAGTAAACAGGGGACACGAATTTTACTCCAAATCAAACTAAATACTCAAAAAGGTTTTACCAAACTATCCAATAATCATTAACATACCATAAGGAACAAATCCCACCAATAAAAACACTAAATCAACAACTTTTTAAAATCAAACTTGAACCAAATAAGAAACTTAGAAACTTGCAATAAAAATGATGAAGAACAAGATGAATAGAAAGATGGAATGGATTGATTAATGAAAAAGTAACAAAGTTAATGATTAAAGATTACAAGATTGAAAGAAAAAGATGAAAATCACCAAACTCCCTAATGGAGTTGGTGATGGAACGAACAATGTCTGGGAAAGAAAGAAAAAATGAACTAACTCCCTAATTGTGTGAAGGGAAAAACTATTTATACTCCTAGTGGTTGGTTGGTGAGTGGGCTTTCTCCCTTTCTTCTTGTCTTCTCGTCTTTTCAGAAAAGTTGACGTTTTCGATTCTGATTCGGGATTTGTTGTCGATTAAATCCAACTCGTCTTTTAATTTCTTCATTAAATAGACTCGAGTTTCTTCGACTTATGAAAATCTTCCGTCTTTAGTCCTTTTCGTCGATAAATCTTCGAATAGGCCCAGTGACTTCAAATCTTTTGCACCTCTTGGACAATAGACTTCGTCTTTAGTCTTTTTCCTTGATAAAACCCGTGCAATCCCATGTTTTCTTTAATATTCATCCGGTTAGCTCTGAAATCACAATAAACACAAAAACCACGCATAATTCCAAACAAATGATATTAATTACGTGTTTTGGTCTTGTTTTAGCCAGAATTAAGTGGTAAAAGGATGGGTGTTTACACACCTATCAGCGTCCCAATTTATTTCAACAAGACGATTATAAATCATCCTACTCAGTAATACCGTCACAAAACACGATATAATAACCAAATTAAATTCCAAGAAAAGTATAGGGTGTCAAACTTACTCCTTGATTTCTGTATTCAAACGTCTCATTCCATCTGAATAAAGAAACCATAAAAATCTAAGGTCCAGTGGTTTAAAACTTTCTTATTCAAATGTCCCAATCCATTTCAATAAGAGAACCTTAAACAACACATAGTTGGGCGATTTAAAATCATTATATTTAAATGTCCCATTCCATTTAAATACAAAGTATTAAATTTCTCAACTAATGACTACTATGAGCATATCTTTGTTGTACCCAAATTATATATAGTTGATTTGGGTATATATATATGTTAGGTCCAACATTGGCATCCTCCTTTTCGCCACAAAACGTAATCAAACATAATTCAATTTAACGTTATATTACGTAGAAGATGTCTCCGTGAAGAAATGATTCTTCAAAAATGATAAAGAGTACATAAATAAAATAATATGTTTATCAGTTATGTTCCAAAAGGAGATGTCCTAAAATGGCACATCACGATGCGATGACAACAATCGAGCTTAAATTAGTCGATATGCGATAGATTATGAAACAATATACATGTACCCAAAATATCAAACGAGTTCCATACTCGTATTCGGATAATAAATTAATTATCAAGAAAGGTGATTGGCGGCGATGCCAAACTCTCTATAAAACCGTATCATAAAATGTACGATAATCACGCAAGGACCGTTGCTTCACGCGCAATGCCTTTAAATACCATAGTATGTACCTACATATACATACAATCATTCCTATATACACATAGGATCACACAATCAAAACCAAGCATTGGTTTCTATGAGCCATGAGCGCGCGGATAGTTTGTAAGGCAATAAAACAATTTTACGAAAGAGCAGTTATAGTCTAGGTTGTAAAAATGACCTAGTTCGCTATAACTAGTGCTCTGATACCAATCTGTAACACCCCCGATTTCACAAGGCAGCGGAATATCAACATTGGGCGTTACTTCATAGCACATCACACATAGTCATAGAAAACGACCTCAAAAGAGACGTTTTATAAAATAAACCATTCGATAATTTTATTAAATCAGAGTTAACTAAAAAGAGGTCCCACCAATTTATACAAACCTTAAGAATAAATAAAGATTTGTCAAATGTATCGAATGGTAATTGTTTGTTTTGCCTTTACTTTATCCTGCGCGGCTCCATGCTCCAGCTGCTCTTAAACCTACACACCTGAGAATACATGCTAACATGTCAACACAACGGTTGAGTGAATTCATAGGTTTTTAAATAAACAATAATGGGATTTTAAATAAACCATAAAGCTTTTGAACACAAGAATCTCATCCACTGTCGATAGTGCAACACATGCAATACCCAAAGTCCACGCTATTCTACTAAGCCATGACACCGAAGCCTTAAGTATAAATAATGCCCTAGTCAGGTATTTTGCCGAATACCCCCTTACTTCTAATACAACACACCTGGCTGAGCCTCCAACCCACAGGTGCGACCTGCCCAGGTGGGGGCCATCCCCGATGGATCCATCCGTCTGTACCAGCGCCTACCCATCATAGGTAGTTAACGGTTCATGGGTTTTAGGGACTTTCAAATTTTGGCAATGCAGCACTTAGCAAATAGCGGTTCACAATCAATACAATCAACGCTTGTGTTCATCTTTCAAAAGCATATAATCAACCATCTTACATTCATTTACAACAACATGTATTCGTTCAAAGCATATAGCAATCCACATGTTTATTCATAAACATGTATTCTCTCAAAACCATATATATAAACATTATATTTTTATACCAAGAGCATGTATTCCCCCTCGCGGGTTTATAAACACATATAAAGAAGTAAAAGCGAGGCTATGAACTCACCTGATATAGCTATTACACGTAGCTCAAGGAACAAACGTCCAATAGTCGATACACGACATCACGAGATATCAATCGTTCATTGATCGAGAACGAGATGCCCAACGGTCAATATATGACCGAACGAGACCTAAAATGACGAGACGCGTCTTAGGCTCGAGACGAGAAGTAAATCATACATATATGTAAATAGTTCATTTTAGTAAGTTTGGACATTGTATAAGTTTTGTAAAACTTTTCGCAAGACTTTTAGAACAATTTATCATATAAAGTCTCATTATGACCATGAAGCCCATTAAAGCCCATAAGTGGCCCATTACTCCTTTATATAACCTTAGTTCATTTAAATCTCAGTATTTGTCACCAAATACATTATTAATCTCAGGTCCAATAATGGCCCAATAGCCATTACAAGTGTATGTTGAGCTTTTATGGCCCAAATCCACTTTATAAGCTTTACGGGTTCTACAACGCCTCCAAACGACATCAACTTAATATTGTTCGATGGTCGAGTCTCGGGTAACATAATCATCAGTATATTAATTAGTCCATGCTTCCCGATAAGTGGGTCCTACCACTTCGGTTTTTATAAAAATCAACACGTTTTACATTAATTAAATATTATCAAATTCTTACAATTTACCTATATCCCTCGTAGATTACGTCGCTTATCCTAAACCGTAAATAATATAGATGAGTTATTTTTACCAAAGTCATTATTAACTTATGTGGTCTACTTATTATAAGATCAATTGCCCCTAATTTATATTTATCATAAATCATTTACCCATTTTATCACTTAGAAGAGTTGGCTGTCATTCGCAGCCAACTTTGTTTCCACCGTTTCGGCCGCCATTTTCAAACCGTAATGAATTGATAAACTATCCAACTGATTATAGTTCCTCATATTTTTATCTACAATCTATAGTTTTACCTTTTTCAATGGTTCTGAGTTCTTATTAGATTTTTCAGTCGGTTTATACAGCATGTTCAGATTTGGTACTTTTTATCGTTTCAGCGATATCTAATTCATCGGGTATCGTCACGAGACGAGTGACCCGGATAAATCACCACAAAACATAGGGCTATATCCCTATACGTTCACATAAACTTCAAACCTTACTGATTTTATTCAAAACACACGTTTTTGCTACTGCTCAAAATCATTAAACTTCATCTATGACCAAGTGCTTATTTAAGCTTGATTTTAATGTTTAGAACTTTTATACAATGTCCAAAAGTAATCAACCAACTATTACAATATTAATTTACTTATGTAAACATAATAATTTACATACATATACGTTAAAGAAAAGAATACATAAAAATGAAAAGAAAATAATGAGAACCTTACAATAAAAATGGATGAAATACAAGATAACCAATTGACAACAAGCTCTTGCTTCAAATCCACCACTCATATATGTTTCACCAAACTCTTCTAAACATGTAAAAATTTTTATTTATTCAGCCATAAAGATTTTCCAAAATGAGATCATGATGATGTTGATGATGAGATTACTCCAATGATTTAAGTTTGCATTAAAGTCTTTCAATCTTAACTTTTGAAAATCTAGTTGAAACGAAATTTGTGATGGTCTCTTTAATAAATTGTAGTATGGCAAGGATAATGAACCAAGGATAAGAACGTTTATTTTTTGATAAAAAAATAGGATGTATTAAATGGTGTTAGTAGCTTGAACATACAAGAGGTGTTATTAAAATACAAACAACTCATTCCCGCAAGACAAGTGTCTGGGTTATAAGACGTGTACTAAAAATGAAATAGTATTGTATACACGTGTATCTCATATGTTTTGAGAAGCGGGTATTATCGAAACCCGATATTTTAAAAGTTTCACGATTTGAAAGATACGCGTAAAACACGAAAAATAAACGCTCAATATAAGATAAAAACATCGGCATTCGGAGAACATTTATATTTCAATAAATAAATGAGGGCTTATAATTCAATAAACGTTAACGCGTCGAATAAACGAATGACGTCTAATGGATTAATGTAAATTACGAAAAATGCTCGTAAAACGAGAAATTAAAACGACGACAATAGAAAATATTTCTATGTCATAACAAAAATAATTATAGTAGATGGCGGACATAAACTTTGCCGATAAATAATAAATAAAACGTATTGGATACGTTAGAGCCTTAACCTCGCCGATTAGCCTAGAAATTAATATTATTTGTTGAACGAACATGAAAAATAAAATTCGAGTAATAAATATTGATCTGAATACTAGAATAAGATTAGATCTCGGTCTAAATGTCTATTTTAAAGTTCGGGTTATTACACGTTATATATCCAGTACTGCCTCCAACATTCAAAACGCCTTCAACAAATGAAGAACCTGATGATCCATCTACACGTTTCAATTTTTTGGATCTAAGAATATCTATACGGTTATCTCTAATCAGTTTTTTGTTAGGATCCATGGAGACTGTTTCAAAGAAAAAAAAAACTTAAAATGGATGTTTTTTTAATAAACAGTAAACATGTTATTTAGATACCATATTTTCATTTTAAATTTGGTTAATTTTTTAAATTAGTAGAGATAATTTAGGGATTTCAAAATTTTGGTTTAATATGTGAAAATTCTATGAAATTCAAAATTTTTTAAATTTCAAATACTGGTTTTAGTCTAACACTCAACTGAATTTATAACTTTTATGATAAAACTCCTTATGTTTTAAAAACTTTGGTTAATGAAATGTAATATAAAGGTTTAGGTTTGAACAATTACCTGTTAGAGGCAGACTGTCCAATAGTGCATGACCTTCAAAAAAATAAAAGTGCATGTTACAAACTAAGTATAAAATATTTCAACTGATGTATGAAAACTAAGTATAAAGTAATACATGTTTATATGGCGAAATGGAGTATATAATGAAGTATTAAAGTAAAAAATAAAAATACAGAAACTCAATCATACTGTAATAAAAATAGGAATTTTATTCATATTAATATAAACTGCTTTTGATATAATTTTACAAAAGAATATTACATGTATGTAAATAATAAATAAGCTATCTATAATATCTATGTTCTTGATCAAGCAGACTCCTCATTTGCTGCTGCACCAAATATGAATCCTTAAGTCTCCATCTAACCTACATACAAAAGTGAAACACAGAAAATATGCCTGCATATATAAACAATTATAACTATAACCAAATTCCAAAAAATAAACCCAAAGAAAAAACCAAAGGAAAACATTTCAAAGAGTAGCAAAAGCTAAAACTTATATTGTTTCAGTGTGTAAAACACACTCTAATAAAAACATAGGAAACATCACCAATGTCAAAATATAAAAAACGAAAGTTTATAGTGTTCAACATCACAGACTTATTATTGTTTCAAATATTCAAAATCAAAGATCAAAGTTCACGGCTTTTCAATTTTGATATCCTTCAGCAAATCAAATTTCAGCTTCTTGTTAGCTGGAGAATCCTCAGAATCAAAATCCTGGTTTTGAATAGCCTCCAAATTCCTTTTTTCCGGACTTGTGGCAGTGTATTTCTCGAGAGTTGGTGGTGAATTCTTCCTTGTACCAGAGAAAGCATCCTAGAATAAATTTTAAGAAAAAATGCTGCAATTTTAAATGAATGTATAATTAATTTAATATTAAATTAATTTAGCTAACCGTAACAGAAATTTTAATCATACCTTAACTCCTCCAAAACCAACAGAAGACTCAGCATTGACACTCGCAGATTGTTCACTCGCAGAATCCTATATATAAACAAATCATCATATTTTTTTATAATTATAAGAAGATGATTAAAAGTTATATATGATATACAAATTATAACTCAGTTTTCAGAACTTTTTTAAGAAGTTCAGAAGTGACATGCTTGTCATCAGTCATCTTCACAATGGTATAGACATACCATTCGCGTTCAATATTGTAATCTGCCACCTCAATTTTGAAAGCAAACTTCCTACCCACAAGTTTTTCTAGTATTTGTGGGAATGCATCAACATCACCAGACTGCATAACAAAAAAAAAACCGTTTGATTAAACACAATAATAATTAAATTTAGTTGTTTGGCATATCAAAAGAAAATCGAAAATATCAAACCTGTTCTTGTATTTCAACTAATTCCCTAGCTCTTTTGTTGATCAGTTTCGTCACTTCCCGGTCAAACATTATGAATGAAGTGCTACCACTACCATCGATAACTCAGATTTGAACCTTGTACCTGATATATGCGATAATATGAATTAGGATATTATACTTTAAAATGTAACTTTTATTGTTAATTTAATATAGATACCTTGGGATAACAAATGGTGGAACAATTTTACATGTTTTACACCACAGCTCATCAGGTTTTCCTTTTGGAACTTGTTCAACCTCAACAGCATCAAGGTCGATAACCTCGCTCTTTGTTATGACTTTTTTTTGCACTTTCTACAGCTTAGGTAATACCACGAATTATCCGTTTCAATGCACAATATTGATGCAAGTATCACAACAAAACTAGGCTGAGTAGACAAAAATAGTATAATTAGGAAATATAATATAAACTTATGAGTATTATTATGTAAAAAGTATCCATGAAATATATACCTCTTCCAAATCACGGACTTCTCGGTGTTTCTTATTGGGAATTTGGTAAGAAACTCATCGTGGGTAGAGTTGAATGTCCCTGTGGACAAAGATATCTTAGAAACTGTTTTTGTTTCTGCATTTTCCAACATCAGCCTGAAATTAAAGTTAACATTTTTAATTAATTAACATAACCAAAATGTTTTAAAAAATAACAATAAAGTTAATTATAACAAAATAAGTAGCATACTTGTGTTGAAAGTACTTTATCTCAGGCAAAGAGCTGTTTATGAAGATTCTAGTTCCAAAGTAACCATTTTGGATGGATTTTTTGTCTGTTACATCAAAAAGCCAAACAATTAAGAATATATATCAATTTTATTTAGTCCATAAAACCTAAAAATGTTATAATAATTAATACCTCTCCATAACTTGTACCGTCCATATTGGACAATTACAACAATTTTGGAACTGGATCCTGAGCTATGTGTATTCACATAGTCGTTGATCTGTTTTGCATATTCCCCCCAAAAGGTACATTGCAATTCATTTGATCTGCATAAAAAATGTCAATTTTAGTTTCATATTATTTAATTAAAATTTATAGACATATAGATTTCAAATAATTACTTACTTCAAATCAGCTATCTGACACTGAATTTTCTGTCCAGGTTTCCCATTGATTTCAAGATTTTCAAGGTCACCACACATAGTCAGGTAACCTATTACATCTGCATTCAAATGATAAACTTCATTAATTTTATATATCTAAATGGCTTGGTTTGAAACTATATTTCTAACAGCAGGTTTTTATTTGTGAATACACATAAAACACTTACCAACACAGCCGTTATCCACAACATGATTCTTTAATAGCTTATCAAAGTCCACAAAATGAAAAACATTTGTAGGACCTTCGAAAGATGAAGTCTGCTTGATGATACTATTCCGGTAGAAATTAATCTTATACCGATGGTCAGTATACTTTGTTTTGCCTTGGTACTCAGCAACACCAAAATTGGTCAGATACATTGAGGTACCTTCCAATAACTTTTTTTCAAAGAGAGACAGAAACTGACTCTTTACGGACGCATGAATCCTAGATCCCTATAAAACACCAAAAATAAAACCAAAATAAATACAGATAAATAAAGATATTGCATAAGAAAATTTATATGATGGATGTAAAAAAAATAGATACATCTTTGTCAATCAAGACCATTTCAAGGTTTTCCACTCCAATAGGTTTGTCGTACACATTCTGTCTCCAGCTTCTATCAACCTTCACCGATATTGTTTGGGTTTCTTTTTTTGCTGTCAGATCCTTAACCAGAACAACTGAGTTAGGACTTGTCATGGATGAACATAATGGATTAATGATTTTGAATTATGAAAATGACTCACAAAGATGCATGTATTTATACACGAATGTTAAAAAAAATTAAAACCGTGTAAACCCTAAAACCTGTTACCAAATCACGGTTAATTAGGGATGTTATGATTTTTGAATTTAATGATTCATTGAACAAAAACGGAAATTGTTACAAATCTATAATATGATAAAACAATATATTTTTAAAAAATGGAAAGATATTGTTTTATTTTTTTAAAAAATGTCCGATAAGATCAAATATCTTGTTTTTTTAAATCTATACTAATAAATAATATTTAAACCAAACCAACATATTCAGAAAAATCAACGAATATAAAATTACAAAGTTCCCAGCAACATATCATAAATCTCATTTAAACAAAAATTAAATAAATCATGAACTGTAAATCTAACATATCATAAATCTAATTTAAACAAAAATTAAATAAATCATGAACTGTAAATCTATATATAAACAATAAAGATTAACAGTTAGAACGGATTAACATACATGTGAAAATGTATGATAGATGAATCTTAATAATTTGTTTGTCGTCCCATCGTTTTTGTTTTTGTAGGGTTTCCCCAAATCGGAATATCATCATAATCATTGGATTCTGCTTTGTTTATATGTTTAATTAATTTGCCGGCGATTGTGTGTGTTTCTAGGGTAGGCGGCGTTGTTATTTGATGGGTGTAGGGTTTCACAAATCCATTTCCCAGAAAATGAAGAGGGAATAAAATGTTTCCAAGTTTTGTTTAGAAATGGTCCTTCATAGTATGCTGCTTTATTATTTTTTATCCGAGTTTTGTATAGCTTCTCATGTAAGCTTGCTAAATATTAATTTAGTTACTAAAAATAGATTAGTAAATGTAAAATTACAATGTTAGACATGACTATATTTTAGATAATAATTTTTCTTTTTTTAGAGGGGTAAGAAATGTCTTTTTCAATCCTCCTTTATTATAAGATATAGATTATAAAGATAATAGTGTAGGAACTATGGTGGTCGATGATTGTGATTCAAATAGCTGGTGTCCTGAATACTCCTGATAATAATGTGGTCGCGTCTTATGCCATTTGGATAATCCTTCAGTTCTAGGAACTGAATGGGGGGAACTGGGAAGCCTCGATAACTTGGTCTGATGCATGAGGCAATCTTAATCACTCAGCACGCTTGAATACTTTTTGAGAATATGTACTAATTGTTATTCATTGTTTTCATTTTTCCTATGGTAATCAATAAGGTAACCTCCAATAATAAGATAAGTAATATAGTAGATTATGGAAGACTTTGAAGTCAAAAACGAGCAAAATTGCAATTATGTAGTTATACCATTCTTGTGTAAATACTATTAACGGAAAACAAATGATTATGTTTACTTTAGGCCCAAGATACTGTCATGAAAACCTTTTGGATAACTTTCGAGAGAAGATTCTCAACAACTCTTTATTTTCAGAAAGAATTGGGTTTTCCAAAAGGAAAATACACGAGGACATGGTCCCGAAAGATGCCAACATACTAAGAGAAAGAAATAGCCTGACAACATGTAAGAGGCTAAGAGACACACCTAAAGAACAACATTATGTCCAAGACTTGAGTTTTACCATATCTATCTGAACTCGAGTATATAGTTTCAGAAGAGAATGGACAAGAACATTTGTGTATAATTCTGTACAAAAGAACTTTTAAATTTTGTAAAGGGTTATACCTTATTTTAGATCTAGACATTAGATACAGGGAAGTTGGACTTCTATAAAATAGAGGTTGTGTGAGACTGAGGGGGTGTTTCTTTTTCTTTTTATGCCTCTTAGTGGGAAAAGTTGTGGGCCCAAATCCTTTTGAACATCTTGTTCCACACTCACACAAATATCTCTCCCTTCCCACTAAGAGGCTAATTAAGAGTCTAATATGGAAGCACTAAAAAAAGAGAAACAAGCCCTGAGAGAGATGTTAGGTTAGAATTGTGAGTTTATTATGTGGGCTAGCTTGTTTTGGGCCACTATTTATTAAGGTTGGCACGAGGGTGGGGGCCAACGGTTCTGTGGGTGTTTGATGATTTGCCTATAAATATCAAGCTTTGTCCAAGTTTAGATCTCACTCATCTTCTATCTTTTCTCTCTAAATCTTTATGCATATATCTAACTCCCTAACCTTACTCTTATCTTATCTCTTATCTCTTGTGATTTAGATCTTTTTATTATTTTAACTTTTGGTATCGTTCTTTAAGTTTACCTTTGTCAATTGTGTATTGGTTAAAACGTTGAAGGATAACACCTTCGAGCGTTAGCCATGTTAATGAATATTTAATGCCTTGTGTATCTAGTATCGATTGTTTCTTTTATTGTTGAGTATTAGATTATGTTTATCGCACATATCCGCTTAATGTGTTTAGCACGTAACCTTAATCCTAGTGCCTTAAAAAGTGTTAGGAAACTCTTCGCTTTTTGTAGGAATTTCTATAGATGGAATAATAGGATCCGAAATAACGTCATCCGTGTTGTAAGTTAGTGAGCCAAGCTAGACTTTTAGGTGACCTTTTCTAGCACTTAAGCCCTAATTCTTTTTCACTGATTGGAACAGTTGAGCTACCACCATATAATATCCGTAATCAGTAAGTGGATAAAGTCTAATTAAGCTATTAGAGGCAAAAAGATCGCCATTACTTAAGCTTCTTGTTGATACAAAAGTTGGATGGACCACGTCTGACCCAAATTAGGTGTAATTCGCGTAATAGGGACTACGACTCGTGCACCAAGTGAACTTGTTTAAAGGATCCTGCACACTAAGAAAGCACCGTTAAGCTTACCGTGAGATTGTCTCCCACGATTAGACTCCAACGTGAGAGTAAGTAATCGGTTTGTGATTATAGTAATCGATTAGGGTTTAGATTATATGAAAATCATACCTTTGTGGAACCTCGGAGGTTCCTTATATAGCCAGTGAAACCCTAGTTGGGCTTACCGAATTGTGCGACCCAAACAAGAGATAATTACCATATACACAAGATCTTTATCGTCTAAATAAATAGAGTATATATCCTCTCAACTTGGGGTAACCATAGTCCTAATCAGACAATGTTTCCTTTTTACCTTGTTCGCGTGCGGTCAGAGTGCGATCCATATAAGACCGTGTGAGACAACTGTCTATTGGGCCTCGTGGCCCATACCGCTGTCTGTTAACCCATTCGTGATGGATTAGATACGGGTAGTACCCGTTGGTCGGGTTCATGGCCCGACTAGGGACTATACGTCATCACTTCTAAGATAGATTATAATCAGTATATAGGATGCTTTATGTGAATGCGTCTACTTGTGACAAAACTAGCGTATCTAGGTTTAATGAAGAAGTACCACCTTAATCTAGTAATGACATGCCACTTCAATAATAGGACACTACTATAGTAAAGACACATGCATTAGATAGATTAGACATGGTTAACATGTTTCCCTTAAGATAGAGCTTAATCAGCCTTCTAGACTTTGGGGATGAGATTCGATAGAATTAAGAAGGAGATAATAAGGATAAGTCACCAAAGATAACCTGTGCTAATCTCTCGGACTGAATTTGCCACACGTGGTTTCAAACAGACACGTGGTTTCAAATTTATGTGTATTGTGCAATGGGAGAAAGTGTGGGATTGACTTAATGTGCTTAATTGGTAGTATGTGATAAATAGACTCATGAAGTAGTTATATAGTTTTTGTATACATTTTAAATGTTTTGTTTGGAGGAATATCTATGCGTTTGAAGTGGTGTTTGGATGTACGTTTCTAGAATTAATGACAACTGTGTCTAACTGTGAAATGTTTGGGCGATTTTCTTTGTTTTTGGGATTACATATAAATAAAGATAAAATAAGGTATGGAAATAGACCCATCGGTCCCTGAACCGTTTTACCTGTAATGAAAATCGTACCCGTATTTCTTTAAATTTAAGGTTGTAAATTACATATTCTCTACAATTCTATAGGCACATGTTTTGTTAAGTTATCTACATTAGATTCTAAAGTAATCTGTTTTTTTGTTAGACGTTTTACTTGTTTTGTACGGTGTTATGACCGTCACAACGTATTATCAGGAGGGATAATCTGCTTTTACTTATCAGCTTGAGCCCACGTAGAGGTGCACTTCAATAATTATATGAATGATTATTACGATCTGAGCCTCTGTGGCCATCAAAATAACTTTTAGTGTTTGGGTAAATATGGTTAGTGGTTGTTCAAGCGTTTCTTGAGGTTAATTTGACACTAGTCACATTCCATTATACTTATTGGTTTTTTGGGTTATTAATATATTTTATCAGGGCGTGACGTTTTTACCAAAAAAAAGAAAAGAAAAGAAAAAACACTGGAATAGTGTGATACGGCTAATAAATTGCATCCAACATTAGGAAACTGGAGTAATGCACGGTTTGAAATTGGAGCAATGTACGACTTGAATTTGCAAGAATCTATTAATCATATATAAAACATGTGGGTATGTAGGCTGTAGGTCCATAGTTTCTTAGGATTAAGCAATCTATGAAATATCTATTGAATAGAAATGGAGAAGAAAGAACTAGAGAGAGAAAGGAGAGAAGGAGGAGGTGTAGAGAGAGAAATTAATGGTGGATTAATGAAATGTTTAAATTACAAAGTGAGCAACCCCTCCTAACATGCTAGGAGGGGGTATATATAGCCCACCCTACATGTGGGCTATGTGGGCTATATTGGATCATGAGCCCAATATCATTGGAGTGACTGATCCTTTCTAAATACGTAAAAACGTATTTCAAACAATCTCCCCCAAAGGGAGGTCACTCCAATTTACAATGTCCTAAATAGTCTATAGTTCGTGATCTATGCTAACAATGATGTGACCGAGACTTTCCTTGGAAAAACGTATTTCCAACAATCTCCCCCAAAGGGAGGTCACACCATTTTACAAAATCTTAAACCTAGCATACTATGCTTGAGTCTTTGATCTTGTTCTTGTGAATATGTTGATGAGATCTTTGACTTTGGTCTTGAGCATGTGTCCTTGCTTTGACCTTGTGCATTCATCACTTGTGATATTTGCCTCCTCGTGACTTCATGTTCCACATACTTACACTTTTATAAATTCTTGAAAGCTTCAGAGTTTGATACAGCGGAAGACTTGACTTGTAGACTTTCTTGAATTTGTTGAAGTATTAAGTGCATATAGTATAAGCATGTGGTGACAACTTCTTCTGGATTGTACACCGCAATGCCACCTTCTTGTTATGCCGCATAAGACAGTTACCAACAAAACATATACACGGATTAAATGGCCTTGAACATTTCATTCTAATTCGGTAGCATTTTACCTCCGGTCGGTGAAGACCGTTGGACGATATAAAATATCGTACTTGTGTCAGGTAGTTTCAATTAAGAACCTCCTTGACAAGATTTCGCGGGTACACCCGTTCTCTTTATTCGACCGTCCAAAGCTGACTGCGAACATAAAGAGTGAATCATTTGGATAATAATATCCGCATGATTTGAAGCCGTCAATTCATGTTCCTGGAACAAGTGAAATTCAATTAAGAACCGCACCATCGTTGCTTTCCAGTTGTCACGAGCTTGATTCGTATAGAATCTTGCAAGTTACCTACTAAGTGTTGTTTGAGGTTAACACTAGAAGGATTTCCACTCATCACTGTGAACACTAAGGTATCACTCTGAGTGTTCTGGCAAGATCACTAAGATATTGCATAGAGGCCTGGAACGTGTTTAAATTCATTTAAGAATTAAACCACTATTGCTTTCCAGTTATCACAAGTTTGATTCATAAAGAATCGCACATGTCACCTACCATGAGCTTTTTGATATTCGCTCAAGAAGGATTTCCATCTTCATTGTAAATACTTTCGTATTACTCGCATGTTCAGGCAAGATCATGAAGATTTTGCGTAGGACTCGTAAGATCTTTCTTACTTTTCACAGTGTGTGAGGAAGCAAGGAAATATGAAAGTGTGTCCTAATGAGATATTTGATGATCTCAAATGGCTCTAGACTCAATCGTGCATTTTGGATTTTTAGTGATCGGAGGCTAGAGAGGAGTGCCACCTTTTCAATACCGATTTATTCGAAGTGAATAAATCAATAGATAACGTGTTGTCTTCGTGTGATTAAAACAAATATCTTTTGAGAGATATCTGAGTTAGCTGGGATGAGTTGTGCATTGCATTACTGGGTCCATGATGTCTATCTTCAATATCAAGCATCATTAAGAATGATCTCAATAGCTAATGAGTTGACCCGGTTTCTGCCTAATTTGTAAGGAGGGCTTCTTTCTTTACACCCTTTATCATTACAATTCTTTTTCATTCTTCAACCCCTTCAATGCTTACCAATACGTCATAACTAGCACCTTGTTGTGATTGTTCTAGTGCTAACTTAAGTACTTGGTCGGCATTCAGTTACGTTCACAATCTTTCTCCATCTTTCCTAAGGGCTACTATTTCTAGCTATGGAATGTCCTTGGGAAATTTCCTCCGGTTCTAGAGGAATCATTAGACTTTAACCTATCCTACCATCCTTATGTCACCACAATCTTCACCGTCGTGAATAGAGATGTTTTGGGTAAGTGTATGTCACCATGAAATCCATTTTGAAGTGCAAATCCATTTTGCTCCCCCTTAACATATGCCACGATATCTGAAAACATTTCGTACATGTCGGGATGAGCTATCACGTTAAGTCAAACCATTTTTGATTAATCATTTCCCATATTAAATCATATTTTCTCACCCATATTAAAAATATTAACCCTATCGATGTTTTTAATATCAATTGGTTTAATAGCATTTTATGAAAATTTGGGAAGAAAAATGCAAAGCCAATTATCTTCATGAATTACACAAGCTCCCCCTCAAATTAATGAGGGTGTACTTCAAACGTGAATGAAGTACCTTTTAAACACAAGTGTAAGGTACTTATCACATGCAAAGATCATATATGATAATGTATTCACAAGATTAGCGATTTATGAGGTTGGACTGGAGAACATCATATGAAAGAAACACATGGTTCTTGTTCACGAATGTTGGTCGCCTCATCACGTCTGAAGTTATCTCTTGACTCCATGTGTATGATTGATATCATTGTCTTGACACCAATATGTGAATTTGGCACTCTCGGCATCAAGGATTCTGAATGCTGGACAATTGCTCCCCCTCAATTGTTGACCCGTGTTCTATTGAAAGAGCTGTAGTCGCCGGTTGAGTAGTCGCATCGTCGAGTATGTAGATATCAATTGTAAATTGCTACGGTTGGTGGAGATCATAACTTCATAAAAACAAGATTTCTCTTGTTTTAACAAATAAATGCATTGACACGTACATAAATTCGTGTTAGATTGTGTTATCACGTAAACACAATCCCTTACATGGTTATAAAGTAAACCATGCTCGAGAAAATTAATTCCCGTTGTTGAGTCAAAGCTTTCCGGTGAAATGCTTGACTTGAGTATGAAAAGCGGGTTACTATCTGAAATAATAGCAAACAATTTTGATCATGTTTTAAATCATTTGAACTTCTGCTCGAACTTTATTTACAACCCGTGTCATTATTGAATGACATTTCTAGTATCGTAAATATTATCGATTCCAGAAGACATGCTCTTTTTAACAAAACATTTTTTGAACACACAATTTTGAAAGATTTAGAAAAAAAAAGAAACCTTTTGAGAAATTCTCGAAAAATTGTGTACATTGTTTTGAAAACCAATTACTTGAGCTTAAAATGTTGAATATCTTACAAAACGAGCTCAAGTCCGAGAAGTTGTAAACTTCCCGTTGTTAAGGATAAGTTTATCATCGGCGATAAACTTTCCTTTTAACTGAAGAACGAGTCCTAAGTTGACATTTACTTAGAAGTCGTTTTCATGAGCTTGAAAAACTTTGAATGTTTTAACGTAAAGCTCATGACCGAGAAAGATGAATTTCCCGTTATGAGGAAAAGTTCTCTTATTTAAAAGATACACTTTCCTTTATGAGCTTAAAACTTGGAATGTATTAATAGAAGCTCATGACCGAGAAAATTTAATTCCCGTTATGAGGATAAGCTATCTTTAAAGATAAGCTATCCTAAATATGAAATCCGAGTTACAGTCTGATATTTAACTGTAAGTCATTGTGCATGAGCTTAAAAATTTCGAATGTTTTTAATATTAGCTCATGGCCGAGAAAAATTAATTTCTCGTTGTAAGGATAAGTTTATCATCGGTGATAAACTTTCCTTTATTTTAGGATCGGGTCATTGTCTGACATTTAACAATGAACCATATACACGAGCTTAAGACCTTTGAATGGTTTTAGGATAAGCTCGTGTCCAAGAAAACTTAATTTCTTGTTAAGAGGGTAAGTTATCGTTGCGTAGATAAACTTCTCTTTCTCTGAAGATCGGGTCACAGACTATAATTTGACTGTGAGCCATTTACACGAGCTTAAAACCTTTGAATGATTCTAAGATAAGCTCGTGTCCGAGAAAACTTAATTTCTCGTTAAAAGGGTAAGTTATCGTTGCGTAGATAAACTTCCCTGTCTCTGAAGTCGGGGTCATCGTCTGTCATTTAACGAGGAGCCATATACACGAGCTTAAAACCGTTGAATAGTTTTAATGAAAGCTCGTGTCCGAGAAAAATTAATTTCTCGTTAAGAGGGATAATTTTATCATCGGCGATAAACTTTCCTTTCTTTGAAGATTGAGTTATAGTCTGTAATGTGACTATAAGTCCTTTGTGTAAGCTTAACCATGAATCCCCTGAGACACTTGTTTCTCCGATATCTGCTTCTTCAGCAACCAAACTCTAAGAGTATCCTTAGTTGAACGGTATACAATGATTGGACCGATTCGTTCTTTTGGAACATCAACTTTGGTACCTGCATTCTCATTAGGAGTTTGCATGCTTTGATATGGGTTACGATATCTATCTTAGAAGCAAGTGGGTGTTCACAATTTTCTGTTCTTGTGCTAGAGGTGACCTGAGGAGATGATTCACTTGTCTTAGCTGGCAAACGTTTCCTTTTATAGAAAACTTTAAGTTCAGGCTTAAGTGATGTATCCTCCTTTTCAATTTCCTCCCTAGTAGTCTTAGTAGAATCAGAGACTATCCTAGTTAAAGGGCACTCGTTTCCTACAATAGTGAAAGTTCTACCAGTGGGGCGCCACATTTTACCAATGGGTTTGATTTTAGCAACCCACTGGGATTTAAGTCTAGCACGGGAGTTCACCTCATTAAGTAATTTTTTGATACAAGAATCATGATTGGCTTTAAAGACACATTTCCTACATGTTTTACAAGTAGCATATTTAATGTCCGAGTAAGATCTAGAATTCCTAGATAATTGATTGATGCTCCTAGGATGTGACATGCTACGGTTAGCAGTGTTGGGTAAACTATGAGGCATCTGACTAGGTTTGAAATTCCTATCTCTTACTTGTGTCTTTTGCTTAGCTTCCGTTAGACCAAATGTATGGCGAACGTCATTTGAACTAGTTTGAGACGTGTTCTTTGGACTATGTCTAGAGAGACTAGAGGCAATCATGTGATTAGGTCTTGCAGAAGCTGTTTTAGTCACATTGGGCCTAGATAGTGGGGTGACTGGTCAAGAAAGATGAACCATATCAACTTGGGAGGCAAACCGCGGTCTCGAGGATTTTGATCGCTCGAATCTAAATGCAGTCGGTTGTCGAATGAACTGATTTGTAGGCGGTTTCTCCAAGATTGATGGTTTTTCAATCTTAGTGTCCACACTAGTTCCTTTGGTTTTCCACAGCTCGTTTTTCAGAGCCGCTATTGCAAACACCTTTTCCTGAATTTGAGCCTTTAAAGTCTCATTCTCTTTGAGCAATTCATCTTGGGAAGCCAACTTAGATTCAAGCAACTGAATTTGTTTCAAAAGATTATCCTTTTCAGCTTTAGAATCTAGAACTGTTTGATCCAATTTTCGTTCAAGAACAACGTTTGACTTTTCAAGTTTTTCAAAATATGTTTCAAATTTCTCCGTTTTCTTCGAAAATTCAATTTTGGCATCCTCAAGCTCTTTTGATTGTTGAGCTACAATCGTTTCGAGCTCTCTAATCTTGGAATTAGAAGCAGTCAAAGAAGAAGTTATAAGACAATTATCATGATGTTTAGCATTTTGAACACTTTCTCCCCCATTATGACTCACATTGGATGAATCAAAAGTGGTATTTCTATCACTCTTTTCCATCCCATGTTTGTCATAATTAGGTTCAGAATGCTCAATATGCGGCATATCATCAGCAGATACATCATAAATAACATTACATTGTACCATGTTTGCAGGCTTTTCGTTATAAACTGGTAAGGTGTCATCAAAAGAAATCTCGTAAACATTCCCTAACGTGCCACTAGTATCATGTTATCCTCCTGATTCAATGCTACTGCCATCGTTAGGCGCCAAATTGTCAACCGTATGACCATTCTCCTCTTGCATCGGCATCATAGATTCTTGCACTCCATTATCATACACTTGTTGAAGTCTGGATCTTTCATAAATCGAAGACGAAACCGATGTCATAAATTTCAACTATTTATCACGGAAATCTTTAACCTCGTTCTGTGTGTATTGAAAAAAATGACCGGCATATCTCTGAATTGTCAGACTTGATGATATTGAATTGGAGGAAAGGCGTGAGTTGTGTCACAAGAGCCTGATATGCAGTTTCTGATGCAGAGTGATTAAAGTCTTCTTTATGACGTTGCTCAGCTAGGTGGTTCACGTTGAGGAACATTAAGTCGAAGAATGTATAACGATTTTGACCAAAGAGTGTCACAAATTCGCTTCCTCCTTGAACCCATGAGATGGTCATAAGATGTGACTGAAGTAGTCGAACTGAAGTGATACCACTTTCTCTAGCTTTGTCTTGCAAAAGATGCAATTCTCCCTTTTGAAACGTCGAAGTCAACGATTCCATTTCGTTCGATGATAAATTATTGGATCTTTGTTGGGTAATATATCTTTTCCTCGGCTCAAAAATTTCATGATCGGCTCAAACATTGATAAAATAAACCCGATTAAATTCGTAGCCACTAAAAAATTCAAATGTTGCCAATTTTCACGGTCTCATCAAAAGAGTTTTGTCACTTTGTCTCGAAATTTGTTTTCAAATCTTGTCTCCTTTGTCTCGTCACTTTTGTCTTCAAATCCGTCCACAAAAAACTTTTAACCCGTCAAATATTTTATCACTAGATTCTTTCGTAATACCCGCCTCAACACGATGTACCAAATCCAAATATACCGATTGACAAAAATACAAAATTAACAAAACTAAAAAAAATAACTTTAAACTATATAAATATAAAAAGTTAACTTAAAAATAATTTAACTAAAAATAGAAAATAAAAAAGAAAAATCTGATATTTTTAAACAAAAAATTGATATTTTAAAAAAATAACTGATATTAAAAATAGAAAAATCTGATTTTTTTTAAAACTATCTGATATTAAAAATAGAAAACAATCTGATATTTAATTATTTGTATTTTATTTTTTAAGAACAAAACGTGGCCATTTGCAAAAGACGTGTCCCTAATCTGAAAACTTTCCTTGGTTTCTCCGTCTTTCTTTTCTTTAAATAAATCTCCACACAAAATTATCTCTTAATTTCCTCCTTCATCATTACTTCGCTGCTAAACTCTCTCTCCTTCACTTCACAACTTCACACACTCACCATCTACAAAATAATCGATCCAATTCTCATACAATAATTCGAAATCAACTATGTATTCTTCCAAAATAAATCACACAATGAATCGATCCAAAACTACCCGTCAACCACTAAACTCTACAAAGAAATCGAAATCAACACCTCCCCGTTCAATCAAACCAATACTCTTAATCAGAAAGATTAACCTCTTGAATCTTCAAGTATCCTGCTTGTTAATCCTAATCAGCTCGTGAATCATCAAGAACCACAGAGAAGGCATCAAGATCTGTTTACAGGTCTTTGGTAAGTATTGACTTCGTATGTTTTCTGTTGTGAGATCGAAAGAAAAGATGTGTAAATCTTTACACTGATCGATTCAGGTCTCGGGTATGGTGTTCGAGTCCAGTTTGTGTGTTTGTGTTTGTGGGTGAGTTTTGAGATCAAGTCAGATGGTGTGGGTTGTCGGGGTTGGCGTTGAGGGTGTCGAGTCAAATATGAGAGTCCTTGTGTCGAGTGTGGAGGCAGTGGTTTAGAGTTCGAGTGTGGTTTAGTCGGGGTGTGATGTCGAGTGTCGAGTCTTGAGTCGGCTAACGCAAGTCGAGGGTGTGGGTGAGGGATTGCTTGTTGTCAGTCGAGAGTGAGAGTGGTGTCGAGTCTTTGGTGTTGGGTGAGTCTGTGTTCTAGTGATGTCTGTGTGAGGGTCTTTGGTTCCCGTTATGTTTGAATCAGTTTTGAGTGTAGTCGAGTCTTCTTCTGATATTTAGAAATTCTTCTGAAAACTTGATTTTTCAGAGAAATCTTCGGAATAATATTGATTTTCAGAGAAATGGGATTTTTGGAATACTTGATGAATGAGTGGATTTTCAGAGATTTCTTCGGAATAAGTTGATTTTCAGAAATTTCTTCGGAAAAAATGGGTTTTCTTCTTCGGAAAAAAGTGGGTTTTCAGAAAAATCTTCGGAAAAAATAACCCTTTTCCGAAAATACAGATGGATGAGACAAAAAAGAGATATCAGACTGTTTGACAGTTTTGAGATTGGAGAGAGAAAAATTGAACAAATGTTATAAAAAGTTAAAAACAAAGGATGATAGATTCGGAACAAAAGTTATAAAAAATGATGATTGAAAAATTAATAAAATCTAATACTTTTGCTTTTCAATGATAATTATAGAACAAAAAAAAATTATAACAAGATTAAAAGAACTGATAAAAACAATAGATAAAAGATGAGACAAAAAGAGAAAAAATTAGAAAAGAAAAGATTTTTACCACCAAATCAAAAGATAAAAAAAAATACGTTAATCCTAAGAATCAACCAAAGCTCTTGATACCAATTGTAGGTCTATAGTTTCTTAGGATTAAGCAATCTATGAAATATCTATTGAATGGAAATGGAGAAGAAAGAACTAGAGAGAGAAAGGAGAGAAGGAGGAGGTGTAGAGAGAGAAATTAATGGTGGATTAATGAAATGTGTAAATTACAAATTGAGCAACCCCTCCTAACATGCTAGGAGGGGGTATATATAGCCCACCCTACATGTGGGCTATATGGGCTATATTGGATCACGAGCCCAATATCATTGGAGTGACCGATCCTTTCTAAATACGTAAAAACGTATTTCCAACATAGGCATATCTTGAATAAATTAGTTTTACTACTACTTAGTTACAAGAACCAAACAGAAATGCAAACAGTGGTTGTATTATAATAGAGGTACCCATTGCTAATTTGCTGCTACCCCCGTCCCAAAATAAGTGATCAAGTTTGACTTTCGAAGTATTTTCTTTCAAAATAAGTGCCCACGTTTGACTTCCGAAATGCAAATAGTGGCTGTAGTATATAATTTAATAAGATAATCGTATAGCAAGCTGTCTTACAGATATAGAGAATTTGCAAACATGATACCTCTACGAAGGCTTTCACCGGCGGCACCAAACTTTTCTTCTAAACCAACTTCTCCAACAGCTTGAGCACCAGCTTTCAACTGATTTAGAAACTCATTAGCCTTCTTGCAAGTCTAATAATACTCCCCTCAAAGATATCAGTCATTTGTATAACTTCAGAAAACGAGGCCCCTTTTGACCAACAATATATCACATCCATCAAGAAAGGTCTAACTACTGCCTCCACATATTCATCCACGTTAACTTCCAATTTGCATTCATGTTGTATCTCTGCTATTCTACGTGCACTGTCTTGAAGCTGTTGCAATGGTTTACAAAGTTCTGATCTTAACTGGATTTGCTCCCTTGATTTATCTCCTGGAATAAAGCAACTTGCAAGGGCTGCAATTTGATGATGATCCAGATCATTGAAGGTACCGTTGAACATTAACTCAGTGACTAGAAGTTCATCTCCTGTATCAATCAAACATGCTGCACGGCCTTTCACTTGAACTATTCCTTCAGCATCAATATGTCCAAGCTTCTTTAAAACACGTGATCGGTTCTTGAGCTCATCTCGAAATTTTTTAAGCTGAGAATCATGCATTTTTGTTTTCAACTGTTGAATTTCATGATTCACTTCTGCTTTCCTCTTAAAAGTCTGGATCTGATTTTCGTCCTGAGACTTGTTTAAAGGGTGAGCAGATAATTCTTTTTCAAGTTTCTCCATCTGACCAACTAGTTTAACAAACTCAGCTTCTTCTATGCCCATATCCTTCACGGGATTTTGAGGAAAACGATTTCCAAGCTCTTCTACAGCCAAAAGTATGTTGGCGAGCTTCCATTGGACGGAGATCAGAAGGCAGTGGTATTCTGTGCGAGCTCCATGCTGATATCAAGGGCAATTGAACATGAACCACATGCATTTCTCCCTTCTGACCAGGACGTGGTGGACATGGCTTCGGACAACGACCACCGTCACTTGAACGAGTAGAACAATGAAGCAAAGTGTCGACTATATAGCTACTGCCACGTGTAGCAGGCGATGAGCCAATTGGCGGGGTGGGATTTTTTACCACATTGACAACTACTCCCCAACCCCAATCTGTTCCTGCTTCTCTAACCCTAACCACTCTACCAGGTTCAAGATGCGATAGAGCTCTCTCAGGCCTTGTAATTTCTTCCATAATCTTCTTCTCAAGTTCAGACATTTCAAGCTTAAGCTTATGATATTCAGCAACACCAGCCTCTCCAGAAGCATCAAGCTTAGCTACTTCTTCTTCTAGCGTGGCAACCTTTTTGCCTATATCTGGTAATGTCTTTTCATACTGAAACTGGTGAAAGGAATTTCTGATAACATGCTCTGCAGTGAATTGACCCTCGGATCGTCTCATTAAGTTTAATATAGAGTAATAGCTCAGCCTGAATGTACTGACCAAGGGAGCAGGTTTGCCCGACACCATGTCCCTAAGAGTATTCATCTCCATCTGTTCATCAATCATTATAATACATATACCACGTTCATCTTTGCCACGCCGTCCAGCTCTCCCACTCATCTGAATATATTCACCAGATCCTACATATCGATTGCTGTCACCATCCCATTTCCTAACGCTAGTAAAAACTACGGTTATTGCAGGCATGTTCAATCCCATTGCAAATGTCTCGGTGGCGAAAAGTGCTTTTACAAGGGCTTCTTGGAATACGAGTTCTACAAGTTCCTTGATAATGGGAAGAAGGCCAGAATGATGAACAGCAATACCTCGCTGTAATAATGGCAACATTAATTCAATTGCGGGAAGGTCTCTATCCTCCTCACTGAGGCACTGTATTGCGTTTTTAAAGACCTGCTCCCCCATACCTTTCTCGTCTTGGGTATTAAAATCAAGTTTGGTCATTGACATAGCATGTTGCTCACACTCTCGTCTACTAAAGCTGAAGATTCTAACTGGTTGAAATTTCCTTTCCATGATCATCTTAACGATTTTGAATATATCATACCCACCATTAGCATTTTCTCCATTAGCAATTCTCCCACCAGATTTGGAATTTCCACTTTGATTTCCACCCATTAGCTTCTGCTTAGTAAAAGTGTCTTGCATCTTCAAAAAATTGTCCTCTCTAAACTGTTCATTCTCATCAACCACAAGATACAATCCTGATCCACTGACAGGAAACACATAATGCTGCAGAGGTGTGGGTCGAAAATCAGTGTAGACCACATGACAAGGCTGTTTATGTATATTGCAAATCCATTCCGCAAACTCGGTAGCATTCGACATAGTGGCGGAAAGAAACACCATCTTAATAGCTGGAGGCAAAAATATGATACTTTCTTCCCAAACCACACCTCGCTCACGATCCTTCATGTAATGAATCTCGTCAAATATAACCCATGCAACTTCTTTTACTCTGATCCTCTATAAAGCATTCCTCTAAGAATCTCAGTTGTCATAACTAAACAACTTGCGTTTGGTGAAAGTGTAACAGCACATGTCATCAACCCGACATCAGAGAACTCCTAACTCAATTCTCTGTATTTCTGATTACACAAAGCTTTTAACGGAGATGTATAGATGACCCTTTGTTTGTCTCTAAAAGCCATAGCAATCGCATACTCTACAACAGCGGTTTTCCCAGCCGACGTATGCGCTGATACTAAAACAGACTCTTTACGCTCTAAGCACGCCACAGATATCTGCTGAAAGGGGTCGAGAACGAATGGATACGTTTTTGCCATCTCCCCGTTAAAAATGGGATCTGATAACGTCCCATGGATAGTTTCGTCCTTGCTGGGTACAAACCCATTCGGAACTGCTACCTCATGCACACACGTCCTCGCCACAACCCGTTGCTTCTTTGACGACGAATCTTCATTCGTAGTCTCAGCATCCACCAAATCCAAGCTTGCTTCTGGGGACTTCCTTTTTACAGCATTTGTAGCATTATCCATCTCCTGGTTCACCATTCCTGGTACCAATTCAAAATCTCAAAGTTAAACACAAAACGTCGATCAAGGATACAATATAGAATATAGGTCCCCTCACCTTTTTTATAGGATGAAATCTATGTCGGTTACAGTTACCATAAAAACATGCATACGTACATGGTAACTTACCTAATCAACTAATTCTAACAATTAATTACAAATATACAACTTATCTTAATATCAAATAAGTAAATTACGATTTCATAAAAAAAAAGTAAATTCCGATAAAAACATATTGAAAAGGTTAGAAGAATGTACTGTGATGTCGAATCGAGGTAAACACAAATTGGTTTTTATCGTTTTTTTCTCTTGTCGCTGCCGCTTCAACACCAAAATACATAAATAATATTTGCATACCAAATTTAATTGCTTGATTTGGTATTAGCCGCTTTGTGAATTCGCCACTTTTTGATAGCATCCATTGAGCCCATATTCATCAAATGGTCAGCCGACATTTTTATCTTTTTTCTTCATACGAAAAATTCAACAAAGATCTCACGTGTATTTGACACAAACCATTTCTCTTTCTTTTGATATCACACGAGAGGCCGCGAATCTTGTTGATATTAAACAATGTTTTGAAACCCGGTCTCAAATCGATTCGGTCGAGTCATCAGGTCCAGGTCAACTCAGGTTAACTCGGTTTTCTAAAAAAAAATTTTTTTTTTTATATTTTTAATAATTAACAAAAATTATTTATAAAAACCATAAAAATTCTCGTATATTAAACATATAAATTGTTTATCAACCAATATAATATGTAAAAATAATATCCCGTCGCAAATACGTAATATTTACATATTTTTGAAACAAAACCTAAAAAAAACAAAACTCGGCCGGGTCTCGAGAACCGGGTTGACCCGGGTCACCCCAAACCCGTCGGGTCGAGCCGGGTTTCAAAAATGTGAAACCCGGATCAATATATGACCTGTTTTTTCGGCCGGAACCGAGTCAACCGGTTGACTCGGCCGGGTTGACCCGGGTTTCATAACATTGATATTAAATAATCACTTGCTTTGCTAAAAAAATAAATAATAATCACTTGTTACTGTAACGTTTTTTTTAAGGTTTTGTTAATCGATGACGACTCGGTTAGGAATGTCACGATAGATAGTACCAATTCAAGCTTATTTTATCTATTTTAACTAATAAAATAAAATAATTTACAAGCTTTTTAAGCTTGAAAAACTAAAAAGCCTTCCTTAAATAACCTATATATACAACTCTTTTAAGTTTCAACATTAAAAACCTCATAAAAACAATTCCATATATAACTCTTCTATATCAATGTTTTGAATTAAACCAAACGCTTTTGTTTTCATCAGTGTGAACAAATATACAATCGGTTGGGCTAAAGCCCAAAACGTATCAAACCCAAATAATTCTTTTGTAAATTTGTATCATGACAACATTCCAAATGAAGCATGCGATTTTTAAGGTTAAAGTTTTTCGTGGGTTTCAAATCACTATCCAAAATACAATTTATTTTCGTCAAAAATAGTCCTTATGTAACTTAAAACTCTAAAAAAAATTATTTTAAATTTTTTTATAAAATACAAAAGTTGTCATTCTTTGAAAAAAAACATTTATTTTAATCTTTTTACTTCCAAGTTCCAACCAATTACTATGTATTTATTCAACTTAAAACACATTTTTAATAAATACTTATTATTATTTTAAAAAGTTTTGTATTTATAAAAACTTACTCATGTATTTTGATTAACCATGTTATTTCGTAAAGTATTAAATTACATAAATGATACTAATAATGAGTAATAACCGACACTTTAATGAGAATCAACCTAATTTCAGAGATGATACATTATAGTCAAAGCTTCTTGTATAATTTTCGACACTAATATAGCAATGAACAGAGTTTGTCACTATAATTCGAAATCATACAAACATTACACACATCCTTTCGAATCCAAATATATGTTATTCGGATCATAATACATATGGATTTTTGATTATTTCTTTTGCAGCTTTAGGAGGTTCAGGTTTAGGATTCCTGATTTTGGGTGCGAAATTATTTTCATCGTAAGTTACATTTTCTAAAAGCTAATTGAAATAATGTTATAAATTTACTATTTTGGATTTTGCTTTCTTTAACAGGCACCATGGATTGTTTTGACTATCCTATGTTAGTTCCTAATCTGAGGTTTATTACATGTCTTTTTTTTTTGTTAAAAGATAATCTGAGTTTATGTGTGGCTTATGCATCTTAATATCAAATGCAAGTTTATACGCTTGAATCAGATTAAGTCAGTTTAACTATATGCCCGGTTTATCACCTACTCCTCCTTTTTAGATGTGAACATCAGAGAGTTTAGGTTAACTGGTAACAGGTAAGCTGATTTGAACCATTAAAACTTTTATAAGAGTTAACTGCTTTTTTGGTCCTCGTGGTTTGGTCTTGTTTTCACTTTTGGTCCAAAAATTCAAATAGTTTCGATTTTGACCTAAAATGTAAACTTTATCTTCACTTTTGGTTCATTTCCGTTAACTTTGTCAGTTTGACTTGTTTGACTGTCAATTAAGAGGGTATTATCGTCTTTTCAGTGCATAAAGCTTTGGTTTTAACAAGTTCCACCTTTCTTTTTCTTTTCTTTTTCTTTTCTTTTTCTCTCTTTAATTAAATAAACCTCATTTACATATCATCACCCTTCATCTTCTTTATATCTCTCTCTCTCTTTTCATATAAACACAAACAAAATCACAACCATCAAACCTTTCTATCTAACTAAATCTTTAATCTAAACCGAATATAAAAACAGTCGAGTATGCTATTCATAACCGAATACCAAAAATACCTTTTTTTCTTGAATCCACTTGAAGCTAAGACAAAAAAAAACTCATTTTAATTTCTTTAGCCAAAAGGTTTCAAGATCTATCAAGAAGATCTCGGGTGGTGAATTTTTTTTCTTTTTAGTTTTCGGTTTGAATTTTTAAACAAAGATCGATGATTGGATTATGAATATCTTTAAGATCTTCTCCTAATCTTGTGAGCTTATATATATCGAGTGTTTGTAATTGATTGAAGATGATATTGTTGTTGTTGATTGTTTGATTTTTGTAAATGAATTGGAACGAGATTGTATTGTTGTTGTTGTTTTGATTTTTGGGTTTTTAAATATAGTTTCAAGAATGATTTCAAAATTGAAATGTATTGTTTATCAATGATTTTGAAAAAAGAATGAATCAAAGACACGGTTTTCATTTTAGATCTTGAAATACAACCATGTTTTTTTTCATATGTATTAATGTAAGTGTTTTTTAAATTTATAAAATAATAATAATAATAATAATACTATTTATTATTATTAGAATAATAACATTAAATAATAAAAAATTATTATTAATAAAAATATTTATTAAAAAATAATAGTAATAATAGTATTTTTTTATTAATAATAATATTTATTAAAGATAATAATAATAATGAAAAGAGGGTATTTTAGTGAATTAAAGTGTAAAAACGAGGGTAGTTAAGTCATTATACATTATTTTAACTGGTCAAACTAACAGTCAACGAAAATTAGACCAAAAGTGAAGAAATAGTTTGTTTTTTGGTCAAAATCGAAACTATTTGAGTTTTTGGACTAAAAGTGAAAACGAGACCAAACCACGAGGACCAAAAAAGCAGTTAACTCCTTTTATAATAATAAAAATAACCTAAAAACTTAAAACTTGAATTCAAGTCACTATTTTGTTCGTCCGCAGCGACTCATGCTTAGAATATTTTAGGCATAAGGAGTCTTAGCGGGTACTCCCAAACACCCCTAAAATGAGTTATATGTCGTGTGTAAACAATCTTTCATTACAATCATGACAATCTTAAATATTATAGATTTTGGTTTACTTGATTCATATGCTGTTAAAGGCATTTCACAGAAAATGTTTGACACAATGATCAGATTGTTTAAAAGTATCTATATAGGAGAGAGAGATTGAAATTTCTTCTTTCTAATTTTGTTTTTAATTTAAAGCTGTCATAATCCCGCCTCAGTTATAAAACCTCTGACAAGTTGCAGTGTAATTATTTATAATATACATGTGAATTAGCTTCTTGAATGTGCTTATTTTTACGTTTTTGTATGTTTTTGTTTTGCAGGTATTGGATCAATTTAAATATCTAATCCAATATAATCAAAGGGTTGAAATGGGTGGGTTTGGTGCTGTAATGAAGGTGAGGTATTAACATGTGAAAATGGGTAGTTTTTTTCACGGATTAAATCCGGTTGTAGTAACTTTTTTCCCTGAGTTATACCATTTTTGTAATATGTTGGTAGGTCTACGAATCTGATTTTGTAAATAAGTTTTTTCCGTTTAAGTTAGGCATATAAAAATAACAACGACTCGACGATTCCTAGGCTTGAACTCAAAAAAATTAGTAAATGAAGTAAATGATACGATTTGTTGAATGCACTTCTTTAAGTTAGGCACATAAAAATAACAATGACTAAGATCTTATTGTATTAAGTTGAAAAACACAATTCAAATTCTTAAGCGCTACAACAGGCTGGTCAAAGACCTTTGATAGATATGATTTTTTTAAATAAAATATTTTTGGAGATATTGCTCATTTGAGTATATAGTGCAACCCGCAAGCTTCGATGGCTATAAGATAGATATGATACACTTGCAATTGCAACCTTAAAATGCAATTAAGAGATACCTTCTTTTACTAACAGATAATTTTTTCTAAGAGGATTTGTCAAGATTTAACCAACTAGGATGGTATAATTGCATAACCATATAGCTTGGTGATGGGGTTTTTATGTGCAGGTGGCGATCAAAAGAAGGCAGTATATACCAAGATTGAGGAGGAAGTTGGAATGCTCACACGTTTCACGGTTCTAATTCAGCTTCCTAGAAACTCTTACTAGGACAAACACTAGGAACTATTGCTGACTCTACGTTATGTGTAGTTGATCACGAAAACTATTTCAGAAGAAGAAATTGGAGGATTAAAGAAGCTGGTCAAAATGATTGACGCAACAACAGTGGAACAATCAGTTTGAGGAACTCAAAGATGGTCTCAGTTGATGGGTTGTGAACTCATGGTGTCCTAAACCAAGGACTTGGGACTCCTTATGCTAGAATGATGGTATCTGAAATATACTTAATCGATAATAGATTGTCTCGTTCAAAGTATTTTTAAATCATATATTTGTTATAAAAAAACAACTTGCCTTCAAATTAGGTACTGCCATATGCAATCTTGCAGTATGCAAGTTTAAAAGTGACAGTGATCAAATAACATATGTTGCATGATTTATCACAATGCTGCTATTTTTTTATGGTATTTCTGCGTGTATGATCAATGTGAAATGTTTAACAAATGGCAAGCTTAAAGATGGCGGTCAGTGTATTTGGTGTACAACTATGAATGTTGAAATATTTATACAAGATGCAATTTGTTAAGTACAACCATCTACAATTCTACACAAATAAAAAGATTGGAACATATCATTTTTAAAGTAACAAATGTGTTTGTGGTATTTATTTGGAAAATTGCTAACATGCTTCTATAAGTTACAATATATTATACAAATGGTTCTATAAGTTACCGTGACAATAAAGTATATACATGGTTCTGTAAGTTACACAAATAAAGAGATTGGAACATGTTTACGTTCATTTTTTTATATATTTCTTATTTCTAACATTTTTTTTGAAATATACCCGGTGTTCATGGAATTGGACTTTATTCGCTCTCACATATTTGAGGCTTGAAGGCTAAAATGTACAGAACTTTATTATTGTAATTGTTAAATAATTAAACACTTATTGAATAGTTCATGTTATTTTTTATTATTTTTCATCTATTACCAAAATCATTTACGTTTTTTTAATAATAAAATTTTTTATTTTATTTTTTATAAAAATTAATCATTAAACTAAATCCGACGTTAGACGGGTCTTTAAGCTAGTAAGAAAATAAGATGAGAAACTAAAGATTTATTGAATTAACTGTGATTGATTACTTTCATTAAAGATTACAAAATTTTAAATATACTCTTACGAGATAATTCTCATAAACACAAGACTTATCTTAAAACATGATAAACATTTATTCTAACACATATCCTAAACAAATGATAAATATGATGGTTATTCTAACCTATCATGAGCCCTTGGAACAACTAAAAAAGGAAAAAAAAATGAAACGTGACAAGACAAATATTAAAACCAAACCTCTAAAGTTTGAAACCGAACCTTCTAAGAGCATTATAAAACTTAAAACCATCTTCCAAAAAGGAAAAGAAAACCTTAATTATACCCTTCTCTCCATGCAACACATTCCTATTCACAAATCACAATCCCTAACTTCCCCAAAGAAAAAAACACACACACTCGATTACGAAAAATATAATGGCTGGTAAAGGTGAAGGAATATCCACTTTTGAAATGCATCTTTTCATCAAGGTGATGTCTTAAAAATACTCTTGGTTCTGAAATCCCAAATTTTTCTTTGAATAATTAAAAACTTTGTTTTATACCACATAATAGTTTTGATATGAGACACAAAAAAGATCTCCAAAACCCATATACTTCTAATTCTTGCTGTCCCGAACATCGCCATCATAATCCGCTACATTACTATTGATTGCAAAAGCAATTAATTGTACCGAACCATGTTGGTCTTCATTTATACGAATATTATCCTTCGGGACCATACTAATTTTACCCAATGTTTGACCTTGACTTAATATAATGAGCTCTGTTTGAGAAACAAACTTCTTCCACATAAAATCTATACGCCTTGAGTTTAACTCAGTCTAATCCATCAATAGTCTTTTGGTAATAAAATATTGACCACATGAGTCTAAATCCTCATTTTGTTCTGGCCCATTTTATTGTGGGCTTTTACTATTTGAGTTCTCTATTTTCATTTTATTATCACTAGAGTACTCAATTTCATAGGATTAAAACCATGACTCATCTTTAGTTGATTGTCTGGTATAAACAAAATCATCATTGTTGGTATCATCACACATTTCTGCAACTTGTTGATCTTTTACAGTTTTTGTCTTCTTCATTTTTAATGCTTTTGATTTTCTGATCATCCGCCTTTTTCTATTCCTGTTTATTATTCACGTCAAGATCTCTTTTATCACCAACAGTATTATTGGTGACTGCTTGATAATTATCGCTCTCAAAGCAGGCCTCGATGATCCGTGCTAAGACGAAGGCTTCACCCAAAGTTGTAGGCCTTGACCTCCATATCTTGTTGTAGCGACAGTTTAAGTTCGGATGTATAAAACGAAATAAGTAAAGATTCGGAATACCTCGTGACTCGCCTTATAAGTTGGTGAAACTCATCTTCATATTCAGCAACGATACCCATTTACAAAAGCTTAGACAATGCCTGTTTTGCGTCCTGCTCGCTGCCGCCACCTGCTGCCATTGTAACTCAGAAATAATTTTTTAATTGATGAATAGTACCTCTCAATGATATGCCCGAGCTTCAGATGAGGACGGGCCAAATATGGGCCATTACTATCTATCTTATGTTTTATGGTTTCATTGTAAGGTTTATAAATATCGTGTCATTGTTATCAATGTAATCATTCAAGTATCAATGTCTAGTCTTCTCATCTCTCGTTCTTAATGAGCCAGCACCCGCTAAAAGTGGTGCCCTATCCCGATACTACCCAAGAGGGTCGTATCATATGGTGCTTTCATTGAGAGCCCACAACTCGTTGAGGGTTTTTTTTATCTAAGGTTAAAAAAAACTATTCATTGAGCGAAGTTACTGGTCACCGAAAGTCAATGTTCATCTCGACGGGGTTACTGCTCACCACGCGGAGTACTGTTTATCCACGAAAAAAATTATTTTTTATTTTTTGAGTTATTGCTCATGGAAACGGGTGGCAGCGATCGGGTCACGAAAGATGCTCTATCTAGGGTCTTGTAAATGGGTACCGTAGTCGAATATCAAGGTGAGTTTAAAGATTTTATAAGTCGTGTAACGGGTATATCTAAAAATTTACTTGCCTTGGTTTATATATCTGGACTTAAGTTGAAGTTATAGGTCAAACTGTTGAGATCGTACTCGAAGCCTACGACTTTTAGCGAAGCCTTTTACTTAGCCCGTATCGTCGAGAACGGTTTGGAGGAAACTACCATCCGTGAAGATGAAAGGGCTACCATAGTCGTTGCCAAACCAAACGACCTAAATGTAGTAGTACATGTTCAAGAGCGTGAGGAATCAACTCTCTATAAGCCGAATAAGGTGGAAGCTACAAAAAGCGGTGGGCCGGTTGTTACATCTAAAGATCATGAGCATCAAGATGAAGCGCAACCTTTTAAAGTCACATTAGCTGCTAGGACTTCTGACCAAATGGGCAGTTATGGCATGAGTAAGACAACACGTGGTCCA
This sequence comes from Glebionis coronaria, assembly GCA_025667525.1. Taxonomy (NCBI): domain Eukaryota; kingdom Viridiplantae; phylum Streptophyta; class Magnoliopsida; order Asterales; family Asteraceae; genus Glebionis; species Glebionis coronaria. The sequence continues at coordinate 555,888,130 of CM046875.1, read as the reverse complement.
ACATGCAAAAAAATGAAAATGACGAGGACAATAGTAATAGAACGGTTTGCTTAAGGAGAAAAACTGTTACCTATTTATCTTGCTAGCGTAACCAAAGTTTAGGATATGTTTCAAAATTTGGGATCCTAGCATCAAGAGGGTTTTTCAAGATGTCACCTTGAGAGAAAGGTGGATTCGAAGAAGTGGGGAATGATATGCCTGAGTTTCAGATGAGGGCGGGCCAAACATGGGCCATTACTATCTATCTTGTGTTTTAGGGTTTCATTGTTAGGTTTATAAATACCGTGTCACTGTTATCAATATAATCAATCAAGTTAATCAATAAACAAATGTCTAGTCTTCTCATCTCTCTATCTTAAGGAGTCACCACCCGCTAAAATTAGTGCCATATCCCGATACTACCCGAGAGAGTCGTATCAAAGTAAAAGTTACTATGCATTAAATAAACATAATAATTTTTAAATTAACATATACAAATAAACTTAAAGCACATGTATTAAACTATATTATTAGTATATAACATAAAGCTTATTTAAAAGAACTCATGCATATACCTTATTTTATGTTTTTTACAAATGAGTATTAAATATTTTACATCTACTACCTATATAAAAGAGGGTTTTGAAAAATTTGATCTTAGCCCAAAAATCTAAAAAAATGACACCTGTATATTCATGAATAATCAACGATCCATATCAATTCTCCCACCACAGCATTAAATGAAAACAAAAAGCAATCGAACAAAACCCATCACGCCTTTTCCCCAAATCGTAACCTCACGTGAACCCTATCAAACCGACCCATTTAATCATTTTCTCATTAATTATTTTTGTCACAATGAACCTTAAATCAAGCCACCAATTAGTATTACGATTGAAGAATTCATTTCAAGAATCAAACCCTGGAACATTAGATTGAAGATGGGCTAAACAATTAGGATTGTTTGAGATGCATACTAATGATTTCATTATCAGGTTATTTTTAATTTTTACGATTTTAAGGTACAATCAATTTTATTCTTATTGTTTGAACTATGAGTGATTATCAATTAATTCAATTTTATAAAAGAAGCTGTTAGAATTTTTATGAATTATCATTCATTAAAAAGTAAAAGGCATCGTGATTTTAGTTTGAGTTTTAAAAATCAAACCCTTACCTGATTTGAAATGGAATATGCATATAAAGATATTTTATTGATTTTATCTGTTTTTGGTGATTATTGTAGTGTAATAGTTTGGATATGAAATGTGTGGTTCTTAATTGTATGTAGGATGTCAATGCTAAATCGTCATGAGTTGTTTTTTGTGATTACAAGTAGGACATGAATTTCACTTGGATTGAATTAACGCATCATTTTAGTCAATCTGTTTAGTTGTTGAAATGCTACTCAATATTTACTATTTAATTATGTTCAGATTATGATTTCTTTGGGTTGTCATTCAGTAGCTACTATGCACATATACTAGCTTAAAAATGTAGGAGTGTTCTTTAATGAATTAAGTGAGTTTGATTTCATACATATTGATTACACATGTTGTTCTATCTCAAATTAAAACTAATTTAACCAGATTTTGTTGTCTCTCAGATGTGATGAATATTCAGAAGAGGTTTCAATGGTATAAGTGAAAGCACACTTGAGGAAAGAGATACGTCTATAGTAAAAGTCAAGGTCAGGGAATGATTATGATCATTTGGTGACTTTGAACAATGATTAAGGTGATACCAGTATCAATGCCAATATGGTTAAGGTTCGTATCTTTGAACCTTCTTTTCCTTTCAACCGACTATATGATTCCGCCCATTTTAATTTGTTGTGGCGGAATGGGCCGCGTCAGGTAATGGTCATCAAAATGAGCTATTCTGATTAATTTACCAACTTAAGCTAATAAGCTTGGAAACTTGAAAAAGTCTTTTAATTGCGGAATCACTTTTTCATTATTTTAATATTGAGAAAAATATTTGTTGTATTTTAGTTTATGAAGAAGCAGTTCGCTGATATGAAAATGGTTGTTTGGAATTGCTTATTTAAAGTGCATTATGACTTTTTATCAATGTTGCATATATAGCAACAAACAGATAGAGAGTAAGATCAGATACTACATTAATTGTTTTCTCTACTGGTGTGTTTTTAATTCCAATTTGAAACTAAATAATGTGCATAAAAAGGTGACAGTGGACTTTTAAGTATCTGTGTTCTGATGAATGAAAAAAATAGTAAAGTTTATAGTAAATTCTTTTAATGCCTTAAGTATGACGCGCTTTTGAAGCCATGGTCTTTACCCTTTAGTGATAGTATTTCCTTATATTGCACATCAAAAGTGAAGTACAAACACTGTATTTGGAGCATGAATTTCACCTTATTCTAAGTGATTATTTGATTCCTGAGAACTCCTTTTTTCATTCAAATTTTAGTTATGTCTTGTGCTAATACGAAGTGACATTTTTAAACACGCTTACTTATGAATAGTCAGATAAAAATAGTTGAGATAGAACAGGTTAAATGAGATAAGAGTCCAAAGTCAATATTTATTCATAGCACGAACTGAATCGTTTTCTTTTAAACTTTTTGACCATTTTCAATTAAAAAAATTGTAATGATCACCAACATATTAATTGGTTATATGCTTTTATAAAGTGGACAGTAAAGCCGTTGAGAGTTAAACCCGACCAAGACCAGTTTTGACCTGTACAAACGTGAATGTATTTAAATTAAACCCATGTTCATTTTTGTTTTCTATTCCACTTCAGTGCGTAAGGCTAAAACTTATAGTCAGCATGGAGGAGGGCGTTGTGGTAGAGAGAGATGTCTCTATTGAGGTTAGTTTTTTTTAAATATAGACTTTGTATACTTTTATGATGAGGCGTGTTTGGCATTGCATTTTTTATTTTAATAATATGGTATAGAATAAGTAGAATCATTGATAGTAATAAAAAGAGCGCCTAAACCAGCTACGACCCCTCCATCCATTTAAACTAAGGTTGTTGTAGTATAATTCATAATTGTTTGCCTTAGCATGAGCCTTTCGAAAGTATTCATGAATAACTTTGAAAGTCGAGCATATTTTTAAATTAAAATACACTTTTGAAATGAAGTACAAGATTAAAAAAAATCTTATACTACTGCTTGCAAATGGCACTGAAAATAATTATTGAGAATCCCACATTCAGCACTTGATCAGTAAGTTGAATGATAAGTTAATTGTATTTTGTTTTAATTGTCTTATGTTTTTGTTGTTGTACATTTCTATAATTGAGAAATAAGCTTTTTGAAATTTCATTGTAAAAAAAACTAGCTTGCATATGAACTAATTAGGTGTGTTTGAAATGGCAACCTTATAAAATAAGATTAGGATAACCGAAAAAAGAACTCCTGACTATTTGACCTAAACTAACTGGCACGTCTGCACCACTAATACATAAAACACATGAGCACATGAGCTGATTTAGTATGCTTTAATAGATTTATCCCAATCGTACTAAGCTTATTTCATCTTCAGTATGTGAAATGTTGAATAACTACATTGCAGGATGTGAAAAGTTGAATAACTACATTGCCGAACTTTAGTATCCTTCAGTTCGTAACCATCAAACAGAACAAAAGAAGACCAAGATACAACCAAGCAACAGCTAACTACATTGTAGAAATTCATTATCAAAGCAAGCATGTACATTCCTTAGTATAAATATAAAATTCTCAATAGATCTTTTATGTTTCAGTAAAAAAACCACGTGGCTAAATATATAATTTTATTCTTTAGCTTTGAACTGGGTTGAATCATGTGTATGCAATTGAATTTTTGTGTTTGTTTTTTGATGCAAAAAACTGAAAAACATAAGCTTAGTTGAACTACTACGAAGTTATGTGACTAATAGGAAATCTTGTGGACAACTAAAACACTATCAAACAACTATCAAAATGCAAATGTTTCTTTAAACAAAACTAGCCGCCCAACGGGCGGGCCTTGAAGCTAGTAAATGTATATAACAAGATGTAAACTTATGCTTCGTTGCGGGATGTGAGACCAAAGTTAAGGGCAGACTAAACTTTATAATGAAACAATAACTCGAGAGATTATTTTTGTAAATTGTTTTTGAAATTTTACGTAAAAAATTTAGGTTAGTGTTCTGATGGGGCAAAACTTGAATGTATACCTCTATTTTAGCATATATTTAATAAATTAATCTCAGCGCTTTATTTCTTTTTATTTATCAACTTTCATTATTTTTAAAAAATTAAATATCTCACAAATCGTTAATTGTTACGCAAAATAAAACATATTATCGCTACGAGAATTAAATTATCTTTTTAACGAGGGGCACTTGTATATACCCTTTGCATTTGGTGGGCTTGGTGTTTATTCTGAAGGTGATGTTTTGAACTATGCATTTCTTGCGTCTAGACTTCAGTCTGCTAACTTGCAACCTGTGTTGCTTCGACATTCTGATATTGTTACCTATGGGCATGCCTTTGATGACGTGTTGAGTACTTTTAATTCAGAAATGAAGATTGATCTTTTGAGTAATCTAAGTGAGATCGTTCCCCTTAAACGTATGAAGAAATTGGCAGATATATATTTCACACATGTTACTCAAATGGCTGAATCTACTTTTTCCTTATCTACTCGACAGATGGCTTTATGGAAGTCTCAGATGGAGTACCATACTTCCGATGTGCTTAGGGTGGTTCCGATTTCTGGTCTGGGACATACTATGAACCTAGGACTTACGGATGTGTATTATGCTATCGGTTAGGTGTTACCTTATTTTCTGTTCCAAAGCCGTGCTCAGTAATAAGTGTGAAAACACTTATCCTTTTACCACTTATTTCTAATAAAAACGAGACCAAAACGTGTATTTTATGTCGTAAAAGTTGGAATTATGCGTGGTTTGTGTTTTTATTGTGTTTTAGGACCAAAAGATGAAAAGGAAGAAAACACGGGCTTTCACGGGCTTTTATCGAAGAAAAAGACAAAAGACGAAGTCAAAAGATCAAAAGTGCAAGAAGAACGGAAGTCAAAGGCCTATTCTGAAGATTTATCGAAGAAAAGTCTAAAGACGGAAGTTTAACAAAGTCGAAGAACCAAGTCTACTAAAAGAAGAAAATTAGAAGACGGGTTCATTTTATCATTCGACTAATCCCGAGACAAAGTCGAGAAAGACGAGTTAATTAAAAAGACGAGAAGACAAGAGAAAAGAAGGAAGAAACAACACACCCCCTCCTCCTATAAATACCCTCCTAATGGTTCATTAGGAGGTGTTAGTTGTTAGTTTTATTTTTAGTTTTTAATAGGTAATTAGGAGTTACTTTCTCTCTCTATCTTTTCTTAATCTTTCATTTCAAATCTTGTATTTTGGATCTTAATCTTCTTAATTAATTCAAGCTTATTATAAATTCTCATTCTTCTTTTCTTAATCTTGTTGTTGATTGATTAATTATGTAGGTTGTTTAATCTTGTTGATTTGTTGATTGATTTGCTTATTAGATTGTGCTTATTGATTTGGTGTGTTTGATGTTTTAGCTTATTGTTCTTATTGATTAATTAGTGTTTAGTTTGTTTTTAATTAAGTGGATTTAGTTGATTTAATCTTTTAAAAGTTGATTTTAAATATTTTTATTATTTTGTGTTTTTATAGTTTTTAATTCGTGGCTTATTTAGTTTTTCTTAAAATCAATTTGGTTAAAGTTTTGGTCAAGTGCTTATTTGGTTTGCTTAATTTTGGCTTAATTCGTTGATCTGTTACTGTACTGTCCTTGTTCTTATATCTTCGGAAAAGGGTTTTGTATTCCGAAGATATACAATTATTCCAAAGATACCATTTATCCGAATTTATCATCTTTATCCGAAAATCAGCTTTATCCGAAATTATTCCCTTATTCCGAAATTTCTGGTTATTCTGAAAACGAGCCCTTATTCCGAAAGTTGGCATTTTTCCGATAACAGTAGGTTTATCCGAATTCACTGGTTATTCCGAAAAAATCTATTTTATCCGAATTGAAGTGTTTTTCCGAAATTCCTTGTTTATTCCGAAAATTGTAGATTTATCCGAAAATAGCCTTTTATCCGAATTTAGTCACTTTATCCGAAATTTGGCATTTTTCCGAAAATTCATTGTTTATCCGAAAACCTTGCGATATTCCGAAAATAGCACTTTATCCGAATTAGGGCATTTATTCCGAAAAAAGGGTATTATTCAGAAAAAGGGATGTTTATCCGAAGATGTAGTTAATTCTGAATTTATTGATTTTCCGAAGAAAGCCCCTTTTATCCGAAGATCCAATTTATTCAGAAAATCAAGGTTAGGTTTCTCGTTTATCTTTATATATTTAGTTTTTAATTTACTAGTAGAAATAGATAACCAAAAGCTCTCCCTTTTAGTGACCAACATCAATAATTCCACCCTAAACCGTGATCAATTCGAATAGACACCGAAAACTGTTGATGCAAAAGTTGGTTGATCCTTGCTAGACCCGAATTAGGCTTAATTCGGGTTGGCTGGGCTCCGGATCCTGCACCAAGTGAATCGTTTGGTTGGGATCCTGCACACTAAACAGCACGCGTTAGGCTTACCGTGGGAATGTTTCCCACGATTAGACTCCGGCGTGAGAGTAAGTAATCGGTTTAAGGTTTGTATGAGTTTAGAGTATAAGTCGTAATACCTTTGTGGAACCCTTGGGGGTTCCTTTTATAGGCAGTGAAACCCTAGTGGGCTTTCACTGATCCTTCGGCCCCAAGGAAGAGATAAGCACCAGAATTAGAATGATTGTTATCTTCTAATTCTGGTAGTGAATATCCTCTCCTATTGGGATTAAGATATTCCTAGACAGAATATTATTCTGTCTAACCCTATGTCGGCCGTGTCGGCCGTACCGGGCCGTGGGCCGCACACATGCGTGCGGTTACTGTTCATCCAAGCCCGTAAGCCTGACTGACATTATTTCACCCATCTGTGATGGGCCGGATACGGGTAGTACCCATGGGCCGGGTCTATGACCCGGCTGGGGACTATACGTCATCATGTCCCCCCAGTCTAGTTGTTACAACCGTAGGTGGAACCTCTAGACTACAAAGATGCTCCCCGGACGTACCAAGGAAACCATAGCAAAGGACAAATTGTCCAAGAATTTATGTTGGCCGCACGTGGCAACCTGGCTTGAGAAGTTATCTTATCACTACTTCAGCCGCACATAGCAACCGAGACAAATTAAATATATCATTAAATGTCAAGTCTTACGTAAGAGCCGCATAACCCGACATGAACAACTGTTCATCTGACTTGTTTGACTGACAAAAGTGCAAACCGTCAGAACCTCGAGCAGTACAAACGTGTGAGTCAGAAGAAACCCTTGGGTCCCACCTGACGTTTCACTTGCCACTTGCCCCCTAGCCACACGATTAAGAATAGTGGCAGACACGTGTCACACATCCAACAGGTTGTGACCCATGAGGCAACCCTATAAATAAGCCACCCCCACGGCTGTGTGAAACACACAGTTTACAACCTCCATTTCTGCCATTAAAGCTTTCCTCTTAGCTTGAACCAAATACGCACGGATCCCTTCACACGCAGGTTAGAACACCACGTCCTTACACTCTTTTTTAGTAATGGCTCATAGAAACAGCCCTACCATTGGATCCGTGCTAAATATCATGACCCAAGACCAATTAAACCATTTTTGTACAAATTACTTCATTCCTACCAACCTACACCCCTCACTTCCTGGAGCCGGAGACCTCATAACTGAGGCTCCAGCGGGTAAAATAGGCCTGTATACTCGCCTTTTTGATGCGGCTAATTACCGCATCCCTTTCATCCACTTTCTCGTAGATCTGCTAGGATATTATGATGTACACATTAGTCAGCTCCACTGCATAGGCGCCTGTAAGATTAGCCAATTCGAGATTCTTTGCCGTGCTAGGAGAATCCCCCCAACCGTAGAGTTATTTAGGTTGTTTTATACCCCCAACTTAGTGAACGGTTGGGTATCTTTCAAGAAACGAGCCTCCAACAGTCCCCAATCACACAACAAACCAATGGATTCACTGAAAAATTGGTATGATCACTACTTTTTCATTGACACAGTGGTATGGCCGGGTGATTATGTCATTAGAACTAGGATTCCGCACGACCCCAAGCCGCACACAAGTACATACAATCCTCGTCACTCCCAAGATTTAGATCTAAATAGGACTGGATTCCACAGAAACCTACCCGAATCATTCCTATGCTTGCTAGGAATTAGCCGCAATTACTTTGGTCCTTCCAATAGGTATCCCGTTTTTTGGAGAAGGCAGGGTGAAGGTAGGCTAATCATCCGTACGCCAAAAAGAATGTACATGTATTTGAGTAATAACTAACATATGTTGTTTTGTGCTGGACAGAAATGAACTTTTTTGGACTGCTGCGCCAGGGCGATCCAAGGCTTGTGCCGGAAGGTCTCCGTCCTCTCCGTGAAAATGAACAACCCCTTCTCAAGCACACCCGACCCGTGACGGTTGCTTTAGAAGCCGTGCCTGATCCCATTCTGACGAGGAGCATGGAGACAACGGCGATGGTGACAATCAGATGAATAAAGGAGGGGCCGGGCCCTCCTCACCCCATAGGGAACAACAGGGGGACAATATTGAACGAACCACCTCCAGCATTCGCCGACTGATGGGCGATGATGATGATGAAGTGCAACAACATGTCAACCTGGAAGAAGAGGAGGAAGAGGAAGCCGAGGAGGAGATTGATGAACTAATAGCGCAGCCCGTCGCCAAGCGTACCCAGAAAAGAGGCAACCATGCGAGAGGGACTGCCTCGGTCGAGATTGGCGAACACAATGCTCCCGCCAAGAGACTTCGAGAAGACCACCCCTTGTATCAATCTGTCGGGAGTGCTACCCAGGGTTCCGAGGCTAACCGGGCCGCTCATGTCGATCCCGTCACTCAAATTGCCCCAACCGCCTCCGAAGTAGCAAGAAGCAATATGTAAGAACCCATCTTAATATGTAAGAATGACAAGTTTTCTTGTAAGCAATACTTAAGATATTTCGTAATACTTGTTTCGCAGGGACAACCAGGCTGGTGCCGCGCCTCCTTCTGACACCCAAGTGGATAAGGGGAAAGGAAAAGCAATGGAAGAAAACCCCGCGGCCCCCACAAGGTCCGGCCCAGTATTTGAAGACGGTTCACCCATAGCCTCTCAAGACTTCCCCACGTCCGGCGCCCCTCAACCTTTCAACCCAGTATGGAATATTACTACGGCGTCACGACTAAGGAACGCTGATGAGTGCCGGGAGTATCTCAACAACTGTATACCACCGGGCTTGGTGCAAGAGGTAAACTCGCTCAGTCATGCAGACTTGGCAGATGAGTACAATGGTACTCTGGTACACCAAATGGCGATGGGAACCTCGATGAGGGTTAGGTTTGAAGCCGCGCTCGGGCATGTTGACTCTCTCAAGAGGAAAGTTGGACGGAGGGAGAAAATGATTGAAGAGAATGAGGCTCAGATTGCTGACCTCCAATCCCAATTGGTCAATGCCGAGGCGACCATTAAAAAACAATCAGCCCGCATGAGTGAATACGACCAGCAAGTATCCAACCTTGAGTCTCAACTAGATGCTGCAACCACCAAGGTACATATCCGTGCCGCGCCACCCATATTTAAAAAATGAATGTGCTAACACGTTTTTTCCTTATAGGTAACCACGGCGGAAGCTTCTGCCCACTCATACTCCAGCCAAGTAGAAGTGCTTAACCAGAAACTAGAGGACGCGCACCTGGCCGTCCAAAACATGGAAAAACTACAAAAAGACCTTGCTGATGAGAGGGCAGTCATCCACGAACTGAAAGAGGCATTTGCCCAAAAAGAGTTGATGATTGATGCCCTTACTGCCGAGCGTGACCATGTATTATGCCCCCAACTGCTAACAGCCATTGCCGGCCGTAGGTGGATGGTTGGGCACGGAGCACGCCTGGCCGTCACGAAGGTATTAGAGGCCCCGGAATTTGTGCAACAATTCGCGAACCTTGTGTCTGATGGCATTGACCATGGACGGCACGAGGGAATGGTTGAGGCCGCTGAGTTGATCACGAAGGGAGAGGATGTCGCCAATCATGCCTTCTTTAAGCCTGAAGCTGCTAGCAAGATGACTGCCTCTATGGCCGCAATGCGAGATCTGCACTACCCCTTCCTGGACGAACTGGAGGCCACCAAAGATGCGTCAAATATGGAAATCATGGCACGGCTCAGTCCTAATCCGTCCGCTCATGATGCCTTCACTCCATCCCCCAGCCATCTGGCCCTTCCCATATACGAGGACGTAACTAGGGTCGTGCTTGACGAAGAACCCTTAGGTGTGGTGCTGGAAAGAACTGCGGCTCAAGCCCAGAAGCGGGGAGAAAGTGATGAATGGTTGTCGTGTCTGATCGAAAAGCAAGCAGAAATGGGTAAGTTTCTCCCCTCTATTTAGGATGCTCCTTCTTCATGATCCCTTTCAGACACTTTTGTTTTGTAATCTATGAATATGTATTGTTTCTATTCGTCCGTGCATGTACACGGCTAACAATATTTGTGTTTTGTATATAAGTCCGTGAGTAACCACGGCAATTTTGATATTTTTGGAAACCTGTGTATTTTTACTTGTGTTAAAATATTGTAGCCCAATACTGCATGACATATCACGTCTTACACACAAGGAAAGAAAATACATACAAGTCTATAATTTACTAGACATGCGACGTGCGTCTTTGCTATGCGGAGCACCGTGTGACTATAGCATATGAAACTTACCCCAACGTCTTGTGAGTAAGGTGTCTAGTAAGGATACATGATCCGTGCGGCTGGGGTTGCATCCCTCTTACGCGGCAAGTTGAATTAGTAGGTTCACTTAATCCTCTTACCCCGCCTGGAGGCGTATAGTACATGTACGGTAATTTGAAAGAATGCATATGAATAAAACATGACATATTATAATACAAATAAAATTCATACGACTAACAAAGAATCTAACAAAGAAAGGAAAATGATTTGCACGAAACAGGCCGTGGAGCTAGCTAGGCACCACGGCATTTTATTAGAACGTTTACACTTTTGTTTGAATAATGACGACAAGTCCTAAAAACAAGAAAGGAAACTAAACAAACATAAGAAAAACAAACAAAACAAATAACCCGCATGGTTCTTTATTAAGACCGCTTATAGCGAAGTACCCATGCGGAAGCCGTAGCATTCAAAGATATCACCTTTTGAGATTGGTGATGTTCCATGTGCGCTCTAGGTCGCGGCCATCCATGTCACGTAACTTGTACGCGCCTCGTCCCAAGGTTTCAGTGACTTCATACGGTCCTTCCCATTTAGGGCCCAGTTTTCCTGTATTCTCCACTCGACTCGCTTCGTTAGCACGATAGACGTAGTCTCCCGGTCGAAAAGAAACACCCTTGACCTTGGCGTCATAATAAGCCTTCATCTTAGCCTTAGACTTAGCCTCATTGATGGCTGCTATTTCCCTTTTTCTTCCAACAGATCTAGGTTGATTCGCAGTTGTTCATCGTTTGTGACGACATTAACCTCCGCCGTGCGGATGGTAGGCATCCCTATTTCTGCTGGTATAACGGCTTCAGTGCCGTAAGCCAATGCAAATGGAGTATCTCCGTTGGCTGTTTTGATCATAGTTCTATGCGCCCATATCACATGTGATAACTCATCTACCCATTTGCCACTTCGTTCATCCAGACGCGCCTTGATGCCATTCCCCAAGCTTCTATTTGCTCGTTCGACGAGGCCGTTTGTTTGTGAATGTTTAACAGATGCGAAGCGCCGTTTGATGTTCAATGATGCGCACCAATCTTTGAACGGGTTGTCCGTGAACTGCTTGCCGTTGTCCGAGATGATTTCTCCTGGTAGACCAAAACGGCATACAATGTGTTCCCACACAAACTTCTTGACCTGCTTACTTGTGATAGACTTGACTGCCTTGGCTTCTATCCATCGTGTGAAGTAGTACATTGCAACAATCAAGAATTTAACCCCCCCCCCCCCCCCCCCGCAGCTACAGAAAATGGTCCTGCAATGTCAATTCCCCACTTATAAAATGGCCATGGGGACGTGATAGGTGTAAGCTCCTGCTGCGGGTGCCGCGGTACCGGCCTATGCACTTGGCAATCATTGCACTTGCGAATCATGTCGCGCGTGTCTCTGTGCATGGTGGGCCAATAATAACCTGTTCGTAAGGCTCTAGCTACCACGGATCGTGGGCCTGCATGCATGCCGCACAACCCTTCATGTATGTCACTGATGACGTAAGCCGCCTGGCGTGGTCCAACACACCGTAGCCACGGCTGCAAGAAAGAGCGCTTGTAAAGGATGCCTTCTCGGAGTTCAAAATGTTGTGACTTCCTTTTAATGCGTCTTGCTGCTTTTTCCTCGTCTGGAAGGGTTTCATTAGTCAAATAGTTGATGATTGGGGTCATCCACGTAGGTCCCTCCTCCTCAACTATAGCGGCTACCTCCCCTTCCGTGATAGATTTCTCCTTGAGTATTTCCACCAAAACCTGTTTAGACAAGTGGGCGAAGCTCGTGGATGCGATCTTGCTAAGAGCGTCCGCTTTCTTGTTCTCGCCCCTTGGCACTTGCTTGATGGAAAACTTACTGAAAGTCGCGATTAACGACTTGACTTTTTCCAAGTACCTGACCATGTTGTCCTCCTTAGCCACATACCCACCTAGAATATGGTTCGCGACAAGCCGTGAGTCTATGTAGGCCTCAAGGTTGCGGACTCCCATTCTAGCGGCGATTTATAAACCCACAATTAATGCTTCATATTCCGCTTCGTTGTTGGTGGCCGTGAACTCAATACGGAGGGCGTATGTGAATTCCATTCCTTCTGGATTCGTGAGGATGAGACCTGCCCCGGACCCGTCTGTACATGAGGATCCGTCCGTGAATAGCACCCAAGGTTCCGTTGGGATCTCGTCTTGCTTAATAATTGGTTCTCCTCATCCGGCTTCTCGATCAGGAAATCTGCCAAGATCTGGCCTTTAACAGCCGTCCTTGGTCTGTAGGATATATTATGCCCCCAATAGGATGCTTCATTTCTCTAGCCTCCCTGCCACGTCCGGTCTAGAAATAACCTGCTTGATTGGCTGATCCGTAATCACCACAATTGGGTGCGCCTGAAAGTACCGGCGCAACCGCTTTGTAGCAAATACTAGTGCTAACACCAATTTTTCCATGGAGGAATAATTCAACTCCGCCCCTTGTAGTGTTCTACTTATAAAGTAAACCGGAGTTTGTATTGTATCTCTATCCGTCATAAGTACCGCGCTTATTGCGCCATGAGTAGCTGAGAGATATATAATAAGTTCCTCCTTTGGCCGGGGAGCGACTAGCATAGGGAGAGATGCGAGATGCTGCTTGAGTTGGCCGAAAGCTTCCTCGGCTTCCTTCGTCCAGCGGAAGTCTCCCTTTCTAATACACTTCTTGAGTGTCTTAAATATAGGTAATGACTTCTCTGCGGATTTAGATAGGAATCTATTCAGCCCGGCTAATTTCCCATTCAGGGACTGCACCTCCTTTCGTGTCTGAGGGGACGGTAATCGTATCACTGCATCCGTCTTCTCTGGGCAAGGTTTGATGCCATTTGGGTCAATCAAATATCCCAGGAACATTCCCTCAGTTGCTCCAAACGTACATTTCTTTGGATTTAACTTCATGTTAATCCTTCTTAGCGTGTCGAATGTCTCTTGGAAATCCCGGAGAAGTGCCTCCTCCGTGTGACTTTTTATCACCAAGTCATCAACATACACTTCCAGGTTGCGTCCTATTTGTGATTCAAATGCTTTATCCACCAACCGCTGATATGTAGCGCCGACGTTCTTCAATCCAAACGGCATTTTCGTATAGCAATATACGCCCTGGCTGGTGTGGAACGCCGTTTTTTCTGCATCCTCCTCCGCCATCTGGATTTGGTGATACCGTTTATATGCATCCAAGAAGCATTTGAAAGGATATCCACACAAGGACTCCACCTTCCAGTCGATTTCTGGTAACGGGTAACAGTCCTGTGGGCAGGCCTTGTTTAGATCCATGAAATCCACACACATGCGCCAACTTCCGTCATGTTTCTTGACCATGACCGGGTTAGATAACCACTCGTGGTAGTATACCTCGCGCATGATGCCTGCGTCCACTAGTTTCCGTACCTCCTCCAGTATCACTTGGCTGCGTTCGGGCGCTTGGCCGCGCTTCTTTTGCTTAACGGGTTGGTACCCTTGGCGGATCTGGAGCTTATGTTCTGCTATCGCGCGTGGCACGCCTGTCATATGCTTTGGCTCCCATGCAAATATATCTAGGTTTGCACTCAGGAGAGAGCACATGGCCCTTTTGCCGTTATCCGAGAGCGCCCCTCCTATGGATACCTCCTGTTCCGGGTAGTCAGGGTGAATTGCTACCTTCCAATTGGGAGGTGGTGATCCATCCTTGGATGGGACAGGTGGAGCCGGTGTTGTCACGGTATGACACTCAGATGTTGGTATGACTGTGTTGTAAATAGTAACGATTCCCCCCTCAACGGGGAATTTGATCATTCCGTGTGCCGTAGAGGGTACTGCCCGGATAGCCAAGATGCCTGGTCTCCTATGATCCCATTATACGGAGAGTGTGAACGTATCACCATGAAGTTCATCCATGTCGTAGTGGAATGTTCCTCATTCCCAATGGTGACAAGCAAACGCAATTGCCCTATTGGCCAGATAGTGTCTCCACTAAAGCCAGTAAGCGGCGACGTGGCCGGTACTAATTGGCTTCTTATTTCAGGGCATAACTGCACAAAACAGTGTTCATACAGTACCTCCGCTGACGATCCTCCATCCACATACATGCGACGAACATTGTGTGTTCCAATGCTTATCTCAATAGTGAGAGGCGCATCAATCACATCGCTTGCTGTGATGGGAGGGAATGAGATTTCTCAGCCGCGTGAAAATTTTTGGCCAACTTTCTGCCTCGTGCGGCGCTGTCTGGATTGGATCATGTATATGGTCGAAGGCTTGTCCTTTTGTGGATCCTTCTTATCATACTTCTTGTTGTTGTCTTTTCCGTCCTTCCAATTCTTAACTAGGTGCTTGAGTTTGCCTGATTTGATCAGCGACTCAATATGCTTCTTGAGCTGGATACACTCCTCCGTGCCGTGTCCTTTGTCATTATGGAACTCGCAGAAGCGACTTCCTTGCCGACGTTCCGGGGGAGTGGTCATTGGGGGAGGCCTTGGAAAGTTCGCCCATTCAGTCAGCAAGATCTCCCGGTAGGACATCTTTAGGGGGGTGAACTTATCGTCCGACCGTCCGCCTTTGCTTTGGCTCTTATAGTCTGAGCCCTTGTTATTGTTCTGGTTACCTTGACCGCCCGACTGTCTCCGGGACTGGTCATTTGACCGGTACCCATTCCCTCGGGATGGGTAGGCCGCGGCAACAGCTGTTTCTCCCTCTATGAAATTTCTGACCCTTTCCATGAGGTCATCATATCTCTCTGGACGCTTGTCGTTGAGACGCCTGATCAGTTCTCTGTCTGTTATGGCGTGCATGTAGTCAGAGATTTTCAGGAGCTCTGGCATGGTTCTTGTGCGTGTGCACTCATCATTGAAGCGCTCAGTGAAGGCTTCTGTGGACTCCCCCGGCCGTTGCTTGATGGTTGCCAATGAGACCGGATCCCTATTATACTTCTTCCTTTGAGTTTATTCTCAAACGCAGTGCGTAGTTCCGTGAAACTATCAATGCTCCGTGGGGGGAGTGCCTCGAACCAGTCACGGGCGTTTCCAATTCAGGTCGAATTGAACATTTGGCACCATATGGGCATGGGCCATCGCTCAATTTTAGCCTGCGTATCAAATATTTTGAGGTGATCCACAGGATCACCGGACCCATCATAAGTCTTGATACACGCCGGCATGCGATGTTTGGTGTCCTCAGAATAGTTCCGTATGCGGAGGGTGAACGGGTCTTCCCTGGGATCCGCCCATGGCCGGGTGAGCCTAGGGTCATCCCATGGTTCACACCATGGACGCGAGAGATCCTCTGCCTCCGTATCTCGATAGTAAGGGCCACCATAATACTCCTCATTGTTTGGTGGTGGAGGTGTGCGCCTAGGACGGCGGCGTTTAGGCGGATGGTCATCTGAGTCCTCCCCAGACGGATCTGGGGACGGTGGTGGTGCCCCATCTTTTGAATAGGGACCACTTTTTTGAGACGAACCATGAGATTTTCTCCCATTGTTCATTCTGTCCCACACACTCGGGCGGCGTGCGGTTCTAGCCAGCTCTCGATCTGGCCGTTCGGGTGAACCATCCGACCTTTCTCCTTCTCGTGATTGCACTAGTTCCTGTACAAGGCGATCCCCTATGCGTTCAAACACATTCCGGGGTTGAGGAATTTCCTCAAAGGTGCCTTGTTCCTGAGGTCGAGCTCTCCTTTTTCTCTGAATTTGGGAGGAAGTGATTGGTCCGGAGTCGCCAAAGTTGAGTCTGGATTGGAGGTTCCTTCCCAGATTCAACCTTGATGCGATTCCCGGGACGATCCTCTCGAAGTTCTGCGTGAGAACTCGAGTAAGATCCTCCTCGCTGAGTGGTAGAGCCTCTACCTCTTCCTCTACCGATGGTCTGCGCGGCTCCTTGTTAGGAGGGTTAGGCGCACTCCCTGGGTCCGGATTGTCCAGGGTTGAGGTAGGTGGGGGCGTTGTGGAGATCGTGCTCGTTACCCCCAAGGGTTGGAAGCCGCTACGGTTGCCTGATCCGCCTGCAAGGCGGCTAGGTGATTGGGTGGGGATGAGTATCCCTTCCCCCTGGGACTTCCGGTTTCCAGGATTCACATTCCTGGGATTGGCTTGCTGACGCCCTTTCGTCATTGGAATTTGAGATGAGATTTTGTTCTAGCTTAGTGTTATGGGTCCCACGGATGGCGCCAACTTGTTGATGTAAAAGTTGGTTGATCCTTGCTAGACCCGAATTAGGCTTAATTCGGGTTGGCTGGGCTCCGGCTCCTGCACCAAGTGAATCGTTTGGTTGGGATCCTGCACACTAAACAGCACGCGTTAGGCTTACCGTGGGAATGTTTCCCACGATTAGACTCCAGCGTGAGAGTAAGTAATCGGTTTAAGGTTTGTATGAGTTTAGAGTATAAGTCGTAATACCTTTGTGGAACCCTTGGGGGTTCCTTTTATAGGCAGTGAAACCCTAGTGGGCTTTCACTGATCCTTCGGCCCCAAGGAAGAGATAAGCACCAGAATTAGAATGATTGTTATCTTCTAATTCTGGTAGTGAATATCCTCTCCTATTGGGATTAAGATATTCCTAGACAGAATATTATTCTGTCTAACCCTATGTCGGCCGTGTCGGCCGTACCGGGCCGTGGGCCGCACACATGCGTGCGGTTACTGTTCATCCAAGCCCGTAAGCCTGACTGACATTATTTCACCCATCTGTGATGGGCTGGATACGGGTAGTACCCATGGGCCAGGTCCATGACCCGGCTGGGGACTATACGTCATCAAAAACGAACGAGTACACATATGCAAAAGTCATCTATTACTCAGCTTGTTCCAGGGTCTTTATAGGGGATATTTATGGTGATCATGCTATATCGTGTGCTGGTATTGTTGGTATTAAACACCAGCATAACGTTGTAAGAGATACCCTTGTTGACATTTGTGTTCGGTCAGGGATTTCAGTGGGTAAAGAGGTTGATATTGGACTGGGTGGAGGTCGGGACAAACCATTACGCCCAGCTGATATGTTGCTTTACTTGTGGGATAGAGGTACTGATATATGTGTGGATCTCACAGGGTCATCTCCCTTGACGCAATCTGGGATGGTTGATTTTTTTTCAGGTCGTGCAGTAATTGAGGCAGCAAAGCGTAAACGTGTCAAGTACGAGGCTAAGTGCGCGGATATTGGATACGATTTTCTCCCTTTCTCTTTCTCTTCCTTTGGAGAACTTCAGAAGTATGTTGTGAGCTTACTAAAGCGGATCCGAACTTTCTCCATGACTCAAGATCTTGGAGCACGTGTTGCTATTCACATTTTTAATATGATCAGTTTCGCTATAGCTAAAGGAGTGGAAGCCCAGATAGTATCTCGGCTCCCCACTAACTTTTTGTAAATCCTATTATAATAATAAAGTGATGTTGATAATAATAAAATAATAATATTAATAATAATAATAATAATAATAATAATAATAATAATAATGTTACCGTTCAGGGATATCTGTCGGAAAGGAAGTTAATATTGGATTAGATGGAGGACCTGATAAGGCCTTACGTCCGACAGATATTTTGTTTTATTCTTGGGAGGGAGGTAAAGATGTGTGCGTTGATCTGACTGGTTCTTCTCCTTTGACCCGTACGGGGATGAATGACTTTGTTCCCGGCCGAGCTGTGATTGATGCTGCACAACGTAAACGATGCAAGTATTTGGCTAAGTGTGCAGCTCTCGGATATGGGTTTCTTCCTTTCTCCTTTTCTTCTTTAGGCGAGTTACACGAAGATGCAGTTGCGTTGCTGAAGCGGATCCAGAGATTTTCTAAGGCTCAAGACATTGGAGCGCGCGCTGCTGTACATATTTTCCATAGAATAGGTTTTACCATTGCTAAAGGGGTGGGAGCGCAGATAGTATCTCGACTCCCATCCAATTTGTTGTAAATCCCTTTTTGTTTCTAATAAAGTGATGGTTTAATAAAAAAAAAAAAAAAAAAAATAATAATAATAATAATAATAATAATAAAGTTCCCACCAATCTTTTGTAAATCTCTTAAGTTTCTAATAAAGTGATTTTATAATAATAATAATAAATAATAATAATAATAATAATAATAATAAAGTTCCCACCAATCTTTTGTAAATCTCTTTGGATGGGTACTTTGGTGATTTGCAGTTTGGGGTGGGGGTGTCGGGAGGGAGTGAGGCTATTCTTTATGTTGTGAATCATTTTCTTGAGCGATATGGTGATGATGTTGGTTTGTCGATGTTACTTGTGGATTTAAAAATGCTTTCAATTTGGTTGATCAAGAGGTTATGTTGCGAGAGGTTCGTCTTCGTTGTCCCACTATCTCGTCTTGGGTGGAGTTTTGTTATTCTAGTTCGGCAAGGTTGTATTATGGGGAACATGTATTAAGGTCATGTCAGGGGATACAACAGGGTGACCCTCTTGCTCCGTTACTCTTTGCTCTTGTACTTCAACCATTGATATGTAAGATTCGGGACTCCTTCTCTCTTTCTTTACAGGCCTGGTATTTAGATGATGGTACTATTATTGGGGATACTTTGGTTGTGGGGAAACTTTTGGAGTGCATCATGGAGGATGGCCCAGTGTATGGACTGCATCTGAATATTGATAAGACTGAAGTTTTTTGGCCAACCGAGGATCCTCGCAGCAAGTTTATTGGTGTGTTCCCAGATTATATTGCTCGACCTACGCGCGGTGTTAAGTTACTTGGGGGGCCTGCGAGTGTAGATCTTGATTTTTGTAGTCAGCTTGTGTTGAGCGTGCGGTTAAGACTATTGAGCTTATGGATGTTGTGGCCAAAATTAATGACCCTCAATGTGAGTTGCTGCTTCTTCGTTCATGTACCGGTATTTCTAAGTTATATTTTGCTATGCGTACTTGTTCACCTTGTGCTTTCAAGTCTGCCCAAAGTTCTTTTGATTTGGCACTCCGTTCTTCTTTGGAGCGTATCGTTGTTGCTTCTGGACCGGGTTTTGGTGATTGGAAGTGGAGAATTGCTACGTTGCCCTTTTCCTTTGGAGGGTTGGGTGTTTATTCTGCGGGTGATGTATTGCATTATGCTTTTCTTGCTTCTCGGTTACAGTCAGCTGATTTACAGTCTAAGTTACTTCAACACACTGATATTAGATCTTATGGGCTCCAGTTTGATGATGCCTTACGTGTGTTTAACTCGGTTATGGAGATTGATTTTCTAAGTAATCCGAGTGAGGTCGCTGCCCCCAAACTCATGAAGAAAATGGCAGATATATATTTTGCTCGGGTTATTAAGAATGCTGAATCCACTTTCGCTTTATCTGCTCGTCAGTTGGCTTTATGGGCATCTCAGAGGGAGGATCATACGTCTGACTGGCGTAGGACGGTTCCTATCCCCCGATTAGGTCAGACTATGAATGGAGGTCTTATCGATGTGTTTTGTGCTATCGCTTAGGTATTCCCTTGTTCTCGGTTTCGAAGCCCTGTTCAGCTTGTTCGAGAGTATTTGATGGGGATATATTTGGGGATCATGCGGTGTCGTGTGTTGGAATCGTTGGGATTAAGCATCGTCACAATTTGGTACGTGATACTCTTGCTGATATATGTTACCGTTCAGGGATATCTATCGGAAAGGAAGTTAATATTGGATCAGATGGTGGACCTGATAGTGTCTTACGTCCGGCAGATATTTTGTTTTATTCTTGGGAGGGAGGTAAAGATGTATGTGTTGATCTGACTGGTTCTTCTCCTTTGACTCGTATGGAGATGAATGACTTTGTTCCGGGCTGAGCTGTGATTGATGTTGCACAACGTAAACGATGTAAGTATTTGGCTAAGTGTGCAGCTCTCGAATATGGGTTTCTTACTTTCTCCTTTTCTTCTTTAGGGGAGTTACAGGAAGATGCAGTTGCGTTGCTGAAACGGATCCAGAGATTTTCTAAGGCTCAAGACATTGGAGCGCGCGCTGCTGTACATATTTTTCATAAAATAGGTTTTACTATTGCTAAAGGGGTGGGAGCGCAGATAGTATCTCGACTCCCATCCAATTTGTTGTAAATCCCTTTTTGTTTCTAATAAAAGTGATGGTATAATAATAATAATAATAATAATTGTTTGTAAAAAAAATAAAATAATAATAATAATAATAGTAATAATAATAATAATAATAATAAAATGGAGTATCTTCTAGGCGTGCTTTTGATAAGGCATTGAGTGGTTTTAATTCAAAAAGGGAGATTGATATTTTGAGTAATCCAAGTGAGGTCGCTACCCCCAAACTTATGAAGAAATTGGCAGATATATATTTCAGACAGGTTACTCAAGCGGCTGAATCTACTTTTTCCTTATGTACTCGACAAATGGCTTTATGGAAGTCACAAATGGAGGAACATACTTTTGATTGGCTTAGGGTGGTTCTGATTTCTGGTTTGGGACAAACTATGAATAATAAGACTTATCGGTGTGTCTTATGCTATCGGTTGGGTGTTCCCTTATTCTCAGTTTCGAAGCCATGCTCAGCTTGCTCTAGGGTATTTTCGGGGGATATTTTGGAGATCATGTTGTATCGTGTGTTGGTATTCTTGGTATCAAACACCGGCATAACATTGTGCGGGATACCCTTGTCGATATATGTTTTCGGTTTGGGATTCCTGCACGTAAAGAAGTTGATATCGGGCTTAGCGGAGGACGGGACAAACCCTTACGTCCTGCTGATATGTTGCTATACTCATGGGATGGAGGGCTTGATGTATGTGTAGATCTTACAGGTTCATCTCCTTTGATGCAGACTGGGATGGTTGACTTTGCACCGGGGCGTGCGGTGATTGCAGCTGCACAACATAAACGTGTCAAGTATGAGGCTAAGTGTGTAGATATTGGTTATGGTTTTCTCCCCTTCTCATTCTCTTCTTTTGGGGAACTTGAGAAGGATGTTTTAACATTGTTGAAGCGGATCCAAATATTTTTAGTAACTCAAGACACTAGGGCACGTGGTGTTGTTCACATTTTTAGTAGGATTACTTTTGCTATTGCTAAAGGAGTGGGAGCTCAGATAGTATCTCAGCTTTCCACTAACTTTTTGTAAATCTTATTAATTTCTAATGAAGTGATGTTATAAAAAAAATAAATAATAATAGGATAGGCTCAAGACATTGGGACACGCGCTACTGCTCATATTTTTAATAGTGTTAATGCAAAGCAATGCCTAAAAACATTGTTAGTATTAATTAATCTTTCTTAGTTTTGATCACGACAAATTACAAAGACATTTATTATCAAACACAATCATAAAACGAATAGTCTAACAAACACTATTATCCAGGTAATAATCATTACACTAACATATCTTAATCATGCTTAGTGATCATAAAAGTGATTAGCCTTAAAACTCACTTTAGTCAAACATTACAAAAGATTTTTAATAAACTTTATTTTTAAGAAAATGTTTTGTTAAAATGAAAATTCAAATTTGAATATGGCATATTCCAAATTCCATAAGAATATCCTTTGAAGGTTTAAACAGCCTCAAATATTTCAAACTCACTAAAAGACAAAAAGGAGCAGAGTCTACGCCGACGATACCTTAGCACCTACGGCTGTTCCTTATTGATAAGGAACCGCGGACTCCAATAAGAAATCACGGCCAGATATAGCCGTTGGATGTTTTGTCCTATAAATAGTGGATCAAATCTGCATTCTCATCAACCCTTTTTGGACATCTTCTTAAGCCTTCTTTCTCCTTTCTAATCCTAGTCATTTGTAAATGATCACTTAATGTGTTAAGTATGTTTACTCATGATTATCCTCTTGATCTCCTTCTGTACCTTGTCCAAATAGAAGATCACTCACACACTTGTGATGTGATTAAAGATGTAGCATTGATGAAGATCACTTTCTCCTAAAGATCTAGTCATGTTCATCATTTCTTTATTTGTGTCTTGGATAAATCCAATGTATTTGTGAATACTTGGGCTAGTTGTGTCCTTCCAAGTCATTTGTGAATAATTGGATTAGAGTTGTGTACATCCATTTCACATGTGTGTGTTTGGATTTATGTTGTGTAGATCCAAGCTACATGTGTGTACTTGGATATGATTATTTGAGTTGTAATTAGTTGTGTTAGTTCTCACTAAACTATAAAGTGATGTGGTTATGTCTTGTGAGTTCTCACTAAAATATAAAGTGATGTGGTTGTGTCTTATGAGTTCTCACTAAACTATAAAGTGATATGTAGTTGTGTTGTGTGAAGTTCTCACTTAGCTTCAAAGTGAAGAGTCGTGAAGATTGGTTCTAGCTTTGGATTAGAACTCGACATCTAGCCTTGTGTCGGAAAATGGTGAAGTAGGCAACGTTGTGAAGATTGGTTCTACCTTTAGATTAGAACTCGACATCTAGCCTTGTGTCGTAAAAGAGTGAAGTGGGCGACGTTGTGTAGATTGGTACTAGCTAAGATTAGGTCTCGACATTTAGCTTAGTGTCGGAAAATAATGTAAGCGACGTTGTAAGGTTTTCTCCACCAAGAAGGGAGCTTGTGGATATAGTGGAAATCTCGAGTAAGGTGTACTCGAGGAGTGGAGTAGGAATGAGGATAGAGCCTCGTTGCCGAACCACTATAAATCTTGGTGTCTTCCTACTAGGTTGCTTCTTTCCTTACTCTTTACTTACATTCATTATCACTACACTTACTATACATTGTTAATGCATTAGAACTGAACCTAATCATTATGCAACTAGCTTTCAAGTAAAAGATATTTTTGAGCACTCACCTAATTAAAAGGAATTTTATATAGGAGATAAACCGATGAGAAACTATTCAATCCCCACTTCTAGTTTCTACAATTGATATCCGAGCGATGGTGACACAAGATCTTTGAAGTATATTGTACTTTAAAACTTAGATCGATCCATTGTCTCCTTAAATTAGAAGGTTAAGTTGTACTAAAGTTTTTCTTTGGTCAAAACTATTTTTTGTTGAAAATAAGCCTTTTAAAATGTTAATATTCCATATTACTTAAATTAGTAGTATTAATGCATTTTAGATTTATTCTTGAAATGTATCTACTAGTTTGCATCTTGTTATGTGTAGGTACTCATGAAGATAAATCATTCTATTGATTGTGGATTGAGTTACTTACACTTGTAGAAGACTCATCTTATTTGATTTCCAACATCATTGAATGATGATATCAAGATGGGTAGATGTGATACTAGTCTTTGAAGACTTAGTAGTCACTATTAGTCATAGGTGGGCTTTGCATCGGTTCCTTGATATCTTGGAATGCAATTTATGGCCAAGGTACACTTTCGTTCTTCCACACGCCCTATTGATCATTCTTTTGATCATTAATTGACTATATGCTTGTTCTTGGCATCCTTGCCTTGACATTTATTTGTGGTTTGTGATTCTTTTCTTTTTCCCTCTCAAACCTTCATTGCTCGGATACTTGACTCATTATAGAGATGTAGGGTGAGTTAGTAGAAGCTTAAAGTATCAAGCATGATTTTCATGGTTTGCACCCTTACGGTTAGTATGTCCTATATAATGTGTAACTTGTGCAATTAAGCTCATCTCTAGGATGATTAGTGAATCCCTTGAGATACCAAACTACTTCATTAAGTTGTAGGTGGATTTTACACATTTGGAATTGAAATATTCCAAGGATATTGTTATTGTTAATGCTAGCAATAATTATCCGATCACTGGGAGAGAAAGTGAATCTATACTTTGCTCATATTTTGAAATAGAATAAGACCACTCTTAAAAATGATCTTATTCTATGCATCAAAATTTCTTGGTTTAATTCATTACCAAAGCCGTTTAGACTTTCGCCGAAAAGGCACGTCTTAAACCACTATATATGACACAAGCTCTTCACATCATCAATTTGAAGAATGTCATTTGTCCTTTGAGCAATGTTCTTGGTCTTGATTCACTTCTCTTGACTCCTTTCCCTTTGCCTTTTTGCTACGAGTAGTCGTTCGTTCGTTTCGGTCTTTTCCTATCTCGATTCAACTCGTAATCCTTCAACAAGGCATTATTACCTAGTGTTGTGGTGGTCCATGATATCTTAAAGGTTTAAGATATATTTTTAAGTATTTTAAAAATTTTGGTTTTCAAAAATTCATCGTTTTTCTTTGATAAAAACCTGCCTCTGTAGGCGGTTCTTTATCTCGGCGGCTCAATAGCGCGGTTCCTTATCGATAAGGAACCGCGGGAAGTAGCTTTTGTTAGAGCGCCAGTTTTATTAAAATAACTTTTTCAAACTAGTCTTTCTCTCTCCTTCACACACAACAAACACTTTTCTCTTGTGTTTCCACCATTGTTGAAGCTTCAAAAACCTTCAATCACTCAAATTAATTGATTCAAGTTCGTGGGTTTCAGTCATCCATCATCCAAGATCAATTAATTGTACTAATCATGCCTTCAAAATATCAAAGAGATCATCAAAACACTAGACGATATATGCCAAACCTTTCTCAAATTGTTGCTTCTATCCAACTTCAAAACTCCTATTCGTCTCATTCAAAACGTTGTTTCCATGAAGGTAGAACTGTTGATGAAGAAATTACGGGTTATGACTATATCAAATCTATGTTTGAGCCTACGGGGTTTGATTGTTTGCTTTACATAGATGAAGTGATATATCCCGTATTTCTTTTGGAGTTCTTTAGCACCTATTCTATCTTTGAATGCAATGGTAGAATATTCGTTAGATTCTTATTGAATGATCAAGTCATTCAATACTCTCTTGAAACCTTTGGTCAAATTCTTGGTGTACCATTTGAGGGTACTTTTCGTTTCACGGACAAATGAAGACTTGATGCTCTCGATGAATCCAACGATAAACCTCCACACGACAACTATGAAGTTGATCTCGATTTTATCCTTGAAATCATTTAAAAGAGCGTGATGGAAACATTGTGAGAAGCCTTCATTCTAATAAACGACTTGTAAATTGTTATGAGGTTCTCTCAAGCGACCTTAAGGATTATATGGTTCGTTGGGCCGAGATCCTTAGGGAGAATGTATTTTGTCTTGGTGGGAACCGGGATCACATTCCGACATGTATGGTGCATATGCTATTTTGCATCTTTACCGAAACCAAGTACAATATGGCATACTATATCGCTCGACGAATTAATTATGCTCTTTCCAAACCCAAAACAAACCTACCCTATGCTATGCTTCTTACTCGCCTCTTTAAGAGGGTTGTTCATGATTTTCCCTTCCTTTACTTCTCTCGCTTTCAACCGGTTCAACGGGTGATGTTACCTATTCAAGAGGTATATGAAAGAAAGCCTAGAAGTGATAAAGGTTCGAGAAAACATAATCAACAAGAGTCCGATAAAGAGGAATTTGATATGTCACCAAGTGATGGTGGTGACATAGGTACTAGTGCTCATGTCGGCTCTTCAAGTAACTCCCGTCAATCCACAAACTCATTCGTGGATGGACTTGAAGACTTAGCTCCTCCTCCTCACCATTCCACTAGTGAAGTACCGGAAAACCTCAACATGGAGTGTCTCTACCATGAAAATCTTAGGACTCGAGGTGAGTTGTTTGATCATCGAGTGGAGACAAGAAAGGGATTCAAATACTTGGGGAATTTTATCAAGGGATTTGGCAAGAAAAGAAGATAAAGACTTTGATTTAATTCAAGGAGAACATGTTGTTGAACATGCTATGTGTTGAACATTTTCTTTCTTTTCTTTTATGTGTGTGTATTAACTATTACTACTTGTTTGGATTGCTAACTATTTGAATCCTTAATTAACTGTGTAATCGCTCGTTCGATTTACATAGCTTTGTGCTCATTATGTGTTTGTTAGCTTCCTAGATTTTGACTTATAGTTAACTTTGGCTTCATATTTACCTGTTTTAAATCTGGACTGACCAAAGTTTAAGGAAGTGCACTTTTCTGTCACCACTGGTCGCGGTTCCATATCGAACCCGCGGTTCTTTAGCGATAAGGAACCGTGCACCTACATAAGGAACCGCCTGTTCCTGTTTTGACATAATCTTTGCTTTACACTGTTTTCCTTAATCTGTGTAAAACATTGATAAAATTTTTGAAAAACCTTCACTTTCCTAAACTAGGGTACCTAATTTCATTATTCACCTAAAATGATTTAAACCCATTACTAGTTTGGATCATTCTCTTCTCTTCTTAAACCCTCTCATGTTGATTGTGTTCTTCATCCCTTCAACACTTCTCCAAACCTTAACACACAACCATGGTTTCCACTAGAACATCCACTTTTTCCAAAACCTCTTCCTAAAAAAGAAGCTTCAAAATTAAGATCAAGATACCCAACATTGGTTCTTCATCTTTTCACACTCCCAAAAATGAGATCTCACCCATTCTCATTTCATCTTCACCTTCACCACCCCTTGCTCCATGCAAGACAAACTCAACCCATGGTACTAACCATTCTCATGGTTCTACCTCCTCTTTATTCTAGTCAATAATGAATGAGCTTTCTTCTCCTTTCACCCCTAGTCCTCTTTTGGATGGGGTTTCTCAACCTCAACCTCTACAAAGTATCCCCTTTGTACTTGAGCCTTTGGTCACCTCTCCTTTCACTCCACCAAACTCACCCATCTCACCCTTGGACAATATGCCTCTACCACCTCCTCCACCCTCTAACACTAATGCTCCTATTTTGGGCATTCCTATCCCTCTCTTCATGGGTGATCCTTACTTCTTTTGGTTCTTAGAAGCTCATGGTGCAAATTGCCCATGTTGTCTCTATAATAACCACATCATTCAAAACCTAAGGATGGAGATGTTTGGCCTTCATAGAAGGTTGCATGACTTCTTGCTTGTCTTTTTCTCCATGCCTCCTCATAGGAGACGAATGATGGTTTTCAAATTAACATGCTTTTTAAAAAGAAGATCAAGCCAAAGAGAACTATGAACTCAAGACCTAGTTGTTAGCTATCTTTGTAGTAGTTAATTGTCTTTTTAATTCTTGTATTTCCTTTCCTTTCCCTCATGATTTTCTCATGTGGATGATTTATGGATTTAGTTTTTATGTGCTTTAGCACATTTAACAACTTCAATTTGTTTAAAATTGAATCTAAATATATCACAACCTCTAAAAGCTTGACTTAAAATTGGACCAAAATGTTATTTAAATATTTTGTCACCCTTTGTCAAGACATTCTTTGTGAATGTGTTGCTTTTATGCAACCCTAGCATTCTCTAGGGCTAAAGAGGTAAAAATCCAAGATTTGCAAATTTTTGAAAAAGTCTTATCTTTCTCCAAAACTTTTGAAAATTTGGTTTTGTAGTCCACTGGACGCGGTTCTCTAGCCTCCAGGCGGTTCAATATCGATATGGAACCGCGGGCTTCTTTAAAGAACCGCGCCCAGAAAAGCCGATATTGGCTTATTTTTTTGTCTTTCTTCTTTGACCACTGTTTTGGTTAAGATTCTTTGTTTACCCAATTTGGCTAAACATTCTCTAAAACCTTTCTTTTTCATTTCAAATCTTTGCCTTGTCTATTTTCTTTAAATTCTTCTCTTTTGGAAGTTCTTTCCTTCATCCCTCATAATGCCTAATTCTTCATTTTCTAACCTTGACATTTCTTTGTCACAAACTTCTCAACCTCAAGCTTTTCTTCTAAGCTTTCAAAGAAACTGAAAATCTCGGTTAAACCCATTTGGATCAAAAAGAACAAGAATCCTCATGATTCTTCATCTCCAAAATCCTCCAAGAATTCCTCTTTCTCTCCGATTCAATATTGGAATGAGACTTACTCTAAAAATCCAATTATCGAAGAAAAAGAAATTCTTCCACCACCACCTAAACCTTTCAACTCTCCTCAACTCAATGACCTATCTTCTTTCCCTATTCTCACCAGGTATTGTGAAAAAATCTCTTATCCATTATTTCCCTCCCCACCAACCTCTAATCTTGATGGACCTCCCCCATCTAACGACTTTGTTTTGCATCATGGTTCCTCGTGTGCTTGTTGTCGTTTTCAACAAATTGAACTTGCTCATATCTATGACAAGCTAAATTTTCTTGAATTCCTCCTCACTCGACCTCCTCTCAAAGTTTTCATTCCCGTGAACAAAACTTTGAATGATGCTTTGTCGTCTTTCTTTCCCAACTAAGGCACTTTTGTACGTTAGTTTTTTGAGTCAATAAATTTTAAGCAATCTTGGAAGATTATCACTATTAGAGTAGCTTATGCTTTGTGGTCTATTTTCCATATTCTTTTTTTTGTTTTAAATATTCATATTGTGTGTATAAATATTTATCTTGTATGTTATTTCATATTTTTGTAATATGAATGTTATGTGTGTTATCTTTCCCTCTAATTCTATTTCACACATTTGTTAAGGAGGTGATCATGGTTAAAACTTAAAATTAACTATGGGTGATTCCATAAATTCTAAATTTTAACCCATTGACATTTTCAATCATCTTTGATTGGTTTGGATGTTTCTTTTCTTCCTTTATTCCACCAATTAAACTATGATGTTGTCAATACACACTCTTTGGATATACTTAGCAAATGCTTGCTTCTAATTTGAGATTTCTTTTCCTTCTCCCTCTCAAGTTAGTCAGTAAGTAGTACACATATATACATTGGTGTTGCTTTTCTTTCTTCTAACCTTTGTGTAGCATATCACCTTAGCTCATTGACTTGGTGCCCCAAGCAAGGGGGAGTAAGCACCAAGGGGGAGCTACTAGCAGAAGTCTGGTTCTTTTCTTCTTTAAAGACTTGTGCTAACCTTTTTGCTTCGACAAAGGGGGAGAAATGATAGTGATAAACTCGTTAATAATTCGAATAAACTTGTATTTTACATAAATGAGTTTATAGTTTGTCGTAATCAAAAAGGGGGAGATTGTTAATGCAAAGCAATGCCTAAAAACATTGTTGGTATTAATAAATATTTCTTGGTTTTGATTACGACAAATTACAAAGACATTTATTGTCAAACACAATCATAAAACGAATTATCTAACAAACACTATCATCAAGGTAATAATCATTACACTAACATATCTTAATCATGCTTAGTGATCATAAAAGTGATTAGCCTTAAAACTCACTTTAGTCAAACATTACAAAAGATTTTTAATAAACTTTATTTTTAAGAAAATGTTTTATTAAAATGAAAATGCAAACTTGAATATGGCATATTCCAAATGCCATAAGAATATCCTTTGAAGGTTTAAACAGCCTCAGATATTTCAAATTCACTAAAAGACAAAAAGGAGCGGAGTCTACGCCGACGGTACCTTAGCACCTACAACGGTTCTTTATCGATAAGGAACCGCGGGCTCCAATAAGGAACCGCGGCCAGATATAGCCGTTGGATGTTTTGTCCTATAAATAGTGGATCAAATATGCATTCTCATCAACCCTTTTTGGACATCTTCTTCAGCCTTCTTTCTCCTTTCTAATCCTAGTCATTTGTAAATGATAACTTAATGTGTTAAGTATGTTTACTCATGATTATCCTCTTGATCTCCTTCTTTACCTTGTCCAAAGAGAAAATCACTCACACACTTGTGATGTGATTAAAGATGTAGCATTGATGAAGATCACCTTCTCCTAAAGATCTAGTCATGTTCATCATTTGTTTATTTGTGTCTTGGGTAAATTCAATGTATTTGTGAATACTTGGGCTAGTTGTGTCCATCCAAGTTATTTGTGAATACTTGGATTAGAGTTGTGTACATCCATTGCACATTGTGTGCTTGGATTTATGTTGTGTAGATCCAAGCTACATGTGCGTACTTGGATATGATTAGTTGAGTTGTAATTAGTTGTGTTAGTTCTCACTAAACTATAAAGTGACGTGGTTGTGTCTTGTGAGTTCTCACTAAACTATAAAGTGATATGGTTGTGTCTTGTGAGTTCTCACTAAACTATGAAGTGATATGTAGTTGTGTTGTGTGAAGTTCTCACTTAGCTTCAAAGTGAAGAGTCGTGAAGATTGGTTCTAGCTTTGGATTATAACTCGACATCTAGCCTTGTGTCGGAAATGGTGAAGTAGGCAACATTGTGAAGATTGGTTCTACCTTTAGATTAGAACTCAACATCTAGCCTTGTGTTGTAAAAGAGTGAAGTGGGCGACGTTGTGTAGATTGGTCCTAGCTAAGATTAGGTCTCGACATTTAGCTTAGCGTAGGAAAATAATGTAAGCGACGTTGTAAGGTTTTCTCCGCCAAGAAGGGAGCTTGTGGATATAGTGGAAATCTCGAGTAAGGTGTACTCGAGGAGTGGAGTAGGAACGAGGATAGAGCCTCGTTGCTGAACCACTATAAATCTTGGTGTCTTCCTACTAGGTTGCTTCTTTCCTTACTCTTTGCTTACATTCATTATCACTACACTTACTATACATTGTTAATGTATTAGAATTGAACCTAATCATTATGCAACTAGCTTTCAAGTAAAAGATAGTTTTGTGCACTTACCTAATTGAAATGAATTTTAATTTGGAGATAAACCGACGAGAAACTATTCAACCCCCCCCCCCCCCTTCTAGTTTCTACAAATAGTATAGGCTTTGATATTGCTAGAGAAGTAGGGGCTCAGATAGTATCTCGACTTTCCACTAACTTTTTGTAAATCCTATTAATTTTTAATGAAGTGATGTTATAATTTCTAATCGTGGAAATAATGTTGTCCTTTCAATGTTGTTGGTGGATTTTAAAATGCCTTCAATTTGGTGGATCGAGAGGTTATGATCGAGAGGTGAAATTTTGTTACTTTAACCCTACTAGATTGTACTACAGGGAATACACCTTACTGTCATGTTAAGGGGTGCAGCGGTGACCCTCTTGGCCCTTTGCTTTTGCCTTGGTGTTACATCCATTGATATGTAAGATAAGAGACTCATTTATCCTTTATCTACAGGCTTGGTATCTTGATGATGACACTATTATTGGAGATACATTGGTTGTAGGAAAGGTTTTAGAATTGATTATGGAGGATGGACCTAGTTGCGGCTTGCATCTCAACATTGATAAAACTGAGGTTTTTTGCCAAATGAAGACCCTATAAGCATGCTTGCAGGTGTTTTACCGCCTAATATTTCTCGACCCTTGCATGGAGTCCAACTAATTGGTGGGCCTGCTAGTGTGGATTTCAATTTCAGTTGTGGGCTTGTGATGAAAAGAGTGGATAAAACCACTGTACTTATGGATACAATTGCTAGGGTAAATGACCCTCAAAGTGAGTTGTTGCTTCTCCGTGCTTGTGCATGTATATCCAAACTATACTTTTTGATGTGTACATTTTCTCCATGGGTGTTTGAGATGGCCCAACGTTCCTTCGATGTGGCTCTTTGTTATGCTCTTGAGCATATTATCACTGCTTTTGGACCTGGGTTTGGTGATTGGCGATGGATACTTGCCACCTTACCATTTAGATTTAGGGTGTTTGGAGTCTATTATGTAGGTGATGTTTTGAATTATGCATTTCTTGAGTCTAGATTGCAGTCTGCTAGCTTGCAGACTAAACTATTTCGACATCCTAGTATTGTTTCGCCTGGGCCTACCTTTGATGATGGTTTGTGTGTGTTTAATACGAAAATGGAGACTGGCCTTTTGAGTAATACAAGTGAGATCGTTGCCCCCAAACTCATGAAGAAACTGACAGATATATATTTTACACGTGTTACTAAATCTGCATAATCCACTCTTTCTCTATCTCCTCGATAAATACCCTTGTGGATATCTCAAATGGAGGATCACACTTCTGATTAGCTTATAGTGGTTCCAATTTCTGGTTTGGGACAGACAATGAACGGTAAGACTTAACGTTGTGTGTTATGTTATCGGTTCGGTGTTCCCCTATTTTCTATTCTGAAGTGGTGCTTAGCTTGCTCGAGGGTATTTACGGAGGATATTTATGGAGACCATGCTGTATCGTGTGCCGGAATTATTGGGATTAAGCATCGGCATAACGTTGTACTTGATACCCTTGTCGACTTTTGTTTTAGGTCGGGAATTTCAGCTGGTAAAGAAGTTGATATCGAGCTTGGTGGAGGGCGCGACAAACCCCTACGCCCAAAGGATATGTTACTCTACTCGTGGGACAAGGTGTCACACCCCACCATGGCGGAATATGGGACGCGACGCGTGGATATCATCACAACAATAGCGTGTCCATAGAGAGAACTATATGAATTAGAAATGTCATAAAAGGTGACACAAATTTCATAAAAATATCTCATCAATGCAGGAGTCTAGGTAAGTAGGTAACAGTCCTACCTCTTACCCAAGACAAACAAATAACACAAACAAATCAACATATAGGTTCATAGTATCACTTATTGAAACAAACAGAAAAATAAACTAAGAAGGAACGGGTATCTCCTTCTAAATGCATTCTTACGCGACTCCAATCCTAGCCACATATGTTCTCACGCTTAACCACTTTATCACCTGAAAGAGACACTAAAACACGTCAGCATAATGTTGGTGAGAGTCATAGGTTTAGACTCCAACCGAAAATAGATTATAATAAGCTGTGAACAACCATAAACCACTAAACATATGGACAATGTGCTACAAGTATGCATTAACAACTAACATTCAAGATCAATCATTCCAAACCAAATCCAAGGCTCCCAGCCTTACCAAACACCATGGTACCATAGGCGCCCATACACCTATGTACCAATCTCAAGGCCCCGCCTTGTCATTATCCATTGGTCCCATAGATACTCACACATCTGTGTACCTCCCCAAGGCCCTGCCTTGTCAACATCCCCTTGGTACCAAGTCAAACCACAATAACTGAGACGATACGTGTCCCCTGATCCAAATCATAAACACAATCAAGAATCACATAGCAGTTAATCACATAAGTGCACACACAAGTCCATCACAAACCATAAAAACATTCACAACATTAGTTACAAAACCATACAATGTCTCTTCCATCCCATCTGGAAGTGAAAATCATTAAAAGATATGGGACTATGAAACTCACCTGATTGAGCTTCTCCAAAAATCTGTGCACTAGCAAAAAGCTAACAAACAAAAGCACACAATCAAAACATGAACCAAACACTAAGATGGCTCATCAACCCATGATGGACATCTAACCTTCTCCCATATATATACCTCATTTATATGCTCTAAGCATCTCATTACACCCCTATATAAAGCCCTTAACTTAGTTTACTTCCTAACCCAACTCGTTAACATTTAACCCAAAACAGTCCCGATTTTTAGGTCTCCAAACTATAAGCGAAACACCCACCTAACCATACCCATGATCTCTGTAAAGGAAATCCTATGCCCTTACATATGTCATCTAACTTCTCCCTTTTGTCCCAACCTTAAAGCTACTGTTAAGGCCCCGATATATATATATATATATATATATATATATATATATATATATATATATATATATATATATATATATATATATATATATATATATATATATATATATATATATATATATATATATATATATATATATATATATATATATATATATATATATATATATATATATATATATATATATATATATATATATATATATATATATATATATATATATATATATATATATATATATATATATATATATATATATATATATATATATATATATATATATATATATATATATATATATATATATATATATATATATATATATATATATATATATATATATATATATATATATATATATATATATATATATATATATATATATATATATATATATATATATATATATATATATATATATATATATATATATATATATATATATATATATATATATATATATATGTATATATATATATGTATATATATATATATATATATATATATATATATATATATATATATATATATATATATATATATATATATATATATATATATATATATATATATATATATATATATATATATATATATATATATATATATATATATATATATATATATATATATATATATATATATATATATATATATATATATATATATATATATATATATATATATATATATATATATATATATATATATATATATATATATATATGTATATATATATGTATATATATATATATATATATATATATATATATATATATATATATATATATATATATATATATATATATATATATATATATATATATATATATATATATATATATATATATATATACTTTTGCCTATCCGCATATTACCGATTTTGAACATACAAAACTTTTGTTATGATTAGGGGGTCTTAACCTAACCCATTTACTTAGACACCCTTCAGGTCTCTTATTTAATATATAAACCAACTACCATGATCATTAGAGGGCTCAAGTGTACTCCTAAGTACCCCCAATCACCTTAAAACATTAAATTAAACCCGACTGATTTCAAAACTGTTTTGACCTCCGACTATTTAACCTGTATTTGACCCACCTCCCTACCTCCAATTTAGTTCTCGTTTCTTGCATTTGAAAGCCACTTCAAATACCTATTCAGGGATGCTTGGATCGTAAAATAAGGGTTTGTAGAACTCTAGATATGATCAAAACAAGTGACATAAAATTTTGCCGAGTTTTTAAAAACGAATTTAACACAATTAGCTTAATTAATTACCATCACCATGTATAATTATTATCTCTAATTAATCTAATCATGTTTATAACATTATAATACAGAGTTCATAATTAACTTAACCCTAGATCCATCATGTATTGATTGTAAGAGAATTAAAAACAATTTAATTAAAAAGTGTATTGAAGATTTTACCTTAGAATTTTTTAAAGAAGAAAAATTAATGAAGAACCCTAAATAGACTCCATTTATTTCGACTTAAGCTTGATCTCCAGGGGATTATGATGTGTTTTTAGTTAATAAAAAGTCTTTATATAATTTCCTAACAAGTCCTTGGCCCATTACAAAAGTCCGGTTCCCTTTTTTCCTTTTTTTTCCCTTTTCTTTCTTTTTAATCGGCCTAAACCGACTTTAACATATATTTTTTTATTTTTTTTCTTTTTATTACTTATTATTATGTTATTAATAATACATTAATTTACCTTAATTTATTTCAGCTCCTAAAGCCTCCGAAACCTTAAAACCGTAAAACTAGTCAATTTTACGCGTATACCGAAAAACGTAAAATATACAGTTTTAAAAAAAAATCTTAAATTTTGAAATAAACTTTATAACTAAATCCTAAATGACTTAAAACCATCCCGAAAAATACTCACATGACTAAACACCTTACCCGAGACCTCTAAATGCTAAACCCCAAATCGTAAAAAAAAATACGATTTACTATAATACTTATACGTATACGTAAAACACCAAAATAACACCATTTCATTTCATAGTCACTAATTTGTGAGCTCATGAACATGAAATAACCGTTCCTCGATTTACTTATGAGTACTTTATACCCATAAACGATATCCACACCTGACCTCGTTCACGCAAAATAACATGTAAACACGCCAATCACATAGTCACACATAAATTAACCTTAAAATAAGACAAAGTGATGAACCTCAAAACCACGGTTGTCACATCACTCCCTCCTAATAGAAATCTAGTCCCGAGATTTACTCCTTAGGATCGTCATTATCAATTAGCTGAGGATACCTGCTCCTCATAAATCCTTCCCGTTCCCACGTGAACTCTAGTCCACGTTCCAAATTCCATCTACCCATAACTACGGTATATTACCCTTTTTATCCAACGTCCTAGCTTCACGACCCAAAATCTCTATCGACTCTTCGATAAAACGAAGACTCGTATCCATACTAATATCATCTAACGGTACTTGCAAGTCAGTTCTTGCTAAGCATTTCCTCAAGTTTGATACATGAAATACGTCATGCACACTACTCAATTCCTCCGGTAATCTCAACCTATACGCCACTAGCCCAATCCTTTCAATGATTTCAAATGGACCCACAAATCTAGGTGCTAACTTCCCTTTTCTTTCCAAACCGCATCACCCCTTTCCATGGTGAAACCTTTAGCATAACTTTATCTCAAATCTCAACGGCTTACGCCTCTTGTCCGCATAGCTCTCTTGTCGGTTCTTTGCTATTTTCAACCTCTACTTAGTCACTGCCACCACCTCCATAGTTTTCCGATCCACCTCCGGTCCAATACGTTGCCCGCTTCTAACTTCATCCCACTGTAACGGTGATCCACCTCATCTCCTATGAATTAACTCCAGCAGTTTCTACTACAATTCCTATCACCATACCTAACGGCTTCTATCCTCTACGGATTTTCCATCATTCGGAAGTTCTCCCAACCTTAAACACATCCAATGGTATATGCAGGATTGCATAACCAAAACCTTCCCATAATATTCACAAGAAACATGTCATAACCACCACCTCATCCTTGCTTTCCCATGCTCGGCACCAAGTAACTAACCATCCTTCATACTAACATGTGTTACACCTTTTCTCTAGGTGGACGTTCCATTGTTCGTGACTACTAACCTCTTGCTCTAACGGTTTCTCTTCAATATCACCCCACTATCTTCACAACCTCTTGCTCCCTCGAATCATTCTTCCTCCATACTACTTTTCGCTTGTCTCTCCACAATCTTAATTTCCATACCATCTTATATCCCGTCTTCAGCCTATAATTTTAGGTGTTTCATCCTTTATTCCTTACATCCTCATCAATGGGGAATATGCCCCTCTCACCGGTGACTCTCTCTTTGTAGGAGAATTCTTCCTAATATAATGCGTTCTCCAACTATCTCCAAATCTCACGCCAATGCTCTAGGCGTCTTTCTCAATTACCCCTATAGTATGCTCATACCAAACATTAGTCTATCAACGGTATACTAAGCTTGCTTTCCATCGTTTCTTCCCTTGACATAATCCTTCATAAGGCATTCCATACATATTAGGCTAACTTTTACGCAAAACCCTCTATTCCATCACATCCGTACGCAATCCTTCCAACTTCTCAACTACGTGACTTCTCATTCCTCTTGAAATATGAGATGAATTAGTCAGTCTATCGACTATCACCCAACTCTCGTCGTACTTATTCCTCCACCCCATTATGCATCCCTTTTGTTGAGTCTTAGGATCTAGACTCATCTGGGATATCATGATCATGATTGTAATAAGCACAGCAGAACATAAAGAACACAATCATAACCAAGAACAAGGCTTTCACTAATAAAGATTACTATTAATAATACTACTAACTACTACTCCTGGTGCCGTATAGGCTTGACACCAGGAGGAACGCACACACACCTATGGTTTACATTGTCTGTGAATGAATGAATAACAACCAAGGTGGTACCCTCTTTATATAATAGAGGGACTAGGGTTACATCACAACCCTAGCTTACTATCTAAGCTAATATATTACTACTAAGTCCTTCATCTTGTTTTGTCATATCAACTCAAGATATCTAAGTCCCAACAATCTTCCCCTAGTTGATTTGACAAAAACAGTAAGCACAAGCTTCCCCTAAAGCTAATATAGATGAAGGCTAAGCTTCCCCTTGATCCATGCATTCTTCCCCTTTTTGTCACATTAACTCAAAAAGGATCGTCTTCCCCTTAAGAAGTGCACGGAAAATCCAGTAGGTTCCATGGAGAGATCACTGATGAAGAAAATCAAGTATAACGAATTTGATGAAGAAGTGGAATCTCCCAAACTTGTGTCGTATGTCTTGCACTAATCACGTGACGTCGAGCTCGAACAAAATCCTCAAATAAATGAGACACTGAGCACAATAACGTAACCCCTTCAAGCGATAGCAAATGTACGCATAGAGCAAAGTATCTTAAAAAGCTACTACTCCTTTTAAGATATGAATAGATCGTACCCCTTCGCTAGATATATCGAGTCTTCATCACCATACAAACCAAGCAAGTTATCTTAAAAGGTACTCCCTTCCTTTTAAGATATGATAAGAACACAAAACCTGTGAAAATCAACTACAACATAAAATCAGTGATAATCAAATGTCTTCTTCAATGAATCTCCCAAATGAATTGATGATAGCTGAGAACTCCTCCTCCAGTAACAGTAGTGACATTAGGCTAGTCACTAAAAGCAATCTTACTTGACTAGTAGGAACCAAAACCGACCAAAGAAAATTAGTATACAACAAGCCAGCAGGAACCAGAAGAAAGTCAGCAAGAACATACACCTACCAGGAGGAAGAAACCAGTAGGAACAAACCAGTGGTACGGACCAGTAGGAACCGACTAGTAGAAACCGACCAGTAGGAGCTGATGATTCAACAAGGAGGAACCATCGAATATTACCAGGAGGAACCGAGAACACAACCACCACGAACATAAATGACCAGTAGGAACCATAGCGCACAAGTAGGAACAACATAACCTACCAGTAGCATCTCAAAAACCCTTTTTTTCTTTTTTTTTTCTTTTTTTTTAAACCACACATTCTGTCATACCTGTTGTTGAAACTGTTAGCTTGACATCAACAATATTTTCCCTCCAGAACATTAGCACACACAGTATCTATCACTACTGTATTGCCGTCTCAATCAGCCCAATAACAAAGTCCATGTATATCCAGCCCATACATCAGATGATAATAGAACAGCCCACGTAAATCATGTATATCTCCCCATAATAGAAAAACGTGTTCAGCAA
Source organism: Glebionis coronaria (assembly GCA_025667525.1). Classification (NCBI taxonomy): domain Eukaryota; kingdom Viridiplantae; phylum Streptophyta; class Magnoliopsida; order Asterales; family Asteraceae; genus Glebionis; species Glebionis coronaria. The sequence goes on along the minus strand of CM046875.1, from coordinate 555,848,765 downwards.
TGTCTTACCATGAATATTGGAACCAACGAAAATAATAAGGATAAATACATGTCCCTGAAAATTAGCAGTTGATTCGTAACATTCTCATGCCTTAGATACACCACACGTTTTAGAATGTTTAAAGATAAATGACGCCAACTGTATCCTCTACAAATCAGGAAAGAATCATGCAAAATAAATCATAGTATTACCACCCTCGTTCCCACGTCCAAATAATATCTGACCTTTTCAAACAGTTACACGTCTCCATATATATCCCAAAAATAGCGCATATCCCTAGTAAGTAACTCCCACAATCTGCTCCCATATTCTACGTACAATATATCCTTATTTTTAGGATAGAAACGTTTACCACTTAGACCATATCAACCAAATAATTTTCCCATAATGTCTCGTCAAACATATATCATGAGATCGATTTAAAGAAAGCAAGTAATCCCTACAGACTAGGAATTATAGAACGTGTTGTCCCAAAAGTTTCGCACCATAAAGTGGTCCTCCTAAAATCGTATCTCAGATAATTTGTAACAAAAAGTACTATATGATCATACCTTACCATCTCCATAAGATTAGAAATAATAAACTTCTTCCAAAACTTTCGGATCAAATAACAAAGCAGCTTAGTCAACCCAAGAATGCGTACCCATATCCCACATTTTACGTATTATTGACCCAGTAATTGCATATATTACGTCCATATTATATGCATATCCCCACAAAATATATCATATCCAAGAATATAATAAATAAATTTAAGGAAACCCTTTAAAAAGCAATCCTAAAAAAATCTTGAATAAAGAACTCACGTGAAGACTGTTAACCAAGACAAGACGAGCACCAATCAAACTGCGGACTCCTTTTCCTTTGTCAATATCCAAAACAAGGGAATAACAACTATCCAATAGGCGTTCTTGATAGCATCGTTTTGTCTTGACACCAAAAGTGTGCATCATCTCACGTCCCTTTTGTTGGACGTCACAGTCAGTGAAACCGCTCACTACATGCCTCCAGCTTCACATCCAAAGCTTATAATGACATGAAGCCAATGAAAACAACAAATGAAAACATTACCTAGAGGAGTCACGTGATAAGCTTTAAACAAAGAGCCAAGAACTTTGAATCTCCGCTGAACAAACATATGTTGGATGTCTTTGCTATATACTTAACGAGAGGCACCCCAGGAAGAATACTAACTACTACTCCACACGTCCTTTTATTCTGCCTTATGTCACGTGAAAACAAATCAGAATCATTCTAGGGTTTACGAAAACCCTAAACATCCAAACACCTTTATACATTCTTCCGTATGTATAAATATAAATATTTGTACACAGAAACAATGCAAAATCATGAAACAGATATTTGTTTCCAGATCCTTGTCAACGGACGATTATCAATAAAACGAGAACAAGAGCTCAAGCTACCATCAAAACTGAAGATCATTGTACTCGCTGGTGTTGTATAGTTTCTGAACGTGTACCACAGCAGCCTCATCACAATTTTGGCAGCATGTACTTTGTTTAAATCCTACTAGGGTTCATCATTGATCAATGATCAACTCACCAAAGCTAGTAGGATTACCATCACACCTGTTCTTTTTCGGATCAAACACAGCAAGTTAACATCAGCAACATCATATGAACAACAACAATCATCTAGGGTTCTATGGAAAAACCCTAGATCAGTAGGAATAACTTTATTTATTCAAAAAACAAAAAATAACATAACATTGGTCGACTAGGAGCAATAAGAGTCCTGGTTCCACAAAGACTATGAGTCAAACAGCAGGAACGTAGAATGCATCAGGAAGAACAATGGTCCACCAGAAGCAGAATGAGTGCAACCTGGAGGAACCATTGGTCGACTAGGAGCAACTTAGTTCTACTAGGAGGAACCATATCCACCAGCACCAATGTCAACCTGTAAAATTGATTAGACAGAAAAACACAAGAATATACACAGTTATACATACAACAAGCCTCCCCTTAAGCTAAAACCTCCCCTCAAACAGAGCAAAGTATTCATCATCAAAGATTTTTTTTTTAAACTTCTCTTTTCCTACAAAAAGTTAGTTCACACAAATATATAAAATACAAAACATAGTAATTTATAATCACACTTGTTGAAATAAACACAAACCAAACAATGATTAGTGTTTATGGAAGTCCCAAGCTAAGACAGACTTGAATCTTCCAAAAACATCAACATAGTCATATCTTGTTAAGGTTTTTGATGTACTATTTGATTTCGAGACATGTTGTAAACCATCTTGTTTAGGTTTCCAAACCCACTGGGCTAAGGCCTTAACAATATTAACCTTTGTTTTGGATCGTGCAGACTCAACCCTAGTACCTTTAACATTATTAAAACATCTTCGTTGTGAAATTATGTTACTTTTTGGATTGGGGTGAAAAACTCTACCAAAGTTCTTATGATTTACCCGTCTTGAGTTATTCCACACCGGTTTAATCTGTTGTTGATCATTAATCTTTCTCTTGTGTTTACAAGTATATTGCAAGTGGTCAAAACTACCACACACATAGCAAGCCTTATTTTTGAACTCAAAGTTATCACCTAATTTCTGAGTCATCATGTCATTCCAACCTCTTTGATTACCTCTAGGACTCTTATTGTTTTTCCTAGGATTATCTGCTTTCCTATTACTTTCATTCTTAGCACAAGCAGATTGAGGATAGAACTTAGGTTATTTAGCATTTAAGGTAGACTTACAAGTGGCATATTTACGAGTCATGGGTTCAGTTATAATTGGTTCAGGCACAGACTCAAGTGTTTCAACACTAAAGTCGGACTCACAAGAGTCAAGGTCACTAATATTATATTCTAAAGACTTGTCATTAGAGTTACAAGAGACAAAGGCATTAGACACAGAATTAGTTTCAATTGAGCCAGTGGACCTTGTACCATATGTCATTTGTGATTCATCAAAGTCAAAGTGGTCTAAGGTAGGCATGAATGTCCCTGTGAGAGGTGGAGGAACAGCATGCATCTCTGCAGCTTCTTTATACCTATTGAAAACAGGCCTACCTTCCACATCTTTAGGGGTAGTGTCAAACACACTAGACAAAGAGGAGTCAAAAACATCATTTGGCCCAATATAGTTTTTAAACCCCAAACCAATTTTAGTCCTACCAGACATGGAGCTATCTACTAGTTTGATTATGTTTTTAGAAGAACTTGTCCATTTATCAAACCTAGCCAAAACGCTATCCAGATTAGCTTGTAGCTCCTGCTTTTCTTTGTTTAAATCAACATTAAGTTTTTCAGAATATGACAATAAGTTAGTTGTGTTTTCTAAGTCAATACTTAATACCCTAATCTTATCTTCATACTCTAATTGAGTATTTTGAAACCATTTCTTCTGTTGTTCTAATGTTTTAAGAGCACTTTTGTATGACTAAACTTCTAGATAATATTTATCATTTTCAGCATTCAGATAAGCACATTGTTTTTGAAGTTCTAGAAATTTTTGTTCATATGTTTCTACGCAACTAATTGCTAAGTCAGAGTTATTATAAACATGCATTTTATTCTTTAGTCTAGCATTATATTCTCTAACTTCAGATTCAGTCATATAAATTACCTCATCGTCTGGAATTGATGTTCTGTACGCCATGAATTCTTCAGCAACACCTTAAGAATGAGTTTCTTGAAAAACTTTAAAATCAGAACCTTTAGTCGACACTAATTTTGTCACGAAACTGCTACTGATCTGTCGCGAATTCTGAACCGCAACTTTACTTCACAGCAACGCGGATGAAGGAATCTTGTTCTTCTCAATCAAAGCTTCTCAACGAGGCTCTGATACCACTTGTTGAGTCTTAGGATCTAGACTCATCTGGGATATCATGATTATGATTGTAATAAGCACAACGGAACATAAAGAACACAATCATAACCAAGAACAAGGCTTTCACTAATAAAGATTACTATTAATAATACTACTAACTACTACTCCTGGTGCCGTATAGGCTTGACACCAGGAGGAACGCACACACACCTATGGTTTACATTGTTTGTGAATGAATGAATAACAACCAAGGTGGTACCCTCTTTATATAATAGAGGGACTAGGGTTACATCACAACCCTAGCTTACTATCTAAGCTAATATATTACTACTAGGTCCTTCATCTTATTTTGTCCTATCAACTCAAGATATCTAAGTCCCAACACCTTTCACCAACTTCGTCCTTACATCGCCCTTTCTAAGCTACTCCTATCTACGTAGGAAGTATAGTCTACGTCCATTTTCTCCATATGATTGTCCAAGCCACGCAACATACATGTTGACGCGTTCTCTACTTTAGACAACTCAACTCGTGGAACCTACATCCTTCATCCAAACCACCCTAATACGTCATCTATATAGTTCAAGTTCATCTCATCTTCACTTCATTCTTCTTATTCCATGTCTCATCAACCATGCTTGCCTTTCCCAGATGGTACTTGGCCTTGCAATTTTCTTTCATCACTTAACTCCACCCATCACCTTTTCCAAATGTTTAATCAAGATGATTAAATATGTGTTGGAGACGTTCATGATCTGTATAGATCATTCTCTACGTCTCGTACCCCAAATGCCTCTAGCATTCTAGGAAGATATAACAATCCAGCTCCACTAACTATGTCTATCTAGTTCTTCCAAATCTTTAGTTCCCACAACGTATAAACAACCGCCTTTCTTTGTCGTTCTCGTATACATCCAAATCTTTGCTCCACGTATCATCATGCTTCGCGAATTCATCCAGTCCTTCCGATAATTCCAAGATTTTCTCATTATCCAATCCACCTCTTCAGCCTCCAAAACGCTTCCTCGCCCTTCTTCACTTTGCTCCTTGCTGGTTCCATGATATGCCATCATCTCTGACTACTCGTCCTAGCCAACTTAATCCTAAAACTCACACTTGAAAATCTCACGTATAATTCCCTTTCCTAACAACTCCAAAACCAACTCATAATTCGCCTCACTCTCCTTCTTAGATTTGAGTAGATCAAGATGTCGTCGATGCTCCCGATGATAACTCGTTTATATATTGTCATGCACCCCCGGTTCATTGACTCCATGAAAACTGCTAGCGCCTCGACGAAGCCAAAATCATAACCGTAAACCCAAAGCGTTCATACAACATCCTTATCAGTTTCAACTACGTCCTCCTTGCACCCTCTATTAGAAGCAATACGAATAAATTTCTACCTCGTTCTACTCGTGAAAATCTACACGTATTCTAAAAGACAAATACTTCCTCTTATCAGACCACTCAACCGCTTTTCACAGCCAATCTACTACTAAGCAACTCAAATTTTACCTTGTATCCGTTGCAATTTCTAGCAACTCTTGCTCTTAAAATCATTCCATCAACAATTTCCTTGGAAAGGCACTAACTACAACTCCTCTCACTTCTCCTACTTGCTCTATTTATGGTTCTACCTCACGGTAATAGGCAAACCTACTAAATCTCATGAAATTTTCGGAAAACTTACATGCCTTACGAACAATCATAAATACCTTTGAGGTATTATATCCCCTTCCAACACTCTCTATGGCGCGTTACTTGTGCCAATATCCATACATTATACAAATCTCTATTCATCTCCCTTGGCACTCCTAAGAGACCTCATGACCACATTAGCTCGTCTACAAACTTTTAACTCTTTCATCCCACTAAGGGCATTCCGACCATTCTCTCAGGGCCACCTACTTAATCGTGTAGGCGCGACCAAGTCTTTCATATGTCTACCTCAACGCTCCCAATCAATACGAACCCAAAACTACATTCTGAATCCACTAGATACGATCAACGAATCAAACCCACGGATAACTAACGACATTTCACGTGCACGAGTTAAAACAGACCAAAACCACGAAAACTTAAAAGGAAAACTCAAACATGTACCAATTCAAATGACCCATGACAACGAAAAATGATCCAAGAAACACTTAATGGCAACCAAAACATCTTATGCCCCCGCGACATATTATTTAAACCGTGCACAAGATCGACTTTTCCAAAAGAATATTTTTTTTCTTTCCTCAACACATCTATGTGACTCAAACAATCTACAAACAACCTTCTAGACGATCTCAAAACTCAATTCAAAGACTAGGTATCCCGTGCATCCCAAATCATAAAAAAACTACTATTCAAAACTTAACCTTGAACCCGTCACTTGTACCAAAATTTCGATCAAGCTACTGACACCCCATGACTATACATACCAAATATTTGAAAAGTACATCCCGAGTACATAATTTTAAGCTTTTGAATCACCCAAAAAGCTTTAAAAACGAACAAGTTATGACCAAAACAGTTTTATACTAGTTGTTTTAAAAAAAAAAACTAAAGAATCCTCTTAGTAATTAACGTAATCCTTTTTAAATGAAAAGAAACAAATGTATGTGAAATTTTCATGAACTTTGTTTAGTCTTGCATAAATAATTATAAATGACGTATATTGATTAAGCTCACTTATATAAACTATTTAAGTAGAAAGAAATTTTATTTCGCTTTATTTTAAAGAAAGTCTTTTAGAATTTGAAATAAATAAGTGTTGATTAAAAAAAATCTTATGTTACATCTTGTTTCAAACACGACTCCAACACCTTACCCTTATTTAACCGAATACAACCAACTATCTAACTCTATAGTAGATTTCCAAGTCCTTTTTTTTCAGTATATACCGACCAAAAGAAATGTAAGACCCAACACAAAAGATTTCATTATCTCAAAAGAAATCCCAAGTTATTTCAATAGACTTAAAACCAAGAACACCATTTTAAAACGTACACGTGAAATACGAAACTCAAAGAATATGCTACAACGAAGGCTTAATATAAAAAAAGCGAGCTAGCCACCCTCCTAAGGATACAATCGATAATTGTAGGGGATCATACATATATAGGCATATCGGGATACATATACTTAAATCCGTCTAACATCTACTATACAAGCATGTACTAACCCTCTTGCATGCAATCATACTTAGGAGTCCATTGAAGTTGTGGTACTTGTATAACTATGTTGGCCACCATACTTATACAATTACCCTTCCCCAATGCACTCCTTCCTATGATGACACTTATAAGAATTAATACAACACATAACACATATATCCATCTACTCACATAAGCTCATAACCACATTACCAAAAAAAGTCCAAAACTCCATCTATTAAAATAACATAGTCAAACTCTTGAAATACATAAATCCATAGTCTAGCTAAAACAACATAGACTAAATCCAAAACGAAAACATAATCAGTTATAAGCCATGTCACCCATAAGAGTGGAAACATCTTAAAATCCTTCATATCCACCTACTCCTAATAACTCGAACCACCATATGATTCTTAGGGAACATGACTTAAACATCAAAAGAAAAATACTATACCTCATGTACATAAAATAACCCAACAAAAGATAGAAACTACCATGTACCAAATTATGTACTATAATGTACAATTTAAGCAAAATACGACAATGACTAGCGTGTATGATTATGGTTCAACCAGCACTAGTCACACCCCGAAAAGAAAATAACATGTGGCTAAGTATGAACTACTATGGTTCAACCCATACTAGTCAAAACTTAACAAACATCGCAAGTAAAAACCAATAACATCTAGAAAACTTTAATTAATATAAAATGCACACATACTCCTATGACGCCTATATGCAGGGACCCTTAAGCTATAGATTAGGTTACTAGACTAGGCAACCTAATTCTCTATAACCATTGGCTCTTGATACCATTCTGTCACACCCCACCATGGCGGAATATGGGACACGACGCATGGATATCATCACAATAATAGCGTGTCCATAGAGAGAACTATATGAATTAGAAATGTCATAAAAGGTGACACAAATGTCATGACAATATATCATCAATGCAGGAGTGTAGGTAAGTAGGTAATAGTCCTACCTCTTACCCAAGACAAACAAATAACACAAACAAATTAACATATAGGTTCATAGTATCACTTATTGAAACAAACAGAAAAATAAACTAAGAAGGAACGGGGATCTCCTTCTAAATGCATTCCTACGCGACTCCAATCCTAGCCACATATGTTCTCACGCTTAACCACTTTATCACCTGAAAGAGACACTAAAACACGTCAACATAATGTTGGTGAGAGTCATAGGTTTAGACTCCAACCGAAAATAGATTATAATAAGCTGTGAACAACCATAAACCACTAAACATATGGACAATGTGCTACAAGTATACATTAACAACTAAAATTCAAGTTAAATCATTCCAAACCAAATCCAAGGCTCCCAGCCTTACCAAACACCATGGTACCATAGGCGCCCATACACCTATGTACCAATACCAAGGCCCCGCCTTGTCATTATCCATTGGTCCCATAGATGATCACACATCTATGTACCTCCCCAAGGCCCCGCCTTGTCAACATCCCCTTGGGGACAAAGTCAAACCACAATAACTGAGACGGTACGTGACCCCCGATCCAAATCATAAACACAATCAAGAATCACATAGCAGTTAATCACATAAGTGCACACACAAGTCCATCACAAACCATAAAAACATTCACAACATTAGTTACAATACCATACAGTGTCTCTTGCATCCCATCTGGAAGTGAAAATCATTAAAAGATATGGGACTATGAAACTCACCTGATTGAGCTTCTCCAAAAATCCGCGCACTAGCAAAAAGCTAACAAACAAAAGCACACAATCAAAACATGAACCAAACAGTAAGATGGATCATCAACCCATGATGGACATCTAACCTTCTCCCATATATATACCTCATTTATGTGCTCTAAGCATCTCATTACACCCCTCTATAAAGCCTTTAACTTAGTATACTTCATAACCCGTTTCCTTAACATTTTACCCAAAATAGTCCCGGTTTTTAGGTCTCCAAACTATAAGCCAAACGCCCACCTAACCATACCCATGATCTCTGTGAAGGAAATCCTATTCCCTTACATATGTCAGCTAAATCCTCCCTTTTGCCCCAACCTTAAAGCTACTGTTAAGGCCCCGATATATATATATATATATATATATATATATATATATATATATATATATATATATATATATATATATATATATATATATATATATATATATATATATATACTTCTGCCTATCCGCATATTACCGATTTTGAACATACAAAAAGTTTGTTATGATTAGGGGGTCTTACCCTAACCCATTTGCTTAGCCACCCTTTAGGTCTCTTATTTAATATATATAAACCAACTACCATGCACATTAGAGGGCTCAAGTGTACTCCTAAGTACCCCAATCACCTTAAAACAATAAATTAAACCCGACTGGTTTCAAAACTGTTTTGACCTCCGACTGTTTAACCTGTATTTGACCCACCTCCATACCTCCAATTTAGTTCTCGTTTCTTGCGTTTGAAAGCCACTTCAAATACCTATTCAGGGATGTTTGGATCGCAAAATAAGGGTTTGTAGAACTCTAGATATGATCAAAACAAGTGACATAAAATTTTGCCCAGTTTTTAAAAACGAATTTAACACAATTAGCTTAATTAATTACCATCACCATGTATAATTATTATCTGTAATTAATCTAATCATGTTTATATCATTATAATACATAATTCATAATTAACTTAACCCTAGATCCATCATGTATTGATTGTTAGAGAATTAAAAATAATTTAATTAAAAGTGTATTGAAGATTTTACCTTAGAATTTTTTAAAGAAGAAAAATTAATGAAAAACCCTAAATAGACTCCATTGATTTGGACTTAAGCTTGATCTCCAGGGGATTATGATGTGTTTTTAGTTAATAAAAAGTCTTTATATAATTTTCTAACAAGTCCTTGACCCATTACAAAAGCCCGGTTCCCTTTTTTTCCTTTTTTTTCCCTTTTCTTTCTTTTTAATCGGCCTAAACCGACTTTAACATATATTTTTTTATTACTTATTATTATTTTATTAATAATACCTTAGTTTACCTTAATTTATTTCAGCTCCTAAAGCCTCCGAAACCTTAAAACCGTAAAACTAGTCAATTTTACGCGTATACCGAAAAACGTAAAATATACAGTTTTAAAAAAAATCTTAAATTTTGAAATAAACTTTATAACTAAGTCCTAAATGACTTAAAACCATCCCGAAAAATACTCACATGACTAAACACCTTACCCGAGACCTCTAAATGCTAAACCCCAAATCGTAAAAAAAAATACGATTTACTATAATACTTATACGTATACGTAAAACACTAAAATAACACCATTTCATTTCATAGTCACTAATTTGTGAGCTCATGAACATGAAATAACCGTTCCTCGATTTACTTATGAGTACTTTATACCCATAAACGATATCCACACCAACCTCGTTCACGCAAAATAACATGTGTTGATGCAAAAGTTGGTTGATCCTTGCTAGACCCGAATTAGGCTTAATTTGGGTTGGCTGGGCTCCGGCTCCTGCACCAAGTGAATCGTTTGGTTGGGATCCTGCACACTAAACAACACGCGTTAGGCTTACCGTGGGAATGTTTCCCACGATTAGACTCCGGCGTGAGAGTAAGTAATCGATTTAGGGTTTATGTGAGTTTAGAGTACAAATCGTAATACCTTTGTGGAACCCTTGAAGGTTCCTTTTATAGGCAGTCAAACCCTAATGGGCTTTCACTGATGCTTCGGCCCCAAGGAAGAGATAACTATCATTAGAATGATTGTTATCTTCTAATTTTGGTAGTGAATATCCTCCTCCATTGGGGTAAATATATTCCTAGACAGGATATTATCCTGTCTAACCCTATGTCGGCCACACCGGGCCGTGGGCCGCACATATGTGTGCGGTCACTGTTCATCCAAGCCCATATGCCTGAATGACATTATTCCACCCATCTATGATGGGCCGGATACGGGTAGTATCCGTGGGCCGGGTTCGTGACCCAGTTGGGGACTATACGTCATCATGTCCCCCCAGTCTAGTTGTTACAGTCGTAGGCGTAACCTCTAGACTATCAAGGTGCTCTCCGGACATACCAAGGAAAGACCTAGGAAATGAGACATTGAAAATTTTCGTTCTGGCCGCACGTGGCGACCCGTCGTAGGAATATGTTATGAATACTACCTCAGCCGCACGCAACGTCCGAGACAACTTAAATGTAACATTAAATACGGTCTTACGTAAGAGCCGCATAACCCGACACAAGAATAAAAACATTAATGATAGTCAACTATCCAGTCGCATGCCTACAAAAGTGCACCATTAATGCCCACCCTTGAGCCACATAAAACTGCTAAGAAGTGACCCGTGGGTCCCCCTCTGATTTTGCAGAAATGTCAGAAATCCTATCCGTTGGATAGGCGAGGTGGCTGACACGTGTCGATCATCCATGGTACCTCGGAAACCGAGGCAACCCTATATAAGAGTTGGCATGCGTGTTTGTTACACACACAACTCACCCCTTCTTCCGCCATTGTTAATCTCAAGCTTTTATCTCCAAAATTTTTGCCTTCTTTTCCACGGACTTTCGTCGCCGCATGTTAGATCATCACGCCTTTAAAAACCTTTTTATAAAACATGGTAAAGGACAACCCCCATATCACGGATGTCCTTAACGTGATGTCTGCGGAAAAATACCTCGACTTCCTGTCGAAGTATTATGTACCCGAAAGCGTACACCCCACCTATCTAGGTGATGGTGAAGCGATTACGGATGCACCGGCGGGGAAAATATGCATATACACACGCCTGTTTGACTCGGCCAACTACCGTATACCCTTGTCCAAGTTCTTGGTAGACCTGCTGTTATATTATGACTTCCATATAACCCAACTTCACTGCATAGGGGCGTGTAAAATCAACCAGTTTGAGATTACATGCCATACCTGCAGAGTAACCCCCACCGTGAACCTTTTTAGGGCCTTCTATATTCCTCAGCTAGTGAATGGGTGGCTGTCGTTCAAGAAACGACCCGGGAATGCCCCTATGACGTATAGGAAGCCTCTAGACTCCCTTAAGAACTGGTACGACCATTACTTCTTTGTAGATGAAAAGGTGTTACCTACCCCCTTCGTACTCAAAACCAAAGCCCCCAAAGACTATCCGCCCAAATCCAAAGATTATAGCAGCAGGGACCTGAAAATACTAGATACCCACCGCACAGAATTCCATAGAGGGTTGCCGGAACACTTTCTGTGCTTAGTAGGGATAAGCCGCCGTTACTTTGGGAGGGATGACTTATACCCGTGCTTCCTAACGGAACAGGGAGAGGGTAGATCTAATGTATATGTTGTAGATTTGATTTGTCACGCATATGTGTAGAACTTTACTAACACATATACTTGTTAAAAAATTTTGCAGAGATGAACCTTCACGGACTAATCCGCCAGGGCGACCCCATGAAGGTAGCGGAAGGATTCCGGCCGCTGAAGCCAAATGAGCTCCCCTTGCTAGAAGCACTAGCCGACCGTACGATGCCGCTCGAAGAAACATCCGAGCCTAGATCGGACGACGAAGAGCCCGCCATCGAGAAATTCCCATTGGATTTCCTCAATGAAGATGGAGAAGAACCATTGCTAGAGGGGGCACCACCAATCAGGAAGAGGAGAATGACCCCAATGAAGACACTACTCAAGCCTCCGGGTCCGCCCCGCTTACCTCTAGAAAGAGAAAGACCACCAGGCGGGTGGCAAAGAAAATGGGGGACGAGGCCGGAGCCGCGAATGCTCCTCCCAAGAAGCTGAGAAAAGACCACCCGCAGTACCAAGAAGGGAGTGGTACTGCGACCGCCCAGGCCGACCCCACACCGAACATGGGAGGGTCAGCCTTGCGAGTCACCCCGGTGAGCGCCGTAGCTCCTACCGGCCCAGACCCTACCATTGGCACCTCGTAAGTACCCTTCTGAGTATGATTTGTGTCTTTGTATGATGCATAGACTAATATTGTCATGTTAAATAACAGGGCCAATCCGGCAGCCGTAGCGCAGGATGAAGAAGTGGGGAGGAATCCATCCCCCGCACCAACCAACAAGCCCCCATCACCTGCTGCCACACATGCCAAGGAGCCGCACCCCGAGGGGCCAGAAGAAAGCCTGCGGTTAGCATGGAATCTATCGAGTTTGACACGTCTGAGGTATAATCCGAGTGTTCAGAATTCATTGAACACATCACCCCGCCTGTCCTCGCCCAAGATCTAGATGAGTTAGATCATGAGGCCCTTATTGAGCAGTTTGACGTGTCGTCCGCACACCAGGTGACGGTGGGTGCCGCGTTAAGACGCCATCTAATCCAGGCCCTCACCAATGTGAATCGGGCAGATAAGAGGATAGCCCGCCGTGAGGCGATGGTCGTGAAGAACGAGAAGACCATCGCATCACTACAGGCGGCGTTATTGACAGCCGAGGTGACGGTGAAGGAGCAGGTGTATCACACCGACGCCAGAGAGAAACGCCTTGCTGAGCTTGAAGCCCTCGTAGCCGCATCAAACGAGAAGGTAAACTTTCAAAATGTTGTACATACACTCTTACTTTGGGTATGCATGTAACCCAAGAAAAGTATATATCCTTGTAATAACTCCAAATTTCATATGCATGTGTCTACGGCTGAAGCTGCTACCAAGGCTGTGACCGTGCAATCCTTCAACATTGCCCAGGAGCGTGATGCGCTGAAGGATGAGTTGACGTGGACCCAGACCAACCTTGAAGAGCAGGTTGTCTCGGCTGATGAGGAGCTAAGCAAGATGGCTGTAAGTTGTGCTGAAAGGATATGCCCTCCCCTACTAACCGCTACAGCCGGTCGCAGGTAGATTATCGGGCAAGGACTGCGACTTGCTGTGAGTAGGGCATTGGACGCTCCACACCTATTGCAGGCGTTTGCCGGGGTCGTATCCGATGGAATCGACCGTGGTAGACCTGAAGGCCTGGTCAAAGCTGCGGAAATGATAGGGAAAAATGAAGATATCACACAGCATCCTTATCACAACCCCTCCGTCGCGGATAATATGACCGCGTCCATGAATGCCTTAGCGGAAATCCAACACCCTCTCCTAGACGAGCTTGAGGCCCTGAAGGATGCTCCGAACGAGACAATAATGTCCCGGCTGAGTGCTGATCCCATTCCTTTGACATTGGCCACTTATGATTCCGCATCCAAAACAATGAAAGGCGAGAAGCTGCTTGTAGAAGCATTAGATGCTATTGCGGTCAAAGCCCGGGATGGGAAGGATGCTCGTGGGGAGGTCCTCCGTGCTCTAATTGAGGAAGGGAAGAAGGACCTAGGGGAATTCCTACCCCCCCCTTGTAACTTATCAGTTGTAAACACTTGCAATTTTATTCGTCCGTGTATGTACACGGCTAAGACATATTTGTAATAACTTGTCTTTTATTTAGAAGTCCGTGATGACCACGGCTATTTTGTTTATTTTTTTTTTGAAACTTGTGTATTTCATTTTGTTTTGAACATTGTATTCCAATACCGCATGATATGTCACGTCTTACACACAAAAAAGGAAAATACATACAAGTCTATAATTTACTAGACATGCGACGTCCGTCTTTATTATGCAGAGTACTGCGTGAGTACGGCATACAAAACTTATCAAAACGTCTTGTGAGTAAGGTGTCTAGTAAGGATACATGATCCGTGCGGCTGGGGTTGCATCCCTCTTATGCGGCAAGTTGAATTAGTAGGTTCACTTAATCCTCTTACCCCGCCTGGAGGCGTATAGTACATGTACAGTAGTTTGAATGAATGCATATGAATGAAACATGGCATATTATAATACAAGTAAAATTCATACGACTAACAAAAAATCTAAAAAATGATTTGCACGAAACAAGCCGTGGAGCTAGCTAGGCACCACGGCATTTTATTAGAACGCTTACATTTTTGTTTGAACAATAGTGACAAGTCCTAAAAAACAAGAAAGGAAACTAAAACAAACATAAGAAAAAAACAAAACAGATAGACCGCATGGTTCTTTATTAAGGCCACATATAGCAAAGTACCCATGCGGAAGCCGTAGCTTTCAAAGATAGCACCTTTTGAGATTGGAGATGTTCCATGTGCGCTCTAGGTCGCGGCCATCCATGTCACGTAACTTGTACGCGCCTCGTCCCAAGGCTTCAGTGACTTCATACAGTCCTTCCCACTTAGGGCCCAACTTTCCTGTATTCCCCGCTCGACTTGCTTCGTTAGCACGATAGACGTAGTCTCCCGGTCGAAAAGAAACACCATTGACCTTGGCGTCATAATAAGCCTTCATCTTAGCCTTGGACTTAGCCTCATTGATGGATGCTATTTCCCTTTTTTCTTCCAACAGATCCAGGTTGATTCGCAGCTGTTCATCGTTCGTGACGACATTAACCTCCGCCGTGCGTATGGTAGGCATTCCTATTTCTGCTGGTATAACAGCTTCAGTGCCGTAAGCCAATGCAAATGGAGTATCTCCGTTGGCTGTTTTGATCATAGTTCTATGCGCCCATAGCACATGTGATAACTCATCAACCCATTTGCCACTTCGTTCATCCAGACGCGCCTTGATGCCATTCCCCAAGCTTCTATTTGCTCGTTCGACAAGGCCATTTGTCTGCGGATGCTTAACAGATGCGAAGCGCCGCCTGATGTTCAATGATGCACACCAATCTTTGAATGGGTTGTCCGTGAACTGCTTGCCGTTGTCCGAGATGATTTCTCCTGGTAGACCAAAACGGCACACAATATGTTCCCAAACAAACTTCTTAACTTGTTTGCCTGTGATAGACTTGACTGCCTTAGCCTCTATCCCTCGTGTGAAGTAGTCCATTGCAACAATCAAGAATTTAACTCCCCCGGCAGCTACGGGAAATGGTCCTGCAATGTCAATTCCCCACTTATAGAATGGCCATGGGGACGTGATAGGTGTAAGCTCCTGCTGCGGGTGTCGCGGTACTGGCCTATGCACTTGGCAATCACTACACTTACGAATCATGTCGCACGCGTCTCTGTGCATGGTAGGCCAATAATATCCTGTTCGTAAGGCTCTAGCTACCACGGATCGTGGACCCGCATGCATGCCGCACAACCCTTCGTGTATGTCACCGATTACGTAAGCGGCCTGACGTGGTCCAACATACCGCAACCACGGCTGCAAGAAAGAGCGCTTGTAAAGGATGCCTTCTCGAAGTTCGAAATGCTGCGACTTCCTTCTGATGCGCCGTGCTGCTTTTTCCTCGTATAGGAGGGTTTCACTAGTCAAATAGTTGATAATCGGGGTCATCCATGTAGGTCCATCCTCCTCAACTATAGCAGCAACCTCCCATTCCGTTATAGATTTCTCCTTGAGTATTTCCACCAAGACTTGTTTAGACAAGTGAGCGAAGCTTGTGGATGCGATCTTGCTAAGAGCGTCCGCCTTCTTGTTCTCGCCCCTTGGCACCTGCTTGATGGAAAACTTACTGAAAGTCGCGATTAGCGACTTGACTTTTTCCAAGTACCTGACCATGTTGTCCTCCTTAGCCACATATCCACCTAGAATATGGTTCGCGACAAGCCGTGAGTCCACGTAGGCCTCAAGGTTGCGGACTCCCATTCTAGCGGCGATTTTCAAACCCGCAATTAATGCTTCATATTCCGCTTCGTTGTTAGTGGTCGTGAACTCAAAACGGAGGGCGTACGTGAATTCCATTCCTTCTGGATTTGTGAGGATGAGACCAGCTCCGGACCCGTCCGTACACGAAGATCCGTCCGTGAACAACACCCATGGTTCTGTTGGAGTCTCGTCTTGCTTAACGATTGGCCCTTCCTCATCCGGCTTCTCGATTAGGAAATCTGCCAGGATCTGGCCTTTCACAGCCGTCCTTGGCCTATAAGATATATTGTGCTCCCCCAATAAGACGCTCCATTTCTGTAGCCTCCCTGCCACGTCCGGTCTAGAAATAACCTGCTTGATTGGCTGATCCGTAATGACCACAATTGGGTGCGCCTGAAAGTATCGGCGCAGCCGCTTTGTAGCAAACACTAGTGCTAACACCAATTTTTCCATAGAGGAGTAATTCAGCTCTGGCCCTTGTAGTGTTCTACTTATAAAGTAGACCGGAGTTTGCACTGTATCTCTATCTGTCATAAGTACCTCGCTTATTGCGCCATGAGTGGCTGAGAGATACATAATGAGTTCCTCCTTTAGCCGGGGAGCTACTAGCATAGGGAGGGATGCAAGATGCTGCTTGAGTTGGCCGAAGGCTTCCTCGGCTTCCTTCGTCCATCGGAAGTCTCCCTTTCTAATGCACTTCTTGAGCGTCTTAAATAGGGGCAATGACTTCTCTGCGGATTTAGATAGGAACCTATTCAGCCCGGCTAGCTTCCCATTTAAGGATTGCACCTCCTTCCGTGTCTGAGGGGACGGCAGTTGTATCACTGCGTCCGTCTTCTCTGGGCAAGGTTTGATGCCGTTTGGATCAATCAAATATCCAAGGAACATTCCCTCCGTTGCCCCAAACGTACATTCCTTTGGATTTAACTTCATGTTAATCCTTCTCAGCGCGTCGAATGTCTCTTGGACATCCCGGAGAAGTGCCTCCTCCGTGTGACTTTTTATCACCAAGTCATCAACATAGACTTCCAAGTTGCGGCCTATCTGTAATTCAAAAGCTTTGTCCACCAACCGCTGATATGTAGCACCGGCGTTCTTCAGTCCAAACGGCATTTTCGTATAGCAATATATGCCCTGGCTCGTATGGAACGCCGTTTTTCTGCATCCTCCTCCGCCATCTGGATTTGGTGATACCATTTATATGCGTCCAAGAAGCATTTAAAAGGATACCCACATAGGGACTCCACCTTCCAGTCGATTTCCGGTAACGGGTAACAGTCTTGTGGGCAGGCCTTGTTTAGATCCGTAAAATCCACACACATGCGCCAACTTCCGTCATGTTTCTTGACCATGACCGGATTGGACAACCACTCGTGGTAGTATACCTCGCGCATGATGCCTGCATCCACTAGTTTCCGTACTTCCTCCAATATCACTTGGCTGCGCTCAGGCGCCTGGCCGCGCTTCTTTTGCTTGATGGGTTGGTACCCTTGGCGGATCTGGAGCTTATGCTCTGCTATTGCACGTGGCACGCCTGTCATATGCTTTGGCTCCCATGCGAATATATCTAGGTTTGCACTTAAAAGAGAGCACATGGCCCTTTTGTCGCTATCTGAGAGCGCCCCTCCTATGGATACCTCCTGTTCCGGATAGTCAGGGTGAATGGCTACCTTCCAATTGGGAGGTGGTGATCCATCCTTGGGTGGAACAGGTGGAGCCGGTGTTGTCACGGTGTGACACTCGGATGCTGATACGATTGTGTTGTAAGTGGTAACAATTCCCCCCTCAACGGGGAATTTGATCATTCCGTGCGCCATAGAGGGTACCGCCCGTATAGCCAAAATGCCTGGTCTGCCTATCATCCCATTGTACGGAGAGTGTGAGCGTATCACCATGAAGTTCATCCACGCCGTAGTGGAATGTTCCTCATTCCCAATGGTTACAAGCAAACGTAATTGCCCTATCGGCCAGATAGTGGCTCCACTAAAGCCAGTAAGCGGCGACGTGGCTGGTACTAATTGGCTTCTTATTTCTGGGCATAACTGCACGAAACAGTGTTCATACAGTACCTCTGCTGACGATCCTCCATCCACATACATGCGACGAACGTTGTGTGTTCCAATGCTTATCTCAATAGTGAGAGGCGCATCGATCACATCGCTTGATGTGATGAGAGGGAATGAGATTTCCCTGCCGCGTGAAAATTTTTGGCCAACTTTATGCCTCGTGCGGCGCTGTTTGGATTGGATCATGTATATAGTCGAAGGTTTGTCCTTTTGGGGATCCTTCTTATCATACTTCTTGTTGTTGTCTTTTCCATCCTTGCAATCCTTAACTAGGTGCTTGAGTTTACCTGATTTGATCAGTGACTCAATATGCTTCTTGAGCTGGATACACTCCTCCGTACCGTGGCCTTTGTCATTATGGAACTCGTAGAAGCGATTTCCTTGCCGACGTTCCGGCGGAGTGGTCATTGGTGGAGGCGTTGGAAAGTTCCCCCCTTCCGTCAGCAAGATCTCCCGGTAGGACATCTTTAGGGGGTGAACTTATCGTCCGGCCGTCCTCCTTTGCTTTGGCTCTTATAGTCTGAGCTCTTGTTATTGTTCTGATTGCCTTGACCGCCCGACTGTCTCCGGGACTGATCATTTGACCGATACCCATTTCCTCGGGATGGGTAGGCCGCGTCAACAGCTGTTTATCCTTCTATGAAATTTCTGACCCTTTCCATGAGGTCATCATATCTCTTTGGACGCTTGTCATTGAGGCGCCTGATCAATTCTCTGTCTGTTATGGCGTGCATGTAGTCAGAGATTTTCAGGAGCTCCGGTATTGTTCTTGTGCGCGTGCACTCATCATTGAAGCGTTCAGTGAAAGCTTCTGTGGACTCCCCCGGCCATTGTTTGACAATTGCCAATGAGACCGGATCCCTATTATACTTCTTCCTCTGAGTTTAATTATTCTCAAACGTAGTGCGTAGTTCCGTGAAACTATTAATGCTCCGTGGAGGGAGTGCCTCAAACCAGTCACGGGCATTTCCGATCAAGGTTGAATTGAACATTTGGCACCATATAGGCATGGGCCATCGCTCAATTTTCGCCTGCGTATCAAATATTTTAAGGTGATCCACCGGATCACCGGACCCATCATAGGTCTTGATACACGCCGGCATGCGACGTTTGGTGTCTTCAGAATAGTTCCGTATGCGGAGGGTGAACGGGTCTTCCCTGGGATCCGCCCATGGCCGGGTAAGCCTAGGGTCATCCCATGGTTCACACCATGGACGTGAAAGATCCTCCGCTTCCGCATCTCGATAGTAAGGGCCACCATAATACTCATCATTGTTTGGTGGTGGTGGAGGGGTGCGCCTAGGCCGGCGACGCTTAGGCGGATGGTCATCTGAGTCCTCTCCTGACGGGTCCGGGGACGGCGGTGGTGCCCCATCCTTTAGGTAGGGACCACTTTTTTGGGACGAACCAGGAGCCTTTTTCCCAGTGTTCATCCTGTCCCACACACTCGGGCGACGTGCGGTTCTGGCCAGCTCTCGATCTGGTCGCTCGGGTGAGCCATCCGACTTTTCTCCCTCTCGAGACTGTATTAGTTCCTGCATGAGGCGATCTCCTATGCGCTCAAACACATTCCGGGGTTGAGGGGTTTCCTCAAAGGTGCCCTGTTCCTGAGGCCGAGCTCTCCTTTTCCTTTGATTTTGGGAGGAGGTGATTGGTCCGGTTTCACCAAAGTTGAGTCTGGATTGGAGGTTCCTCCCCAGATTCAACCTTGATGCGATCCCCGGGACGATCCTATCGAAGTTATGCGTGAGAACTCGAGTAAGATCCTTCTCGCTGAGTGGTAGGACTTCCACTTCTTCCTCCGTCGAGGGTCTGCGCGGTTCCTTGTTAGGAGGGTTTGGCGCACTCCCTGGGTCAGGGTTATCCAGGGTTGAAGTAGGTGGGGGTGTCATGGAGATCGTGCTCGTCACCCCCAAGGACTGAAAACTGCCACGGTTACCAGACCCGCCTGCGAGGCGGCTAGGTGATTGATTGGGGATGAGAATCCCTTCCCCTTGGGACTTCCGGTTCCCGGGATTCGCATTCCTGGGGTTAGCTTACGGATGCCCCTTCGTCATTGGAAATTCGAGATGAGGTTTTGTTCTAGCTTAGTGTAATGGCCCCACGGATGGCGCCAACTTGTTGATGTAAAAGTTGGTTGATCCTTGCTAGACCCGAATTAGGCTTAATTCGGGTTGGCTGGGCTCCGACTCCTGCACCAAGTGAATCGTTTGGTTGGGATCCTGCACACTAAACAGCACGCGTTAGGCTTACCGTGGGAATGTTTCCCACAATTAGACTCCAGCATGAGAGTAAGTAATCGATTTAGGGTTTATGTGAGTTTAGAGTACAAATCGTAATACCTTTGTGGAACCCTTGAAGGTTCCTTTTATAGGCAGTGAAACCCTAATGGGCTTTCATTGATGCTTCGGCCCCAAGGAAGAGATAACTATCAGAATTAGAATGATTGTTATCTTCTAATTTTGGTAGTGAATATCCTCCTCCATTAGGGTAAATATATTCCTAGACAGGATATTATCCTGTCTAACCCTATGTCGGCCACACCGGGCCATGGGCCGCACACATGTGTGCGGTCACTGTTCATCCAAGCCCATAAGCCTGAATGACATTATTCCACCCATCTGTGATGGGCCGGATACGGGTAGTACCCGTGGGCCGGGTTTGTGACCCAGTTGGGGACTATACGTCATCAACATGTAAACACGCCAATCACATAGTCACACATAAATTAACCTTAAAATAAGACCAAGTGACGAACCTCAAAACCACGGTTGTCACACAAAGGGCTTGATGTGTGTGTGGATTTGACAGGGTCCTCTCCTTTGACACAAACTGGGATGATTAATTTTGTACCCGGTCGTGTAGTGACCGATGCAGCACGTCGTAAACCCGTCAAGTATGAGGCTAAGTGTTCTGATATTGGATATATTTTTCTTCCGTTTTTGTTTTCTTCGCTTGGGGAATTAGAGAAGGATGTAGTGACCTTACTGAACCGAATCTGAAAGTTCTCGATGAATCAAGACATTGGAGCACGTGGTATTGTTCATATTTTTTTAATGGGCTAGTTTTGCTATAGCTATAGAAGTGGGAGCTCAGATGGTATCTCGGCTTCCCAATAACTTTTTGTAAATATCTTAGTTTTCTAATGAAGTGAAGTATAATATATATATATACATACATATATATATATATATATATATATATATATATATATATATATATATATATATATATATATATATATATATATATATATATATATATATATATATATATATATATATATATATATATAATAAATACATTTTGGCCTCATATGATCCGGTCCAATATCATTTCTTATGGCTAGTGATTTTCACACTCTCATAATTGATTGAGACACTTAAAAACATGCATTAACCGATTGTATTGTAAATATAAACTGCTTAAACTGTTTGTACATTGAGTGTCC
The DNA here is from genome assembly GCA_025667525.1 of Glebionis coronaria. Taxonomy (NCBI): domain Eukaryota; kingdom Viridiplantae; phylum Streptophyta; class Magnoliopsida; order Asterales; family Asteraceae; genus Glebionis; species Glebionis coronaria. Next base: position 555,826,676 of record CM046875.1, on the reverse strand, counting down.
CAATCAATTTTGTGAGTATCCCAATCAATTCCCATTTCTTATATATTTTTGATAACAAAGCATCTACCTAACCATCTTCATTCTTTCACTGACACGTACACTCTGTCGAACCGTCTTCATCTTCCACCATCTTATACAGATTCATACACAACTAATCAACACTGTCCCTCCCCACCATTCTTCCTAACAAAAATTACGTCACAAATTGGGAAAATTTGTTTGACCTTGATGATCCGGTGACATGGGTTTCGTATTAATCAAACATTATCATATCTATTTCTTTGTTATATTTTTTTGGTAAAAGATTATAAGATTATATGCTTTTAGAATAATTGGCATTTTCTATGATATAGGTTAATAAGTATAATCTCAAAATTAGGTTGATCAACTTTATAAGTTCATATTTTATGTTAGGGTCTTTGAATTTCTAGTGTTAACATTGGTGTTTTTAGTTGTTTCAAGGTAGGACTGGTGTGTTATATTTTGGATATCTTTGTAGTCGGCTTAGGTTATTTAAACTTTGATATGATTGTGTTTTCTTTTTAGTTAATTGTGATTGATGTTCATGGTAGAGAGGTAACCGGAGATTACTGGTAGAGAGGTAACCTGAGATTACTGGTAGAGAGGTGGCTGGAAGTTACTGGTAGAGAGGTGGCCAATGGTTGATGGTAGGTAGATGTTTGGGAAAAATATGAGAGGAGTAGTATTTTTTAATAGAGGCCGTATATTATGAGATAAATAGATGAAGGAACTATGGGTTGTGAACTTGTGATTATGTGTTGGTTGTTATTTCATGAGATCCAAGTGAAGAGCAAAAAGAAACCACAACACTTATAGTAGGCTTAAAATGAAAAGACAAGTTTATCCTCCCATTAATCAGTCAAATGTTAGTCAACTAATGTTTGGGACTAAAAGTGTTATGGGTAAGTAAAATAAGATAAGATCTGTTACATTTTAAAACTTTTGGACCAAAACTATTATACCCGACAAACTATTATGACCAAAAATTTAGTAAACATATAATAATGTGCATAGTAAGAAAACATGTATATCATTATTAAATTAAATTAAAATAATAACAAGCGATACCAAAACTTAATGTAAATTACAAAATTTAAATGGCATAAAGTAAATAAAAAAGGATAAGTAATTGAAATCGGTAAGAGGTTTACGATGCTCGTGTTTAACACGGTTCTCATAAAACATATGCGTCATCGGTTTTTCAGGGTACAATGTCTAAAGCTATTATACATCTGAACTAGTCAAACTTTCCAAAAAGATAACGGAATAAGTCGTGCATTTCTGATCAAATAGATTACTGAAACTTGGTTCCTTATGGAACTGTATTTTTCTATATAGAAAAGTTAATGAGGGAGGTTTATTTTATAACCTAAAACTATATTTCATTTATTAGAACTGATTATGTAAATTTTTTTGACAATGTTTAAAGAACTTTTAAAACTGAAATGGATACACAGAATAGTTTTGAAACTAATAAACGAAAATGAAATATGCATCTGTTCCCGAATGTCGCATATGAAAACTTTTGAAGCTGCATTCGTGCCTGCACATCACATGAGTTTAGAAGCTTTGAACCGATTTTTGCCAAGAAGACGGATATTCCGCACCCTCTGTTTATGTACACGTAAGTGTTAGAGTAAGTCCAACCAATGAAATTTGAAGGAAGAAACCAAGAGTTATATTGAAACCCCTTCCCATTTTCTTTATGGACCGATGTGGGATGCTAACCCAATCCTAATTTTATGTTTTAAGTGTCTCATTTTGAGACACAATATCTTATATCCAGATTTTGTGTTTCAAGTTCTCCTCGAAGAGAACGCATAAAAAGTATTATAGTTATAATGTCATATTTTTTTAATGAGGTTTTATTTTATAAATGAACTTTAGTTTTATACAGTACTTCATATCTGATTTTTAAATGAACTTTAGTTTTATAATGGGTTAATTGTAAACATGAAAACCGTGTTGTATTTTTATTTTATAAAAAGAATCATAGTTATATAATGTCATAAATCTCTAGTTTTATTTGTATCTTCAAAGATTTATTTTGTTTCATAAATGTATAATTGAATAACTTTGATATTAAAATTTAAATGGCTAAAACCGTAAAATATGATTATTGTTGCGTGAATAAAATAAAACAAATTGCTAGCAAAAATACACAAGTCATGCCACGGATGATGCAAAATTCTATATGCGTCGTTAAGCACGCGTTATATGAAAATAATTACACATAGAAAACTACTTGTTAATAGAAGTTTAAGAAGACGATACATAATAAACCATCATATTATAATAAAACTTGAAGTAAACAAAAACTTAACAAATATAATATTTTTATAAATTAAATTATATTATTACATCTTCCGGTACAACCTACATAAGTTCAGGAATTCATAAAAGAATTAAAACTCTTTAAAGCTTTTCACCTCTTATGGGTAGACACATATCCCGAAAGCTGCATCAAGAAATAAAAATTGGTATTAGTTAAACTTTTTGATATGTTCGCGTTAAAGTACAAGAAATTGACAAACACTTGGATGTTTATGAAAATGAAGTTGATGAACAATATCTAAGCTAAAAGCAACTTACAAGGGTCGTTCGGAGTATACATAGCGTAACTTTCATCACATACATTGTTAACTCGATAATTAAGATCAATAGCATAAGATCCATGGTTCATATAATTGTCTGGGATGTAACACGAACCACCTGGCAAGATCTCTTTACAATCTAATTTTCCACACACGCTGTCAAGAACTTGTTGCAACTTCCACGCAGGAGTTTGGCTTTGAGAGACACACCAAGTTTGATACTATATGATAATCATGACAATAAAATATAAAATATGTTAATCAGATACATGCACGTATTAAAGTCATATTACATGATATGAAAGATGTTATTTAGGCATGCACTCGTGACTTGCAAAGCTTAATTTTACCTGAGCATAAGTGGAGGACATACTATAACATAATAAGATACCAATAAAACACAAAGAAAACATTGTTTTTCCCATCTTTATGTAAAAAAATTTGTGAACATTTTTGTTTTTCTTTTATGATTTTATAATGTGAAAATGTTGTGAAATATGGAAATCTTCCAATAAATGAATGTCTTTGAAATCAATGTATTAACATTAATGTAAAATTAAAAATAAATAAATGTTATGGTAATATGAAGTGGTGGAATAATAAATTTGGCATTTATTTTACCCTTATCTATATGTTAACATTAATATCATTATGCTTTTGTTGCAAAACAAATATTTTTCAATAGAAAGTTAAAAGTTATTTTGTATACTAATTTTGTTTTGCATATTAAAGAACAAATCTCGACAATTCCTTTTTTTGTTGAGAAAAAAAGAGCATATTAATAGATACTTATATTAAAAGTTCAGTTATACATGTTTGTAATAGTTCACGTATCTCATTAACCATTAATCGTTAGAAAAAACAAGTTATTTATCACGACCAGCATTAACTATCTTTCTACAGATGGAAACTTTTTTATACATTGACAAAAAATGTCGTTTTTTCACTTTGTCTTAGCCGTACCAAATTTTGAATTACATAACATATGTGATTTAAAACTAATATCAAAGTTCGAGCACTAAACATCCATATTAAAATTGACATATTTGTCTATAAATAAAAAAAACTTCTCACCTATTGCGATTAAAGATATATATTCTTGGCTTTCCAACCATATATGACACACATTGTATACAAATGATATACTATGGTAGTTCATTCTGAAACCTCTATAATCACAAATGAAAAAATCACAATTGGTAAAAAATATGTGATTTAGATCAGTATGGAAAAAACCACACGTGGGAAAAATCTTATGTTATGTTATTAAAATATTCAAAGTAGTGTTTAATAACATGTTATTTCTCATGCAAGTTGTACACCCCCGTTTTTATCATATAGCAGCGGAAGCTAATATGGGGTATTACTTTCAAGGTATCATAGTCACAATAATAGAAAATGCTCAAAGAGACATTTTATTAAAAACTTGTCATCATTCAATTATTATTTAGAGTTAAAACAAAAACAACTATACATACTATATACATCACGGGTTTCCCAAAGATTTAGTTTTATTTATTTGAATGATAACTTTTCAAGACACCACCATCCGCAACCCGCCAGTCTTCATTCACCTGAAATATATGCTTACAAATCAACATAATGGTTGAGTGAATTCATAGGTTTAAACAACATTTGAATACAAGCATGACTCTAGGGCTACAGTGTTATACACCCAAAATTTCAGATTCATCGATTCTTATTGCACTAGCTCATGACCCTGCGACTAGACATTATCAGAAAAGCCACCAAATTGACCATATGCAGGTAGTTTGCCTGACTATCCCGAGTATAGCAAAATAAAGCATATTTGTTTAGCCTATGTAGGAACCTATCAGTATTCTAGCAAGTGTGACTTGCCCAGATAGGGGATGTCAGTCCCCAATAGTACTATTCACAATATTAGCGCTCGTTTTCTAAAAATGATTAGCGGTTCATATTTAAAAAAGGACTTAATGGAAACAAGTAAACGTAGTGTCCATAATCATATCAGGCAGCATAAAAAAACACTTGTATTCTAGTTTTAGCATATATCCCCCTCACGGGTTTTCAAACCATTTATAAACTTTCAAATGTGAGGTATGAACTCACCTTAGCCTATAGAACCTTGAATTATTTAGATTTAATCAACTTCTTACGAATCTGAGTTGACACATAAATATGTATATATATCAAGTCGTATCCTCTGAGTTCAATTTATTATATAGTAACTTATATATCTTTGATTCATATATACTTTGGTATTATAGTATCACTGTTCGGGCCATTATACTCAGAAGTTATTCTATAAACGTTTGAAGAGCGATGTCACTTTAAATCCTAAACCCAACCACTCAGTCAGAACGTAATATCGAGATGGAACATCTTTTTACAAAGCTCCCTACTAACATGATACATCGTATATTATCAAATTTTATGTTCCTTAGTTTCTATATTGACAAAGATAGTCCTTTTCGTTATAGTTTGGTATAATTACACTTTTAACTCATAAAGTATATAGTTTTAATATTTACATTTTCAACCTTCAAATACTAACCTTAGGGTCTTAAATTTTTCAATGTTTATCCTTATAGTTTTAACTTTGACAAAATGACACTTTTGTCTCAAAATGTTTATATTTTTCAAAAATGACAGTTTTAGTCCATATACTTGTTAAAAATCATATAACAACCTCAAAAATGTACCAAATGATCTAGGAATTTAGAAAAACGTTTGTGAACACATTTATAATCATAATTGTAGAAACTAGAAGGGGGGTTGAATAGTTTCTCTTTGGTTTATGTCCTAATTAAAATTCCTTTCAATTAGGTTTGCCTCAAAACTACCTTTTACTTGAAAGCTAGTTGCATAATGGTTAGGTTCAATTCTAATGCATTAACAATGACAAGTAGTTGTTGTATGTGATGTAATAATAAAAGTAAGTAAAGAGTAAGGAAAGAAACAACCTAACAGGAAGACACCAAGATTTATAGTGGTTCGCCAACGAATCTCTATCTTTGTTCCTACTCCACTCCTCGATTACACCTTACTCGAGATTTCCACTATATCCACAAGCTCCCTTCTTGGCGGAGAAAACCTTACAACATCGCTTACATTTTTTTGCGACACTAAGCTAAATGTTGAGACCTAATCTTAGCTAGGACCAATCTACACACGTCGCCTACTTCACCATTATCTGACACAAGGCTAGATGTTGAGTTCTAATCGAAAGCTAGAACCAATCTTCGTCGCCCATCTTCTTTTCTGACACACGGCTAGATGTAGAGTTCTAATCGAAATCTAGAACCAATCTTCACAACTCTTCACTTTAAAGCTAAGTGAGAACTCACAAGACATAAACACAAATCACTTTTTAGTGAGAACTAACACACAACACTTTACAACTCAATAAAAACATATCCAAGTATACACATGTAACTTGGATGCACACAAGACAATTCCAAGTATACACATATATAATGGGTTTACACAAGACTAATCCAAGCATACACAAATACATTAGATCTACACAAGACTCAAATTAAATTGATGAATATGACTAGATCTAAGGTAGGATGATCTTCATCAAAGCTTCATCTTTAATCACATCACAAGTATGTGAGTGATCTTCTCTTTGGACAAGGTAAAGAAGGAGATCAAGGGGATAATCATAATAAACATACTTAACACACGTGATCATTTATAAATGTTTAGGAATTAGAAAGAGAAATATGGCAGAAATAGTGTCCAAAAAAGGTTCATAGAAAATGCAGATTTGATCCACTATTTATAGGAGACAAAAGCCAACAGCTCTCTGAGCGTGGTTTCTTAATTGTGCCTACGGTTCCTTATCACTAGGGAACCGCATTGCCATTCTAAGGAACTACGGGAGTAGACTCTACTCCCTTTTGTATTTTATTGAGGAAGTAATATCTGAAGTAAGTTTTACCTTCAAAGGATATTCCTATGGCATTTGGAATATGCCATATTCAAATTTACATTTTCTATTTTAATAAAACATTTTTTTAAAAATATAGTTTATTTAAAAATCTTTTGTTACATTTGACAAAATGTAAGTTTAGGACTAATCATTTTCATGATCACTAATCATGATTAAGATATGTTAGTGCAATACTTAAATGATTATTAACTTGATGATAGTGTTTGTTAAATAATTCGTCTTACGATTGTATTTGACGATAAATGTCTTTTTAATTTGTCGTGATCAAAACTAAGAAATATTAGTTAACACTAATAATGTTTTTAGGTATCACTTTGTATTAACAATCTCCCCTTTTTATTACGAAAAACTATAAACTCATTTATGTAAAATATAAAATTATTCGAATTATTAACGAGTTTATCACTATCATTTCTCCCCTTTTGTCGAAGCAAAAAGGTTAGCACAAGTCTTTGAAGAAGAGAAGAATCAACTTTGCTAGTAGCTCCCCCTAGCTTGGGGCACCAAGTGAATGAGCTAAAGTGACATGCTACACAAAGGTTGGTAGAGAGAAAAGAAACACCAATGTATATATAGTCACTACATACTAAATAACTTGAGAGGGAGGAAGAAAAGAAATCTAAAATTAGAAGTAAGTATTTGCTAAGTATGTCCAAGGAGGGTGTTTTGACAAAATCAATGTTCAATTGGTGGAATAGAGGTAGAAAAGAAACATCCATACTAATTGAAATGATAATATGTCAAAGGGTTAGAAACATAGAATTGTTGGAATCACCCAAAAACAACTATAAATTTTTTCCATGATCAATCCTTAACAATATGTGTGATAAAGAATTAGTGGGAAAGGAAATAACACACATAACATTCATATTACAAAAATTCGAAAGAATAAACAAGAGAAATATTCATACACACGATATGAATATTTAAAACAACAAATAAGGAAAATAAACAACATAAGCATAAACTACTCTAGTAGTGATAATCCTCCAAGATTGCTTAAGTTTTTATTGACTCAAACAACTAAAACACAAAGTGTGTTTTAATTGGAAAAATAAGATGACGAGGCATCATTCAATGATTTGTTCACGGGAATAAATACTTTGATAGGATGTCCAGTAAGAAGAAATTCAAGAAATTTTAGCTAGTCATACACATGAGCAAGTTCAATTTGTTGAAATCGACTACAAGCACACGAGCTTCCATGATGCAAACAAAATCGTTTGATGGGGGAGGACCATTACGATGAGAAGGTGGAGGTGGAGAGGGAGATAATTGATAAGAAATGTTTTCACAATGCCTAGTGAGATTTTGGAAAGAAGAAAGGTCATCGAGGTGAGGTATGTTGCAAGGTTTAGGTGGTGGTGGGAGAGCTTCTCTTTCTCCGGTAATTGGATTGATTGAGAAATTCTCATTCCAATACTCAACAGGAGAGAAAGAAGAGGTTTTAAGGTTTGAGAGAAGAGGAATCATGATGATCCTTGTTCTTCTTGATCCAAACGGGCCGAACCGATATTTTCGGTTTCTTGGTAAGCTTAGAAGAAGAAGCTTTAGGTTTAGAAGATTGTGACAAAGAGATGTCAAGGTTAAGATTGTAAGAGTTAGACATTGTGAGGGATGAGAAGAAGAGCTCCCAAAACAAGAGGATTTGAAGAAAGTAGATAAGGCAAAGATTTGAAATGATAACAAAAGGTTTCAAGGAATGTTTAGCCAAAATTGGCAAACAAAGAATCTTGAAAAAGACTGTGGTCAAAGAAGAAAGACCAAAAAAGAGCAAAAAACAGGCTTGATGTCCGCCGTTCTTTAAAACAACCTGCGGTTCCTTAAATATAATGAGTCGTGCGACATTTATGGAGCCGCATACAGTGGAATTGAAAATTCAATTTTACAAAGTTTTGAGAAAAAATAAGACTCTTTCAAAAAATTTCAAATCTTGGATTTTTACCTCTTTTAGCACTAGATTATGCTTTAGTTGCACAAAAGACAACACACTCATAAAGAGTGTCTTGACAAAGGGTGACAAAATATATTGATAACATTTTGATCCAATTCTAGTCAAGTTTTAGAGGTTGTGATAGATTAAGGTTCAATTTTAAATAAATTGAAGTTGATTAGTGTGAGCACAAAGGTTGAAACACACAAAGACTTAATCCATAAAGCATCCTCATGAAGGAAAAGGAAATACAAGAAAAGAAATAACAACTAACTACTACCAAGTTAGCTAAACTAGTTCTTGATATGGTAGACTTCCTTGGCTTGATTTTCTTTAAAAAGCATTTACTTTTTAAAGAATATCATCATTCATATCCTAGGAGGTGGAGGATTAGCAAATAAATTCAACAAGAAGCTTTGAAACTTAATGTGAGCCCTAATCATCTCCAACCTAAGGATATCAATGAGGTAGAAATTGTTTAAGTAACAAGGACAATTGGTTCCATTGTGCATGAAAAAGTCAAATAAGTGTGGATCACCCAAGAGATAGGAAATGGGAACACCCAAAAGTAGAGTGTTTGAGGGAGGAGGAGGAGGAGGAGGAGGCATGGTGTCCAATGGTGAGATGGGTGAATTTGGTGTAGTGAAAGGTGAGGTAACCAATGGCTCAACAATGTCATTCACAAAGGGAATGCTTTGAAGAGGTTGAGGGTTCACATCTAAGAGAGGACTAGGAGTGAAGGGTGAGGACAACTCATTCATCCTAGATTGGAATGAAGAGGAGGAAGAACCATGTGAATGGTTAGTACCATGAGTTGAACTAGTATTGTATGGTGCAAGAGGTGGTGAAGGTGATGAAGAAATGAGAATCAAAGAAATCTCATTCTTGGGTGTAAGAAAAGATGAAGAGCCAAGTTTAGGAAACTTGATCTTAATATTGAGGTTACTTTTGGATGAGGATGGTTTAGAAGAGTTTGATGATCTAGTGGACACCATGGTTGTGTGTCAAGGTTTAGAAAAAGGCTTAGAGGATGAAGAAGAAGATCAACCAAGGGAGGTTTAAGAAGGAGAGGGATGATCCAAACTAGTAATGGGCTAAAATTAATTTTGATGAACATTGAAATTAGGTAGGCTAATTTGGAAAAAAGCTGTTTTTTAGAATTTACAAAGATTTACAGAAAATAGTGTAAATCAAAGATTATGTCAAATCTAGAGCCTGAGGTTCCTTAAATAAGGTTGTGGTTCTTTATCACTAAGGAACCACCCATATTTAAAGAACCGTGGGCAGTAGCTTCAAAATGGTGGACTTGCAGCAACATTTAACAGCCCAGGGTTTAAAACAAGGATTTATCAAGCCAAAGTAGACTATCAACCAAAAACTAGAAAGTTAACTAACACAAAAATTGCACAAAGTCATGCACATCAAAAGATCGATAGCATTAACAAATAAAGATTGAGATATCTGGTAATCCAAACACAAAATATTAGTTAAGTAAATCCAAATCCTAAAAGAAGAGACAAGAAACAACGTCTGAGGTACAAACGTGGCAATCAACCATGAGCAGTACTTCAACTCACTTAATTCATGAGTATTTCTATATTGACTTTATCCTTCCCTTAGGTTATCTAGAACACAATGCTTAAGATCTAATTGATAGTCGGAATCAGATTCTAGATATGACAATTGAGAAATAGTGGATGACAAAGTGTCATTCGAGTTGATAGGAGAGACATCAATGATATGACAATTCTCTTGATGAACATTTTCATCTTCATGTGAATCATACTTAGGCTCAAGTGAAAGGTTTCCTTCAACGGGAAGCATAACACGATCAACGAAGCAAAATGATGATGCATTTAAAAGTGGAAAGTCAAGAAGAGCTTTTCTAAGAAGGCGAGAGAGAATCATAGAAAAAGGGAGACTTGAATGAGGCTCAAGGAGAACAAATTTAATGCTTATAGATATGAAAAATTCAAGGTTGTATGGGGTGGAAGTTGCAAGACAATACAACATATGTGCAAGACAAGCAGGCACATAGTTGCGATTACCACCGAGACACATTGCATTTTCCCTAATGATTTCGGTCCAATGGATCATAAACTAATTAAGATCGCTAGTGAGTAATTCCTAAGGAGTGAGAGCACAAATTTCTCCTTCAATATTACCAAGAATAGGATGTTCATGAGGTTTGTCAATGGCACAAGAAATGGCCGAAGAAGATGGTAGCTCGGTTACATAATGCACATCAATAGAGGCTGATTCTAAAGAGTTGAGACTCCAAGCATCGGTGAACCTATATTGATCGTTGTATGGAACATTGATAATTTTTCCAAATTCTTCAAGAGTATATACAAAGGTTTTCCCTTGATGGAAAATCTTATCGATAAACCATTATTGATGCACATTAATGAAAATGAGCTAAAGAACTCCAAGAGAAAGAAGGGAAATATTGGCTCATCAATATCAAGCAAACAATCAAAGCCAATGGATTTGAACAGGAATCAAGTGAAGTCAAGTCCAAGGAAATTCGAAGGGATAAAGCGTCCTTCATGAAAACTACGAGAATCTAGTGACCGAAGAGTATTTTTGAGGGAACGAGATTAACACGAAGTAGAGAGAGTAGGCATGTATTCTCTAGTTTTCTGATGATCTTTTCTAGTTTCCAAAGGCATGATTAAGTACCTAAATAGAACACAAAAATAATTCAACAATCACTCATATGCTGCATAATGACCAAAAATCAAAATCGAGAGAATGTGTTTGATCAATTGCTTGACAAACAAATGTTTAATCCTTATCATTCCCATGTTCAAAATGTACCTAATTCATCATTGACTAGAACATATGAACTATGTAAAATCAACCATGAACTTGAACATTGGTTTATCAAAAATTCGTTTTTAGGTAAGCATTAACAATGCAATTACCAATTTGTTCATGGGTTCATATCAATTCCATCATTTAACCAAAATAACTTAGTCAAAATTCGGATTGTTCTACAAGTGGGTTTTAGTGAAATCGCAATGAATTCGAACCTAAGGAATCATAGTAATATAACTATGTCAAACCCACATTTCTAGCAAGGTTCTAATTCAATATTAATTTTAAAAATCCCCAATTATGTAAATAAGAACCCTAGAACAAATTGATTGAAATTGAATGAATATAGTTACAATTAATTGATGTTGGAAGAGGGATGAGTGAAACCCACAACTTGGAATCAATTAATCTTGAGTGATGAAGCTTTTGAAGAATCAATAATGGTGGAAACAAGAAAACTTGTCGCCTCTTTGGAGAAGAAAGGGTGAGTTTATTTTGAAAAAATGATTTTTAATAAAACCTGATTATTTTAGTCACTTAGTGGGGCCGCGGTTCTTTATCGATAAAGAACCGTCGGTTTGAACTGTGACAATTAAAGAACCGCCAGAAGTGGGATGTTTTTAACAAAGAAAATCAATGAAATTTTTATAACCATGTTTTTCTAAAATACTTAAAATATATCTCAAGCCTTTTGGAAATCAATTGACCACTTCAATACTAGGTGATAATGCCTTAATGAAGGATTGCGAGTTAAATCGAAACCGAAAAAGACCAAATAAGACCGAAACGGAAGAACGACTACTCGTAGAAAAGAAGCAAAAAAGAGAGAAACCAAGGGGAGTGAATCAAGACCAAGTTCAATGCTCAAAATACAAGTGCCAATCTTCAAGTTGTAGAAACAAAGAGCTTGTGTCATTCATAGTGGTTTAAGACGTGCCTTTCCGGCGAAAGTCTAAATGGCTTTAGTAATGAACCATACCAAACAATTTTGATAAATAGTGTAAGATCACTTTCAAGGATAGTCTTAGGCTATTTAAAAATGTGAGCAAAGTATAGATCCACTTTCTCTCCCACATGATTAGACAATTATTATTACTAGGGTTTATAATAACAATATCCTTGGAATATTTCAATTCCAAATGTGTAATATCCTAACTACAACTTATGGAGTAGTTTGGTATCTAAAGGGATTAATCAATCATCCTAGAGATGAGCTCAATTGCACATATTACAAATGATATAGGGCCTACTAACTGTATGGGTGCAAACCATGGAAATCATGCTTGATACTTTAAGCTACTACTAACTCACTCTACATCTCCTAAGTGAGTCATGTATCCAAGCAATGAAGGTTTAAGAGGGTATAAGAATAGAATAACATACCACAAACAAATCTCAAGGCAAGGATGCCAAGAACAAGCACATAGTCAAGTAATGATCAAAATAATGATCAATAGGGCGTGGGAAGGACGAAAACGTACCTTTGCCGCAAAATGCATTCCACGTCTTCAATGAACCAATGCAATGCCCAAACATGACTAAAGTGACTACTAAGTCTTCAAGGACTAGTATCACTCTAATCCATCTTGATATCATCATTCATTGATGTTGGAAATCAATGAAGATGAGTCTTCAACAAGTGTAAGCAACTCAATCCATAATCAATTAAATGATTAAACTTCATGAGTACCTACACACAACAAGATACAAACTAGTAGATACATTTCAAGAGTAAATCTAAAATGTATAAATACTACTAATCTAGATGTGATGCTATATTACCAATTAAAAGGCCTATTTTCAATGAAAAATAGTTTTGACCCAAGAGAAACTTTAGTACAACGAAACCTTCTAATTTAAGGAGACAATGGACCGATCCAAGTATTAAAGTACAATATACTTCAAAGATCTTGAGTGACCATCTCTCTGATACCAATTTTAGAAACTAGAAGTAGGGTTGAATAGTTTCTCTTCGGTTTATGTCCTAATTAAAATTCATTTCAATTAGGTTTGCCTCAAAACTACCTTTTACTTGAAAGCTAGTTGCATAATAATTAGGTTTAATTATAATGCATTAACAATGACAAGTAGTTGTTGTATGTGATGTAATAATGAAAGTAAGGAAAGAGTAAGGAAAGAAACAACCTAATAGGAAGACACCAAGATTTATAGTGGTTCGGAAACGAAGCTCTATCTTCGTTCCTACTCCACTCCTCGATTACACCTTACTCGAGATTTCCACTATATCCACAAGCTCCCTTCTTGGCGGAGAAAACCTTACAACGTTGCTTACATAATTTTCCAACACTAAGCTAAATGACGAGACCTAATCTTAACTAGGACCAATCTACACACGTCGCCCACTTCCCCATTTTCCGAAACAAGGCTAGATGTCGAGTTCTTATCGAAAGCTAGAACCAATCTTCGTCGCCCTTCTTCTTTTCCGACACAAGGCTAGATGTCAAGTTACAATCGAAATCTAGAACCAATCTTCACAACTCTTCACTTTGAAGCTAAGTGATAACTCACAAGACATAAACACAAATCACTTTGTAGTTTAGTGAGAACTAACACACAACACTTTACAACTCAATAAGAACATATCCAAGTATACACATGTAACTTGGATCCACACAAGACAAATCCAAGTATGGGTTTACGCAAGACTAATCCAAGTGTTCACAAATTCATTATATTAACACAACTAATCCAAGTATACACAAATACATTAGATCTACACAAGGCTCAAATAAAAATGATGAATATGACTAGATATAAGGTAGGATGATTTTCATCAAAGCTTCATCTTTAATCACATCACAAGTGTGTGACTAATCTTCTCTTTGGACAAGGTAAAGAAGGAGATCAAGGGGATAATCATAAGTAAACATACTTAACACATTAGTTAATCATTTACAAATGATTAGGAATTAGAAAAGAGAAAGATAGCAGAAAGAGTGTCCAAAAATGGTTCATGGAAAATGCAGATTTGATCTACTATTTATAGGAGAAAAAAGCCAACGCCTCTCTGACCGCGGTTCCTTATTTGTGCCTGCATTTCCTTATCACTAGGGAACCGCATAGCCATTCTAGGGAACCGTGAGAGTAGACTATGCTCCCTTTTGTCTTTTAGTGGGGAAGTAATATATGAGGTAAGTTTTACCTTCAAAGATATTCCTATGGCATTTGGAATATGCCATATTCAAATTTATATTTTCCATTTTAATAAAAGTTTTTCTTAAAAAGAAAGTTTATTAAAAAAATATTTTGTCACATTTGACAAAATGTAAGTTTAGGACTAATCACTTTTATGATCACTAATCATGATTAAGATATGTTAGTGCAATACTTAAATGATTATTACATTGATGATAGTGTTTGTTAAATAATTCGTCTTACGATTGTATTTGACGATAAATGTCTTTTTAATTTGTTGTGATCAAAATTAAGAAAAATTAGTTAACACTAACAATGTTTTTAGGCATCACTTTTCATTATCAATAATAACAACATTTCTCCCTATTATAGCTTTTGAAATGTATTTTTGCTTATTATTTTATGTAAATTACAAAATTAGGGTTTTAAGACATCTTTAACTTATAACTTTCATTCTAAATGATCAGATGACCTAATTTATTTTAGATTAGTTTTCTAACATCATTTTAACATTATAACAAGTCTAGGAAATCATTATAACAAGATCAAAGCTTAGTTAACTTAGAGATTACCTAGGTAGCTCCAAAATGGCTTCTTATGGCTTCCTATGAGCACAACTTGCTATCAAAGCTTCAAGAGATTTAATGGCTTCTTTCTAGACCTGGTTTATGGTCTTCTAAGGTTCCTAGAACTTATTTAGAAGTGGATTTAAGAATGGGTATATATAGATAAGAGAAACGGGGTGCAAGTTCTAAGCTATGTAGTTTGCCCCTATTTATACGTAGTTCGACACTTATGCTCTAAGCTAAGGCCTCAAATGTGTAACATGTATAGCTTAGTGACTAAGGGAAACTAGGAAAGGTCTATGCAAATTTGTAGATTCTAGGATCAAAAAATCTTGCACTTGTGGTCTAAAATGGGTCACGGTACACTATGGATAGAAATGGTGATGTGTAGCCTTCAAGTAGGTGATACACCTCCTTGTTGGGAGGGAAGAAGTTTAAACATGGTTTTGGAGGGAAAAACAAAACCGGGATCATAAACTAGGGCTTGTAACTTTATACCTTGTAATTTTGATAATTAAGGACTTAGAAATGTGATTACTGATGAATTAGGGTTTACACATTGTAATTAGGAAGTTTAGGTCCTTGGTTTGAAGTTTAACAAAGGCTTGAAGTGAAATTGGGAAGAAAAATTATGTAGATTAGGTTTCTAATGATCTAGGGTTAAATCTTAGCAAAACTCATTATCCTTCACTTAGCTACTGATGTAAACTCAATTTATATATTAGACATTGTGTTTTAACTATCTAAAGTGGTTCCATACTTAGTTTGATAGGTTATTCTAAGTAAACATGAGTAAAGAGTGAAAATACCTATTTTGACCTAATTTACAAGTCCTGCATTGAAATCTTGTACCTTATGCCTTAGGATACTTGTACATTGTCTTAATATAATTTTATAACCTTAATATAATTCCGTGAGTGTTTGTAGACTTGTCCTAAAAGACTAGGTGTTGATTCTAAGTAAAATGCTTAATATATGGGTTTCTAGGTCATTAAGCCTAATGACTTTCTATCTTGGATAATTAGGGTTTATATCATCATATACACTTATTCTAGGTGTTATATGTTATATTTAGGACTTTTAAGTTTTCTAAAGTGGAGCATACGGCGATGCCGCCCATTTTTGTTACATGCTTAGTTTAAGGGTTTATATAGGGTAATCATAATCTAGGTATAATTAGGTTAGCTTAAGATCCGATGCTTTAATAATTTGTACATTTTGCTTTATTAATTTTTAACTTGGCTTTGAGATAAATGTATGATCTTATTATGATACTTAGTTGAGTTTTATAATTATTTGCAAAAGATTATACTTTAATTCAATGTGAAATGGTTTTTAGGTGCTAATCTAGGTTACTAGGTCTTATACTTGTAATTAGCTTTAGATTAGTTAATTTTAGTGTTTTGTGATAAATTACCTTTTCTCTATATGATATATTATAACTAGTATATTGTATTTTTTATTTGTACATATATATTGTGTAGTTACATTGCTTGAAACATTAGTTTACAAAGGATTTCTAGGGTTTCTAGGGCTCTTTAATATTTTAGGGCATCTTTGTTATTCTTGGATGGTTCTTATTTATAATGTATAAATATAGTTACTTTTAGAACTCAGATTTGATATATACATATTGTTTACAACATGTGGGCATATGTTGATGTGGCAATTGAGATAGTGAGAATCCATATATTTAACAATTCAATCATATATCATATCAAAATGCAAAAATTTGTTAGCAAATTCACCTTTTATTTATTTATCAAATGAGAAATTGCATATACATTGATATTACATTAGTCATAGTGGATGTTATAGTCTCTCCCCTTATTTTAAATTTCGTCCCAAGATTTAGCTAGAACTGGGGTTAACGGTAGAAAATAGATGCGGATATTTAGCTCGAAATTGATCTTCACGTTCCCAAGTATACTCAGGTCCTCTTTTCGAGTTACCTCATACTTTAACTATTGGGATACGGCTCTGCTTCAATCGTTTGATCTCTTTATCCATGATTTCCACACGTTCTTCCATAAAAGTTAACTATCATCGAGTTGAAGTTCTTTCATCGGTATGATGAGAGATTCATCACATAAGCATTTCTTCATATTTGAAACATGAAAAGTATTGTGAACATTACTAAGCTCTTCATGTAGCTCTATTTTATATGTCACAGGGACAGTTCTTGTGGTTATTTTGAATGGTCCAATATACCTTGGATTCAATTTCTTTTTCTTTCTGAATCAGATAACTCCACGACGAGGTGATACTTTTAGCATAACGCGAACTCCAACTGCAAATTCCAAAGGTTTACGTCTTGTATTAGCGTAACTCCTTTGTCTATCTTGTGCATCTTGTAATCGCTGTCGGATTTGGAAAATCTGTTGGGAATAAAATGTAGCCAGTCCACTTGAGCGCTGACAAGAGGAAAACAAGCGTTGATAGGAAGAAAACAAACGCTGACAGATCAAGCGTTGACAAGAAGAAGTCAAGCGTTGATAGGTTCAAGACAAGCACTGATATGAAGATATGGTCTACGCGTATTATGTTTCTAGTTTGTTTCTAGTAAAGATAAGTTCAATATTGTATTTTCTATAATTATCTTTACCTAGAATAGTTGATACGTAGACTCTTGTACAAGGCTTCTTATGTCTATAAAAGAAGACCTTTAGGTTATTTTTAAAATAAGTTTTCATACGTTAAACACTTTCATTGTAAGCAAGTTTGTTTTACATCTTTGTGTGTTCTTGTTTAAGTGTTAATTCCGCATAACACTTAGATTACTTTATACATTAACAAAGTTTCTCTACGTCTATAACTTGATCTAATCTCGTATACACAAGCTTAATCGATCTAAGTTTGGGATCAACAAGCGGTATCAGAGCTTGTTGAGAAACTTTTGATCTTAAAGAACACAAGAACCCTAAAAAAAATCACCAAAACCCTAATTTTCACAAAACCCTAAAAACATCATGTCCAATCCAGAAGTAACCTCCTCCTCCTCAAACCACAACATCAAGATTCCCATGCTTGATGCAAACAATTTTGAGCTGTGGAAGTTCAACTTTGAGCAATATCTGGGGATCTATGACTACACTCTCTGGGAGATTATTGAATATGGAAACACATTCAATAAAGCTGAAAAGATTGCTAATGCAATTGCTACAAGATCAGTTGTTGCTGGATGTTCAGAAGCAGATAAGAAAAAAAAATCTGATGATGGTAGAGCTGTGTCTGCTGAAGACATAACAAAGAAAATGGTTGATATGAAAACCCTAAACATTCTGAAACTCTCTTTGGGGTAAGAAAAGCAACACAAATACAGAGGTTATGAGTCTGTAAAAGACCTTTTGACAGCCCTTAAAGTTGCCTATGGTGGTAATTCTGATACTAAGGAAGAGAAGAAGAAGCAACTCATGCATGAGTATGCTGTTTTTAAGGCTCAACCTAATGAGAAGCTTAGCAGTGTGAGAAGCAGACTGCTTGACATTACAAGCAAGCTGTCCTTCATGGGGACACAAGTTGGTGATGTTGACATTATTGCCACTTTTCTTAAAAGCCTTGATGATGCGTGGAAGATTGAGGCAAGATCTATACTTGCCAATAACACTCACAAAAGTTCTACTTTTGATGATATCTACAACAAACTGAGGCTGTTAGAGAATGAAACTCTTTTGGAGCATGGAAGTAAGTCTACTAGTAGTAATATGGCCTTCTTCTCACATAGTGAAGGTCAATTTGATCAGAAGGACTCATACATGCACCCAGCAACTGGATCAACATGTGTCAACGCTGGATCATACCCTGTCAACGCCTCACATTCAGATGCTGACACATACAAAATTGACTCTCCAAGAGTTAAGCCTGCTGTTTGGATTTGGATACTGTGTGTGCATACATTGCTTCATTTCCCAATGGTTTAGTGATTACATATGAGGACCTTGAGCAAATAAGTGATGAGCACTTGGAGGAGATGGATATAAAGTGGAACATGGCTCTTGCAAGTATAAGAGCAAACAGGTGGAATAGAAGGTTTAAGATGAAGATGACCTTTAATGCAAAGGACACTGTTGGATTTGATAAATCCAAGGTTGAGTGCTACAATTGTCATCGTATGGGGCACTTTATGAGGGAATGCAGATCTCCAAGAAGATCTGATGCTGGAAAACCCTCAAGCCAAATTGTTAAGGCTCATGATCCTAAGGCCATGGTAGCAGTGTAAGAAATTGATGGTATTGGATGGGACTGGAGCTATTTGGCTAAGGATGGGGAAGAGGATAAAGCTTTGGTTGCTGAGATAGAAGAAGAAGAAGAGCATGTTCAATATGCTCTCATGGCACACTCCTCCTCTTCATCAGATAATGAGGTATACGATGATGCTTTTTGTAGTAAGGGTTGTCGTTTAAATACTGAAAAACTTAACAAAGAGGTTTTAAGATTGTTAAGTGATGTGAGTACTGAGAGATGCAAGTTGTCTAACTATCAAATTGCTCTCACTCAAACTGAAAAGATAGTTGAGGAGTATAAGAAAATGGAATTTGACCTAAAAGATAAAATAAATATCTTAAAACATGAGTTAAATGCTAGTAATGATGTTAGAAACATCATGGAAAGGGTCAATGCTGAATTACAGGCTAAGTTAGATGAGGCTATCAAGAATAAGGACAATGTTGACCTTAAAATTCAGAGATTTGATAAGGCCTCACAAAACCTAGGAGAATGTGTTAATAAACATAGGGATCCTAAGGACATGACTGAGATTGGGATGAAAGACTATACTGTTGTTCCACCACCAGCTAGGGACTTCTATGGTGTCCAAAGAAAGGACTTATCTTGGACTGGTTTACCAGAACTCCAAGAAGAGGAATTTATTCCTCCACCAAGAGTCCTTACCCCAGTTGAAGAGTATAGGCAAAAGTTGACTGACTTGAATGAATGGAAGAAAGCCAACCCTACCTTATTTGTCAAGGGTGGCATGCTTTGTGATAGTCCAAATGAGTCGACCCCTATTAAGGTAACAAACCCAATCACTGGCAAGACTGTTGACCTTGGCTCAAACACTGTTAGAAAACCTAGCATTAAGTATGCAGAAATGTATAGGAATACTAGGTCAACTAAAAGCCAAGTTAGTGATAATGGAACAGGCTTCTTCTCTTCTAGACCTAGGGTTGTGTCTAGAAAAGCCAGTTACACTTGTGGTAGCTTTTCACATTTAGCATATAAGTGTGTCAACGCTTCCAAGGTCAACGCTGTCAAAAGGTCAAACACTGTCAGACCCAAAACTTTTGTGGAGAAAAGTCCACAAGTTGTTAGACCAGCCCCATTCTTCACTAAAGGGTCTAACACTAATGGACAAAGACCATTTCAGAAGACTAATACTTGGTCTAATAGGCAATGGGTTTCTGTAGCAAACCCTAGGTTCAACGCTGACAAGGCTAATTTCAGCGTTGACAAGACCAAATCCAACGCTGACAGAAATGTTGCCAGACCTAAATATTTGCAACCACAGGGAAAGGGGTCTAAAGCTTCTTCTAGCTTGACATGGAGACCTAAGCAAGATCAAAACCCTAATTCTAATGGGATTTCTATGACCTGCAACAGATTGAATTATATTTCAAAGGTCATTACAAAACCAATTGGGGTTAACTGGGTATTTCATCCAAAAAGGGATGAACAAGGGGTTGTTATGAGAACTAAGTCTGTTCTTGTTGAACAACCAGATGAATCCAAGTCTGCTCAGGCTTGGGTTCCCAAAGAAAACTAATTTGTTTTCATTATGTGCAAGGCATTCAAAAACAGGTCAATGATTATGGATATTGGGACAGTGGATGCTCTAGGCACATGACTGGGAAGGAGGATTATCTGACAAACTTCACTCCCATTAAGGATGGTGACAAGGTTTACTTTGGAGGCGGATATGGAACTATCACAGGCAAAGGAACTCTTCTCACCAAGAACTTGCGTTTTGAAAACGTGTTTCTGTTAAAAGAACTTGATTACAATCTTTTTAGTGTATCACAAGTTTGTGACAACAAAAATAAAGTTCTGTTTACTGATACTGAATGCTTGGTGTTGAGTAAGGATTTTCAAATTCTAGATGAGAAATATATTGACTATAGAACACCTAGGCATAAAGACATTTATAATGTGAATCCTAATGGGATTAGGATGAATAATAATATGTCATGTTTTTATGCTAAAGCTTCAGTTGATGAGAGTAATCTATGTCACAGGAGACTAGGGCACATAAACTTTAAGAATATAAACAGACTTGTGAGACTTGGTTTGGTTGATGGTTTGCATGAGAAGGCTTTCCACAATGACCACTCTTGTATTGCATGCCTTAAAGGCAAGCAGCACAAGGTCTCATTTAAGTCTAA
Organism: Glebionis coronaria; assembly: GCA_025667525.1. Lineage (NCBI taxonomy): Eukaryota > Viridiplantae > Streptophyta > Magnoliopsida > Asterales > Asteraceae > Glebionis > Glebionis coronaria. The sequence continues at coordinate 555,805,269 of CM046875.1, read as the reverse complement.
ACAGGTGCACTCTAGTTCTAAACCACTTCACTTGCTGCATATGGACCTGTTTGGTCCAACTAATATAGAGAGTTTGAATGGTAAATCATATTGCTTTGTCATCACAGATGACTTTTCTAGGTTTACTTAGACTTTCTTTTTAGCTATGAAAAGTGACACTGCTGATACTTTAATTGACTTTATTACCCAAATTGAAAAGAAAACTGGTAATGAAGTTAAAATGCTTAGAAGTGATAATGGTGGTGAGTTTAGAAATAAACTGTTGGATGATTTTTGTGCCAAGAAAGGGATTACTAGGCAGTTTAGTGTTGCCAGAACCCCATAACAAAATGGGGTTGCTGAGAGAAAGAATAGAACCCTAATTGAAGCAGCCAGGACCATGTTGGCTGATGCTCACTTTCCCATAGCTTTTTGGGCTGAGGCTGTGAATACAGCTTGTTATGTTCAGAATAGAGCATTGATCAACAAGATACATAACAAAACACCTTATGAGTTACTTTGGGGAAGGAAACCTAATATTGGTTTTCTTAAACCTTTTGGTTGTCATGTAGTTGTTCTAGATACTAGTGATGCCTTAGGTAAATTTAGTGCTAAAGGTGATGAAGGCTATTTCATGGGTTATTCAGTGCAGAGTAAGGGATATAGGGTTTAACTTAAGAAGGAAAAACGTATACTTGAGAGAGTACATGTTAGGTTTTTAGAGAGTAAAACTAGTGATCCTGAAAGTGGTCCAAATTGGTTGTTTGACTTGGAACCTCTATCTAGGACTTTGAATTATATGCCTGTTATTAATCCAGACATTGTGAAGGTAACTTCAAATGTTGTGGAAGAACCAGTTGTTGATGTTTCAGGTACACAGGTTAATGAAGAGGTTGGATCATAAGCAGACAAGTCATCTCCTATACAAGAGTATGTCACTATTCCCATATGGACAGATGCTTTTGCTGCTGCTGCTGCTGGAAAGGAAAATGGTGGTCCCCAAGTATCACCAGTTAACAACATGCATGTTCCTTTAGGCGCTGACAAAGGAAAATCTGTCGTTGACAGGACAAATTCAGACGTTGATGGCTCAAACGTTGATAGCACCAATTCAGGCGTTGATGGATCAAACGCTGACAACCTTGGTTCAGGCGTTGACAACACTTTTGAGCATATCTTCTCTTCCAATTTTGAACAAGGTGAACCTTCCAATAGACATGAAGATGTTCATACAAATATTGATGCAAGAGAGTCTGAAGAAGATATTGGCAACTTGGAGAATGAGATTGAAGACAACAGACTTTTTGAGGGAGGAGTTCTCACTTCTACAATGAAGAATCACCCCACTTCTCAAATTATTGGGGATATCATGACTCATGTTCAGACTAGAAGATCTCATCAGAATCTTGGTGGATTTATTGCCAATATACACAAGAAGGTTGATACCTCTCTTGTTCAAGCATGTTTGTTTGCCTGTTTTCTGTCACAACAGGAACCCAAGAAGATTTTTGATGCTCTCAAAGAAACAAGTTGGGTGGAAGCGATGTAGGATGAGCTTCACCAATTTGCTATTCAGGATGTTTGGGAGCTGGTTGATTGTCCCAGATATGTCAGACCTATTGGGACAAGATGGGTTCTAAGAAACAAGAAAGATGAAAGAGGCATTGTGGTCAGAAACAAGGCACGTTTAGTGGCTCAGGGATATACACAAGAGGAAGGGATAGACTATGAGGAGGTCTTTGCACCAGTTGCAAGGATTGAAGCTATAAGGATATTTCTAGCCTATGCTTCCTACATGGGCTTCACTGTCTATCAAATGGATGTGAAGAGTGCCTTCCTCTATGGCATAATTGTTGAGGAGGTATATGTTATGCAGCCTCCTGGTTTTGAAGATCCAGAGAATCCAGACAAGGTGTATAGAGTCAAGAAAGCTATGTATGGACTTCATCAAGCCCCAAGAGCATGGTATGGCACATTGTCTACTTATTTGGTAGAAAATGGATTCAAGAGGGGCACCATAGACCAGACATTATTTACAAAGAAGGCTGGTAAGGATGTATTACTTGTTCAGGTTTATGTTGATGATATCATCTTTGGCTCCACCAATCCAAAGATGAGTGAAGACTTTTCCAAGCTTATGACAGATAAATTCAAGATGAGTGCAATGGGGGAGATGAACTTCTTTCTAGGATTACAAGTTCAGCAGAAAGAAGATGGTATCTTCATCTCTCAGGATAAGTATGTAGCAGAGATCTTGAAGAAGTTTGGCTTTTCTCCACATGAAAAGAGGGCTACTACTCCTATGGATAGAGAACACCCTTGGGGAAAAATTGGAGATGGAAAAGATGTGGATGTCAGGCACTATAGATCAATGATTGGTTCATTGATGTATCTCACAGCCTCAAGACCTGACATCATGTTTGTTGTGTGTGCTTGTGCACGCCATCAAGTAACTCCCAAAGAATGTCACCTTTATGCTGTCAAGAGAATCTTTAGGTACCTTAGATGTTATCCAGATCTTGGCTTGTGGTATCTAAAAGATTCACCATTGGAGCTTATTGCATATTCAGACAGTGACTATGGTGGTGATAAGTTTGATAGAAAATCCACAACTGGTGGATGTCAGTTTCTTGGGAGTAGGTCGATATCTTGGCAATGCAAGAAACAAACAGTGGTGGCCAATTCTACAACTGAAGCAGAGTATGTTGCTGCAGCTGCTTGTTGTGGACAAGTCTTATCGATTCACAACCAGCTGTTGGATTATGGGTATAATTTCATGCATACCAAGATATTTGTTGACAATAACAGCACTTTATGCATTATTAAAAATCCTGTACATCATTCTAAAACAAAACACATAGAAATTAGACATCATTTTATAAGGGATTGTTTTGAAAAAGGTTTAATACAACCAGATAGGGTTGACACAGAAGAAAATGTGTCTGATTTATTAACTAAACCTTTTGATGCTGGAAGGTTTCAATACTTGGTAACAAGTATTGGAATGATCAATCTCACATAATATGTGTTTTGGGGTCTTATTGTAAAAATATGTACAGGCTAATGCATTGTTATTGGTCTTTTTGAAGTTAGATTTTCCACTATATTTTTCTAACGCTGACAAAGGTTATCTTAACGCTGACAAGTGTTATCATGGCGTTGTCAGCAACAATGTTAGTTTTGTGGTTTTTAATCTAAGTGTGCAGGTGGTGTTAACATTGTACCATTGGATACAGAGTTGCTTATGGATCCTTGGAGAATCATTTGAGCATGTTTTTATTTATGGATGATGGTTGGAATATTTATATTCCTATCTTGACATAAATTTTTATGTTCATGCATATTTTTGGGGCAATATATGTATCACAGTTTAAGGGGAGGTTTTAGGAACCTTTAGGACTTTCGGGTATTCTTATGATACTCTTATCACAATTCTAGATTGTGTCCACAGGTGAGTATGAGTTAGTTTTGCTAAATCATGAGGTATTGTAGCATGCAAAGTTGATATACTATGCATGCTGCCAAGACATTTTTGGCCTAGAATTGGTTGTGGTCTGTTGGGAGACTTGGGAATGGTTTTATCATGGGTTTAACTGGGAGTAACAAGGAATTTTATGAGATAACTTAGTTGTTAAGAGTTTTGGTTAGCAAGGGACACTAGAGGACTGTTATGTCTATCTTGCATGAGAAAGTGTGCATAACTGGACAGTGCTTGCCGCCCTATAATAATTATCAACTTATAGGTTATCTTCACTAGGATAAATTACTTTGTTAAGGTCCTTTTTCATTTTTATTGTTTTTATTTTAGACGCTGACAAGTATTTTCCAAGCGTTGTTATGACCAATTTAGACGCTGACATGGCTTTGGCAAACGTTGACAAGAATATAGCCGTTGGGCGTTGATGGGTTATTTTTGACCGTTGATACTCATTGGGACCTACCTAGTTGTTATTTTTGACGAATTTTTGGGCCGCAATTTTGGGAGCAGATAACTTTTAATTAATGCATGAGATAACTTATTTTCTTTTCAATATTTTCATCATGATATCTTGAAAATAGTTGCCTCATTTTTTACCAATCACATGCACCTATCTCTCCTATATATTTGGCTCCTCTTTTTAAACAGGGTACCTCATATTCTTGTCTAACCATTTTCTCCTATAATTCATCTTTATTAATCATTCACAAAACAACTTTCTTCTACAATGGAACCAAAATTTAAACCAAGTGATTTGGTATTGGGATTCAGGAGTCAACACAACATGATTGCATATTTAGACGCTGATGACACTCTGTTTCCACAATACACCCAGATGGTGGCGTATTTGAATGCATCCCCAATTAGGTATGCTCTTTCTCATGCTCCTATCATCTCTGTCACACATATTAAGCAGTTTTGGAACACTGTTAGTTCCTCAACGGTTAATAATGTGACTACATTATCATCTATTGTTCATGGGCGTACATGGGTGGTTACTGAAGCCTTGGTTCGCCAGGCTTTGCATCTTGATGATGCAAATGGTATAACCACCCTTCCTATTCATGAAATAGAACATAGACTAAGGGCTTTGGGTTATCCTTTCCCTGATGAGGGAAATTTAAACAAATATCATAAACAGGAGTTTCCCACAGCCTGGAAGTACCTCATACATGTCATCTTACAATGTTTGAGTCCCAAGTGTACTGCACACATTGAGATTAATAGATCCATTGCTAGTGCTATTGTGTGCATTGCAGCTGGGCAAAAGTTTAATTATTCTAAAATGATTTTTGATGGCATGTGTAAAAACAAAGGGAGTAAGATGACTTTGGCTTATCCCAGATTTTTACAAATGGTTTTTGATGTGCAAAATTACTGCACAAGGGATCATGATGACTTTTATAAGATCCCTGTGCAAAAGAAAGCTATTTTTACAAAGATGAATTCACCGCCTCACCGTGACTTACCCCTCACCCAAGTTATGCTTGCTGTTATTGCAGCAGCACAACCCCAACCAGACCCTCAACCACAACTCGACCCAATACCAGAACCTTTACCTTCACCTCAACACATGCAAATTGACCAAGAACCCTTTGACGCTGACACATTAAATGTTGGCGTTGATACAAGTAATCTAGACGTTGACACCATTCCTTCACAGACCGAAACACCCCTTAACCTTCCCACATCTACCCAATCCACATCATCTTCTACCCCACCATAATATAGGTTGAAAAAACGCCAAAGGACTACTGGAGTGTTCTCCTCTAGTGGTCCTAGCCATGTAGCAGAGAGAACCACCACCACAAGTGTGGTTGGTGCTATGGATGAGGCTGGGACTATTGGTTCTGGCTTAGATGCAGGCCAAGACAGTCTTAACATCTTTAAGACCTCATCCATGCCCCATGAATCTAACTTGAGAGGTCAAATACCCATTTTAGAGGAGGGCAGATTGGAACCATACACATTGATGGAATTGACGGCTGTCTGCATTAGCTTGCAAAAGCAAAATGCAGACTTGGTAAAAATTGTCAGTACACAAGGCCTTGAACTCAAGCAATTGAGGGAGAGGATTGTCATTTTGGAGAATGCTAGCACAAGGCGCGGGATGGAGGAATCTTCCAAAGGGAGGATGAGCAGATTAATGTGAGTGATAAGGGTTCACATGATGGTGAATCTTTGGGTGTTGTTGAAGCCCTAACTGAATTGAAGAAGCAACCAGGTTTTGTTAGATCTCTGGTAACTCCTACAAATTTAGATTTGTCTTTTACAGCTATGTTGGAGCAAATTACAAGAGGCGCTGAGACAAGTAATTTGGGCGTTGACAAGCAAAATTTGAACGCTGACACACCAAGCGCTGACATGAGCAAATTGGGCGCTGACACAAGAAGTTTGAGCGTTGACAGACCTGTAGATGAGGTTGATGTATTCCAGTCATCAGCTATCATCAAAGATGTATCTTCACAGGTATTACCATCATCCTTACCCATCATCGATCCATTAGATAAGGGTAAAGGAATCATGGTAGAAGTAGAAGTTACAAAGGATGCAGCATAGGTAGAGTTTGATAGAAGGTTGGCTGCACAACTTGTAGAACAAGAAAGAAAGAAGGTTGGTGAATCACCATTTGTTGTCACTTCAGAGGAACAAGAAGGAAGTAATGAAGCAAGTTCAGATTCAAGTGTGATGGTAATAGAACAACCAGAAAGACTTGAGTATGGTGATGATTTGGCAAGAGAGAATCTGAATGAGTTGAAATTGCAAGTAGATTTTGATATGCCAGTAGTTGTTCAGATGTACCATGCTTGGGAAGATAGGCGTATAGAGAATCCAGATTTGACTATTTCAGACCAAATTTGGGGTTTGGAGATTCTTCTAAGAGTACAAAAAGACTGCAAGGTAATTCTGAAACACAAAGCTAGCAATGTTCTCTCAATGTTGAAGAGGGATAGAAGGGACCTTTACTACATGCTACTCAGATGTCATGGAACAGGATGGACCTATAAGAAATTGTTGGGATTATCCTTTGAAGAGTTGGAGTACAAGGCTTATCCCATTTGGGCAAAAGTGCAGGAAATGAATACTATCAGACTTCTTTCAGATGAAAGGAAAGAAGAACTTGCAGAAGAGATGAAGCTTAAGAAGGCAATGATTGTTCCTAGACCTTTGAAGAAGGGAGTTCCTCTTGAATTTCCTAAAGATATGGATAGATTGAAGCCTAGTGAAGCTGTTATAAGAAGGAGCATCAAGCTCTCACCCATTGGAAGCTTCAGATATGGTACAAGTGTTACTTCTTGATGCCAGAAACCCTATTATAAGCTATGAAGAAGATGAAAGTGGGTTTTGGAAGATTGGCAGGTATGGGAAAGAGGTACACACTTTTACTACACTTATATCTCTCTTTGCAAGTGTTGATAGAGAAGACTTGGTAGACCTTTGGAGGTTGTTAGAAGCCAAGTATGAGACTGAAGCTCCTACTTCAGTCAATGGAATAAAACTTTGGTCCACATTCAAGAGAATGTGTGGACCAACAGAAGAAGATCCTGCTGTTTGGAAGGATCTTGAAGATGATCTCAGTGGTCTTCAATGGCGTTTGTATTCAGCAGCTGGTGTATATTATTTGAGTTCTACAAAGTTTGCTGAGTATCTTCTTGTAGATGGTCAGTATCCCATGTCCAAAGAAGTTTTGGAGAAGATGAAGACAACACAGCTGGAGATTGACTATTCAAGTGACGTGGCCAAAGATTTGATCAGACATATTTATTACCAATATGATAAGCGTTGTAAGATTCCTCCTAGTTCTTAATTTTTATTCAGAAACTTGATTACTAGAGTAGATATCAATTTTAGGGGAGGATTGTTGGGAATAAAATGTAGCCAGTCTGTAACACCCCCAAATTTATACAACTCAATACAGAGGAAGACTCGTTGGTGTTACGGGATAGCATATTACTCACATCATAGACAACGCATAAAAATCGTGTCGTTTAATAATAAAGCATTTCCATTCATAAATATCAAATTTACATAGGTCCCAAGTCATAATCATTTCATACAAGTTTTACAAAGAATTTGAATGGAAATTATTATTTAGGTGCGGGACATGAATTCTTGTTGTCTTCCCGAGAATTACCTTCAAGTACCTGAGATAAAACATGTTAAAAGAAAAGGTCAGCGATAACGCCGAGTGAATTCATAGAGTTTAATAAAATCCATCAATATAATATCGGTATAAAATTATTACCGAAAATCATTTTGTACAAATCGTTGTAATAGGCCATCAAATAGCCAAAGTCATTTTATACAAATCCTTATCAAAATCATAATATAGGCTTTCGCCTTTAAAATCATTATACGAACCATTGTCGTTAAAAACATCATACAATACGTTTTATAACGTTGTATAGATTAAATAAAATCCGTTATATGAATATGGTTATGTAAAACCAAAACACGAACATAAAATCAATAATAAGACCCTGTATTGCTAGTCAGGCAATATAACGTAATTCAATGCATAAAGCAGTATTTTCGCTATTGGATTATTATAAGCCGCATGACATTGTTACCTTACTATACCAAACAATGGGTAGCTAACCCGAAACTCAATTTGCCCATCTAAATTAGCGTGTCGTCACAATAATCACGCGTGTGTAAATCTTCTCATACATAAATTCTCTTACCAATCAATGTGGCACGACGGGGATCAACCGTCAAGGCGCAAACTGGGGTGATCGTCCCCAAATAGTACTATTATATGCATAAGCGTCTACCAAATCCCGGTAGTTCACAATTCATGCTAATGGGACTTTTAGTGACATAACCTAACTTTAATAATCCATTTCATTTCATCTATCGGGTCATTTAATCATTCATCGGGTCATACAATCATTCGGGTCCAAATCAATAAATAAACAATCGGGACAAATGGTGTCCTATTTCATAAAAACTAACATGTTATCTCCCTCGCGGGTTTATAAAACATTTCATAAAAACATTTAAAAGAGTGCGAGGCTATGAACTCACGTTGATGTGGGAAAGCGGGTTATCGGCAATTCGGATGTACGGTACGTGCTTCAATCACGGAAACCTAGACAAATAATACTTGTCTTAGACTTTTGTCCAATGACTTTATCAAAATAATAATTATGTATACATATGATGATTTTATATATATGATGATGATCAAGTGGGTTTATACATTCTCATTCACTCATTTTAGTGTTATGTATTGGTAACTTTTATACTAGTTTACTAGTTTTACTTATTTACATGTTTTAGGCCCAATAAGCCTATTATAAGTTCATTAACTTGTATTAATCCACTTTATACTTGTATTATCAGTATTTAGACTTTACATGTTGGGCCCAAATGGGTTAAGCTCAATAAGTAATTTTTTATAGGTGTTTAACTTATTTAGTTAAATTATTAGTCCAATATGCTAACTTAGCTCGTTAATGTCCGTATATCCTATAGTTCGGGGTTTATCGGTTTTTACTTGTATTAGGTACTTATACATCAGTATATGACTTTTAAAAAGTTTACATTAGACGGGTCCGACCGTCTAAGTTTTAATTGACGAAAAACGTTAATTTTACGGTATTAGCCGAAAAGACGTAAAAATCATGTTTATAGTTTTATAACTTATAAAACTTATCAAACTACCATTATTATATAATGTATTATTTTATATCATAATATATGAAATTCTTATTTATAATTACTATTAATTGTTAGTGGGTTTTCATGTGTATATATTTTATAAATATATAAGTGAGTGCTTATTTTATATAGGTTTTTATTATACAAATCTGATTTTAAATTTCATGTTCACCAAAGCAGCCATATCTAGAGTTCTATATGGGGATAGAAGCCCAAATTTTTATGGCATAAACTACAAGATATGTGCTCCATTTAACTCTGCTATGGCTACTGTTGAGTCAGCCTCTAAGTATTCTATAAAAATCGTCCAAAACAGTCTATGCAGATTTGCACTTTAAACTTGTTTTGATCATATCTCACTCATTATAATGATTCCATTGTATGGACAACTCTCACATGTGTAAAAGACTCATAGCTTAATGTATATCAATTCATCTATACCATTTTATCAGTTCATCATATGGTTATTTACTGTTTTTATATAGCCTACTAATTTAAGCAAGATTAACCACTTTTACATATAGTTTTTCATCTTTTTACCCATGTTTATCAATACTAAATCCCCACATAATATTTTTATCATCATATATCATCATACATATATACATTAAGAAGAAAATACATGATTACATAATCAAATTAACAAGAGGATGGGGAGAACAATCTTTATACCACCAAGGTTGTGTAGTTTTTCATCAAGGCTTGGATTTTGATGGCAAGACTTGTGATAAACCAATATCATCTTCAAGATCACCTATCTTCATGAACATCTTGTAGAAAATCATCCCCAAGACACCAACAAAACTTCTCCTTGGATGTTAAAATGACCACCAATCAATAGAGCTTCAAGAGTCCTTCATCATGTGTATGAATAACACATGATATTATGGTAAAAAATTGATCAGATAGGGGTGTTTGATGATGGTGGTGGACGGCATATAGGGAGAGAAAGGGAGAGAGTGAGTTATTTTGCATGAGTGGAAATGAGGAATGGTTTGTTGCAAATGGTTTTGAGGTGTAAAAGCTTACAAGTTAAGCTAATATAGACAAGTGTAAACTTGTTTTGTTGCAAGTTAGACACCTAAGGGTGTGGGTGGCTTTGTTTGGCCGGTTATGAGTGGGGATGGGGCAAGATTTATCTTGTCTCATCCCCATTTATTTACGGGTACTTCTCGATTCTAGTGTCCTCGATTTGCGTGTCCTCGGGTCGTTTTACGAATAACATTTTTATAAATTATGAATCAACGGTACAAAACGAATCTAATAAAAATTGTCTCATCAAAAACAAAGTTCGAAAACGTAAATACGTAATCCTAAAGTTTCCGGTTTATTCGTAAAGGACGTTAAATTAAAATCGTAAGTCCTAATCTCTTTTCGTAAATTTGTGAGTTTATGAACCAACACAAATTTAAAATCTCAAAATAATATTCACGGACAAATTTATTTTCTGAAATGTCGGACTGTCACCAAAACGGTGTATGTAAACGTAAGCACGTAACGTAGAATCCTCCGGTTTAGACGTAGTCGATTCTACTTTAAGACGTAAATCCAAATTTCTTCCCAAAAATAAGTGAGTTCATAATATAACATTAAAATAATGTTTTTAAATAATATTTGAGAATAAAATATAAACCATAAATTGACAGATTATCACAGCATTTACCCCTAAACAGGATCTTTGTCCTCAAAGATCATCTTACTACTCGCTTCTTATAGAGTTAAAGCCATGTGGGTATTTCCTCCACATTCGGTCTTTTCTCACAAGTGTAATTCATTACAATACGCGAGTTTCATCAAACATAACTACGGGAATAAGATCAGGCTTAATGTTGACTTACTTTCTCTATCCATGATGTTCACGGGTTTTTGATGAATGCAACTTTTCGTCGATCTAAACTTCATTAAGGAATAGTCAGATTTTCACTTGATAGGCATTTTATCAAGTTCGATATACGAAACATAATTCACGCAGTCCTTGAAGTCCTAGGGTAGATACATCTTATATGCCTTTCAAACCAATCTTTTACATCATCTCAATGGTCCCAAACGACGGGGACTTATATCCCATGATCTTTCAGATCATCAATTCATTTTTTTCCATGGTTAAAATATTTGGCATAACTTCGCTACCCATCTGGCACTTCAAGATCTACATTCCATATTCACATAACCTCCTGCCCACTACCGGCAGTCAATAATCAGATCCTAATTTCAACGATCAATTTAGGTCTCACGAGTCGGGTGTTTTGTAAGGTTAGGTTGGTCATCATAGGCAACCTTAAACCTAAAAGACATGTCCAACTCACAATGGGTGTATGTCGGGTGTCTTCATCCCAACTCCTGCTTAAAGATGCTCTAATATATATCCTCACAAGATTCGATCTCGATCCTAATACGATAGTTTTCAATGATAATCTCTCCAAATGAAAACGATTATACGGTTTATTACCAAAGGTTAATTATTCAAGCATAACACAAGACTTCTAGTGTTTTGTATCGCTACTGTGCCTCGTCCCTTCGATTGGGGTGGTAAATAGTACTCTCATCAAGGTTCGTTCCCAATGACTTCTGAGCAAATCTCTATAAATTCGATGCGAAGTGAGGATCTTGATAGAGATGATCGATACAGGCACACCATGTTTACATAACTCCTTTAAATACAAAAGGGTCAATTTCTTCATCAAGAATCTATCATTAACAAGAATGATATTAGCAGATTTGGTCAGTCTGTCGACGATGACCCAAATCGAATCAAATTCAGATGACGACCTTTGCAATAGCTAGACGTTTACTAATGTATGAGGCGGTGTCTGCCTTCATAATTTTCCATCAGTGCAACTTCTTCTGATAATGATACATTAAATCAGAAATGGCATGAATAGAATACTTAATCTTATGAGATTTCAACATGACTAAATCTATAAATCTCCATATTTAGGCAACCACAAGTGGCCTTTTAAAACATTTACCGTCATAGGCTTCTCAAATCTACTGGTTCACATTAGCCGCGAACCCCTTTTATTATCTATATTATCCTTTTTATAAGCATCTGCTATTTTTTAAATAGCTCGGCTATTTATTTTGCACCTTCATTATTAAGGAACATGTCCTAATTGGTTCTTTATCCTTTCTATATAATGTGTCAGTATATATATTCACCTTTCCTGGTGAAATAATTATCATAACCAAAAATTCACTCAGAATTTCTTTCTTCATATTTTCTAAGTTTTAGTTTCGTTTCAACTATTATTTTTATCAGTTTTTCTCAATCCGGTGTTTAAAGCGTCGATAATTATTACAACTACTTAAATAATAAATATTTAATTTTTATGAAACATAACGTAAAAAAATTAATTTTCTTAGTTCGACCAATTATAAAAATATTCAAAATAAATTTGAATTTAATTGATACGATTTTTGTTGATTTATCGAAAATAATTAATAAGATTCGTAAATATTCGAAAAATCTTTGGTTATACTTTGGTAAAAATTTTCTTAATTGAAAAGCAAAAATTGTCGTTTCAAATTTCAAGTTATGGTTTAAATGTTTTCCTCAATTCCGCTTAGATTGTCTTGAGGTATACACAAACATTTACCCCTAAACAGGAGTTTAGTTAAATGTTTTGTGTATAAGGGAATAATCCCTTAAAAAATCCTTTGTTAAAACATTTGTCAAAACATATTTCCATTTTCTATTAATCACACGGTCAAATAATGCAAAGGATTAAGTCTTAAATCACATGTTATATATTCAAGGTACAATTTTTCACTACTCGGCCAATTCAGGGCAATCTATAAATAATTATTAACTCCTTCTTATTCTTATAAACAAACAAATGCTCCTTAATGATCACAAGCATGAATTTATCAAATTACAGCCTACACACGTTATTCACCAAATTTATGAATGCTACATGTGTATTAGTCAATCCAAACGACATCACGTGAAACTTATAATGTTAATTACAAGTACCGGATGTAGTGATTGGAATAGATAATCTTTTTCGCGGATGCGAAATTTATGATAACCATGCCGAGGATCAAATTTTTTAAAACATACGCTAGAACCTCGTAAATGATCGAACAATCTATCATCTTGGGTAGTGGATATAGATTTTAATCGTCAATTTACTTAGTTCATGGTAATCAATAAACATAAGGAATGATAACACTATAGCTCTTCCTGATGACGATCTTAGTAGAATAAAATCTATCTCCGACAACTCTCTCAGTTGTACGGTAATTCCTTTAATTCAGATGGTGCTGACGTAAAGTGCACATGCAACAGGTTCAGCACCGGGAATATAATCAATACCAATTCCAACTTGCCTTAATGGCGAAAGTCTAGGTAATTCACCAGCAATTACCTCCTAAAGTTTCAGATAACGGAAACATCTTTTAATAAATTCATATTAGGTTCTTTCTAGATTATAATATCTATGACTAATTCACAACCATTCACGGTATAATTTCAAGTCTAAATGCTGGATATGGTTATTTATCAAGGATTATTTAGATCACTTTTGATAATCAACATCTTATCATTTAGGGGAATTCTATTCGAGTTCCCATCAATTAAGACAATGTCGTCATGTCATAATCAATCAATCCATTCTACTGGCATTACTAACTTTCCAGTTTCATTACCGTCGATAAGATGTGAACTTCTCAAAAGACTAATAATAACTCATAATCCTTCACAAATTCAAGGATATATGGAGATACAACTACCATTAAAAGAGTAAGGTCAACGCATAATCTACGGGAGAGAATTTCAAATCAGATACAGAAGATAACATTAACGAATATGAATATATCCCATGTTTTCATAATTTGAGTACGCATTCGAAAGCTCCTCGGATAGTTACCCAGGTCATTCAAATGAAATCTAATCAAAAGAAATGATAGGAACGTCGATACATCCAGTCGAGTATCAACACTCGGTAATCAGATATTTTTCCAAAGAATCTCGCCACGGGAGAATTGGACAAGAAGGGAATATCAATTGTCAAATAAGACAAATTCCACGGATGAGTAAATTCGACTCAGAAGAATAGATGCTACAGGCACATATGTAGGTGTCCCTAACACTATGTCCCTATTTTTCACTTCTTGCAGATCTCATAAAATTTAATCTTTCACAATCTTTAAAGAAAATGTAGTGTTTATTAATCAGTTTTATGGTGACTACTAATCAGCCTTGCATGGTCCATTCCAAATTGTATGTAGGCGCGCAACTATATACAATTTCAAGATTAACGATGCAATACTCAGTTCGTCAAAATTTTATCATCATGTTTATAATAAAAACATTTTCATGCTTAATTCTTAAATAAGAATCAAAAATAAATTTACAAAGATTTTCTTTGTTATGAAAACAATTAAGTTTTCCAAGGTGTTTTATAAACAACTTCATTTCGATAACGATCACTTATAAATCTCACTTTGAATAATCCTTATAGTGATGAAAATTCAATTTTTCTCAAGGGATACTGTTTTATCTTATAAAAATAATGAGTGATCTGCAAAAGAGTGATGAAAAGTTGTTCACCAAGAACTAACTACAATATAATAGGAAATGAGCTTAGCCAAATAATCATGAGGTGCATGACCTCGATGACACTCAAAAAGAATAATCCACAACGTAACTCAAATCGAGATGAGTACTTGTTCAATGGTTGCATCACTATTGCGAGCATTAGAATCAAGCAAGAAAAGATAGATAAAATCGATACATGTAGAATTTAGCAATCAAAGGTAGTCTTTTCATTAATCATAAACAAGTCAAAGTTGTACCGTAACACATTATGTGTCACTATGTCATACAATTCCAAGAACTCATCCTACCAACTGATGTCTCAGTTAAGTTAGGGATTATTTTTAAAAGATACCACAATGAATACTAATCTACAAGAGTCATTAGGTGTTCCACATGTCCTGAAAGATCCATCGGTCCCAATTCAGAAGAAGATTTCTTCAATTTATTTCTTGGACACTAGGCATCTTCGTCATTCGACAATGGTCTAGGAACAACCCTTAACATGAACTAACAATCATTTAAAACCTTATAAATCAATCACATGACTTAACTACTTCCTCTTATCAATCTTATATTCCATACGGGTTAAATTTTACTTTATTCAAGTTTTAACCAACTTATACACAATGCGATATCCTACTTCATTCTCCAATACTTTCAATCTTATTCTTAGACCTTAATAGGGCAATAAAAGCTCGATATGATCAACACTTAATTTCCAATCCTATAGCTCTTTCATCAACAACTATCAAATGAATCACTAGTATGAAATGACTCACACATTCAATTAGACTTCTCGGAAAGGTACTAGCGGCATGAGGCTTTTGGGTAATGGTCCCAATGACAGCCTCAAGTGCAACATTCACCCTTTAGATTTCAATTTAAGAATTGGGTGACAACGAATCAGATGACATCTTTCTAGGTGGTAACGTTTTGTCAAACTCCACTCTATAAGGAAAGATCGTCATGACATCGATATCAGTTTTAATCTCGCCAATTCTTCTTCAATATCACAATCAACTACTATCTACATTTCTACGAATATCAACCATTTCGTTGGGATCATAAATATCCACAACTTGGCTTAGATCTAGAATAGCTAGAATTCATACGGAAATAACTTCGATTGATTTACTAGGGGAGTTAGGGTTCCTTGTGACAATCTACGTCACATAAATACCTCGTACAAATATAAAAATAATCATCAAACAATCATGTAATAAAAGTACATCATATATATATAATCCAAGTTATATATATATTAAAATAACACTTCTCAGTCTGGCCTTGTCGGTAACTCGGGAATTCTTTGGCACCGTTATAGTCAAAAGATTTTTAGACATTTTGAGAAAAATGTTTATAGTTAAAAGATTTTGAAATGTTTTATTCAAAACCTTAGTTTTAAAAATCTTTCGTTCTCTATAACGAGAGTTCTGGTACCAAACTATAACACCCCCAAATTTATACAACTCAATACAACAGAAGACTCGTTGGTGTTACGGGATAGCACATTATTCACATAATAGACAACGCATAAAAATCGCGTCGTTTAATAATAAAGCATTTCCATTCATAAATATCAAATTTACATAGGTCCCAAGTCATAGTCATTTCATACAAGTTTTACAAAGAATTTGAATGGAAATTATTATTTAGGTACGGGCCATGAATTCGTGTTGTCTTCCCGAGAATTACCTTCAAGTACCTGAGATAAAACATGTTAAAAGAAAAGGTCAGCGATAACGCCGAGTGAATTCATAGAGTTTAATAAAATCCATCAATATAATATCGGTATAAAATTATTACCGAAAATCATTTTGTACAAATCGTTGTAATAGGCCATAAAATAGCCAAAGTCATTTTATACAAATCCTTATCAAAATCATAATATAGGCTTTCGCCTTTAAAATCATTATACGAACCATTGTCGTTAAAAACATCATACAATACGTTTTATAACGTTGTATAGATTAAATAAAATCCGTTATATGAATATGGTTATGTAAAACCAAAACACGAACATAAAATCAATAATAAGACCATGTATTGCTAGTCAGGCAATATAACGTAATTCAATACATAAAGCAGTATTTTCGCTATTGGATTATTATAAGCCGCATGACATTGTTACCTTACTATACCAAACAACGGGTAGCTAACCCGAAACTCAATTTGCCCATCTAAATTAGCGTGTCGTCACAATAATCACGCGTGTGTAAATCTTCTCATACATAAATTCGCTTACCAATCAATGTGGCACGACGGGGATCAACCGTCAAGGCGCGAACTGGGGTGACCGTCCCCAAATAGTATTATTATATGCATAAGCGCTACCAAATCCCAGTAGTTCACAATTCATGCTAATGGGACTTTTAGTGACATAACCTAAATTTAATAATCCATTTCATTTCATCTATCGGGTCATTTAATCATTCATCGGGTCATACAATCATTCAGGTCCAAATCAATAAATAAACAATCGGGACAAATGGTGTCCTTGATAGTTGTAAAATTGTATACCCTTTAGGAAAAAGGTACCAAAATAGGGTAAGCACGTCGATTTAGGAAAACCATGTGTAAATGACCCTAAAGTGGGTTCGTTCTCGAGGAGGCTAGTGCGTTGTGTAATGAAATGATTATCTTTGTGATTTTATTGTTATGAGAAAAGAAAATAGAAATGGGGTAAGAAGAGAATGACCGTTACGATGACGGATTACACTAAGACGAAAAGGTCGTTTACGTAAAACCGTAAAAAAGCACCAAATAAAAAAAAATAAACCTAAAAATTAATTAAAAAGTTAAAACTAAGTCTAAAATAATATAAATAAGAATAAAAATCCAACAAAAATATTTTAAAACCTTTTATTAATTAAATATTCAATTTTAAATGCTAATTAAAGCCCTAAAATTAAATATAATTAACAAAATGTCCAAAATATTATTTTATTGTACTAATAAGTTACTAATACTATTTAAGAACTAAAAAGTATTTTTCCTAAATTTTAAAAACTATTTTTCTATTTTTAAAACACTTAAAACTATTTTTAAACTAAAATAATCATAAAAAATAATAAAATAATGCTAAAAATAATTTGACAATTTTAAAAATCCTAATTTATACTAAAGAACACTAGAAAAATGAAAAAGTTTGAAAATATAAAATTTTGCACTAAAAGACAAAACAGTTTGAAATTAAACCCTAATTAAACTAAATTTAATTCTAAAAATAAATAAAAAGTGAACAGTAAAAACTTTTTAGACTAAAAATCTTAAATTACTTTTCTAAATATAAGAAAAATTTTAAAACTGAAAAATATTACTTTTTACCACTAAAAGACAAAAACAGAAATAATAAAAAGTAATTTAAAATAGCTATTAAATCTAAATAATACCAGATGAACAGTAACAAAAGATCTAATTAAACAGAAAAATCAAAAATTAAATAAGAAAAATATTGAAACTAATTTGAAACCCTAATTCCTATTTTTAGTCACTAAAGACAAAAAAATGTAGTTACTGAAAGTGACACTTTAACCTGTTTTTTTTGTGAAGCAGTGGAAACCAAAGCACTAGCAGGGGTAACTTAGTTCCTACTGTTGGTGCAAAAACAAGGTCTGTGGACCTTTGAGCTTAGGAAAGCTTTGTGTGGAGCTTTTTCTTGGGCAATAAGGCACTCCACAACCAGTTGGGTTGTGGGGAGTCAAGAATAGCACAAATAACTACAAGCTACTAGCAAAAATCACACAGAAAAGGTCAAAATCAATGACTGTTCATCAGACAAAGGGACTGAGTTGTTTTGCTGGTGTATTTGGCACAAAACTGATTTTCAAATGCTCAATTTTTGTACACAAACTAACCAAACCACATATAAGCTAACTATAAACCATACTTAACCAATCTTCTACCAATTTGCAAGATTTCAAAGTCTAAATTTCACAAAAATTTGCAGAAAATGGCTTTATTGTTTTTCTACCCTTTTACCAAGAATATTGCATGCAAAATGCTTTATACACCTATAATAGTGAAAACCAAAAACTGATAATCATCTAAACCAACTACTTAGGTGTGTCTGAGTGGATTTCAACCAATGTTATGTTACTTTAGTAAGCTAAAACCATAGACCCAAACAACCCTTTAATTTCAGAAACTAACTTTTATCAAACCAAAGCTATAATAATCCTAACCAAACTGATTAATAACTAATTGAACATGCATATTAATCCTAAATAAGCTTAATCAAACAGAAAAATGAACAATGAAACAAGTTTCTAACACAATCACATAAATTCACAAACAAAACTCAAACAAAACAACCAATAGGGTTCAAGCTTGATACCTTTGCTGATGACTTCCAAGGGATTGAATGAAGAGCTTATTGTGAGCTTATAGAAATGTAGAGATGGCTTGCTGATGGAATCACAATGGACCCAAAGCCCAACCAATATCTTCAAATGTTATAATGAAATGAAATGGATGAATGAATGGAGGTACTTGCTTCTTGCAACCTGTACACAACACCACAAACAAGGAAAGAAAATCCAAGCTTCAATAAGCTAAGCCCACAAGCTGGTGTCAAGAGCTTGTGGGGTAGCTTTTGAAACAGTAAGTTTAATCAACCAAAAAAAACTGATTTTTGAGAAAATTTTTGGTAAACATAAATCTTTGAAACTCAAACTAAACATATGAAATAAGTCATCACTTTAATTTTGAAGACGAATTTGAAACAAGGTTTTTTCAAAACACCAACTTTTTCAAAACAAAGAAAAAAGGAATTACACTTTGAAAAACAAGTACTTATGATAAATTTGTGGAACTCGGAATCTATCCTCAAACAAAACCAACTTTTAAACTCACAAAAAGGAATTACATTTACCAAAAATTACCAACTTTTATAACTATTAAAAAGGGATTACACGTTTGAGAAATAAAATCTGGAACAAAGGGCTTACACATGTTGTAAGCTCCTTAAATACTACTGGATAGAAGATTCTAGTTACAAAAACCCTAATAAATGAAATCCCTGACATGCCCTTTGAATTTTCAGTCAAATTTGGCCTTCACGTGATTGATGTTGATGCACAGCTGTAGCTAGTTTGTCTTGAACTGATCAGGAGCGTTCATTCAAGCTTTGGGAACACGAAAATCATCTTGGCTGTTGAATGGTATGCAAGATTCGTTTTTTGCCCAAATAAGTGAAGCAGGGGACAATGGGGGACCCATTAGGAGGTCACGGGTGTATGTTTTGGAGGTGGGGTTGTGATGAAGGCTAAAGGAATTAGCAATCTGGGTAATTTGGGGTAAAACCCCTATGATTTCAGCTTAATTAAAACTAGGGATTGCTAGGGTTTATGGTGGGATTAAGGATGTATTAATCTGATTTGGGGGTGGGTTTATTTAAAAAAGTGTTTTGGTGGGAATTAAGGGGTTTGACTGGTTTGACCCAGTTTAACTTAATAAAACTGGGTACGTGGGGTTTGGGCTGGGTAAATGATGGGTATTGGGCTTGGGGGTGGTAAAGTGGTGGGTATGGACAGGGTAGGGTCGGGTTAATGGGTTTTTTAGTGGGTGTCGGTTATGATATTGGCAAAACTAGTCCCCTGACTTCCAATAACATAGCAAATAAAGATTCCAACAGATTTCTCAATTCCCTTTGTTAACAAGTTTGTGTAACTTGTCAAATTTGGCACATTGCATGTATAAACTTGTATCAAGGACCATTTATGCATATTTTGCATTCTTCAAGGGCATAACTTGTACAATCTTCATTCTTAAAGGACCAATGTTGTTAATAGTGATTCTTCAAGGGCTAAAGCTGACAATTCTCCAAAGATGAAGGACCAATCTTGCCAATTCTTCAAACTTCAAGGATTTTATAGGAAATTCATGATTCGGGTCCGGTTCATTGTGCGGATTTGTTTCCCGTATTCGTTTTTGATTGATTCTTGTGATCTTTTGTCATTTCCTCAATATCCGTACCTAAAATACACAAGCAACAAACACGAGCACATATTTGGCATTTTTAATGATATTTAATGCATTTTAATCCCAATTTGGACGATGAGACTATGTATAAAAGCAGTCTCATCAGTCCTATTTTATAAAAACTAACATGTTATCTCCCTCGCGGGTTTATAAAACATTTCATAAAAACATTTAAAAGAGTGCGAGGCTATGAACTCGCGTTGATGTGGGAAAGCGGGTTATCGGCAATTCGGATGTACGGTACGTGCTTCAATCACGGAAAGCTAGACAAATAATATTCGTCTTAGACTTTTGTCCAATGACTTTATCAAAATAATAATTATGTATACATATGATGATTTTATATATATGATGATGATCAAGTGGGTTTATACATTCTCATTCACTCATTTTAGTGTTATGTATTGGTAACTTTTATACTAGTTTACTAGTTTTACTTATTTACATGTTTTAGGCCCAATAAGCCAATTATAAGTTCATTAACTTGTATTAATCCACTTTATACTTGTATTATCAGTATTTATACTTTACATGTTGGGTCCAAATGGGTTAAGACCAATAAGTAATTTTTTATAGGTGTTTAACTTATTTAGTTAAATTATTAGTCCAATATGCTAACTTAGCTCGTTAATGTCCGTATATCCTATAGTTCGGGTTTTATCGGTTTTTACTTGTATTAGGTACTTATAAATCAGTATATGAATTTTAAAAAGTTTACATTAGACGGGTCCGACCGTCTAAGTTTTAATTGACGAAAAATGTTAATTTTACGGTATTAGCCGAAAAGACGTAAAAATCATGTTTATAGTTTTATAACTTATAAAACTTATCAAACTACCATTATTATATAATTTCTTATTTTATATCATAATATATGAAATTCTTATTTATAATTACTATTAATTGTTAGTGGGTTTTCATGTGTATATATTTTATAAATATATAAGTGAGTGCTTATTTTATATAGGTTTTTATTATACAAATCTGATTTTAAATTTCATGTTCGCAAAAACAGTCATATCTAGAGTTCTGTATGGAGATAGAAGCCTAACTTTTTATGGAATAAACTACATGATTTGTGCTCCATTTAACTCTTCTATGGCTACTGTTGAATCAGCCTCTAAGTATTTTATAAAAATCGTCCAAAACAGTCTATGCAGATTTGCACTCTAAACTTGTTTTGATCATATCTCACTCATTATAATGATTCCATTGTATGGCCAACTCTCACATGTGTACAAGACTCATAGCTTACTGTATATCAATTAATCTATACCATTTTATCAGTTCATCTTATGGTTATTTACTGTTTTTATACAGCCTACTAATTTAAGCAAGATTAACCACTTTTACATATAGTTTTTCATCTTTTTACCCATGTTTATCAACACCAAATCCCCACATAATATTTTTATCATCATATATCATCATACATATATACATTAAGAAGAAAATACATGATTACATAATCAAATTAACAAGAGGATGTGGAGAACAATCTTTATTCCACCAAGGTTGTGTAGTTTTTCATCAAGGCTTGGATTTTGATGGCAAAACTTGTGATAAACCAATATCATCTTCAAGATCACCTATCTTCATGAACATATTGTAGAAAATAATTCCCAAGACACCAACAAACTTCTCCTTGGATGTTAAAATGACCACCAATCAATAGAGCTTCAAGAGTCCTTCATCAAGTGTATGAATAACACATGATATTGTGGTAAAAATTGATCAAATAGGGGTGTTTGATGATGGTGGTGGACGACATATAGGGAGAGAAAGGGAGAGAGTGAGTTGTTTTGCATGAGTGGAAATGAGGAATGGTTTGTTGCAAATGGTTTTGAGGTGTAAAAGCTTACAAGTTAAGCTAATATGGACAAGTGTAAACTTGTTTTGTTGCAAGTTAGACACCTAAGGGTGTGGGTGGCTTTGTTTGGCCGGTTATGAGTGGGGGTGGGGCAAGATTTATCTTGTCTCATCCCCATTTAATTACGGTACTCCTCGATTCTAGTTTCCTCGATTTGCGTGCCCCCGGGTCGTTTTACGAAAAACGTTTTTATAAATTATGAATCAACGGTACAAAACGAATCTAATAAAAATTGTCTCATCAAAAACGGAGTTCGAAAACGTAAATACGTAATCCTAAGGTTTCCGGTTTAGTCGTAAAGGACGTTAAATTAAAATCGTAAGTCCTAATCTCTTCTCGTAAATTTGTGAGTTTATGAACCAACACAAATTTAAAATCTCAAAATAATATTCACAGACAAATTTATTTTCTGAAATGTCGGACTGTCACCAAAACGGTGTATGTAAACGTAAGCATGTAACGTAGAATCCTCCGGTTTAGACGTAGTCGATGCTACTTTAAGACGCAAATCCAAATTTCTTCCCAAAAATAAGTGAGTTCATAATATAACATTAAAATAATGTTTTTAAATAATATTTGAGAATAAATTATAAACCATAAATTGACGGATTGTCACACAGTCCACTTGAGCGCTGACAAGAGGAAAACAAGCGTTGATAGGAAGAAAACAAACGCTGACAGATCAAGCGTTGACAAGAAGAAGTCAAGCGTTGATAGGTTGAAGACAAGCACTGATAGGAAGATATGGTCTACGCGTATTCTAGTTTGTTTCTAGTAAAGATAAGTTCAATATTGTATTTTCTATAATTATCTTTACCTAGAATAGTTGATACGTAGACTCTTGTACAAGGCTTCTTATGCCTATAAAAGAAGACCTTTAGGTTATGTTTAAAATAAGTTTTCATACGTTAAACACTTTCATTGTAAGCAAGTTTGTTTTACATCTTTGTGTGTTCTTGTTTAAGTGTTAATTCGGCATAACACTTAGATTACTTTATACATAAACAAAGTTTCTCTACGTGTATAACTTGATCTAATCTCGTATACACAAGCTTAATCGATCTAAGTTTGGAATCAACAAAATCTTTTCAGTAGTCTCATGTATTATTTCTGGTACTGTTAGTTGAATATCTCCAACTTCAGCCCAACAAACAAGCGATCGACACTTTCTTCCATAAATTAATTCGAAAGGCGCTGCTTTAATACTAGTGTGATAACTATTGTTATAAGAGAATTCTACTAGAGGTAGATATTTCTACCATTTTCTTTCCAAAATCTATTACGCAAGCTCTAAGCATATCTTCGAGAGTTTGAATCGTTCTTTCACTTTGTCCATCTGTTTGAGGATTATATGTCGTACTCATGTCCAATTGAGTTCCTAAGGCATTTTGCATCGACTTCCAAAATACAAATGTAAAGCGACTATCACGATCTGAGATGATAGATACAGGCACTCCGTGTTGAGAGATTATCCCCTTGATGTAAAATCTCGTAAGAGTTTCCATACTATAGGTCTCATTAATAGGAAGAAATCGCGCATATTTAGTAAGACGATTGACAATAACCCAGATGGTGTCATGTCCATTTGATGTCTTAGGTAAATTAGTTACAAAGTCCATCGTAATTCTTTCCCATTTCCATATCGGAATCTCTGGTTGTATCAGCAGTCCAGATGGCTTTTGATACTCTGCTTTAACTCTTGCATACATTAAACACTTACTAACATATTCTGCTATGATTGCCTTCATGTTAGGCCACCAATAGAGTTTCTTCAGATCTTGATACATCTTGTTGGAACCAAGATGTATAGAATATTTCGATTTATGAGACTCGTACATAATTAAATCTCGTAAATTACCATAGGCCGGTAACCAACTACGATTCTTAATACAACGAATTCCATTTTTATGAACTTCAAATTCTTTATCCATTCCTCTTAACTTCTCAGCTTCTACATTCTCTACCTTAAGTGCTCCTTCTTGGGCTTTGAGAATTTGGGTAGGTAACTTCGGGAAAAGAGTTATCATTAATGATCTAATTCGTAATGGTTGAACATGTTCCTTTCGACTTAAAGCATCCTCTAATACATTGTCTTTACCTAGGTGATAATGAATTCCACAATCGTAATCAGCAAGTAAATCTAACCAACATCGCTGTCTCATATTCACTTCCTTCTGATGAAGAATATATTGAAGATTCCTATGATCAGTAAATACTACACACTTCGTACCATAGAGGTAATGTCTCTAGATTTTAAGAACAAATATCACCGCTCCTAATTCTAGATCATGGGTAGTATAATTCTTCTACTTAGATTTAAGTTGCCTTGATGCATAAGCAATAAATTTATTCCTTTGCATAAGCACTGCTCCTATTCCTTGAATAGATGCATCACAGTATATGATAAACTCATCGTTACTTTCTGGTAATGCTAGGATAGGTTCTTAACATAACTTTTGTTTCAATAATTGAAAAGCTATCTCTTGATCGTTTACCCAAACAAACAGTTTATTCTTCTGAGTAAATTCGGTCAAAGCTTTAAAATTTTTGAAAAACCTTCGATAACTCTTCGATAATATCTAGCTAATCCTAAGAAATTACTGATTCACTTGATGATTGATGCTCGACCACTTCTGCTGCTACTACAGAGTCTTCTTCTCCGTCTTATTTCTGTTGGCGTAACAGGTCTGGTCCAATTCTTCATCGCTTTAATCTTTGCAGGATCCACACGAATACCTTGGCTATCATGACATGCCCCAGAAATTGCACAACACTGATCCAAAATTCGCACTTCGAAAAAATAGCATACAACTCCTCCTTCTTAAGTAATTCGAGAATTATACCAAGATGCTTGGCATGTTCTTCTCTATTACGAGAGTAGATAAGAATATCATCGATAAACACGATTTTAAGTTTATCCGAGTAAGGCTTACACACTTTGTTCATGAGGTCCATGAAAACAGTTTGTGTATTGGTTAAACCAAAAGCATTACTTGAAATTCATAATGTTCGTATCGCGTCCTAAAAGCAGTTTTAGGAATATCGTCTTCCCTAACTCTCAGGTGATGATAACCTGAACGTAAATCAATCTTCGAATATACGCTCGATCCTTGAAGTTGATCAAACAAATCGTCGATTCTGGGTAATGGGTAACGTTTCTTTATAGTAAGTTTGTTTAACCCACGATAATCGATACACATCCTAAAAGATCCATCTTTCTTTTTGACAAATAAGAGCTCCCCACAATGATATACTTGGTCGAATAAACCTCGATCATTTAACTCTTGAATTTGACTTAACAATTCTTGCATTTCCAAAGATGTTAATCGATAAGGCGCTTTAGCAACTGGTGTCGCTCCTGGTATCAAATCAATTTGGAATTCAACTTGACGCACAGGTGCCAAACCTGTTAATTCCTCGGGAAATACTTCGGGAAATTCTCTAACTACCAGAATATCTTCTAGTCGCTTCTCGTCTTGCTCCTTTTCTACCACTTGAACTAAGAAAACTTGACCACCTCAAGATACGTACTTATTGATATTTAAGCACGATATGAGATTTAGTCGAGTTCTACTTCGATCACCATGGACGATCAAAACTTCTCCGTTAATATGAATATGAACGGATTTCTCGTCACGTAGGATTTTAGCATGGTATTTAGATAACCAATCCATCCCAATGACTACGTCAAAACTACCGAGCTTAATGGGTATAAGGTCGATTTCAAAGGATTGACGTGTTAAAGTAATGATACATCCTAGAATAACGGTATTAGTACTAACTATTTTTCTACTGGCTATCTCTATATCATACTTAGAATTCATAGAAATAGTCAGAACATCTAATTTAGCAGCAAGTTTAACAGATATGAAACTTCTATCAGCTCCCGAGTCAAATATTACTTTAACCAGACGTTGATTTAGATGAAACATACCCGTAACCGTATTATGATTTTGTTGAGTATTCTTCAGCAGATAAGCTTTTCCTCGGCTATTGCTCTCTTTACGGCACTCATTCGTAAATCCCTATCCTTTTGATGGGAGGTGCGATGGGAGTGATTCCTTCTCATGTTCTCGCTGTCTGAGGTTTCCGAGGAGGAATACCTTGGTCAGCGACGTCTGGGATGGCGATCTTTAGAATCAGAGCTAGATGAATCGTCACTAGGGATCGTCTTTCCCGACTGGATTTACTACGACAGTTCCTTTTGCGTTTATATCCTTGTGACTCTTGTGGAGGATTTTTCCATGCAGGAGTTTTCTGGGACCCCTTGAAATTTGTTATGTGGCTCTGGACTTAGTTGTTCTTCATATAGGTCAGCTGTGTCTTTGCTTTTGGCTTTCCCAACTTTCATGCGCGTAGTGACAAGTGAAATGAGGCGTCAAAATTTTGGGTGACGTATTCCTCTATCTCTCATGCTTCAGTGGTGATGACCATGTCATCCTCTGCTTCTATAAGAGGTTGTTTTCGTTTGGCTTTCATGGTAGGAGGTTGCGCTAATCCTTGACCACGGCTCCCCACCCCTAATTCGGGCATAGGGATAAAGAACAGTGAGCTAACCCCCTGCGGGGGTGGGTTCACGACGTTCTTGCTGTTCGCCCCACTGGGCGTCCCAGGAGTTAAATCGGCAGATGTGATTTGAGCATCAAATATTGACGCTTTCTTTTCGCCCGTATTCTGGTGAAATGGACCGTCCTTCGTCATGACGAGAGTTTAGTGTAGGGTCCCACGGATGGCGCCAACTTGTTGATACCAAAGTTGGATGGATCGCGCTTGACCCGGATTAGGCTTAATTCGGGTGTTTGAGGACTCCAGCTCTTGCACCAAGTGAACTTGTTTGAAGACCATGTGTAGTAAATAACAAACACCGTTAGGCTTACCGTGGGCGCGTGTCCCAAAATTAGACTCCAGCATGAGAGTAAATAATCGATTTAAGTGATAGGTTAAGATTTAAAGTATTGTGAGTATCATACCTTGTGGAATCTCTGGGGTTCCCTTTATACCCGATGAAACCCTAATTGGGCTCCCCTATTCTTGCGGCCTAAGTACGAGATAATTACTAAATACAACAAGATCCTTATCACGTATATAAGGAGAGTCTATATCCTCATAACTTAGGTGAATCATAATCTGATTCAGATTACGGTTCTGTCTGATCATGCCCTCGTGCGGCCAGGACGTGGTTGAGATAGAACCGTGTGAAACAATGGCTTACTAGGTCACATGGGTCTTAGCGTCGTTCTATATATGATCCATACATAATGGATACGGGTAGTGCCCGTGGGTCGGGCTATTCAACCCGACTAGGGACTATACGTCATTGTGTCGTGATGATGTCTATTTGTTCACGCCTCGCGTTTCCGCCTTGGCGGGGTGTGATAATAAGGTTCATTATTTATACGTCCCTCTTAATAATTATCAATGTGAGTTCTCCCTTGATTTATTTTAAATAATTTCATAGAGCTAGAATGTTTCTGGTACTTTTGGTGTCGATGATCTTAACCATTTGTCCAAGGTTCTTGATAAGACTTGTAATGATTCAAAAGACATGGTTGATCAGTTTAATAAGGTTTGTACTTTATAGTTATCATTTATTTCTTCCCTTTATAGGACATTTCCTCTGTGTATAGTGTCGTAACAAATATCCTCGTTGTCATGACAGAGATGATGATCTTAACTGTTTGTCCGTGGATATTAATGATATTTCAAATAAGTAAAGAGGAACGACTGATCAGGTTGACACGGTTTGATCGTTATGGTCATCTCTTTATAATTTTATTCATGTACAACATCTCACCTTTTTATAGTATTTTAACTAATATCCTCTAATAAATAATTTTTCAGATGGTGCATGAATCAAAGAGTGTTGTAGAAGATAGTCTTTCTAATGCTAAACTCATTTATCTTATAGAAGTCTATAGAAGATACATTGGCAAACTCATTTGTCTTACAATAACAAGACCTGATGATATATGTTACAATGTTTAATAAAAGTTCTAACTATGGCCCAGTCTAGATTTGATTTAAATTAGACTAAGTGTTATGTATCACTGATGGAGTCCAGGACAGAGACAATGACCAGCTGAAGGCAAAGCCTCAGATGGCACACCAGACACATTCATGTAAAAGTCAATGTCAGAGAAGTCGAAGATTGTCTGAATTCATACTCACCAACTCTTATGGATAAGCTGGAATGAGAAGGAATGTGATTGTGTTCGAGTACCTCTGAGGTGGAAATACTCAGAGGTCACTCCAGACCCCTTAAAGATCAAGCAAGTAGAGACTTGCCTTATCTCATTTATAGTTTAGGTGGGAGAATCTGATAAAGCACTTTGGGTGGGACAAAGTGAAGATTCAAGTGAAAGGTGCCTAGTACAACCTAGTGGGAAAAGTGAACAGTTAGTAGAACTATTCACAAAAAGTTCGTTAAGGCATGTCCAAGAATAGACATGCATTTAATGAAGTGTACTGCTTCCACTTAGACGCTGACACGTATCAACTACCCTCACTAAGGTAGCAAACTCGTACTACTATAAATAGGGATAGAAAAGGGGAGAAAAGCATCACTTGTAATATTGAATATTTTGTTTGTCTTTTCTCCCCTATTGAACCTCTAGAGTCCAAGGCTGTATTCAGCGACTCTTAAGGTTCACTTGTAAACTTGAGTCTCAAATCAAGTTTACTTGTTCAAAGGGTTTTCATTCATTGTCATTTAACAAGTGTGACCCATAACACTTTGTAATACTTTGTTTATAAGTAATAAAGCATTACGCGTTTGAAAAGTAAATCATTAAGTGTTTATCTTGGTTTTGAGTTATAGTATTACAATAGGCTCATATTTTGGGACTTTTAATTAGTATCAAAGCGGTTTGATTTATAAAACTTTTTATAAACCATTCTCGTTTTTAAATTCAAGATCTTAATATGCCTGATACTATACCTCTTATACCACCACCTTTTGGCCATCTAGCCAACCTAATACTAGGAATAATCCAGCCACGTCATCAAATACACCCACACCTACACATGTTGCAAGTGTGGTTAATAATGATGACGATCTCCCTCAACTTCTTGATAGTAGAGGTAGATCTCACGTGTCTAATGTCCCATCATTCGATGAAGAGGATTTTTCTAGTTGGAAAAGTGAATTTCATATATACCTAGATGGTCTTGAACCTTTTCTTCTAGAAATCCTAGAAAATGGACCTTAAGTTCCCATGGCCACTACCTCCACTACTAGAGACCCCTGAAAAAACCTGGAAAACAATGGTCTCCAGCTGACAGACGTCTGACCAACCAGGACAAGAGATTGAAAAGTATTATCATCTATTGTCTACCTAAAACATAATAAAGTCCATCATTAAGTGTGCATCTGCAAAAGAGATGTGGACTGAATTAGTTCTTGGGTATGAGGGTCTAGCTGAAACTAAACAGACAAAAATCCAAGCCCTTAGACTCAAGTTCAATGCCGTTAAAGCTTTGGATAATGAAACTGTTAGTCAAACCTACACCAGACTTAAGATTTTACTCTATGATCTTGGAAATAATGATGTAGTCATACCACAAGCTGAAGTCAATACCACTTTTTTCAATAGTCTTCCTAAGAAATGGTTAAGTTTAAACCGTACCCTAAGAGCTAACAATGCCATTAAGAATGATACTCTGGCCCAAATCTTTGGAATATATAACTATGAGGAAGGATTAGTTGATTCTATCTATAAGTCTGAGACTGATAGGTTTACCACTCAGATCACTGGATCAAAAGCACTTGTTGTTAATCATTATTTTCAGGATAGTGATTCTGATGTGGAAGAAGACACCGGGAGTAGTCAAGAGTTTCTTGAAGAACTAAATGTTGAGATTCTTGACAGAGCTCTTCTTGCTGATCAAAAGAGGCACTACAAAAGATCTGGTAGAGTTGGAGCCGCCAAAGCAGACAAGTCCAAAGTAATCTCTTTCATTTTTGGAAAGCCGGTTCACTTTCAAAAGGACTGTTACTCTAACAAAAGCTATCCATCTACCAGCAAGTTCAATGGCAAAAAAAAGTTCTCGCCTTCTCTTTTTAACCAAGCATCTCAATCAGACTCAGCGTAAAAGAACGACTACAAGGTCAAGTACAAAGCCCTGAAGGCTGAGCTGATGAAGTTGAATCAAAAGGTTGATGAAGCAATCAAGAAAATACAGAGTAAAAAGATAGAGAAAGGTCTGATAGCTGCTTCATTCAACTGGGATGATGAACCTCTCACATCTGAGGATGAAACAACTACCACCATTAGAGCCTTCATGGCTATTGTCGATGATGAACCAGTTGTTGGTAAAAGTGAAGCTAGATCTGATCAATAGGTTGATATCACCATGAAAAAGGTACAAAGATTGCTCACTATGACTAAAGGTTAGGACAAAGACCATGTCCTTGACTATACTCTGATTGACCTCCATTTTGTGGAAGAACAAAGAAAGAACATGTTAAACAAATTTCATGCTTTAAAACAAGAACTAAACCTAAGTGAATCTGAAGTCATCAACCTTAAACCATTTTTTGGACACACCTCTCAACTTCAAAATGAAGTTAGTCTACTCTCATCTGACAATGAGTCTCTAAGTGATGGAAATGGTGAATTAAAAAAGGTCCTTAAAAATGGGCTAAAGGTCAATTCACTATTGAGGAACTAGTCTCTCAAAGAATAACTAGAAACGTTGTCTAAGCCATTGTGGGAAAGGGTAGATATAAACATCACAAACCAAGGTCCAAAGTTAAATTTGTTTCATCTGAAGATTTCATCTCCTAAAATTACCTTCGTAGCTAAAGATTAATCTGAAAGTGAACCACATGAACTATATCCCTTACCCTCTCTACTAAAACTCACAAGGGCTAGTCCTTCAGAGTATATCCTAGGCCCCATCCCTACCACCAACACCTCTGGAAATGGTGTTCAGACCAAATCTCTAGTCAGAGCTGTTGACAAACATTACAAAAAGGTTTTTGTGGCCAAGGACATAAAGGAAACCAAACCCATCCCTCATTCAGAGGATTTATCCCCTACGAAGAAACTTCTTCTTACTCTCATGGAAGAGGTTAAAGGGTTGAATGAGCAAATCAATCCTCTCTCAGATAGCTCCTCCTCTGGTTCCCATGGTTAAGGGACCAGTAGCAGCCAATCCAAGGGTAGATCTATGTTTATACCTTGTAAGTATTGTGGGCTTAAAATTCATCTATATGATAATTTCTTTAGAAAACCCAAATACATTACATGTGAGTCTTCTGGCCACACCTCTAGTGAACATGAGGAGATCATAGCTGTTTAAAAGGCCATACTTAAAATGAGATCTCAAACTCCTCACAAGTCCTCTGGACGACCTGAGCATAGACCCAGACTATCCCTCCCCCCATAGACTCCGACCATCTCATCCATGCAAATATTATGGGTTCTATGATCATCACTATGATGAGTGTGAACACTACCCAAGCCCCAAGGTGTGACATTTGGGGTAGTATGGTTAATGAAACCAGATTATAACCAAAAAGGAGGAGACATAAACCAAAGAAGTCCAAGAGTCGCTAATCAGTGACAGAATGAACCTACGGGAAAGTGGGTTCATCATCGAAACTAATCTGCTTCATTATATCTGTGTTGGAACATTTAAAGAAATATGTATGGTATCTGGATAGTCGCTGCTCCAGACACATGACAAGGGTTAAGCAATATCTGTATAGATATAAAAAGGAGGAGATGACTCCTCGGGGTCTATTGAAGGATATGACTTAGTGGATTGTAATAGAATCACCTTCACAAGGGTTGCTTATGTCAATGAGCTGAAGCACAACTTCATCAGCATCAGTCAACTATGTGATGCAAGATTCAAAGTTCTGTTCACCAAAATCTAAGGAATAATTTTCAATCAAAATGACGACGTTGTTCTCATTGCACCTAAAAGAAGGGATGTGTATGTTATTGACATGACATCATGTAACACCCCATTTTGATAAATGGAATATCACAGGATAATTATGGCATGTCATCAAAGCATACAAGGTAAATGTCCAAAATATTAAATGACCATAAAAGAATCCGGAGTTGACTGATGTCTAAAACATCAAAGCATACAAGGTACATTCGTGTTTATTTATCGTGTTTTATTTCTTGAGCGTTTTCTTAATACCGTACGTACATACTTATCGTATATTAATATTCGTATTTACGTACATAATACTTATGATAATTAATTATTATACATATTGTTCGTATTAAATGTTCGTGATACATGGCGTATATTAATTAATTATAATTTTAAATTTAACGGTAACTTCGTGCATTAAATGATCGTAGGATTTTTAAAGCGGGTTTTACAACTCTTCCCCTCTAAAAGAACGATTCGTCCTCGAATTAGAGACACGATAAGCTGAAAAGATGTTAAACGCTGAAATGACATAAAAGCTAGAAAGACGTGTAAGGTGAAATGACATACCCGAGTCAAAATTGGAAATGAGGGTAAGAAGTTCGGATAGACTCCTCTGTTTCCCAAGTGGCTTCCCGCTCGGTATGATCCCTCCACAGGATTTTAACGAATGAAATCGTCTTTCTCCTCATGACTCGTTCTTGGCGATCGAGAACTTTCTCGGGTTCCTCGATATATGATAGATCCTCTCAAATCTGTTCGAATGGATACGTAACCTTATGCAACGGATGGTAGTTGTAACCTCTAAGTAAGGATACATGAAACACATCATGCACATGAGACAGTTGGGGAGGTAAAGCTAGACGATATGATACTTCACCGTCACGTTCAAGGATTTCAGACGGTCCGATGAAACGTATTGAGCTTGCCCTTGAGTTCAAAACGCTTAACACCACGTGCTGGTGATACTTTAAGGAAAACATGGTTGCCAATATTAAACGATAGATCTATACGATGTTTATCAGCATAACTCTTTTGTCGAGCACGAGCTTCCTGTAGCTTCGCCTTGGCGATGGAAACCTTCTCATTGGTCACCTCTATCATATCTGGTCCTTCTAGGATTCGTTCTCCAACTTGATCCCAACAGATTGGAGCACGACACTTTCTGCCATAAAGCATCTCAAAAGGTGCACACTTAATGTAAGAACTCGTATTTTTCCCGGTATTATTTTATTCTTTTATTCGTGCTTCTTGAATTTTCCAACATATTATATTTTCTTGTATTCTTATATGTAAATCCTGAGATCATGATAATTTTAATAAATTATACTTTATAAGTATTTATTGATCAATGATAATACTTTACTTGGAATTATAAAATTATTATTTTATTTTTCCATATTTATTTAAATCAAAGTTTATGATTTAAAATCACCCGCGTGCATTTTACAATGAGTTTACTCAAATCAATGTATAACGAGAAT
This sequence comes from Glebionis coronaria, assembly GCA_025667525.1. Classification (NCBI taxonomy): domain Eukaryota; kingdom Viridiplantae; phylum Streptophyta; class Magnoliopsida; order Asterales; family Asteraceae; genus Glebionis; species Glebionis coronaria. Next base: position 555,771,379 of record CM046875.1, on the reverse strand, counting down.
TCTTAGTGATCGCGATACCGACGGATGCCCAAAATTTTACTTTTTTTATCGATTGTTTCGATAATTAATATTTTCGACGATTTTGTTTTAATTAAGTGTTAAGTCGTGTCAGGAAACCATATTATCATACTTTTGATGCATTTTAACTTTTAAAAAGTATTTTTACGAAACCCGAGACCCGTAAATATTTTCAAGATTTACTAATAGTCATTTTCTACCCTTTAAACTATTAAATTGATTTTAGGTCTAAAACTATCCAAAATTTGCAAATTCTACCCTAACCTTACTATATAAACTACTTTTTTCAACCAACCTCATTTTTAACACACAAAAACACACACAACCAAAAGTTTCATCTCTCTTTCTTTCTCTCTAAGATTTGCCGCCACCCCCTCACACCATAGAACCATCATCATATTTTTTCTACTGTTATTCAAGAAAAACCAAGCTAAGACTTATCTCTAAAATCTTCTTGTGATTCTTATGGTACAAAAATTTACCACATGCATCAAGTTTTCAAGTTTTTTATGATTTCATGATAGGTATAAGTTTTGATGATCATGCATGTGTTGTTTTTGGTATGATCATCATGTTTTTATGATTAAAAGTTCGAATTTTTATCTTTGATTTTCTTAAAATTTGACATGCAAGTGTTTTAGGAGTTGTTTGGTTGATGAGTATGATATTAGGGTAATTTTAGAGGTATGGGAATGATTAGATTTGGTTGAAAAATAGATTTGATATGATTTTTAAAGAGAGTATTTTGGACAGCAGGTTAGAACAGATTTTTCGTGTGTCAAGTTTAATAAAAGCTTGATATTATGGGATAGAATTGTAGTGATTGTCGAGACGCTCGTTTTGATATAAGATAGAGCTTCTAACTCATTACGGTTCAAAAGTTATGCTAGTTTTAGTATTCGTGTACCGGGAGATGCAAATCGACACAATCCGAAATTGTGGCTGATTTTGGGTCGACTCTCGGGGACTTTAGGCATGGTTAGATAAATGATACTACTGGTTTTTAAGGTTTATAAACTTAATATGATGAGTCTGATAGTGAGTTTAAAATGCGGATTGTCAAGATAATACTTTTAAAGTGGATAAACGGTTTTACGAAAAAAGTATACAATTTTGTCCCAAATTTTAGAGTCGAGTAAAGTGTCGAGCTGATGGGTTTTAAAGTATGAACTTTGGCTCAATTTTTGGCAGGGTCTTATACAGGTTATAAGTGACCTTGACACCAAATTTCATTTAAATTGGACAAGTCTAGATAGGGTAGATCGGTGTGTACATTCGGAGTGTACTTGCTGATTTGTATTTTGGACACATAGTTCAATGCTCGTGTGGTGTGAGTTTGAGTATTCACTATTGGACATGGTGACTTACTCAAGTGTTTAGTCATTATATAAATGACTTAGTTACTGGTCCTAATAAGGTAAAAGGATATTTTGACGTGCGTTGACTTGGCGTCGTATGACGGGTCAATTTCAAGTGTACAAGTGTTTAAACGGGTAGTGTTGGATAAATGGGTTAATATGGATTCATTGGGTTCGTATCGTTAGTAATGAAATATGAATACTTTGATAATATTTAAAGTTATGTTATACTTGGTATATACCGATATTTGAGTTTGAGTCTTAAGGCGTGCCTTATTTTGATAGGTTACGGCTTTCATGTTTTTTCGGGCATCCATATCGTCGGTGATCGTCTTACCACTACCGTTTCTGCTCAGCTTCTGAGTACCGTGATTCACTTACCTCATGGCTAAGGTGAGTTCATATTCCCTTTTACTTGTACATGGTTTCTAAACGCGGGGTGAGATTTTACATGGTGGAACACAATCTTTTAAAACTGTATGCTATCCAGAACTTGTATGCTATCCAGAACTTGTATGCTTTCCTACTGTTTTCATGATTATTAATGCTTCTAGTATTTAGCCTTAAGTTGCCTCTCCTGATCATGAACCGTTAATTTACTTGTGTTTCTAAGCGCGAATGTTGTGGGTGGATCCATCGGGATTGACTATCCCCGTCCCGATTACCTTGACGCATTTAACATTTAATTTATTACTTGAGTATTTAGGCTAAATACTCACCGGAGGAACTTACATGAGTTAAGCTTCGGTTCATGAACTAAACAGCAATAATATGTTTCGGACTATGGTTACTGTACATAACCATTTTCCCTATTTCTTGTTACAAATGAATGCTTGTGTTCCACAACTTTACTGCTAAACCTATGAATATCACTCAACTTTATGTTGACGATTTTACATGTTTAATTTCAGGTATTATTACTTTGCTTTGCTTGGATGGGAGCCCGCAGGATATTATCGCAGCTTGGAGATTTCTGTACATATTAAACATTCGTTTTATCTAAAAGTTATAAAAAGTTATTCTGTCTTTTGGTAACTATATGTTATAAATCATGATGAAATAATAAATTTTCAGCATATAAAACTCTGGGACCTATGTTTAAAACTTTGATTCTTTTATGATGTAATGTACATGTTTTTATTACGTCAAATTTGTGTCAACAGTAATTCATTTTTCTTGTACCATGACGTGGAACCCCCTTGCTGCCTAGTTATTCCCTTGTCTAATTCTGGGGGTCTCACACTTAACACTTGCATGCCAGCTGTTGTTGTAGGCAAACTCTACCAAACAAATGTAGTCGTCCCAACTTCCTGACCATTCTAGTGCACAAGCCCGCAACATGTCTTCTAAGGTCTGAATTGTACGCTCCGATTGACCATCGGTCTGAGGATGAAAGGCAGTCTTAAGCTTAAGTTTAGTGCCCCAAGCTTTCTGCATACCCTTCCAGAATTTCGACGTGAAACGCGGATCGTGATCTGATTTTATGTCTGAAGGAGTTCCATGTAGCCGTATGATATCCTTAAGGAATATATCTGCCAATTTGTTGACTGAGAAGTCCTTGCGAATTGGAAGAAAATGAGCTGACTTGGTTAAACGATCAACTATGACCCATATAGCATCATGCCTGCTCTAAGTAAGCGGAAGTCCGATGATAAAATCCATGGAGATTTTGTCCCACTTCCATGCGGGAATCTCTAACGGTTGCAGTAAACCACTAGCCCGCTGATGCTCGATCTTAACTTGCTGGCAAGTTAGACACTTGGATACGAAAGTAGAAACATCCTGTTTCATGTCACTCCACCAGAAATGTTGTTTAATGTCATGATACATTTTGGTGGATCTTGGATGAATAGAGAATGGAGAGATGTGAGCTTCTGTCAATAAATCTTCTCGGAGTGTATGATCATCCGGAACACATAGCTTAGTTCCTTGCCATAAAATGCCTTCTTCGTCTAGACGAAATTCTGTCTGTCGATCAAGATTCTGAATTATAGCCCATATCTTACCATCGTCCTTCTAAGCTACCTTAATCCGAGAAATTAAGTTTGGCTCAATTCTCATATTAGCCCAGTACCCATGCTGTCCATGTACTAGGAGTTCAATGTCTAATCGCTCAAATTCCCATATGATTTCTTCTTGTACTTTCATGCCGTTTAGAATACTCGAATTCCTGCTAAGAGCATCTGCCATTACATTTGCCTTGCCAGGGTGATACTGAAGATTGATGTCATAATCCTTGAGTAGTTCCAACCATATTCTCTGCCTCATGTTAAGTTCTCCCTGAGTGAAAATATACTTGAGACTCTTGTGATCAGTAAAGATATCACATGATTCATCATAAAGGTAGTGTCTCCAGATTTTAAGTGCAAAGACTACTGCTGCTAGTTCCAAGTCATGTGTAGGATAATTTTCCTCATAAGGCTTTAGCTGACGTGATGCGTATGTAATCACTTTCCCATGTTGCATGAGTACACAGCCTAATCCTTTACCCGAAGCATCATTGTAGATCTGAAATCCACCTTTACCAGATGGGAGAGTAAGAATAGGTGCAGATACTAACCGCTTCTTGAGTTGTTCAAAGCTCTTCTCCCGCTCATTAGTCCAAACGAATTTCTCTCCTTTCCGCATCAACTTAGTCAAAGGTAAGGCTAGTCTTGAAAAATTCTCCACGAATCTGCGATAATAACCAGCTAAGCCTAGGAAACTACGAACCTCGGTTGTAGACGTCGGTCTTGGCCATTTAGTGATAGCTTCAACCTTCGCAGGATCCATAGTAATCCCTTATGCGGAGACAATGTGGGCTAGGAACGCCACCTTGTTTAGCCAAAATTCACACTTAGAAAATTTGGCATACAACTGTTTCTGACGAAGAATCTGTAGCACAATACGTAGATGTTCTTCCTTGGATTTAGAGAAGATGAGGATGTCATCGATGAAGACGATAACAAATTTGTCAAAGTACTCGTGGAAGACGCGGTTCATAAGGTCCATGAAAACCGTAGGAGCATTAGTGAGTCTGAAAGGCATGACAACGAACTCATAATGGCGATATCTGGTGCGAAAAGCAGTCTTGAGAATATCCTCCTCTTTCACTCGCAGCTGATGATAACCGGATCTTGGATCAATCTTGGAGAAATGTTTGGCACCCTGAGAAATGTACTGGTGTACCCCATGGTAATACACTCGGTCAGATGAAACCTCGCTCCATGATGTAGGTATAATCGTACACGTTTTAGGAAAAGCGCGTATGTGGCAAGTATTAAGTATTACGATTTATGAAAACCGTAAAACCGATAAGTGCGAGTTCGTTTTTGGCGGAGGTGTGTGAATTAGGTTCCAATATAATAAAATCAAGTTTGGATTAGTGTCGATTTTGAGTTTAAAGAGAGAAAATTAAAAGGCGAGCTATGCTACGATTAAACTACGACGTAAGACGTAAAAATGTAAATACTTAAAACGCGACGAAATTAAAATTTTAACCAAAAAACAATTTAAAAATTAAAAATAAGTCTAAAATAATACAAAGAAGTATAAAAATTCAATAAATAAATTTTATAACCTTTTATTAATTAAATATTCAATTTTAAATGCTAATTAAAGCCTTAAAATTAAATATAATTAGCAAAAAGTCCAAAATATTATTTTATCAAACTAATATCTTACTTATATCAATTAAACACTAAAAATTATTTTTCCTAAATTTTTGAAACTATTTTTCTATTTTTTAGATGCTAAAAACACTTTTAAACTAAAATAATGATTAAAAAAATAAAATAATGAGATTTAATTTTACTTTTTGAAAAATCCTAAATTATAATGCTAAACAGTAGAAAAATGAAAAAAGTTGAAAAAAATAAAATTTTTACCTAATAAGACAAAAACAATTTTAATAAAAACCTATTTAATCTTAAAATAATTCTAAAATAAGATAAAAGAAAGTGAAAAATGAAATTCTTTTCTTAAAAATCTTAAAATATATTACTTTAACTAGGAAAATTGGAAAATTTTGAAAATAATAATTTTTACTACTAAAAGACAAAAATAGAATATTAAAAACTAATTAAAATTGAAAATAATGCTAAAACTAACTAAATAAACAAGAAAGTAAAATTTAACTATTTGAAAAATCTTAAAATAAATTAAAAAGCCTAAGAAAATTAAAATTACTGAAAAGCACTCAAAAAAGGTCACTAGAGACAAAAAGTCAAAAGGCTGATAGTGACTGCTTGCTGGGGTTTTGTCTTTTACCCCAGCAGTGGGTAAGTTTACACTAGCAGTAGGTAATTCTTTCCACTGCTCTTAACAGAAAAACAAGGAATGGACGATTTTAAGCTTTGATTCTTGGAGTTTCTTGGAACAAAGGGCACCCCCACACTCAGTGGAGTGTGGGGAGTTAGTGAAAACAAGAAAACAGGCAGGTCGAAGTAGTAAATCACATAAAAAATGGCCAAATCTAGTTACTGATGTAGCATATAGGTCTTGGCACTTGTTTGCTGATACAATGTGCAATTGGGTGAGATTCTACAGCCAATAACTTGAACTTAGGACTCCCAATTCACACATAAAAGGCCAACACCCCTAGATTAACATGAAGACTAACTGTTAACAAGATTTAAACTCATAAATCAAAATCAAAACCTACAGCAACCTAAGTTGGTTGAGCAGATTTGTAACAAGACATGCAACTTTCTTTCTCTATTCCTATATTACCTAAACTAAAACTTAAAACACATTGAACAAACCTACCTAAACATGTTTAGACTATTATTAAGCCTAAGTTTTGTCACCAACTTAGCCTAACATTGAGATCCAAACACCGCTTTATAATCTGTAAACAAGATTTTAACAAGGAAGATTTCTCAAAACTTAATCAAACTAAACCTAAGCTATCAGAAACATTAAGTGATGATCCAAGAATATGAACTAAACATAAAACTAGCATGAGCATTCCATTTAGCATATTCACACAAAGTCACCACCAAATCACAAAATCTACCAAAAAGGAGGGTTCAAGCCTACCTTGTGGGACCCACATCCGGGCCCCACTATGGCTGAAAAGCCATCTCCATTTAGCTAGAAAATGACTAATGGGTTGTGTGATGAAGCTGTTGTAGAGAATGGATAGGGGTAGACTACAACAGTCAAACGCCCCCTATATGTCTTCAAATGAACCTGTTAAGAAACAAGGAAAACAAATACAAGTACAACTGCAAGTACCAAAAGCTTGTAGTCAGCAAGCTTTTGGGTAGCTTTTGCTACAGTGGAAGTTAGAAAATAACAAAAGATTTTGAGAAAATCTTTGAAAACAAATTTTTTTGAAAACCAAATCTTGAAAAACAAGTTCTTGCCAATAAATGTAGAGTAACCAAAAAGGAAAGTAACACTGGATATCAGCTTATAAAACCAATAAGTTGTCAGCTTATGGTTTTATAAGTTGATGAACAATGGATCTCAAAAACTTGCCAAATGAAATTTTCTTTTGAACAACCTTTTGATAAACTAAATTACATAAACAAGAATTTAACTAAGAAAGCAATAATGGAACTCATATATATATCTCAAATGCAAGGTTTTAAAACTACTTTTAATATTCCATTAAAAAAGTTTACAAAGAGATAAATTCTGGAACAAGAAAGGGGTGCCACAGGTTGGACCTCCTTTTATAGTGATACTAGGATAGTTCTAGAATAACAAAAACCCTAACAATGATCTACCATTTTTGCCCTTGCTGAAAATTCAAATTCTTGGTCAAAAATCGTCCCATGTGATGCACAGCTGTCTTGGATGATCATAGACCTTCTTTTGAGTCCTTTGGGAACAAGTAATCCTTTAGAGACGTTGGATGGACTGAAGATTCTGTTTTTGCCATTTTTGAAGGAGAAGGGGAGCCTTGTGGGGCCCTATGTGGTCACGGGGAGTGGGTTTTATGAAGTGGGTTTGAGTGAGGGTATTGGTGATTAAGGAGCTGGAGGGTTTCAATGTTTGATTTTGGGTAATTAAGATAAATCCAATTAAGGTTCTTGGTTCATAGTTGGGTTTAAGGGGTGATGAGAGGGTGGGTTTAATCTGGTTTAATGTTTAAAACAATGTTAGGCGCCCTTTTTATATACTAAACAAAGTTTTAAAAATTGGTTTAATAAATAAACGGGTTAAGGTGAATGGATGGTGAGGTGTAGTTTTGGTTGAGTGTGATTGGTTGGTGGAAGTAGTGGGGTGACGTGGTGTGGGCTGAGTGGTGGAGAGAAGTTATGTTGTCTGGCAGGTTGAGTCGTTATACTCCCACAAATTGTTCAAACAAAGTCTCACAACTTAAAACTCCCATTTCCTTTGATATAGACTTTTGTCTAATTACAAAAATGGTCCTTGTCTTCTTATATACTTTAAATAAGGACTAGAAACGCATTTCTTGTAATCTTCAAGGGATTTTCTTGTCAAGTCTTGATACTTTAGGGACCCTAATGTAATAATGATAAGAGAGGGGTATAAAGTGACAATTATTCAAACTTAGAGGACCAATCTTGTCAAATCTTCAAACCATTGCCGTGTCCCCACGCAATGCTAGAATTAAGTATCATAGCACTTCCATAATTCACTTTTATGTGATATTTATTGAAAATGTAAACTTAAATAAACTACTACACGTGTTTTAGACATAATGTATTGTTTTCATCACGATTAAGTGACTTTTAGGGTCAAAGAATAAGAACACGTGAATGCCTCATAGAGATAATTTCGTCATCCTCGATTTAATTAATAGTTAGCTAAAGGACCTGATCTTTTAAAACGGCTTCTCGTAATCTCCTTTAGTTCATATCTTGGCATAACTCGTTTCATGATTTGAGACCTTTCTCGGACCGATATTTGTCATGTACTTCATACTTCGAATCTTGGAAGACGTTCTTGAAATAATGGTCTTTTCTTCATATATGGAATTTCTTCACTTGACGTTTTTGAGAGATTCTTCAAACTTGGACCACGACTTCATCATTTTTCTTCAATCTTTATATGGGATTTTGATATACAACGATCTGCCTCCTTTTCGGACTCGGATATATTTATCCTCATACCTTGTTAGGGTCTTTTTGGATAGACTTCTCCATGATCTTTAGGGGAGTATATTGCTTTTCGTCATGTGTCTTGATCCTTCATATTGATTTTGGAATAATGATACTTCACATCATCTTGGATCTTTAGCAACAAAATGGAGTCCTCATGCCTTGTTAGGGCCTTTTTGGAACTTTGCCAATCTTCACATCCCGCTTCAATAAGTTATGCCTTGGCTATGAACTCTATTCGAACACGAGCAACTTTTAAACGATCTTGGGCTAGAAGCTAAGTAATCTTTTAAATTGTACGACCTTACTTATTGCATTTATTTAAACAAAAGCGTGGGGAGAATAAGCTAATAATTACCACACATGAGATCGTGAAAGATTACGTAACTTATAATTAACTCTATCATTTCTCGTCCTCATTTAAGAGACTTAGCCTAATTAAAGTTAAGGAATCGAAGCTAGTGTAAAAACACGGTCGAGTCAAAAATTACTCTCATTCTCACTATCAGAAAACCTACATTCGTGTCTTAAACACTTATGAAAAACAAGAAAAAAAATTAAAATTTGGCCATTTTTAGCCTTATTTTGCATACAAGATAACAAAAAGATGAAAATTGGATTGCGTGATGACGTAAGCAAGGTGAAGTATCTACTCACCCCCATACTAAACTAACATTGTCCTAAATGTTTCGAGTCTAGGGGTGAAACACCCCCATACTAGAGACGAAATTCGAATGCTTAATATCGAGCATGGAAAGGGTAAAACGAATAACCTATAGCCGTTTATGAATTATACTAATAAGATAAACGTTAGAACATAAAAGGATATCATCAGATATCGGAATCTCCAAAGGCAACGGTCGAAGCTCGAGTGATTCGTAAAACGAACACGAGAGGCTTCAATGATGATGATGAACCTAATGAATCACAATCACAAACAACCACGAAACAAAGGTCGGAAGAGCACAAGTCCCCTCGATACACTATTAGAAAACAATAATATTTACAAGGATAAGCATGAGAATCCCTTACGAGGCACCATGTTTTTGATAACCGAGTCAAAAGCTCGACTCGAATCCCCATAAATGTGATCATTTCAGGATAATCATGGTTTGGTCATTTTTGGTGGGGCTTACATGATAAACAATGCCCAAAAGCAACCGGTATAAAGGACTAAGTCCTTTGATGATGCAAAATACCGGGATCGAAGATGTCGTCCTCGTTTTCATGGGATAAACGAACTAATGCCACTTCAACATGTGCCAAAACCTCAAAGAGGTCAAAGAAAATAGATGAGAAATAGAAGGGTGGGACAATGGGTAAGGCAACATAATGAGCTACTCGAGGTAGACTCACACCAAGCAAATAGATAATTTTTCTATTTCTTGCATCGGTAGAAGACCGAGATTTCCCTTTACAAGCAATTCTGGGATCGAATATCTCGTCCTCAGTGGAGAAATATGAGGGAACAAAGGGGCTTCTCCCACACTAAAACCACACGACGCATCGTCAAAAGGTGTAGACGAGCTCGTAGCACTCATTAAACGCGGTGATGACGGAGTTAAACTTGTAGAAAAATATTTTAAACCAATTTTAAAATCTTTTCCTTTTTCATCGTTCAAAAACTCTTTATGAAAACCCGATTTGATAATGTCGAAAATATTTGGCGTTTAAAATTCAATATTTGTCACGCTAAAAATCCTCACATTTAAGTTGCGGTTAGGGGGTGGTGGATTGTATAAGTTCTCAAAACGTTTATCAACAAAGAACACCGCCCCATCGGGGTCTACATATTCGTCATCCTCATGATTGTGAATCTTATCGATTTCTTCATCATAGATGGGTTTGTCAAACCAAGGTTTTTCATTCCCCTCATTGAGGTTATAGAAACTCTCTCGAAAAGATCACGATCAAGCACAAAACCATCATTCTTTTGTGGGGATCGTTGATAAGTTAGATCCTCACAAATGTGGTAAACATCATTCTCATTTGAGGAGTGTTGATTAGGTAACTCCTCGAGAATGGGATTTTTGGTCATGTGAGTTCGTTCGTTATGAAAAATAAGACGTTCCAACACATCAAGTTCATCCTTGGTTTTGGAAAAATCAACCTCAGTTGTAGGTGGAAGTGGAGGCAAAAGAGCTAGCTCTCGTTTGATAATTTCCTCAATCTCGGGATCAAACTCATAATCATCGTACTTTCCATGTAAAGAGGTCTTTTTAGGAGAATCCTCAAAAATGGCTTTTGGATTTTTAAGCGCGTGATCAATCTCGGCAAAATCGCCATCGTCATCATCAAAGAAAGTGTCGATGTGAGCACTCACAACCATGGTCTTACAAGCCCTAGGGCTATGCTTAGGTGACTTTTCTAAGACGAGAGGATCGATGTCAATGAAACCTTTAGCCTCAACGGGTGTTGGGATAGGAAATGGAGGCACTTCAATTGAATTAGAAGTTTAAACCTCAAAGACGTGGTCCTTTGAAGGTGGTGAAGATGAGTTCATTTTGGTCATTGTCGTGATGGCACTAACGTCACCCTTCGGAATTGGTTGTTCACTTGTTTCACCGAATATATCCCAAAGTGATTTTTCATCCATAAATCTACGAATACCCTTTTGAAATAAGTACACGTATTCTTTATCATTAAAATCTTCATCTTTAAAACCATTCATTTTAATTCTTTCAAAACATGCATCAAGCCTCGTATTTTCCGCTAAAGTTAACATTTTGAAATCATTAGAATTTGAACCATTGGTTTAATCATGATCATTTGAAACTTGGGATCTACTCGTGAAAAAGTCCATTTTCTCCTCCCCATATTTCATAGTGAGTTTCCCACCGTGAACGTCGATTATGGCTCGAGCTATCGATAAAAAGGGTCGACCTAAAATAATGGGACATTTAAGGTCACACTCATAATCGGAAATGACGAAGCCCGCGGGAAAAACAAACTTTCCAATCCTAACATAGACATCCTCGGCTATTCCAATTGGCTTAAGTGGTGTACAATTTGCAAGCTCAATTGTTTTGTTCGTGGGGGTAAGTCTAGGCAATCTCATCAATTTCCAAAGAGAATGAGGCATGAGAATGATGCTAGCACCTAAATCGACAAGGGCTAAACATCCCTCAATCTCGGAAAAATCACAAGGTAGGAGAAATTGGCCCGGATCCTCTTCCTTTCTCGGCATATTCCTTTTGGGTTTTTTTAAGAAGGATCGATGCACATGTTTCTTGAAGGGTTACTTGGGTGAGGTCGATTAATAACTGGATTTTATTAAGTTCTTTTTCGATTCAATTCGAATTGACTAAGGTTTAGCGTGTGACTCAGTCGTTTTTGGTTAATGAAAAGGGAAGTTTGGTTATCTATTTCTATTTGAAAGGTAAATGCGAAACGTAATAAAAATAAACCAAAAACAAATAACTAATAATAAAGGAGCAAAACAAATAGTAAAACGTAAATTAAAGCAAAACAGTTAATAAAAATAAAACTACAAGAAGAAATTAACTTTCGACTTGAAAATAAAGTTTACCTAATGAAAAAGGAGGAAATAAAACTAAGTGGCTACTTTAAAACTAAACGAGATAAAAGCTAAAGCGGGCACTAAATAAAAGATAAAACTTAAACTTTTCGAAAAAATACTAATACTAAAAAGTAATGAAAAATTCAACTAAAAATACGTGACTTTCAGAATTAAAATTGGAACAACTTTCAGAATAAACTAAACGATTACGGAACAATATTAATAACTAAACAAGCTAGCAGACAAGCTGCTCAAGCACGCAGCCAGACAGCTTCTTTTTTGGCGCCAAAGTTACTTAAGCTACCAAGCAGGTAGGACAAAAATTTCTTCGGAATATATAAATCTTCAGAATAAGTTATATGCTTGGGAATGTTTTTATTTTGATTTCTTCGGAATAACTAAAAAAATTTCGGACTTTACATTATCTTCGGAAAAGGCAACAATTTCAGAAAAAGAGACTGTTTTCGGAACCTAGGAATATTTTCGGAATACTTAAGATTTTCGGATAAACCAAGCCTTTTCGGAATAACCCAACTTTTTCGGGATAAAGAATAAATTCGGATAAAGGGAAAATTTCAGAGAAAACTATATTTTCGGATAAAACTAATTCGGAAAAAATAAAATCTTCGGATAAACTAAAATGAAAAGAAAATTTCGGATAAATTAATTCGGAAAAACTAATCTGCGGAATAAAGGGGTATTCTTCGGAATACCAAAACCCTTTTCCGAAGATCCTTTGAAACAGAACAACAGTAACAGAATAATCTGAAAACAGGGAAATAAGCTACGATTAAGCTAAAATCAAATAAGCAGTTTACCAAAACTTAATCTGAAACACTAACCACAAATCAAAAACTTGAAAAACACTAATTAATCTAAATAATAAAAATCAACTTTTAATAAAATTAAACTATTAAAAACACTTAACTAATATCAAATCAAACACAGACTAAACTATAAAATCAATAAGCTAACACAATCAAAAACATAAAAACATAACAGTTAATTAAATAAGCAAAACAATAAGCAGATATTCATAAAGATTAAATCAAAACAAGAAAGGTAGAATGAGAGATTAATATAAAAAACTTGATTAAAATTAAAGATTCAACAACAATTAAAAGTAAAAATTAAAGGACTTACAAATTTAAGGTGCAAGACAAGGAATTTAAATTGACAAGTAAATAAATGACATGAAAATTAAATGTGGAAGAACTATGTGTCAAATAGCCAACACCTCCTAATGACACATTAGGAGGGATTTATAGAAGGATTAGTAAGTGTTGATCTTTTCTTCCTTTTATCGTCTTTTCGTCTTTATAAATTCTTCGACTTTCTCGACTTTGTCTCAGGATAAATTGAACTCGTCTTATAATTACTTCATTTATTATACTTGAGTTCTTCGACTTCATTTAACTTCCTTCTTTAGACTTTTTCTTCGATAAATCTTCAGAATAGGCCTTAGACTTCTGTTCTTTTTGCACTCTTGATCTTTTGACTTCGTCTTTTGTCTTTTTCTTCGATAAAAGCCCGTGAAAGCCCGTGTTTTCTTCCCTTTTCACATTTTGGTCCTAAATCACAACAAAAACACAAACCACGCATAATTCCAACATTTACGACATAAAATACACGTTTTGGCTTGGTTATTACTATAATTAAGTGGTAAAAGGATAAGTGTTTTCACACTTATTAAATCCCCTACACTTGACCATTGCAATGCCCTCATGCAATGCATTAATTACAAAGCAAGTTTTACATTTTCCATCATAATCAATCCACCTTGGCCTTTATTAAACACAAGACAAGTAAAAAGATCAAAGACTTACCTTAGGGTTTTGGAATGCCATGAATGTTTATCACCCTCAAGTTTCACGTTCCCCATACCAAGCTTAAAAACGAGATCATTGTTATTATAATTTAGCAAACTAACACAAACTCATGTGGCCCAATTATTCACTTAGACTCCCTTACTCCTGGGTGTATCTCCTATATTTTATTGTTGTCTTGAATGATCACGAGGATGCATTGTTGACTTATTTCGATAGTTATTTAGGCTGAAATAAAGTAGGACGATTTAATCAATAGTTAGCTAAAGGACAAAATATTTTAAAACTTCTTCTAGGGACCTCATAAAGTTCATATCTTGGCATAACTCGCTTCACGATTTGAGACCTTTCTCAGACCGATATTTGCCAGTGACTTCATACTTCGAATCTTGAGAGACGTTCATGAAATAATGGTCTTCTCTTCATAATAGGAATTTCTTCACTTGAACTTTTTGAGAGATTCTTCATACTTGGACCACGACTTCTTCATTTTTCTCCAATCTTTATTTGGGATTTTGATATACAACGATCCGCCTCCTTTTAGGACTTGGATCTATTTATCCTCATACCTTGCTAGGGTCTTTTTGGATAGACTTCTCCATGATCTTTTAGGGAGTGTTTGCTTTTCGTCGTGTGTCTCAATCCTTCATATTGATTTTTGATAAATGACTCTTCACATCACTTTGGATCTTTAGCAACAAAATGTAGCCCTCATGCCTTGTTAGGGCCTTTTCGGACTCGCCAATCTTCGCATCCCGCTTCAATAAGTTATGCCTTGGCTATGAACTCTAATTAATACCGAGCAACTTTTAAACGATCTTGGGCTAGAAGCTAAGTAACTTTTCAAATCGTACGTCCTTACTTATTGCAATTAAATTTATTAACAAGCGATGGGAGAAAAAGCTCATAATCAACTCACATAGATTCATGAAAGAATACCAAACTTATAATTGACTCTATCATTTCTCGTTCTCCACAGTTTAAAATCTCAAGGAATGAGACCTGTGGATGCTTAGCCAATTAAATCAAAGTTTTGGGTTTTCAAGTCATCTATAGGATCTTGCAAACTCTTAGACTTTTTCAAGTTTAGAATTTGCATTTTAAAGTTCCCTTGATAAACGACTTTCTAGGATCAATTATAGGAACTTGCAAAAAGTTCTTGTTCTTAATCCGTAAGAGTTAAGACTTTCGCGTGTTAAAGTTCCCTATATAAAAGTCTAGCAAAACTTGACTTAAACACGTTAAGGATACTAGCTAGAGTAAACTTGGATAAGTAAACTAGGGTTGAGTCAAAAGATTCAAAACGTTTAAAAATTAAAACCACTTTATTAAAATTTATTCTAACAAAGAAAGAAAATAACTATACAAAGGTAAATACAACTAGGCCAAAATAGATCAAAAATTTTGAAAAATGTCTGAAAATCAATTTTCCGGTTAAAATGAGGACAAATACAAGGAAAAGCCACTTAACTTCGATAGAAGTCCCCCCTACACTTAATATAAACAATGTCCTCAATGTTTAAGCATGTGGAAGTAACCTCCCCTACACTTAGGACATTGTGCACGTTGTTTAAATCTTGCTAAGGAAGAGACAACTAAAGTGATTCCTATTTCAATCACAAATGATAAAATAATGAATCAAAAGAGTTTAGGATAGAACCGGGAAGATGGGTACACGGAATCACGAGTCGTCAAAAGTCATCAAGAATGGATCTTTGAAAGCTCGAATCCCTGTATATGATTAGAAAGAAGACAACAAACACATACTAGGGTCTCCCCTACACTTATTATGAAAACAAAAGAAAAAGGATAGATACTTCGGGTTGCCTCCCGAGAAGCGCTTGTTTTTGTTAACCGAGTCGTGAGCCTGACTTGACCTTGATTAGCATGGTAAGAAGCATGAAACACATCCACCGGGATTAAATACATGGTTTTCATCCATTAAGTAGCACAAGCTTAAGGCAAACAAGGCAAGCCAAAGAAGAGTAGGCAAGGTTCCCTTAAGCAACGATTGATCACGGTGGTAGAAATTATGATGAAGTGCAAGCATATCTCCATTGTTTCCAAAAATCTTTCCTTTTATTTCATCAGATGGATACTGAGATGGCTTAAAAATTACAATACCGGGATCGAACACCTTTTCCTTTAGGGGAAAATAACACTCAGGCTCAGTAGACCTTGAAGAGGAACCGCTCATAAATCTCACAATCTCATCCTCAGAAGGTGGATAAAGAGATGTCAAGAAATAAGTACTATGGATATCGGTGTCTTCCGGCTTCTTCTCCTTTGAAATGGGTTTCTTCATATCTGAAGGAGGATAAAGACCATAATCAAAGTCCAAAGGAGGAGAATCATTCTCATTGGGGAAGTAAGTATTGAGAAAAGTGGTAAAACCTTCCTCAAATGAGTAGTTTTCCAAAGTAGGATCAAGCATTGTTGGTGGAGGATCTTCATCAAAAGTAGGAACAAGGTCATCATGTGAAGAGTCACTCGAAAGAGTATCAACATCATCAAAATCATCATATGTTGGCATGTCTTTATACGCTGAAGTAAAATCATCATAATCATCCACATCGGAACTAAAATCATCATCATAGTCATCATAAATTGGTGGAGACTCATGAATTGGTGGGGTATCCAAATTGGAGAGAGAATCATCCACATCATCTTGGAAAAGTGGATTATCATAGAAAGAATCGAAAAGAGGATTGTTGTAGACGAAAAAATCATCAAGCTTTGTACTTTCACAAGTAGTTGTATCAAGCTCGTCTTGAAGCACATTAATCATATTTGCCGATTCTCTTCCATTTGATTTGTTTATGATCTTCCCCATTTTAAACACTTGTGCATCATTCCCGACCCGTAAGATTAGTTCACCTTCGGCAACATCGACTAAAGCTTTTCCGGTTCTTAAGAATGGCCGACCAAGTATTAACGGAATACGAGGGTCCATTTCATAATCAACAACAACAAAGTCGACCGGAAAAGTGAAGGTACCGACTTAACGAACACATCTTTGGCAATACCAACGGGGTAAGCGAGAGTTCGATTTTCTAGCTCAAGAGTCATCTTTGTTGGTGTAAGATCGGGTAATGATAACTTTTTCCAAACACTTAAAGGCATCATATTAATACTTGCCCCGAGATCGGCTAAGGTAGTAAATTCTTCGGTTTGGTTAAAAGTACATGGTAGCACAAAACGACCGGGATCTCCAAGTTTTTCCGGAAGTTCTTTAAGAAGGACTACAGAACAGTTTTCATTCAATCGAGTATTAACAAACTCGGCCATATTTTCCTTCTTATTAAGCAATTCCTTAAACATATTAACGAATGTTGGCATTTGGGAAAGAGCTTCAACAAGGCTAATGGTGATGGTCACTCCCAAAATCTTCTTCAAAAAGTTTGACACTTGAATGTCATCCTTGGTGAGCAATTTGCACTTGTCTAGGCGAGAAGGATAAGGGATGTTGGGTTTAGGTGGTGTAGGTGTAGAAGGTGAAGGTTGAGATGTTGAAGGTTTAAAGGTGGAAGGTGGGGTTGGTGAAGGGTGTTTCTTGGGTACTTCTTCATTAAGAGGCGGAGACGGTAATGGAGAACTAATACTAGGCGTGGAAGTAGGTGGGATAAATGGTGGTGGAGGAGGTGTAGATGGAGTAACTGGGGGAGGGGTAGAAGGTCCTACTAGAGTTGCTCCACTTCGTGTAGTAATAGCACTCACATTCGCTCTTGGGTTGGTGACGGTATTGGAAGGAAGAGAGCCCGAAGTGGATGGTTGAGTGCCTTGAAAGAAACTAGCCATCATATTCTTTAAATCATTTGTTTGATTGCTCAAAGAAGTTTGCATATCATGTCGAAGCTCGGTTCTAATATCATTCCCTTGCTTAGTGATATCTCCTTTCAAGTTGATGATTTGGCTTTGAAGATTCTTAACTACCTCTCCTTGGGTTCTCATGAAAGCTTCAACATCATGGTTATATGAAGTGGGTGGAGTGATGGGCGGTGCTTGTTAAGTGGGTGGGTGATATGGAGTAGAAGCTCGAAGTGGGTTTGGATTGATTCTATTAAAGTTGTTGGGATTGTGGTTTTGAGGAGAAAAACCGGGTGAAAGAAAGTTGTTAGAACGGTAACTTAGCAAGTTACGATCACCTTGAGGTCGGGCTTGGTAGCTTTCTGTTGAATAGTTACCGTAAGCCGCATACACGTTTTCTGGATTGTCATGAGTAGAAGGACAATCAGTGTATGAATGAGGACCGCCGCAGATCTCACAGGAAAGTGCTACAGCTTTAACTTGTTGTTGTTGATTCGTAGCTATGAGTAGGATATTTTTGTTCATTTCGGCCATCATGCAGGTGAATTTGGTCATCTCGGTGTGTGATAAAGTAGAAGAAACATTGACTCTCGGGTTAGTCCTTGAAGATGCGGATGAATCCCAATTTTGTGATGAGTAGTCATGTTCTCTATAAGCTCTCTACACTCCTCGAGTCTTCTTATCATAAATGTGCCACCGGCGGCTGCATTAATTGTATCACGATCTCGAAAAGTTAAACCGTTGTAGAAACTATCAATTAAGGTGATCGGGAGCATATTGTGGTTAGGACATCGATCGATCAAAACATTATAACGTTCCCAAGCATCGAAAAGTGATTCATCAGGTTCTTGAGTAAATCCACCGATTTGATTCCGAAGGCTCGTGACCATGGATGGTGGAAAGTAGCGCGACAAAAATCATTGAGTCATCTCGTCCCATGTATGAATTGAATTCTTTGGAAGATGATCAAACCATTTTTCGGCATGGTGGGATAAGGTGTGTGGAAATAGGTGAAGGCGAAGAAAATCCATAGTAACCCCGGGCAATTTCATGCTTTGAGTGACGGTAATGAATTTGTCGAGATGTTTGTTGGCATCATCCTCCGGTAATCCGCGAAATGGACAAGTATTTTGAACTTGTTGGATCATGTGATGCTTCAACGAAAACTCTAGAGCCGTGATTTTCATCGGCGCAATCGGTCCTTGAAAAAGAGATTTTGTTACCCTTTTTATATTACTTTTATCGTTCCTCGACTCGACTCGAATTGATTTCCAATTTAACGTTTCGACTTAACTTGTTTTTGGTAAATATAAATTGTTGGAATTTTAAACTAAAACTATTTAATTAAAAACTATTTAAAAATTAGCTAAACAATTTAAAAAAAAACTTATTTAATCTAATTTAAATTGAAACTAAAATTTAAAACTAATTTAAGATAAAAACTAGATAAAAGAAACTTTTAAAAACTTTAAATGAAAAATATTTTTAAAAAATAAAGCTCAAAATAAACTAGATTAAGACAAAACTTAATTAAAACTTTTATCTAAATTTTAAATAAATTAAAAACTTTAATTAAACTAAATTTAAAACTAATAAAATTTAAACTAATTTTAAAAGTAATTAAAAATTAAAATATTTTTTTTTTAATCTTTTTATTATTTTATAAAAACAGATTAAAAGAAAATTTAAATAAACTTTTTAAATAAAGTAAATAAACTTTAAACTAATTTAATCAAAACTGCCACTACTTATTATCCTATATTAATTTTGCTATGAGAAAGTAAACACAAAAGAGGAATGAGATGAGATGGTTGGTGCGTTTGTCTGCTGAACGAAAGGTCCAGGGATCAAATCCCTGGAGAGACAAATTATTTTGCTATTATTATTTTTGACTTTTTATGGGCTTTGATGAAACTGTTTGTTTAAGCAGTACATACAGCAACAATATAGAAAACCAAATAAGCAAACTAGCAGATAATAAGCTATCAACAGTAAACAAATATAAAACAAACAGCCCAATATTAAACTGAATATTATGCAGACTAGAAAATAATAATCGCAGACAAGAAAAAGAAAAACAGGAACTAAGCATATAATAAGCATAAGCTGAAAAGCAAAAACAAATAACCTATAAACATCAAGCAAGTCAAAACTAATAAGCAGCCTAAACTTTCTATGTGTATGTTTAACAGCTAAACCAAAAGATCAACTAAAAATAAAAAGTTAAAGTAATTGTGTTGTGTTCCTTCCCGATGAAAGAATGTCTAATCAATAAAAAGTGGGTAGAGCACAATCAGAATAGAGCAGCCGTCATATAACAACATACGTGGACTAAAATACAAAATAGTAAACAAATAAACTTAAAATGGGTCTAAAGTGAGTCAGCCTAATGATTAGTGAAACTAAAAAACACGATAAAACAAAACACAAAATGAGAAAACACACAAGAGCACATTTAGATAAAGCATGAACTAGAGAAAGAAAAAAAAGTTACCTCGTCACAATTTGACAAGCTAGCATAGCATGAGCTAGAGAAAGAAAAAAAAGTTACCTCACCACAATTTGACAAGCTAGCAGGATAATATAAATTTTTCTCAAAACAAAAAGATTTAAGTTCATTTGGATACTAAAATTATCTAAGATATAAGGGGACTCATCCCTACCTTCCATCTCCCTACCATCTAACGGCTGCGATTAAATCCCCATTTTACAATGCAGGGGTATTTTCATCATTTCACCGCCCACTATATAAACCTTTTTATCCTTTATTTCTCATAAACACACACACACACACACACACACCGTCTGCGACTTCTCTCTCTACCCTGATCTAGTTTCTTTCTCTACAAATCGAAGCGTATAATCACAAATCCATCATGAACATCATCATTAATCCATCATGAATTGATTTATTAGATGAATTAATTAACACAAATTCATATCAGGTTTGTATTCTCATAATCTATTCTTATTTTTTTAGGTTATTTGATTTTGAATAAGCTTATTAATTTATTATCAATAGCTTATTTAGAACAAAATATTATGATTGATTGTTCTTATTTTGATCGAATCATTTTAATTATCTTTTAATTAGGTGATTTATGTGAATAAGCTTATTTGTTTGAATAAGATTTTGAATTAGATGATAGTTATGAATAAGCTTGTGAATTAGATAGGAGTTGTGTGAATAAGCTTACAAATTATATGAGAGTTATGAATAAGCTAGTTTATTAGCTTTTTGGCGAATCCTACTGTATTTTATGTAAGTTGAATTAAATTTATTCTTGTAAGTTGAAATAAGCTTGATATAATATAATAACTGATGATCTATCATATATGATAGATATATCATATATGATATATCGTCATTTATCATATATGATATTTCAAACAAACCACAAGAAAACGTATGTTGAATTAAGTTTGTTGATGTAAGCTGAAATAAGCTTGATATATCATACTGATAACTGATGATATATATATATATATATATATATATATATATATATATATATATATATATATATATATATATATATATATATATATATATATATATATATATATATATATATATTTAATACCCATAAATTTACACGCAGCGGAATATATCTTTGGGTGCTAAACAATGATACATTAACACATAATTTATAAAGAACGACTCGAAAAGAGACGTTTCAAATTTATCGTTCCGAAAACATTTGTCAGAGTAGCGTAGTCCCAAGACATCGTAACCAAAGTACAGTTAAAACAAAAGATTTAAATTGTTTTAAACAAAGGAACGACAATTATTCAAAGAGTTTATATTGCAAAAGCAGTGCACAACTTCATTCCCGTGACCTCCAAGCTTCACACTTCTTGATTACCTGAAATACATGTGAGAAAATTATCAGCAAAAATGTCGAGTGAATCTATAGGTTTATATAATCATTTTGAACACAAGCAAAGATTATAAGTTTGTGGCATACTTGAAGGCAACAAGCATCTAATAATTTGCATCAACAATAATAATTGTATTTAGCATAAATTGCAATAAGCTCATGGAACCGAGCCCTTAGACACTCCTATATCAGTCTAATAAGACGAGAGATTTATTAATTGTCAATTACCTCCAGATTATTGGTACATTGCCGTATACCTGACTTCTCAATACAATATGTCCAAACAGTGTGGAGGTCGGGCCTAAGCTTCTGTGACAAGTCCACACAAACTGAACCGGGGCGGCTTCCCCCATAGATCTATTAATTGTACTAGCGGTTAACCCATCATAGGTTAATTAACGGTCCATAATTGAGGCTTTAATAATGGCAATCACTTAATGCAATTTAAAGGCAACCACGGGTCCATTTAAAGAGGGACAAGCATAACATATAAATCTTGTGTTCAAAGTTTATAAGAACATGATTTCCCCTCGCGGGTTTTTAAAATATTTGAATGAGCTCAAACGAGGCTATAGACTCACCTTAGTATTTAGAGTAGTTGAAGACGATCGCCGACGATAGTAGATGCCTGATAAACACGACAACCGCAACCTAGCAAATAAGGTGCGTACATTAATAATAGACTCGAGAAATAAATCATACATAATAAAACCAACTCAAAATATAAAATCACGCTAAATTCGAGATAAAACGATGCAAATGATTCTATTATACTCTCCTATATATTCATTTTATTTTTCTATGCTTTTAGTAAAAATCTGTCGAAACATACCGAATGTCCAAGTTGTTTTCTCATACTTAAACATATCAAATTTTAATGATACTACTCAGAGAACTTACTTACTATATGTAGAAAGTCCTCCCAAGAGCCCATTAAAAGATTTTACTTCTAAAGTTTCCTGCCCGACACATCTTTGATTTACGAAATTCGGACAGTTTAGCGACCTTGACTTATGAAACCATTTTGACCATTCTAAACAACTCCAGTTATAAAACCAACACTTGATTCTAAAAATAGACTCAAAACACTAATTATAGAGCCTGAGAACAGCCCTTTACGCCTTTTGAAACTCATTTTATAGTCCCCGAGATTCAATCCAAATAATGACAACAATTTTCGGATTGTGTCAACACTCGTCTCCCGGTACACGAAAATCAAA
This sequence comes from Glebionis coronaria, assembly GCA_025667525.1. Taxonomy (NCBI): domain Eukaryota; kingdom Viridiplantae; phylum Streptophyta; class Magnoliopsida; order Asterales; family Asteraceae; genus Glebionis; species Glebionis coronaria. The sequence continues at coordinate 555,748,694 of CM046875.1, read as the reverse complement.
TCATCATAATTTTTGATCCGTACTGAGTTAGAAGCTCTACTTTATATCAAATCGAAGCTCTAGAAATTCTCTACAACATGATCCCATAATATCAACCTATACTCAGACCTAAGACCTCTGAAAATGGCCTTAAACCCACGGCTCAAAATTAATTATTAGAAAACCATGCAAAAATTAATTTTTCAACACAATTTACCCATTTCCATACTCCTAATAACAACTAAAAATCATCCTAATCAAACACTAATAACCCTAGACCACTTGCATGTCCAAATCTTACTAGATCCATATCAAAAATCTTACATGCAAGCATCCCCACTTCTAATATAATAATAATAACACTTATTTATAACCATAAAATAGATCAAAACAAGATGATCTTTCAAGAAAAATAATTTTGAGAAAAAGTTCATGCACGTTGTAAATTATTATACCAAAATGATCCAAATCATATTACAAACATGGGACTTACTTTGGTTTTCAAGGATTCAAGCTAGAAATTAGAATCCAAGGGTGTTTTGACTTGATGGTGTCACTACAAAAAAAGAAAAGAAAAGAGAGAAGAAAAATTTAATTTAGTAGTGGTTTTTGTATGTTTTTAATTGATTGAAATTGATCAAAATTCATAAAATCAAAAGTAATGTAATGCATGTAAAATTTTAACAAAGATCAAAGATCAAAATACAATTTTTTTAACATGAAAACATGATGATCTTACCTAGATCATCACATGCATGATGATTTAAGCATAGATCTAACATGGAAATTATAAAATCTTGAAAATGTAATGCATGTAGGAGATTTTCATACCAAAATATAGATCTTGAGATTTCCAAGATGGGACTTCAATTTGTTTTGAAAGATCCAAGCTCAAAATCAAAAAATTTGATGTTCTTTGGTGTTGGGGGTTCACGGCTCAACAAGGAGAAAGAGAAAGATGTGTTTGATTTTATTTTTACAAGTGTTGTATGTGTTTTTGGTTAGTGAAATTTCTATTTATAGTCCAAGGTGAGGGTGATTTTTGCCAAATGCATTCTTTTGGGCTAAAACTGTAAATATTAACTTAAGTAACGGTAAATGACTAAAAGTTACTTTTGAAAATATTTAGACGCTCGGGTTTCGTAAAAATATTTTTTTTATTTTTTTTTTATTATTTTTTTTTAAAGTTTAAACGCATACGAAAAATAATAATATAACGACTCGATACATAATTAAAATGATATCGTCGAAAATATTAAATATCGAAACGATCGATAATTAAATATAAAATTTTGGGCATCCGTCGGTATCGCGATCAATAGTAGTCCTCGTTACTCGTCAACATATTAAAATAAAATATTCAATATCGGTTTCAACTTGAACCATTAATCAATATAGAATTTAACTTTATGAAATACTAAAAAAAATATTAGTAAGATAGATATAAATAATGACCTTATTTTTGCGGGTTTTACATCCTCACCACCTTAGGAGAGCACCGTCCCGGGGCTTACTTCTCCTTAGGTCCGTCTACGAATAAATGCGGATACTTGCTCTTGAAGTAGTCCTCTCGCTCCCAAGTGTATTCAGGTCCACGTCGGGAATTCCATCGCACTTTTACTATCGGGATCCGACTTTGTTTAAGCCGTTTCACCTCTCGATCCATAATCTCCACCGGTTCTTCAATAAAATGCAACTTGTCATCCAGTTGAACCTCCTCAAGTAGAATTATCAATTTCTCGTCCGCCAAACATCTCTTAAGATTGGAAACGTGAAAAGTGTTGTGAATAGCACTTAACTTGTCTGGCAATTCCAACTTATACGTCGCAGGACCAACTCGATCAATGATCTTGAATGGACCAATGTAGTGTGGATAAGCTTTCCTCGCTTGCCAAATCGAATTACTCCTTTCCAAGGTGATACTTTTAACATAACCATATCGCCAATATCAAACTCCAATGGTTTTCTCCTCTTATCCGCATAGATCTTCTGCCTACTACGGGCTGTCAATAAACGATTCTTGATTTGCACGATCTTCTTAGTTGTTTCTCTAATCAATTCAGGACCCGTCAATTGACTTTCTCCAACCTCACACCAACCAACTGGTGATCTACACTTTCGCCCGTAAAGTGCTTCAAAAGGCGCAGCCTTGATACTTGCGTGATAACTGTTGTTGTATGAGAACTCCACCAAAGGTAAGTGTCGATCCCAACTACCTCCAAAGTCTATTACACACGCTCGTAAAATATCCTCCAAAGTCTGAATAGTCCTTTCACTTTGTCCGTCCGTTTCCGGATGATACGCAGTGCTCATGTCCAACTGAGTCCCCAAAGCTCGCTGAAGCGATTTCCAAAACTCAGATGTGAACCGACTATCTCAATCAGAAATAATTGACAAAGGAACTCCATGTCTACAAACAACTTCCTTCAAATACAACTGAGTAAGTTTGTCTAATTCATCAGTTTTCTTTATCGGCGAGAAATGAGCCGACTTAGTCAACCGATCAACGATCACCCAAATCGTATCATAACCACTAGAAGTTCTCGGAAGTCCCGAAACAAAATCCATAGTGATATTCTCCCATTTCCATTTTGGAATTTCAGGTTGTTGCAGTAAACCTGAAGGTCTCTTGTGCTCAAACTTCACCTTAGCACATGTCAAGCATTTACTAACATAGGTAGCAATGTTAGCCTTCATATTCGGCCACCAATAGCATTTCTTCAAGTCTTGGTACATTTTATCCGATCCTGGGTGAATCGAATATTTAGACTTATGAGATTCGTGCATAATAAAATCTCTCAATCCTCCCTACACCGGTAACCATACACGATTCCCAAAATATCGAATTCCCTCATCACGAATTTCGAATATAGGTGTCATCCTTCTGCCTAAGTCTTCATTTCTCACATTCTCCTCTTTCATCGCCTTTGTTTGAGCTTTAAGTATTCGATTAGATAAATCAGAATAAGTTGTCATGGCTAAAGCTCCAACCCTTTTGGTTATTTCTCTATCCTTCCTACTAAGAGCATCAGCAACTACATTCGCCTTGCCGGGATGATAACAAATTTGAATGTCATAATCACTCAACAATTCTACCCATCTTCTCTGCCTCATATTGAGCTCCTTCTGATCTAAAATATGTTGCAGGCTTTTATGATCGGTATATACCATACTCCTTGTACCATAAAGATAGTGTCTCCAAAGTCTAAGAGCAAAGACAACAGCTCCTAATTCCAAGTCATGTGTAGTATAATTCTTCTCATGCTTCCTCAATTAACGAGATGCATACGCGATCACTTTCTCCCTTTGCATCAACACAACACCATAACCCTTACGTGATGCATCACAATATACCACAAAGTCTTCAGCTCCATCGGGCAAAGCCAAAATTGGTGTAGAACATAGCTTCTGTTTCAAAGTTTGGAATGCTTCTTCTTCTTCTGAACCCCACTCATACTTCTTGTTTTTCTGTGTAAGTTTAGTAAGAGGTTTAGAAATTAAAGAGAATCCTTCTATGAATCGCCGGTAGTATCCATCTAATCCCAAGAATTGTCTAACTTCAGTCGGGGTTGTAGGCATAGCCCAATCTCTAATAGCTTCAATTTTGGAAGAATCAACATGAACACCGCTACTATCGATCACGTGCCCAAGTAATTGGACATAATCCAACCAAAAATCACACTTGGAGAATTTTGCATACAACTTCTCCTTCTTCAACAATTCCAAGATAATCTTCAGATGACCTTCATGCTCTTCCCGACTCTTAGAGTAAATTAGGATATCATCAATAAATACAATCACAAACTTGTCGAGATATGGTTTACACACACGATTCATTAAGTCCATGAATACCGCAGGTGAATTAGTTAACCCAAACGGCATCACTTGGAATTCAAAGTGTCCATAACGCGTTCGAAAAGCTGTAATATGTATGTCCTCCTCTCTAACACGAAGTTGATGATAACCCGACCTCAAGTCGATCTTCGAGTACACACACGAACCTTGAAGTTGATCAAACAAATCATCGATCCTCGGAAGTGGATAACAATTCTTAATAGTTAGCTTGTTCATCTCTTGGTAGTCTATGCACATTCTGAACGATCCGTCCTTCTTTTTCACGAACAATACTGGAGCTCCCCAAGGTGACGAACTTGGTCTAATGAACCCCTTATCCATTAACTCCTTCAACTGATCTGCCAACTCCTTCAACTCAGACGGTGCCAAACGATAAGGTGCACGCGCCACCGGTGCAGCTCCTAGCACTAGATCAATCTTGAATTCGATTTCTCGCTGAGGCGGGAAGCCCTGGCAAGTCATCAGGAAATACTTCAGGAAAATCATGAATAACCGGAACATCTTCCACACGCCGTACCGGTAGTTCTTTCTCCACTACTTAAGCCAAGAACATGTGACAACCTCTTTCCACATATTTCCTCACCTTTATACAAGATATAACCGTCAGACGAGATCTACCGACATCGCCTTCAACTACTAACACCTTGTCCTTAACCGGTATGTGAACAACTTTCTCCCCACATACAATCACCTCATCATGTGCAACCAACCAATCCATACCAATAATCACATCGAATGAACCCAACTCTATCGGCATGAAATCAATTTCAAACATATGATTTGCTAATTTCAAAGGACACTTGTTAAATATAGTGGTAGTACTAACTAATTGTCGATCAGCTAACTCGACCTCATAACTAGCATTTAGGTTTGTTGGCTCAATATCAATTAAACGACTAAAGGAAGTGCTTATAAAGCTCCTATCGGATCCTGAGTCAAACAACACACTAGCATATCGATGGTTGAGTAAGAACGTACCTGTCACCACATTTGGACCTTGTGCCTGATCAGCATCCTTAACAGCATAAACTGCCCCAGCAGCTTCACCTGCTTTCTTGTTCTTCAACTTCGGGCATTTGGGACGAACATGATCACGTTCTCCACATTCAAAGCAAGTCTTGATCGGAATAGCATTTGCTCCAGTGGCAGGGATCCATGCCTTGCATTTCTCCACAACATGCCCAACCTTTCCACATTTAGTGCATATTGGTGGACAATCACCAAAGTGACAAGCACCGCAGCTCCTACATCTCTTGGCTGGTCCCCCATGGTCAGCATTATCATTCTTGTTAGTTGCAGCTCTATCCCCATCATTTCTCCTCTGATTGTACTGCTTATGGCGGTTATTACCCTGATAATTCCCACAATTATTGTTACCCTGGTTACCACTCTGCGAATTCTCCCATTCCCTTTTACTATTCTCAGCAGCTTTCTCAGCTATATCTTGAACTGTCTGCCCCATGAGTGTATGAGGCATTCTCACAGTTTCAACAAAGTTATTGGGTCGAGATGAAGTTGTCTCACCTTTTATGTACCCAGGCAGCCCTTTAATGTATTGGTCCATCTTTTTCTTCTTAGTAATAAAAGCATCTGGACACAACAAAACTAACTCATTGAATCGGCTAGTATAGGCAGCAATGTTGTTATCTTTCAGCTTCATGTGCCTCAACTCATCCTCCAAAGCAGATAACTCTTCTTCTGGACAGAACTCTTCTTTCAGCAACCTTTTGACTTCATCCCAAGGTTTCCTGTTGGCAGCTTCTAACCCAACTGTAGCAACTTGAGTCTTCCACCAGCTTAAAGCTCGATCCTTGAAAGTAGCAACTGCGAACTTAACCTTGTTCCTTTCTGAGCAATCACTGATCTCAAATGTTGTTTCAGTTTTCTCAATCCACCGAAATAATTCTAGTGCTCCACCAGTTCCTTGAAATATAGTGGGCCCACATTTCATATATCCAACAAAATTACATTCTTTCACTGCAGCAGCAACATGAGCAACCTCACCTGCAGGATTCTCAGCTACACCTGCTCCTCCAACAGTTTCTGGTTCAACAGGTTTAACAGTTTCAACAGGTTCACCTGCACCTTCAGCACCAGCACCTTCTGCATCAGCACCTCCAGAGCCACCTGCTCCTTCAATATTAACACGTGCAGCTCCATCCGCAGCTAATGCTTTCGCTACCTCTTCAGCAACTAGCCTTGCAATGGCAACATTTGTCATTCTCCTTGGTGGCATGATTCTGTCACATCGCACAGAGAGAAGATAAAATGAATGAGTTAATTGTAATCATGGTATAGTCATATCATGTACAAAATTCAGTCATCAAATGCATGCACTTTATAAATACAAGGAATCACAAACATTATAAGGATCAAAGGAAACTATTATCATAGATCAACAAGGAATGATCTTAAGGATAAATAGAGTACAATGATACAAAATAATAGATACTAATCACGTGGGGATCCACATAACTTAGTAGACTGTGACTCACTTGCAGCAGTGGAACCTGCTTCCTCCTCATCGAAGACGTAATTAAGCGGTGATAAATTCACAAAATAGGTATAAGTCATAATAAAATGAAATAGGATAATTTCCAAAAATTTAAATAAATATATAAAATCCTTCAAATTAAGTACATGAAATTTTCATAAATTTATTTAAATAAATCATTAGTAAATGATAAACTTTTATCAAAAAGTTTAACGATATTATTATATATAGATCAAGGTTTATAGTATTTATTTAGAAATACGTAGCAATAAGGCATACATAATAATGTATACTAGAATTGTAATCCCAGAAGTAGCTTGAACCTGAAGTCACGCGAAGTTATGTGCACCGGCTCTTTGAAAAATAAAAATTGACAGTTATAGTTTAGGTTTTTATAAAAATGACCTAGTTCTCTATAACTCATGGCTCTGGTACCAATCTTTAACACCTCCAAATTTACACGCAGCAGAATATATCTTTGGGTGCTAAACAATGATACAATAACACATAATTTATAAAGAACGACTCGAAAAGAGACGTTTCAAATTTATCGTTCCGAAAATATTTGTCAGAGTAGCGTAGTCCCAAGACATCGTAACCAAAGTACAGTTAAAACAAAAGATTTAAATTGTTTTAAACAAAGGAACGATAATTTTTCAAAGAGTTTATATTGCAAAAGTTGTGCACAACTTCATTCCCGTGACCTCCAAGCTTCACACTTCTTGATTACCTGAAATACATGTGAGAGAATCATCAGCAAAAATACCGAGTGAATCTATAGGTTTATATAATCATTTTGAACACAAGCAAAGATTATAAGTTTGTAGCATACTTGAAGGCAACAAGCATCTAATAATTTGCATCAACAATAATAATTGTATTTAGCATAAATTACAATAAGCTCATGGAACCGAGCCCTTAGACACTCCCATATCAGTCTAATAAGACTGAGATTTATTAATTGTCAATTACCTCCAGATTATTGGTACATTGCCGTATACCTGACTTCTCAATACAATATGTCCAAACAGTGTGGAGGTCGGGCCTAAGCTTCTGTGACAAGTCCACACAAACTGAACCGTGGCGGCTTCCCCCATAGATCTATTAATTGTACTAGCGGTTAACCCATCATAGGTTAATTAACGGTCCATAATTGAGGCTTTAATAATGGCAATCACTTAATGCAATTTAAAGGCAACCACGTGTCCATTCAAAGAGGGACAAGTATACCATAAAAATCTTGCGTTCTAAGTTTATAAAAACATGTATTCCCCCTCGCGGGTTTTTAAAATATTTGAATGAGCTCAAACGAGGCTATAGACTCACCTTAGTATTTATAGTAGTTGAAGACGATCGCTGACGATAGTAGATTCCCGATAAACACGACAACCGCAACCTAGCAAATAAGGTGCGTACATTAATAATAGACTCGAGAAATAAATCATACATAATAAAACCAACTCAAAATATAAAATCACGCCAAACTCGAGAGAAAACGATGCAAATGATTCTATTATACTCTCCTATATATTCATTTTATTTTTCTATGCTTTTAGTAAAAATCTGTCGAAACATACCGAATGTCCAAGCTGTTTTCTCATACTTGAACATATCAAATTTTTATGATACTACTCAGAGAACTTACTTACTAAATTTAGAAAGTCCTCCCAAGAGCCTATTAAAAGATTTTACTTCTAAAGTTTCCTGCTCGACACATCTTTGATTTACAAAATTCGGACAGTTTAGCGACCTTGACTTATGAAACCATTTTGACCATTCTAAACAACTCCATTTATAAAACTAACACTTGATTCTAAAAATAGACTCAAAACACTAATTATAGAGCCTGAGAACAGCCCTTGACTCCTTTTGAAACTCATTTTATAGTCCCGGAGATTCGATCCAAATATTGACAACAATTTTCAGATTGTGTCAACACTCGTCTCCCGGTACACGAAAATCAAATCATCATAACTTTTGATCCGTAATGAGTTAGAAGCTCTACTTTATATCAAATCGAAGCTCTCGAAATTCTCTACAACATGATCCCATAATTTCAACCTATACTCAGACCTAAGACCTCTGAAAATGGCCTTAAACCCACGGCTCAAAATTAATTATTAGAAGACCATGCAAAAATTAATTTTTCAACACAATTTATCCATTTCCATACTCCTAATAACAACTAAAAATCATCCTAATCAAACACTAATAACCCTAGACCACTTGCATGTCCAAATCTTACTAGATCCATATTAAAAATCTTACATGCAAGCATCCCCACTTCTAATATAATAATAATATCACTTATTTACAACCATAAAATAGATCAAAACAAGATGATCTTTCAAGAAAAATAATTTTGAGAAAAAGTTCATGCATGTTGTAAATTTTTATACCAAAATGATCCAAATCATATTACAAACATGGGACTTACTTTGGTTTTCAAGGATTCAAGCTAGAAATTAGAATCCAAGGGTGTTTTGACTTGATGGTGTCACGACAAGAAAAGAAAAGAAAAGAAAAGAGTGAAGAAAAAATTTAATTTAGTAGTGGTTTTTGTATGTTTTAATTGATAGAAATTGATCAAAATTCACAAAACCAAAAGAAATGTAATGCATGTAAAATTTTAACAAATATCAAAGATCAAAATACAACTTTTTAACATGCTAGATCATCACATGCATGATGATTTAAGCATAGATCTACCATGGAAATTATAAAATCTTGAAAGTGTAATGCATGTAGGAGATTTTCATACCAAAATGTAGATCTTGAGATTTCCAAGATGGGACTTCAATTTTTTTTGAAAGATCCAAGCTCAAAATCAAAAAATTTGATGTTCTTTGGTGTTGGGGGTTCACGGCTCAACAAGGAGAGAGAGAAAGATGTGTTTGATTTTATTTTTACAAGTGCTGTATGTGTTTTTGGTTAGTGAAATTTCTATTTATAGTCCAAGGTGAGGGCGATTTTGCCCAAATGCATTCTTTTGGGCTAAAACTGTAAATATTAACTTAATTAACGGTAAATGACTAAAAGTTACTTTTGAAAATATTTACGGGGCTCGGGTTTCGTAAAGTTTTTTTTTTTTTTTTTTTTTTTTAAAGTTTAAACGCACACGAAAAATAATAATATAACGACTTAATACATAATTAAAATGATATCGTCGAAAATATTAAATATCGAAACGATCGATAATAAAATATAAAAATTTGGGCATCTGTCGGTATCGCGATCAATAGTAGTCCTCGTTACTCGTCAAAATATTAAAATAAAATATTCAATATCGTTTTCAACTTGAACCATCAATCAATATAGAATTTAACGTTATGAAATACTAAAAAAATATTAGTAAGATAGAATTAAATAATGACCTTATTTTTGCGGGTTTTACAATATATATATTATATATGATATATCATCAGTTATCTTATACGATATATCAAATAAACCACAAGAAAAAATAGATTTTGTATGAGTATTTTACAGAAAATCTGTATAAACTCTTGAAACCTGCATTCTATCATAAATATGAGTAATATATTTTGGTGTTAAAATTTTGCATTATATGTTATTTTCTTTCTTTTATAAATGCAGCCAGACAAAGATCATGTGATTTCTCGTTTTGAGGCAAAGCAGAGAAGGGATGTTGATTATAACAAGAGGATGCACACGAATATGTTTTAAGGATCAAGACGGAATGGGCGCTTGTCATGAATTCATCATTTGATAATCTGCTTTAAGAATAGTTTATTTTTGAAAAAGAAGAGTAGTTTCAATAATAATGTTGTTTGCATCTTTTGATTTTGTATAAATGGTTTTCATATATGATATCAGAGGTATATCATATATGATTTTACATTAGGTTACGTTCTGTTTGAATTACCATATATTATTCTGTTCAAAGGTTCATTTTTTATGTTATGAACAAGTGTTTAATTATTACTTGTACATACTCTTTGTTGTAATCATAAATTCATCAGATTGTTTGTTTAATATATCCAAGTTTTTCTTGAGTATCATATATGATAATGCATTATCATATATGGCAGTGCATTATCATATATGGCTTAATTTAAGTGTTAGATGCATTATCATATATGATACGTAGTACATTATCATATATGATAGTACATTATAATATATGGTTTAATTTATCAAAACATCATGACATAATACAAATAAAGTTAAACCATATTAACAAGACGTTGTATCAGATACTAATGGATTACAAAATCGTCTATATACGTCAAAACTCCATTAGGAGATTACAAGGAAAAAAACAAATTAACAATAAACGTAAAACAAAAATTCATGAGCTTATTCATTAAGCTTCTTGGTCTTTTGGATGCTTGTAATGTTCAACATGCCTTGTAAACAGCCTTCTCTACACAAAAAAGAAAATTTAATTCAATTTTCAAGCAAATAATCATATATGATATATTTTATCATATATGATATTTTAGCTTATATCATATATGATACAGTATATCATATATGATATTTCATTAGCAAGTCATACTAAATATGTTCAGTGAGATTAAGCCATAAAAAAAAGAGTTAATTTAATTTTCAGCCACATAACATACATGAGATATTTCATCATTAATGATATTTTAGCTTATATCATATATGATATAGTATATCATATATGATACTTCACAAACATGTCACACTAAATCTGTTCAGTGAGATTAATCAATAAAATCTTATAATTCATGAAAATAAGCTAATAACTTAGCTTATAATTCATCATAATAAAGAAGATGATAATGTACAAGCTTATTCACATTAAACATATAATAAATCATCTAATTATTTGACACTTTAAAATTCATGTAATTTATCAAATAAACTATAAAAGAATAAGATGAATTATAAGCTTATTCACATCGAATAAGCTAAAAAAGATGAATCAAAACAGATCGGATGAACTTTACCTTATTTATGAAGGGTATGATCAATTTACGAAGGTGATGATTGATTTACGAAGGTGATGATGAAAAGATTTGATGTTTGTGATAATAAATTAAAATCTACATATGTGTATGTGTGTGTATTTTGAGAAAGAAGAGAAAAAAAATGATCGATCCCAAATATGGAAATGGTAGGTGTTATTAGATGAGAGGGTAAAATAACGAAAATACCCCTCCGTTTTTTTTTTTAATTTAAACTGTGAAATACGATGAACGATTTAAATCAGTCACTTTCGTCCGAAATAACCTGACTCAAAGTAAAAATCTAAAACAACAAATTGTGTTACTAGAGAGATCACCGACATATATGAGATCTGAAAGATTAATGCGACCACGATCACGATGAGCTGACTCCCACACACACAATCTCTAAAACCGCGCGTCCCCTCCACTCGCCCCCATTTCCACCCTTCCTATAAATATCCACTCCATCACAAAACCAAAACCCTCACACACTCAAAACACACACAATCATTTCACAATGTCATCAACCACCGACACCACCACCACCACAGTCAACGGCGTTGAATCCGGCAAGGTCGCCCTAATCACCGGCATCACCGGCCAAGACGGATCCTACCTCACCGAGCTTCTTTTATCCAAAGGCTACTCAGTCCATGGCTTAATCCGCAGATCATCAAATTTCAACACGCAGAGAATCAACCACATCTACATCGACCCACACAACGCGCATAAAGCGCGTATGAAGCTTCATTACGCTGATTTAACAGACGCGTCGTCTCTGCGCCGTTGGATCGACACAATTGCCCCTGATGAGATCTATAACCTGGCTGCTCAGTCTCATGTGGCTGTCAGCTTTGAGATACCTGATTATACTGCTGACGTTGTTGCTACTGGGAGTTTGAGGTTGTTGGAGGCGTTGAGGTCGCATATTAGTGCTACTGGGAGGAAGGGAGTTAAGTACTATCAGGCGGGTTCGAGTGAGATGTTTGGATCTACGCCCCCGCCTCAGGCTGAGGATACCCCGTTTCATCCGCGCTCGCCTTATGCTGCTTCGAAAGTTGCGGCTCATTGGTATGATCTGCATTTAAGTTTGTAGATAACGACTTTTACTTTAGGTTTATATGAGCTAATGTAGATGTTTGGTTAAATTTGATTGATAGTTATATGGGCGTGATTAGTGAATTGAGAATTGAGCTTGACTAAGCTAGTTTGTTTAGGATCACAACTGCGAAAATGTACATTTTAGTGGAAGCATGGTTGCAGCGTATAGTGGTTAATTGATTTGATATGATTTGATTTGATCTGATTAGCGCTATGAGAAATTGAGCTTGATTGACTTAGAAATGTATTTTATTCTGCATTGTATGCTTCGTTTAGAATCACGAAAAGGACTTTTGAGTTTTGATTATTGTAGTTTTCCTACAAACTTAGAACCGACACGTCATTGGTAGCTCTGGTTAGAAGTTTGATTTAGCTATCACTTTTTGCTTGATCTCTGAATTTTTTTTGGTTCAGTTAGTAACTATTTTGATCTGATTTTTTCTTTTAGAAAATGAACTTGTCCAGAGGTACAACAATCTAGTTTTCCATATTACGAATTTACGATCCTTGTTGTATACTATGTTTATTAACCTCGGTAAGACTACATTTGTTTGATGCGGGGAAAATGCTGGTTTGTGCTACATCCTACATGGCTACATCTAGTCATTGGTAGCATTTTGAAATACAATGCAACTAAACTTTGTTGCTTGATGCATGAAACAGTTAACACTTACTAGTTAATAGTTCGTATATGTATTTCGCATCAGATGCTAATCAAATATATATATTATGTGATGCAGGTATACAGTCAACTACAGGGAAGCCTATGGGATCTATGCCTGCAATGGCATTCTCTTCAACCATGAATCACCTCGAAGAGGTGAAAACTTTGTCACCAGGAAGATCACAAGGGCAGTTGGCAGGATCAAGATTGGTTTGCAGAACAAGCTCTTTCTAGGGAATTTGCAGGCCTCAAGAGATTGGGGGTTTGCTGGTGACTATGTGGAGGCAATGTGGCTGATGCTACAGCAAGAGAAGCCGGATGACTATGTGGTGGCTACTGAGGAATCACACACAGTGGAGGAGTTTCTTGAAAAGGCATTTGGGTATGTCGGTTTGAACTGGAAAGATCATGTGGAGATCGACAAGCGGTATTTTAGGCCCACGGAGGTCGATAACTTGAAAGGTGATTCGACTAAGGCGAGGAAAGTTCTTGGGTGGAAACCGAAAGTAGGGTTTGAGCAGTTGGTGAAGATGATGGTTGATGAAGATATTGAGTTGGCTAAAAGGGAAAAGGTTCTTGTTGATGCCGGATACATGGATGCTCAACAACAGCCTTGATCTTGTTGTAGATCTGGTATGAAATCAACTATAGCTATACCCATAATTAGTTGTTGGTGTTTTCGTGCAATTTTTTGTTATAGTTATTCAATTGTAATTCTTTCTTTTCTACATTAGATGTTGGTTTTATGTCGGGGTTGCGAGCATAATCATTATTTGTTGTTAAAAAACCCAGAAAACTTATGAGGTTTATAGAGAGGGATGTAACTTTATGTGGTGATCTAATAGTGTTATTTTGCGAAAGTTTTATACAATGTACTTTTGGGCTTATATGAATGAACTTCTGTTAGTAGCAAAATTTGAATGGTATAAAAAGGTGATTATAAGTATTTGATTTGTGTCGATTATGTTTGATACTACTATTTGTTTTGTAAGAGTCGATTAGTTGTCTCATAATATTTTTAGGAGTGTAGTTATGAATAAAGTTTAACTGCACAGGCATGTTAGATCTGATATAAAGCAATGACGGCCTATTAGTAGTTGGTTTGTTTCTTTTTTTCCCTTTTCATATGGAAGGTGAACCCTACATCCACTAAAACATCATAATGGGGAGAGAGGGGCTTTAGTTGCCTTGTACATATGGAAGATTTAATAAATTTTTAATATTAAAATAATATTTGGTCCCACTTCTTTCCCCACTCATGAAATTTAGTGGAAAAAGAAACACCCAGCACTCCTAGATATCAAAGTTTCAAGCCTTGCCATCCAAAATAATTGTCGACTCTAAGTTGCTAACAAGTAACAATGTATGTTCAAGAGCAAAGCTCGCTATCTGAATTACTACTAGTAAAGGCTGAACTTGATAGTTAGGTTGCCCAAGCTACATGTAGATAGATTCTGACAAAACAACATTTCGTTCGAGTCCATTTCGAATTCTGGAAAGGTATGCAAAATGGTTGGTACTACCATTCTGAAGTGGCGGGGAAATTACTCAACTTCTGTTCTAGTATTTAAGCGCCACTGAAGTGGATTTTTCTCATGTCACATCTTGTGATGAACTTGTCAAAACATTAGTTCCATGATTGAAATATATGGCAAATCCTTGAGTCAGTTGACTTGATAATTTTGTTACATTCTTCGCACATTATTGGTACGTTGGATGTGAATCACAAAAAGATCCTAGGCGTGTAACTTTGTGGAATAAATGGATGGTTATATGAGGTGCATTTTAGGTGGCATTTGACATGTATGACCTTGTCAAGTTGTTTGCTTTCTAACAACTTTTCTACCGGATGGTTGTTCGGATCTTATTTATAACCGGATGGTTGTTCGGATCTTAATCTTAATCTTAAGATCTTACGATTTTACGATACTGCAAAGCAAAGACGATCAAGGTCTTACATATGATTTTTGCAAGCGTAGGATCTTATAGGATCTCGATCCTGACCATAAGATCTTAAGATTTATTACGATCTGATCCTACATTTTTTCGAACCACAAACCAAAAAAGTACAAATTATAATTGAGGACAATATTTTAATCAATTAAACATTTCATAATTATCATTTAGGACAACATTTTTATGAAACATTTATATATTTTTATGTGAAAATTTGTAGGTTTACATAATATTACTAAAACTAATAAAAAATGACATTATAGTAGAATCTTAAAATATTGATTCGATTTAACGATTCTGATTTTATAATGATGAAACGATTCATATTAAAATCTCGATCTTAACGACCTTTAACTAAACACCTTGTAGTCACGCCAACAATATTGACAATTGTCAGAGCTATGCAAGCCGACAGTTGCAGACACACCCACACTTGCCCCATACATGAAGATGGACCATTCTGTGTGAGAACTAGGGGTGCAAACGAACCGAGATTTTATCAAGCAATTTGAGCTCGAGTTCAAGCTCGACTCGATCGAGCCAAGCTTTTATCGAGTCCAAGCCCGAGTTCAAGCTCAATAACATGGCTCGAAACACATAATGAGCCGAGCTCGAGCTTTTGATAGCTTGGCTCGAGCTTTTATCGAACTTTTCGAGCCTTAGTATAAATATATTTTTATATAAATAAGTAAACATTAATTTGAGTATTAGTCTTATTATAAAGAGTAACTATATAAAAAAATTAAATAAACAACTGGCTTAGCTCAGTTGGCCACTAAGGTTGCATTAAGTGTTTTTCTTGGGGGAGAATTCAAGACATTTTAAGGGCCTTTCAGGCGAAGCGGATAAAGAGTCTAACATAACTAGGTGAGGGTTCGAAGAAAATATTCTTCCGTTTGAATGTCATTGCACGACTTGACCCACTAACCACTAATATTTGCCGTTCTAAAAAAAATATAAAAAAATTACTACAAGGTATGACTTTATATTTTACTACTACAAACATACAATATGTGATGGTGCGTAAACTTTAGTGATATATTTGTTTCGTATATATAATTTTGAGCTTTTCAAATAAGTTCGAGCTTTGTTCGAATCCTAATCGAATCGAGCTCAAGCCTCATAGGTAAAAGCTCGACGAGCTATCGAGCTAACCTTGAGCCCACTATTTATGTTCCGAGCCGAGCTCGAACCCTGTTGAGCTCAAGCTCGGCTCGTTTGCGCCCCTAGTGAAAACCCAAATCCAGCAACCAATCCACTAAACACTTGCTCCTGTTAATACGTCAAGAGTAAATTGTAATCCAAAAAACTTGAAATTAATGTTAAAAGTAGGTGATATATAAAATTAATAAAAAAGGAATAATTTCATATTTCATCCTATTTCACGGGACCCCGGTCTCGTCTCTTTTCCTACGCACCCTAATTCAACCGGATCAAATGCGATGATGATAAACAATCGGGACTCTGTTCACACCAAATGGTTTCTCCATTGCAACATCCTACGTAGCGATTGCAAATTTATAATCCTATAAATGTGTGCTCATTTATAGAAGACGACATATTCAAAGAATATATACAACCAGATCTAGCTCGTTCACATATCATTACAAGTTACAATGGATCACACTCACCACATATATATAAACACTATGTTGGATGTTTAACAAAATTTAACAACATAGCACAACGTAACCTTGAGGATTCCAATGGACATCAGTTATGTCTCTGATTTCCTACATGGTTTCAAGTCTCAACATCTATACCGAGTTTTGATGGTTATTGCAGTTGCAAAACAAAAAAGAATCTTTATTTTTTAGCGGGTAAAATGAAAATTCTGTCCATGTATTTTGCGAAAATGGTAATTTTGCCACCGAGAGCAAAATACAATCAATTTTGTCACTATAGTTGAAAATATCGTGCAAAACAACCACTAAGTGGAAGTGGACGTTTTCTAACGTTTTCTAACTTTTTCAGTTATCTCATGCATATGATGATATTTTCGTCATTTCAAATTAACCCCACTTGTTCTTCCCCACTTGTTCTTCTCCACTATGATTTTCCACCACCGCCGCTATTAGCACGACAATCCTTTAGATAAACAAACTTTCGTAATCTGCTACCATTCGCACATCACCTTATCAATTTTTAATCTCGAATCTTTTATAGTTTAATATGCTATCATTTGGGTCTTTGAGAGATCAGTTTAGGAGACATGGATTTCAGTTTAATCAGTCTGTTAGATACTACAACTAAACATGGTTAGTTCCATATGCAAAGTGTGTTTTGTTTTGTTGTTTACGGTTGAGTATGTTGGATAAGTGGATAATGTTGTGTTTCATAGAGTTGATGGTGTGTTTTGTTTTGGGTAAATCGTAAAAAACGTCTTTGAATTTTTTCATTTTCGCAAATTTGCCACTAAGAGTAAACTTTAAGCAATATTACTACAATACTTTAAAATCTCGTGCATTTTTGCCTCTAAGTTGACGATTTTTAACTAAGGATTTATTATGTATATATTATATTGTGTATATGACTTGTTGTCACTTTTGCACAAGAGCAAAATGAGATGACAACAACAATATCTACTTGAGAATATTTAGATTTTGTTAATACAAATATTTACGAATTATAAAGCATATTGTTGTATGTACACTGATGCTAGAGGATAATCAATTATAGTAAAGTGACATTTTATTATTTATGATAAATCTGCTAAAAATACTTAACATTTTAAAAAATAAAAATACTTAACATTTTTAAGAAACCATAAATATGACTGTCAGTATATCGTTGATTTTAAATACCTTATACAAGGTATGACGATTTCCTCATACTATGACACTTGCAATAATATGAGCATGTGAGAAAATACACTCATCATAATTTTCAAATCCTTCACAATTTGTGAAATTTGAAACAATTATTCGGAAAGTTTACTCAGATGACTATTTATCTTTCTTGTAAAAGTTGAGAATGTTGGAAACATTTGACTTTAACTTGCTAAATTAGTTTCATTCATATCTCTTTAGTATTTGAATAATTGGGATTGTAAGATAGTTATTATTTTCTGATGAATAAAGATATTTGATATTTGTTTTCATTCATGTAATTATTGTTATTCTAAATTTGTATGTTTAAATCATTGATTATTTCATTATTCTAAATATGGCAATTGTCAGTTAGCAATATGGGAATATTGTCTACATTAAGGCAAATATGAGTGTTGGTTATATTATTTGAATATTATGGACGGTTCTCACCAAACTCATATTTTGTTCATAAGGGATTTATATTGGACAACACGAACATTCGAATAGTAATTTTGGATCCTTGTCATAAGTAAGATTTCAAAAATGGTGATTAAGTCATCTTTAGACTTGAGATGCAAACAAGTTTTTGCATGTACGAATATCACTTCTTGATTATAAGTTAAACGTTGTCTTGCAAAAGATAGTTATAAAGGCTATAATTGGAAGTGTTGTGAAGCGGCGACCCACACACACTTGCAGTCAAAATAGAGTTTGTTCCTCCACTTGATATAGTGCAGATTAGTACTACGAGGCCCTCTCCAGAATTAATCAGATAATTGTGTGGCCGCACCCAAAGAGTAAATCAAGATGATACTTATTTACATTTGGTATATTTGAATTAACTTCTATAACGAGAAACTAAAGTTAAACTATATGGAATGAGTTAGGATCCATATCCATGGTTTAATGGTACTGGTAACAAATAGATGATTATTAGCAAGTCACATAATCGTATACCATTTATACTTTTTAAATATTCTTCTTGAAACTATACCTCAATCATTTACAGTTATCTAAAGTGTTGTTGGATACTTTATTATGGGCGTAGTATATCTTAAACTCTCACAAGTGAGCGTTGTCAGGATATGGGATCGTTTATCCATTGGGAATGAGTGAGCCTATCGGGGGCACACACTCAAACAAGGAGAACACACTTTTATTAAGTATTTAATATTTATTGTATATATTAAATATTTAATAAACTTCACTTAATTATTTAATTAACGGTATTTAATTAGTTACGTGTTTAATTAATTTAAGGTATGTGCGTAATTAAATTTGAGGGGTCAAAAAGTTAATTATTGAACCCATAGGCCCTAGTTGGCCGAATTATGCCCATGGGTATTCTAGAAGATTTTTTAATTTATTTCTAAGTATATATTTACTATAATTAAGAAAACTTTGAGTAGGGACCAAGAAATCTAAGGAGGTGGATTGGCTATAAATACCCTCACACACGTTATAAATTTCGTCCAACATAACTCCTCCCCACCAATTTTATTGATCGGCGAAATTCTCTTCTAAACCCAAAAATCACATAAAGTGTAAACCTTTGCAAGATCGACTACCTTTTGGTACTCCCTTTTGAAGTAACTAAGCCTTATACTAAACCTTTTATACTTTTGTCAAGGTTTTAGTCCTTTTGCTTTGTCCCTTTGTGGTTCGTCGACTACATAAGCCCTAATTAGGGTTGAAGATTTATTAATATCATAACAATTATATAAAACCCTAAACGAGATCAAAGCACACATAGCGGGAGTGATTTAACAAGAGCATAATAATAACACAATTATAATTAATCGAATTAGGTTTACATACCTTTACGCTTAAGCAATCCACTAGACGAAGAACGAATCACCAATTCGGGTTTATACCGTATATCACCAAGATATAGTCTAAAGTAAGACTATATATAACGATCTTGTACACACGTAATACAACGAGCTAACCGTGATTCTAGCACGTGTAAACCGAGCTATAACGCTTGTAAATAATCTACCCAACAACCCTAGAGAGGGGCTAAGACTAGATTATAAACACAATCGATCAACCAAGAAAACCAATCGAATACCCTTCGTGGGTATACCTTGCGATTGACCAAGAGGAAAGGAGAAGGAGAGATTCAAGTTATGTTGATTATGAGGGGTAAGGAGATGTATTTATAGGCCTAGAAGTCATTGTAGCCCAAAAAAATAAAAGGCAAGTTTTGCCTTCCCCTTGTGTGCCCTAACCGACCGGCGAACACCCCCATATGGGGTGTTCCAGAACCTTCCGTCCTTCTTCCTTTTTAATCCTCTTTCTATATATTATTTAACACTCATTAATACTTAACTCTTAATTAATTAACGATCGTTAAAGTTATATAGTTATATAGCTCGATTTAATATAATAAATATAATATATATATATATATATATATATATGTATATATATATATATATATATATATATATATATATATATATATATATATATATATATATATATATATATATATATATATATATATATATATATATATATATATATATAGGGGTGCTTTCTTTTCAGAACCAATTTTAATGACAGAACAGTCAGAACTTTTTTAGACCAATGAGATTATTTTAACCATTAAAGACTTTTATTAATTGAAAAGGGTATAATCGTAAAAAACATTTTTATATTGTTTTTTAAATAATTTCGTTTTCAATAATTTAATTTTTGAAATTTATTTATTTTTAATTTTTTTGTTTTGCTTTTTAAATTCTCTTAATTTTTAAAATTCAGAAAACATGCTTGTTTTGAAAAAGTCAATTTTACATGTATGTTTTTTATATTATTAAATAATATGAATACATGTTTTTCTACTTTACAATTATTAAAATTTTTTTATTAACATCTATGTTTTTTTATACTGGGTTAACTAGTGGACATTATTTTAAAATTCGAAAAATAAGATAAAAACAAACTATCACATAAAAGATATAACATGAAATATCGTAAAAGTAAAAATACAAAATCAATTGATTGCTTATACATATGTGCACAAAACATATGTATTTAGACTTTATCATCAGTTTTTTCTCGAACATATATATGTACGTCTTCTGAAAACATGCATGTCGGCTTCCAAAACATGCATGCTGACGTCCAAAACATACGTGTTCTTCCATTTGTCATCAAATTGTTTAAAATATATAAACGCTCCTTCAATGAACAGTATGCACTCCATCAAGTAATCAAGTTCCTTGTCAAATTCATTTGAGTATGTATTGTACGTCTTCCAAAAAGACATTGACGCTCTTTAGAAAACATCGGCACCCTTTTGAAAACATGTACGCAACCCTTCCAAAAACATGTATGCACAGCTTTCAATAACATGTATGCACGTCTTCGAAAAACATGTATGCACGTCTTTCAAAAAACATTGACAACCTGTAGAAAAAAATAAAAATAATTTGAGCCTTGCATCACCGATAAAAATTATATTATACAAGTTTTTATAGTAAAACATACATGTACATCTCTTTTTTTATTTTATAACTTTAAAACATACATGTACACTAACTATTAAGCAAGTAGAAAACAAAAAAAGACAAACCCTATCAACAATTAGTTTTGACATGTTCAGCAAATTCAATTTAATGTCCACCGTCACATTAATTTTAATATCCAATCAAAAGTTATGAATGCTTTTTTAACTAGTACAACTCGTCAACAATAAGGAAACTAAAACATTGACTCAAATTAACCAACACCTGATTTTATAGATATAAATATGTAAGTAGTATAGATAAGAAATTGCATGATAAGTTTTTACGTAAGTTAAGTCAAGTACTAGCCCACAAGTAAAACTAAAAGTCACTAACATGTATGAACATGGGTTTAAAACTAAAAACTTGAATAATAAAAAAGTTCATTTACAGAGTAATACAAACCAAAACAAACAAAATGGTGCGAATTTTTAACTTATATCCATGTATATCAATCAATATTTAAAATAATGGAAGCATAGAAACATATGTACTAGTAAGAATGATTGGACCAAATTTCTTCTTCTATTTGCGTCAGTTATCAATTCAAACTATCAGAACATCCATGTTTTTTTATAAGCAAGAGACTGTAGTTTGAGCTTCTTAAAACACAAAAAAGATTAAGGTTACACGATACTTGATTATAAAAAGATACAAAAAAGATTAAAATACAAAATGTATATGTTTAAATTAAAAAGATATATGTTTAACACTTTACAAACATGGATGTCCGATAATACATACATGTTTAACACTTAGTACACATGTATGTTTGAAAGTGCATACATGTGCAACACTTTATATCAACGCACGATTATGTTTAAATGATCATTTGATAGACAATCTATATGATACGTACAACATACATATATGTTATTTTCAATTAAACGAGTGAACATAACACAGGACTATAATATGATAACTAAAAAATCACAAGTTCATGCTAAACCCTTATATTACTAATAAATAACTAAGGAGACACTATCATCAATTCATCAAGATTATTGTGAACATGTACTCGTAAGATTGGTTAAAGGTAGTTTTATTTTATATTAAAAGTATTTGTAATCAGATCAAGACCCACCACCCATTAAGATTAAAAAGACAAGATAACTTTCAAACTTAATTAAATATGATAAAGATCCAATATTAAATTGTAATACACATAAATTATTGTGAAAATTTCGAAAATCAAATCAACATCCAAGTACATATGAATGTTATCACTAACAGAGAAACCATGTCGTCAATTTTAATCTTGAGCCCAATCATATAAAAATATGAATTCAAAACATTGAATTAAGATGTCTTACAAGATGATTGTGTGTTCTTGTGTTGACAAAAAGCCAAACCTCATCAGATCCATATCACCAAGCCGCCATATATATGTCTAGTGTTCAATGTCTTATGTTTTTGAAGATTTACCGCAGGAGGTTCAAGGCACCACGACATCTATACTATTGTCCACCAAGACGCCGCCGGATCCAAACCACAAAGCCGCCGGATCCAAACCACGAAGCCCTAACGACATATGATTCGTCGAGTGTAACTAAATGATAGTGGTGATGATGGTCTGTCATTGTGGATGCTGGTGGTAGCAGGGGCGGACGTACAGCCATGACTGGGTATGCACTTGCATACCCTGTGATTTCTCCTTCTAGTGTAAAAAGTAGGTAGTTTGAAGGTTTTCTTAGCAAACTTGTGAAGAGTGCATACCCAGTAAAATTTGGGTGCATACCCTAGTTCGGTTAACCATCACTCAAATCTTCAAGTGATTTGAAAACTAAAAGAAAAAGAAAAGGATCGGATCACATGTAAGAAAAATGCAACAGAGGTTAGAATATGTGAATGTTGGGTTGAAGAAGAATGAATAGTGAAAACTTTTCTCATAAATAAATACTAGTAATAAAATAATACTAGTAAGTCATTTTAGCACGTGTACAACTATAAATGAATCACCTTGGCCTATTCAATTTTACTACAGTAGCTGTCATTTTTATCAATGTCACTTTTATTTTTTTTTATTTTTTTGAACATACCGTCACTTTTATCTAGTTATTACTAATATTTTCTTAAAAATCAAATTAAGTAGTTTATTCCTTTAAAATGGTAACTTATTTAGACATGAGGATATTTAATATGCTACTATATGATTTAAGACTTATAGTTAATTATAGCAATAGTTGTTTCATTTTTGTCCTTTTTTTTTGTTTTTTTTAATTTAGTTTGATCAATCCGAACTAATTTAAATTTGCTAGTCTCAATACGTAATGAATTCATCCTCAAGTAACAAATACATATAAGTCGAGCCCAATTTTAATAACTAGGATCCATAATACAATGTAATCGTGCATAAGCCGAACTTTTGAAAAACCCGACCCGAAGTTTTTTAACCGGACTTTTGAAAGTCTCGACCCGAATTTTTTTACTGATATTTTGTTAAAATGATGCACACCCTATTTTAAATTCCTGCGTCCGCCCCTGGGTGGTAGTCATGTGGTGGGTTTTTCCAATGACTATTTGATGAAGACATCAAGTGATGGTTAGATCTTGAGAAAGAAAAAGAGACGTGAATGTGGTGAATCAATTTTAATCAATTACTGTATTAATTTTGTAGCAATAGACCCTGTTTTCATGAAAAACTAAAATACCTAAGTTACCCTTATTTATTAATTTTCAGTTAATGTTATATATATTTATTTACACTAATGCCATTATGCATTAAAACATGTATACGATGCATTACATATTGTAAAATTAGTAGTTCTGATAGTTCTGACACTAAAATTGGTTCTGAAAAGAAAGCTACAATATATATATATATATATATATATATATATATATATATATATATATATATATATATATATATATATATATATATATATATATATATATATATATATATATATATATATATATATATATATATATATATATATATATATATATATATATATTAATAAATACAATAAATATATTCATTAATTAAATGAACTCTTTACGTATTATGTGCAATCCCGTAATCTCGAATTCGATCCTAGCACACGACTATTAAATATAAGTCCATAAACTTTCAGCTCCCACCTGGACATATTTCGAATATCGTGATTACATTGACTAGCGTCTAGTTACACTTAGCAATGTCTCTAGTACAACTCGAGTAAGGTCTCTTGGTTAAAACCTTTTAATGATTCATCATTATTATTATCCTTTTATTTCTAATACAACGTTAATAAGGATATGGATCTCAGTCATTCCTTTCATTAACCATTCTGTTTCTCGTTCACAGATTCAGCAAGATTACCAAAACAAATTTAGGTGTGGCCACACAAACATCTTACTAATCCCACGAGGGGGCCAACTGTATTAAACTCCAAAACGAAATTGGAGGATATAAATTCCATATTGATTACGAGAAAAACTTATGAATTTTGTAACACTTCCGAAAATAATCCTTATAGCTACCAGTTACGTTTAGCGTTAAATTATTCCACAGAGATGCACTAGATTCATAACAGTTTCCTGGTATCTCAAGTGTAAGGATAACTATTTATGTTTTACTTAATGACAAAGTTCCATAAAGTAAATTCATATAATTGGGATAAGTCCAATATTCGATTCATCGAATATCATCCAAAATTGATCAATATACTTTCAAGTATACTCTATCACTATTTTGATTTGTCTTAGTTTAATAATATTCCCATATTATTAATCGACAACGGATATTTAACATAACATTTATTCATGGATTTAAATATGTAAAATAGGATACAAAATTAAATAATAAGAATAAACGAAACTCGGTCTTTATTTTATTAAATAATAATGTCTTAACATCCTTTATCCAAATACTAATCACAGATTTATTGCATGAGTTCGCTAGCTAGTTGTAGCCCAATCGCATTGGCATGCTTAACTACCTTTGGTATAGGCAAAGCCTTAGTTAAAGGATCAACTACGTTATCATCTATGTGAAATTTTATTAATTTGATTTCACGAGCTTCAACTTGTTCTCGGACGTAGTGATGTCTACGTTTAAAGTGTATAGCGCCTTTCATGACTCCAGAATCATTGGCGAATATTATTGCGGCAGAATTGTCACAATACATATCTATAGGTTCTTTAATTGAAGGCATCACTCCAAGATCTCCAATAAACTTCCTAATCCAAACAACTTCCATTGCAGCTTCTGAAGCAGCCATGTACTCAGATTGAGTAGCATGCATTGCAATCGTTGTCTGTTTCTTGCTCTTCCAGTCAACTGCTCCTCCATTGATAACAAAAACGTAAGCCGTCTGAGACTTCGTATCGTCTTTATCACATTGCCAAGACGCATCACAGAAACCTGTCACATTCAGTTCTGTGTCTGGTTTCCCTCCAAATACCAAGACCATATCTATCGTACTCCTCAAATACTTTAGAATATGTTTAACAGCAGTCCAGTGGAGCTTCCCTGGATTCTGTTGGTATCTACTGACCAAGTTCTGAGCAAACGCCACATAAGGCCTTGTGCATCTAACATCATACATTATAGATACTACAGCCGAAGAGTAAGGCACCTTCTGCATGCATGCCTCCTCTTCAGGAGTTCATGCATCCATCTCATGACTCAGATCATGCTTAACTTCCATAGGTTGAAAACCTTTCTTGGAATTATGCATATTATACTTCTTCAATATCTTATCTATATAAGCATCTTGACTTAGACCAATTAATCATCTTTTCCTATCCTGATAGATCTTAATTCCCAGAATGTATGCAGCTTCTCCTAAATCCTTCATAGAAAAACATTTACCAAGATAATCCTTAACATCTTTAATTCATGGAATGTTACTTCCCATGATTAATATGTCGTCAACATATAGGACTAGGAATACTACATCACTCCCACTAGCTTTGTGATATACACATGGCTCATCACGATTCTAAAGAAATCCAAACTATTTGATTTCTTCGTCAAACTTTTATTCCATTGACGTGATGCTTGCTTCAAACCATAAATAGATCTTTGAAGTTTGCACACATGTCCTGGATTCTTAGGATCAATATACCCTTCTGGTTGCTGCATATAGATGTCTTCATCTAAGCGACCATTCAAGAAGGCAGTTTTAACATCCATTTTCCATATCTCATAGTCATAGTATGCTGCTATAGCTATGAGAATCCTAATAGCTTTTAAGTCTGCTGCAGGAGAAAATGTCTCCTCGTAGTCTATGCCAAAAGTTTGAGTAAAACCTTTAGCTACTAAACGAGCTTTATAGGATTGTACTTTTCCGTCCATGCCAGTTTTCTTCTTGTATATCCACTTATGTCTCACTACTTTAGCATTCGGTGGTGGTTCTACAAGAATCCAAACATCATTTACTTTTATGGATTTCATTTCCTCATCCATAGCAACCATCCACTTATCCTTCTCAGGATCAAGTATGGCGGATTTATAATTAGCAGGTTCACCAAGATCCCCTACTTCATCATCATCCTCTATGTTAAGACATACATTGCTATTTGCGTTTTTAATCCTTGCGGATGTACGCAGAGGAACCAATTCCGGTGGAACCGCCAGACTTTCTGGTTCTACATGAATTACATCGCTAGTGTTTTCAGAAGGTAGTGTATCTATATGACTCTCTTCAAGATCATAATTTCTTCCACTGAACTCTTGATTTACAAGATCAGATTCATGGAAGTCTCCATACCTAGCAACAATCACTTTGTTCTCGGGTGGATAATAAAAGTAGTAACCCATAGTTTCCTTAGGGTATCCTAGAAAGATACATTTCACATATCGTTGTTGGAGTTTTTCACCCGAGTCACGTTTCACATATGCCTCGCAACCCCAGACCTTTAAATAAGACAAATATGGCTTCTTGCCATGCCATAGTTCATATGGTGTCTTATCGACTGTCTTTGTGGGAACCATATTTAAAATGCGAACAACAGACTCTAAAGCATAATCCCAAAAGGATAAAGGTAAAGTTGTAAGATTAAACATAGATCGCACCATATCCAATAATGTACGATTTCTCCTTTCGGATACACCATTTTGTTGTGGTTTATAGGGAGAAGTAAGATTCTGAACAATTCCATTCTCACATAGATAATCTATAAACTGTTGACTTAAATATTCACCACCTCTATGAGAACGAAGAGCTTTAATCTTCTTTCCTACTTGCAGTTCTATTATGCTTTAAACACTTTGAATGTTTCAAATACCTCATGTTTATGCTTAAGTAAATAAACATAACCATAACGGCTATAATCATCCGTAAATGTTAAGAAGTAGCTAGCACCATTCCTTGACAAATGTCTAAGTGGTCAACACACATCAATATGTATTAATCCAAGTAGATCATTAGCTCTTTCAATATTGCTATTAAAAGGTTTCTTGGTCATCTTTCCAGAGATACAAGACTCACATTTATCGAATGATTCATCATCGATATTTTCCAAAAGACCTTCACGTTGAAGCTTTTGTATACGAGTCTTCCCAATATGGGGAAGTCTACAATGACAAAGATAAGAAGAGATTTTGTCAATGTTTCTCTTCTTATTCATGCTAAAGATAGATTTATTCATGCATGTCTATTTCAAACACACCATTCACAGAAATTGCATTAAAATAGAAAATACCATTTTTCCAAACAGAAATTCCATTGTTATCAATCGTGTGAACGAATCTATTATTCAACAAACAAGAAAAGGAAATAACACCACTAACAATTGTAGGTGCATAACGACAATCATTTAAAATCAGTATTAAACCCGAAGGTAAAGCTAAATTAAATGTTCCTATAGCTTCAATTGCTGCTTGTGCTCCATTGCCCACTTGCAAAAAAATTGTTCCCCATAGGAAAGCTTCCTTTCTAGATTAGATCCCTGCAGCGTATTACAAATGTTAATACCGCATCCCGTTTCATTTACCCAGGAATTTAATTTTTATGTTAAATTAAACAATTCAATCATAAATAAAGTACCTGAAGCTGCAGCGCTTTGCTTAGACTTCTTCTTTATTTCTCGCAATCTTCGAGGTAAAGAGGGCAATTCCTCTTCAAGTGACCACTTGCCTTGCAATGGTGACAAGTCTCATCCTTCTGAGATCTATTCTTCTTGACAAAGTTCTGCTTAGGTTTCGAATAAGTCGCAACTTGTTTGCCCTTATCACCCTTGCCTTTTCCTTTCTTCTTGTTCACTTGCGATTTTGGCTTACTCACTCTACCCTTTTGTATGGTTAGTACAGAAGGCGTAGCAGTAGATGCCTTGTCTTTTAACCCCTTTTCATAGTCAATGAGCATTGCATGCAAATCATTAACTGTCTTCCCCGTGCAATGCATATTATAGTTTCTAACAAAATCATTGAAGTCCTTGTTAAGGGACCAATTGATCAAGTTGATTACCATATTATGATCATAGGGTTGTCCTAGTGCAATGAGTTGTTCCATATAACCCCTCATCTCTAAGTTATGGGCACTTACAGACTTTCCTGGAGCTTGCTTGCAGCTATGAAAAGCATCTACTAAGTCGTAGATCTTCACAGCTTGCGGCTTCTCGAACATAGCCTTGAGCTCATCAAGCATTCGCTTCGGTGAAAATAGTTCATACTTCTGTTGAAGTGGAGGAGCCATTTTACCTAGCATTAAGCAAGCCACCTCAGAGTGCTTCTTAACATTAGCAGCGTGTTCAAGCCTTTGCGCTTCAGATGCTCCTTCAGCAAGATCCTCCGGATAGGGAGTAGTCAAGATATCAATAGTACCCGCTGCTCTCAAGATAATTCTTAGCGAGCGATACCAATCATAGAAGTTTGGGCCAGTAAGTTCAGGACGTTCAAAGAAAGCTTTGAACGCGGAACTTATAGTATTATTGGTGGGTTGAGCCATTTCTACAGAAATAATTTCAAATATTAGTATTTTTAATAACAAAATACTTTCAAGAAAATAAAATTACTCTGGTATAATAACCATATTATTTTCCTTGAAACCTAGAACTATATTGATATAGATCCATTACATCAGTTGATCTGCTAGTAATGAATGTACTCAACATAGCGTTGTCGAAAAATTCAATTGACAAACAATTTTCAATTTCTAGATTTTTAAGGAATTTATATTGCCAAAAACGTTTTGCATTGTAAACATGTTTCATCCCTTCTGAATGCATTAAGTTTATAGATCTCACTGAGTAACTTAATTAAGTCGTCTAATCTAAGTAACGTAAAACCATCATACGGATTCTCATTCTACGAAAAGTTTTCTCTCCATCACAACATCACCCAAAAATATCATTTGATGGCGAAGTAATTTCAAGTGTTCGTCAATTAGGAGCATTCGACTTAAATTTTAAGGGTATAAATTTTGATGTCAAAATCAATGTATGGAGAAGCATGCATACAACTCATTAGCATAAGTTTAATAAAACATTTATTAATCTTTTTCACGAGATTAAATTTCTTTATAAATTATGTTGCGGAATTGGTTAAACCAATTAAAGAATTTACCCACAACTATTCACAACGTACTTTTTCTAGAACTCGGCTACGCACAAAGCAATACCCTTATTCATTGTGTTTCGGATGTGAATTTGTGATAAATCACCCTTAAGGTATAATTTAATTAATAATTGTAGGTAATTTGAATTTGACGCACATGCGAGCCGGGAATTTGGTCAACGACTAATGACATAACACCTCCTTCCTTAACCGGGTACATGACCAGCGGTGCGTTAAACCCACTTTATAATTTGTCAAAAAGAGTAGGCCGTTATATTATTATTTCAATTCACCAATCAACGTAATCTTATGTAATTTAAATCTCTAACAAATCATTATTTTTAATATAATTTAGTCCATATTATTTCTTTTCATAAAAACCCTTGTTTACAACAATTCAACAATTTTTAATATAAACAAGTAAAAAAACTAAATCATAAACACATAATAACAATTTATATGTGCAATAAATAAATCAAATAGCCACATGCATACGATTTATTCAATAATCATCAAATCTAGGTCTTTATATTTATATAAAAGTCTTCCCTAATTCTAAATTTATTGAATCAAATAATCACGTAACACATAAAATCATATAAACATATAATTTTACGATCCATGAAAACATGCACGTTATCATAGATACCCCACAAATCTTAACAATTAAAACTCTTTGGATCTTAACCATACATGACATAAAAATTAATCATGCAATTTAATCTAAAATTATCCCACATGTATTTTAGGGTTTCAAAACAATTCTTTTTTATAAAAATTCGGCCAAAACCCTAATTTTTAAAAACAAAACCCTAATTTTAAGAAAACCTAAAAAGTATGTAGTTTAACTCAAAACAATTATTAGTTAAAAAACTTTAGATTTTTGATAATTATAACATGTTAAAACGGCTTTCTGATACCACTGAAGGTTTATTAATATCATAACAATTATATAAAATTCTAAACAAGATCAAAGCACACATAGCGGAAGCGATTTAACAAGATCATAATAATAACACAATTATAATTAATCGAATTAGGGTTACATACCTTTACGCTAAAGCAAATATACAAGACGAAGAACGAATCACCAATTTGGGTTTATACCGTATATCACCAAGATATAGTCTAAAGTAAGACTATATTTCGATCTTGTACACACGTAATACAACGAGCTAACCGTGATTCTAGCACGTGTAAACCGAGCTATAGCGCTTGTAAATAATCTACCTAACAACCCTAGAGAGGGGCTAGGATTAGATTATAATCACAATCGATTAACCAAGAAAACCAACCGAATACCCTTCGTGGGTATACCTTGCGATTAACCAAGAGGAGAGGAGAAGGAGAGATTCAAGTTATGTTGATCATGAGGGGTAAGGAGATGTATTTATATGCCTAGAAGTCATTGTAGCCCAAACAAATAAAAGGCAAGTTTTGCCTTCCCCTTATGTGCCCTAACCGACCGTCGAACACCCCCATATGGGGTGTTCCAAAATCTTCCGTCCTTCTTCCTTTTTTATCCTCTTTCTATATATTATTTAACACTAGTTAATACTTAACTCTTAATTAATTAACGGTCGTTAAAGTTATATAGTTATATAGCTCGATTTAATATAATAATTATAATATATATATTTATTAAATAAATTAATAAATACAATAAATATATTCATTAATTAAATTAACTCTTTACGTATTGTGTGCAATCCCGTAATCTCGAGTTCGATCCTATCACACGGCTATTAAATATAAGTCCATAAACTTTCAAGGGTTTCGTGTGATTTTGGTTATTATCTTGTAACGCTTATAAACCGATCTTTACGGAGTCCCACTTGGGGTTTTGGAGTTAGGGTTTCTAGTTACAAGATATATACACTAGTTGTTCGAGAAGTGAAGTGACTACTAGCATCGTAGTGATTATTCGTTTGACGTGTCGTGTGAGCAAACGATAGAGACGGTAATTTAACCGTTAAAGTTAAAGATCAAGATAAAGCCGTATTAATTGATTTATTCAATTAATTAAAGGTTGGTTTTAAATTATTTTTCTTATATGTGTATCTTATACTAGATTCATTGTGTTGCGTAATGATTTAACTAGTATCTAAAATCTCAAGAGTCACTACATGTGGCTTTAAAGACGTCATACTTTCTTGACAACATCACCTCTCCTTATTTTATATTATTGTTCATTTCCATAGTTTATGTAAAGGGATTGTTTCAAAGTTTTGTGATAGAGAGTTAGAGACTATACCTGCATTTTTAAAAGATTAGACTGTACATGCGATTTTGTCAAAACACAAGGGTGATTGTTCCAGTTTACTCTTATCACAATCAGAAAGTCAAGTGCACAACAAGTTATAGCACAGCGTGATATAAAAGTTTTCACATTAGCTTCCAAATTATAACATCTTATAACATAAATATATAAAATTATCTTTCGCCCAGTACTTTTAGTTCATATAATATAACTTATAGTTCAAACAGATTGTAGTTCAATTGGTGATGTGAATATATAACAATGGTAAGGTTGAATTTGATCTAATATATTCAGTAGTAGTATGCCATGCCATAGCCATTATGAGGGTGATAATGGTAAGGATGAATTTGCATTGGCACCATTGTGGGTTCCTCTTCTGCAGGCTCAGGCTCAACTTCGACCTCCACCACTGGACCGACACTCAGTAACTCTGTGTACCCTACACCTTTCCTTAATTTGGTTGCTAGTTGCACCGAGTCAATACCTTCCCCGGTCACTTCTATCTGATCTTTGTCTGATCCAACCAAAGATGCTGATTCAACTCCTGTTTATCCATATCCATGAAAAGATTTAAATTATGAACGTGAAATTCATCAACAATTTGATTTAGTTTTCCTCAAGTTTTTATATTGGATCTGAAGTTTATTAGTTTTGTTTTGGTTATTTGCTTGGCTATTTCCTGGTAATTGTTGCGTAGTATGAAAGAATGTGGCTATTTCAAAAAGAAACATGCAATCCACCCAACGGTCTGGAGATCAAAAACATAATATATACATAAAGTATATCTTTGTGGAAATTAGATAACATGAACTTAATTACCAGATACACCAACGACGATTTTCAAAGCCTTACGACATTTCTTGTCATTGTGCATGGCAACCTTCACGACAATCTTTTGCTGCAAAAACAATCAATTACACAAAATATAAGGTCACTTGTTATTCAGAACCATAATCAAATTGAATGACTAACCAACTATGTACCTTGGCCATATGTACGCGTAAATTTGGTTATGATCTACCGGATGCAACTTAATTAGGGGTGTTTGCGATTTTGATTGCCTTTGTCTCTATAGAGATGCTAGACAAATTATGAGGATGTTGTTAGAAGAGTAAGGATGAATGATGCAGTAAGTCTCACAAGTATATATAGGTAGATGGTTGCTTACCACAATCATGCAGTAATAATACATAGGACAAACCAATTACTACTTTAGTTTAGAGTCTTATTATAACATTTTGATTACGTACCTAATAGGCTAACTAATCTACTATTTAACATTACACAGTCAAATTATGAGTCAGACATACAACCTCTTTTGGGTAAGAATTTCCAATCAAAAACATAAAATTATTTGGGCAAATTTCCATATTCTGAGGAAGTGTTTACACTAGTGACAGCAACTTAATAAACAATATCTTTTAGCTTACTAAAGGTCATTTCGTCCAGTACAGGTATTTACACTAGTGCAGCATCTGTAATTAGGACACAAAATTCTATTTATGAAATTAACTTTAAACATGTGTGATTGTGTGGGCGAAAGGTATTCAGATGTCCGTCTAAAGACTGGCTTAAACTTGATGCCAATGTTTGAACTTCAATATTGATCACCAAAAAACCTTAAATCCCACCAAGTTCTGTAAAAAAATGAATTAACATTATTCATTCATTCCGCTAACTGTTTGATAAGGAAATATCTTAATATGGTCTTTTGTTAATATAGGAGTAATATATGATTACTGTATATTTTAGTGTTTAGTTTGCCTAATTTCTACCCAGGGGCCGTGTTTACTTTGACTACGCGGGAAGGTTATTGTTAACTACGGAGTAAATGGTCTGAATGGTCTTAAAAGTCATTGTATAAATATAACAAAGAATGGAATATACTCTGTTAAACTGCTAGGAAAATATTGGTTTCAAATACACTGTGTTTTGTTTCTAGAAACTTATGGCAATGGATATCTGTGAGAATATCCATAGATTCTACTGAACTTGTAGTACATTCTTATTCTTTAATATTGTAACTGAAAGTTTATGGACGTATATTTAATAGTCATATGTTAAGATCGAATTCGAAATTACGAGATTGCACATAATATGTAAAGAGTTAATTTATATTAATAAATATATTTATATGTTTATTAATAAAATCAAGCTATAACTTTAATGGTCGTTAAAGATTAAGAGTTAAGGTTAACGAACGTTGTGGAATAAAAGAGAAGAGGAAAAGAAGGTTCCAGAACACCCCCAAGGGGTGTTTCGACCGTCGGCTAGACAAGCGGAGGGGATAAGGAAAACTTGCCTTATATCCGTTTACCTTGAGCTACAAGTTTATTAGGCCTATATAAACACCCCTAAGCCTTCATAATTTCACACACCACAATCTCTTTCTTTCTTCCTCTCTGCGATCGCAAACCGAACACCCTTAGGGTTTTCGTTTTGCAATAATCAAGTCCTATCCTCTCTCTAAGGTTGTTGGGTTGATTTTCCACTAGACATTGAAGCTCAGTTTACACGTACTAGTATTACGGTTAACTCGTTATTATACGTGTGTACAAGAACGTAATATAGTCTTACTTTAGACTATATCTTGGTGATTCGATATAAACCCTAATTCGGTGAATTTGTTCTTGTTCACGGGAATTGCATTGCAAAAGGTATGTAACCCTAATTCGGTTAATTATAATTGTGTTACTATGATCTTGTTAAATCGCTTCCACTATATGTGCTTTGATCTTTGTTAGGGTTTTAATAATTGTTATGAACTATATAAACCTTCAGTAAAAGGATGTTTGATACAATTGAATGGCAAAGATCGAAAATACAGCACAAAATGACACAACGGAGAAAGAAAATAGATCTACATACATGAAGGAGATTGTTTCATCTGTTTGGCACAATCATAGAATCGACATATGAAAATTATCGTCTATCCTTTTTGCAATATCTCAGTACCATACTACGTTTCAGCTAGATACCTAAGTGTTTTGGTTCCATATATTCAGTTAGTAATTTGGTTCCCATATATTCACTTAGTATTTGAGTACCGATGATAACCTAGATACTGTATTTCATCTATATTTTGGTTCTATTTTTAAATTTCCGAAGGCGAAACTCAACCTGATTCAAGATTGGCAACAAAAATATAAGTTCACCAACAAACGAGATACATAATCAAGACCAACCAAGACAATGATCAAACATATAACTGATAGTATATGGACTAAATCAAGATAATGATAGAAAAAATATAGACTAAATCATATAAAAATTAAGATTTGTGATAACTATGATTTTGCTAGTTAAAAATTAATGTTCGTTGAAGTGGTCTAATCGAATTGATCTCTGGTTAACTATGCGACTCAGCTGTCTTTGGTGAAACAAATGTTGTGTCGTTATAGTAAAATTAAAAGGTGCAAAAACTTTTAAGCAAAAGCAAGTAATTTAAATCTAAATCTAATTAAAAATGTAAATTGTGCAAAAATTAAAATTGACAAAGTATTTAAAAATGTGACTTAAAATTAAAGCGTGACGAAAAGTAAATTTGACAAATTAATTAAAATGAAAGTAAAATTAACAATTTAATAAAAATAAAAGCTTTAAAAAATTAAAATAAAAATTAGTAGAAAAACATTTAAAAATAAAATTAAAACAAAATATTAAAAACAACCTGTCGGAATCCCTAATCGGAATAAAAGCTTACCGTCGGAATAACCAACCTTAGACTGATCGGAATGTTGTCGGAATTCCTAATCGGAATGCTGTCACCAAGAGCTTAAACGGAATAACCAAACAAATACCCCTGATCGGAATGTGGTCGGAATGTATCCTCGTCGGAATGCACCCTTACCTCTCCAATCGGAATGACGACGTCGGAATCTTATCGGAATGCAACCAAAGGGATCTCGTCGGAATATGGGAAACTTAGTCCATCGGAATGTCCAAAATACTCACCTGTCGGAATGCAAATTGGAATCCCCAATCGGAATGTAGAAACCCTTTTCCGACGGGTAAATCGGAATCCCCGTCGGAATGCAAAACCCTTTTCCGACCAAGCAAATGGAGCTATGGTCGGAATGTGAAACCCTTTTCCGATTACATAGATCGGAATACAGTAAATAAAAACGTAATAAGCTAGTTCTAATAAGCTATTAATCAAATAAGCACTAGACTAAAAACCTAAGCAAACACGTATAAGAAAAAGCTAATAAGCTAAAATTTAAAGACTTTTGAAAACACTAAATGAAAGAGTTAAACGAAAACAACTTTTATATAAAAATAACTTTTATACAAATTTAAGAAACTTTAAGATAAACACAAATAAGCTATAAAAATCAATAATCCAAAACAATCAAAAACATAAAAACATAACACTTAATCAAATAAGCAAAACAATAAGCATATACACATAAAGATTAAGTAAAACAAGAAAGGAAGAATGAGATATTAAAGATAAGAACTTGATTAAAAGAAAAGATTTAATAACAAAAAGGAAACTTACTTGAAATTAAATGAATTTAAGGTGCAAGACAATTAAGTAAATGACATGTATTTAAATGTGCAAGTAATTAAATGGTGGAAGACTAATTGTCACACTTAGCCAACAAAATGAAAATGAAATCCTAATGATCTATTTATAGGAGGATTAGGGAGGTGCTTAGGAAGCTTCCTCTCCTCTTTCTTCTTTCTTTAATTGCATGATTAAGCCCTTGTCTTCTTAATTCTTTGACTTTAACGACTTTGTCTCGGGATTTCTTTAAACTCGTCTTGTAATTCTTCAATAAATTAGACTTGAGTTCTTCGGCTTTTAGTAAACTTCCGTCTTTTAACTTTTTCTTCGATAAATCTTCAGAATTGGTCTTGGACTTCCGTTCTTTTTGCACTCTTGATTTCTTGACTTCGTCTTTTGTCTTTTTCTTCGATAAAGCCCGTGAATGCCCGTGTTTTCTCCCCTTTTCACATTTTCGTCCTAAATCACAACAAAAACACAAACCACGCATAATTCCGACATTTACGACATAAAATACACGTTTTGGCTCGGTTATTATTGTAGTTAAGTGGTAAAAAGAATGGGTGTTTACACACCTATCAAATCCCCTACACTTGACCATTGCAATGTCCTCATGCAATGTATTAATTACAAAGCACGTTTACACTTTTCATCATAATCAATCCATATTGGCCTTTATTAAAGAGATAGAAAATTATAAACATTCAAAGGAAGAAATTAAGTAAAGGAATAAAAAACATACCTTAAGGTTTTGGAAATGTCGTGAATGATCATCATCCTCAAGTTTTCACTTTCTCTAAACCAAGCTTAAAAACGAGATCATTGTTATTATAAGTTAGCAAACTAACACGAACTCATGTGGGCCAATTATTCACTTAGACTCCCTTATTCCTAGGTGTATCTCTTATATTTTATTGTTGTCTTGAATGATCACGAGGATGCATTGTTTGACTTATTTCGATAGTTATTTAGGCTGAAAATAAAGGGGGACAATTTAATCAATAGTTAGCTAAAGGACAAAATCTTTTAAAACTGCTTCTCGGGACCTCATAAAGTTCATATCTTGGCATAACTCGCTTCACGATTTGAGACCTTTCTCGGACCGATATTTGGCAGCGACTTCATACTTCGAATCTTTGAGAGACGTTCTTGAAATTATGGTCTTCTCTTTATAATAGGAATTTCTTCACTTGAAGTTTTGAGAGATTCTTCATCTTTGGACCACGATTTCTTCATTTTTCTCCAATCTTTATTTTGGACTTTGATATACAACGATCCGACTCCTTTTAGGACTTGGATCTATTTATCCTCATACCTTGTTAGGGCCTTTTTGGATAGACTTCTCCATGATCTTTTGGGGAGTTTTTTCTTTTTGTCGTGTGTCTCGATCCTTCATATTGATTTTCGATAAATGATTCTTCACATCACTTTTGGATCTTTAGCAACAAAATGTAGCCCTCATGCCTTGTTAGGGCCTTTTCGGACTCGCCAATCTTCGCATCCCGCTTCAATAAGTTATGCATTGGCTATGAACTCTAATTAATACCGAGCAACTTTTAAACGATCTTGGGCTAGAAGTTAAGTAACTTTTCAAATCGTACAACCTTATTTATTGCAGATAATTTATTAGCAAGCGATGGGAGAATAGGTTTATAATCAACTCACATAAATTCACGAAAAAATACCAAACTTATAATTGACTCTATCATCTCTCGTTCCCCACAGTTTAAAATCTCAAGGAATGAGACTCGTGGATGCTTAGCCTATTAAATCAAAGTTTTGGGTTTTCGAGTCGTCTATAGGATCTTGCAAACTCTTAGACTTTTTCAAGTTTAGAAATCGCATTTTAAAGTTCCCTTGATAAACGACTCTCTAGGATCAATTATAGGAACTTGCGAAAAGTTCTTGTTCTTAACCCGTGAGAGTTAAGACTTTCGCGTTTTAAAGCTCCCTATATAAAAGCCTAGCAAAACTTGACTTAAACACGTTAAGGATACTAGCTAGAGTAAACTTAGATAAGTAAACTCGGGTTGAGTCAAAAGATTCACAACGTTTGAAAATTAAAACCACTTTATTAAAATTTATTCTAGCAAAGAAAGAAAATAACTATACAAAGGGAAAAACTAATAGGCCAAAATAGATCAAAAATTTTGAAAAATTTCGAAAAATTGATTTTCCGGTTAAAATGAGGACAAATACAAGGAAAAGACCACTTAACTTCGATAGAAGTCCCCCCTACACTTGAGATAAACATTATCCTCAATGTTTAAGCATGTGGGAGTAAACTCCCCTACACTTAGGACATTGTGCACGTTGTTCAAATCTCGCTAAGGAAAAGACAACTAAAGAGATTCCTATTTTAATATTGAGAAATATAAAATAGTGAATCGAAAAGAGTTTAGGATAGAACCGGGAAGAAGGGAACACGGAATCACGAGTCGTAAAAAATCATCAAGAGTGGATCATTGAGCGCTCGAATCCCTGAATAGAAGAAGAGAGGAAATAGCAAACACCAATGGGTCTCCCCTACACTTAGGATATAAATAGCTAAAAGATAGATACATGGGTTGCCTCCCAAGAAGCGCTTGATTTTTGATTACCGAGTCGTGAGCCTGACTCGACCTTGATTAGCATAGGAAGAAGCATGAAACATATCCACCGGGATCAAAGACATAGTTTTCGTCCATCAAATAGCACAAGCTTAAGGCGAACAAGGCAAGCCAAAGAAGAATAGGCAAGGTTCCCTTAAGCAAAGACGGAGCATGGTGGGAGCAAGGGTGAAGAGGTGCAAGCATATTTCCATAAGTTCCAAAGATATTTCCTTTTATTTCATCAGACGGATACTGAGATGGCTGAAGAATATCGATACCGGGGTCGAACACCTTTTCCTTTAGGGGAAAATAGCACTCAGGCTCAGCAGAATTTGAAGATGATCCGCGAAGAAAATGCACAACCTCGTCCTCAGAAAGTGGACAAAGAGGTGTTAAATCATACCTACTGCGGATGTTGGTGTCGTCCGGTTGCTTCTCCTTTGAAAGAATTTTCTTCAAATCCGAAGAAGGATCAAGACCATAATCATCAAAGTCTAAAGGAGGTGCATCACTCTCATGAGGAAAGTAGGTATTGAGAAAAGTAGAGAAGTCTTCCTCAAATGAGTAGTCATCCAAAGTAGGATCAAGTGATGGCGGAGGATCTTCATCATGAGAAGAATCACTCGAAAGAGTATCGGCCTCATCAAAATCATCATACGTGGGCATGTCAGGATACTCGGAAGTAAAATCATCATAATCATCCGTATCTGAGCTAGAATCATCATCATAAGCATCAAATATCGGTGGAGAATCATATATGGGTGAAGGTTCCAAATTGGATAGAGAATCATCCACATCATCTTGAAACAGTGGATTATCATTGCAAGAATCGAATAGAGGATTGTTGTAGACGACAAAATCATCAAGTACATTAATCATATTCACGGATTCTCTTCCATAGGGTTTGCTTGTAAGCTTCCCCATTTTGAACACTTGTTGTTCAATCCCGACCCTTAAAATTAATTCACCTTCGGCAACATCAACTAAAGCTCTTCCGGTTCTCAAGAATGACCGACCAAGTATTAAAGGAATACGAGGGTCCATTTCATAATCAACAACAACAAAGTCGACCGGAAAAGTGAATGTGCCAACTTTAATGAACACATCTTCGGCAATACCAACGGGGTAAGCGAGAGTGCGATTTGCAAGCTCAAGAGTCATCTTTGTTGGAGTAAGGTCGGGTAATGATAGTGCTGTCCAAACACTTAAAGGCATCAGATTTATACTGGCCCCGAGATCAGCTAGGGCATTAAATTCTTCGGTTTTGTTAAAAATGCAAGGCAACACAAAACGACCGGGATCTCCAAGTTTTTCCGGAAGTTCTTTAAGAATAACTGCAGAACAGTTTTCCTTTAAGCGTGTGTTGGCAAGCTCAACCAGCTTCTCCTTCTTGTTAAGCAATTCCTTGAATGCTTTGACAAATTTCGGCATGTGGACAAGTGCTTCAACAAGGCTAATGTTGAAATTCATTTGAGAGATCATCTTTAAATAATTTGACACTTGAGTGTCATCCTTAGTGAGCAAGTTAGGCTTGTCCAAGCGAGAAGGATATGGGATGTTGGGTTTATAGGTGGAAGGTGGGGTTGGTGAAGGGTTCTTCTTCGGTACTTCGTCATGACGAGGCGGAGACGGTAATGGTGTACTAATACTAGGTGTGGGAGGAGTAGGGATAAATGGTGGTGGAGGAGGTGTAGATGATGGGGGCGGAATAGGTGGTCCTACTAAAGTAACTCCACTACGGGCAGTAATAGCACTCACATTCGCTCGCGGATTGGTGACAGTGTTTGAAGGTAGAGAACTCGAAGTAGAGGGTTGAGTAGTGGGCAAGAAACTAGCCAACATATTCTTTAAATCATTCGTTTGATTGCTGAAGGAGGATTGTATATTATCTCGAAGCTCGGATCTAATGTCATTCCCTTGCTTGGTGATATCCCCTTTCAAATTGATAATTTGGCTCTGTAGATTCTTGATTTGCTCACCTTGGGTTCTCATTAAGGCTTCAACATCTTGATTGATGGTTGGGGTTTGTTGAGCGGGTGGGTGATAAGGATTAGAAGCTCGAGGTGGATTTTGTTGATTCTATTGTAGTTGTTGTTGGGGTTTTGGTTTTGAGGAGAAAACCGGGTGAAAGGTAGTTGTTCGATCGGTAACTTAGCAAATTTCTATCCCCTTGAGGTCGGGCTTGGTAATTTTCCGGTGAATAATTACCATAAGCCGCATACACGTTTTTCGGATTGCCTTGAGTAGAAGGAAAATCAGTGTATGAGTGAGGACCGCCGCATGTCTCACAAGGATTGGCTACCGCTTTAACTTGTTGTTGGTTTGTAGCGAGAAGCAAGATATTTTTGTTCATTTTGGCCATCATGCGGGTGAATTCGGTCATGTCGGGGTTTGCTGAAGTAGAAGAAACATTGACTCTCGGGTTGTTCCTTGAAGAAGCGGAGGAATCCCAGTTTTTGTGGTGAGTAGTCATGTTCTCAATAAGCTCTCTACACTCCTCGGGTCTCCTTTTCATAAATGTGCCACCGGCGGCTGCATTAATCGTATCACGATCACGAAAAGTCAAATCGTTGTAGAAAGTATCAATTAAGGTCACGGGGAGCATGTTGTGGTTTGGACAACGATCGATCAAAACATTATATCTTTCCCAAGCATCAAAGAGTGATTCATCGGGTTCTTGCATGAAACCGCTGATTTGATTGCGAAGGCTCGTGACCATGGATGGTGGAAAGTAGCGCGATAAAAAGTGTTGAGTCATGTCATCCCAAGTATGAATGGAATTCTTCGGGAGACGATCAAACCATTTCTCGGCGTGGTGTGATAAAGTATGTGGGAAGAGTTGTAAGCAAAGAACATCCATTGTGGCACCGGGCAACTTCATGCTTTGAGTGATAGTATTGAATTTGTCGAGGTGTTTGTTGGCATCATCATCAGGCAATCCTCGGAATGGATTAGTTTGCACTTGTTGGATCATGTGATGCTTCAACGAAAACTCCGGAGCCGTGATTTGCATCGGCGCAATCGGTACTCCTCGTCCAAACATTGTGGGTTGACAAAGCTCCTCCATTGTTCAAAAATCAGGCTGTGGAAGAACATTGTTGTTGTTATTATTGAGGTGCGGTGGATTATTGTTGTTGTTAACACCTGCCATAGCTAAATCTTCACGAGTCTCGGGCTCTTGATAATTAGAAGATCTAGTACGCATACACCTGCAAAGGCAAAAGAAAACAATACCAAATACAAAGAGAATATATATACACAATAAAAATAAAATCTTTTTGGATTTTTGAAATTTTTTAATTTTTATGGATTTTTAACAATTTTTAATTTTTATGGTTTTTTGAAATTTTTAAGCAAGAAAATAACGCTCACAAGTGAACGGATCCCAAAAAGCAACGCGTCTCTCACAGAAAACCGTTAATCTTTGCGAAAAAAGCCGGCAGCGGCGCCATTTGATAACTATGATTTTGCTAGTTAAAAATTAATGTTCGTTGAAGTGGTCTAATCGAATTGATCTCTGGTTAACTATGCGACTCAGCTGTCTTTAGTGAAACAAATGTTGTGTCGTTGTAGTAAAACTAAAAGGTGCAAAAACTTTTAAGCAAAAGCAAGTAAATTTAATCTAAATCTAATTAAAAATGTAAATTGTGCAAAAATTAAAATTGACAAAGTATTTAAAAATGTGACTTAAAATTAAAGCGTGACGAAAAGTAAATTTGACAAATTAATTAAAATGAAAGTAAAATTAACAATTTAATAAAAATAAAAGCTTTAAAAAATTAAAATAAAAATTAGTAGAAAAACACTTAAAAATAAAATTAAAACAAAATATTAAAAACAACCTGTCGGAATCCCTTATGGAATAAAAGCTTACCGTCGGAATAACCAACCTTAGACTGATCGGAATGTTGTCGGAATTCCTAATCGGAATGCTGTCACCAAGAGCCTAATCGGAATAACCAACCAAATACCCTTGATCGGAATGTGGTCGGAATGTATCCTCGTTGGAATGCACCCTTACCTCTCCAATCGGAATGACGACGTCGGAATCTTATCGGAATGCAACCAAAGGGATCTCGTCGGAATATGGGAAATTAGTCTATCGGAATGTCCAAAATACTCACCTGTCGGAATGCAAATTGGAATCCCCAATCGGAATGTAGAAACCCTTTTCCGACGGGTAAATCGGAATCCCCGTCGGAATGCAAAACCCTTTTCCGACCAAGAAAATGGAGCTATGGTCGGAATTTGAAACCCTTTTCCGATTACTTAGATCGGAATACAGTAAATAAAAACGTAATAAGCTAGTTCTAATGAGCTATTAATCAAATAAGCACTAGACTAAAAACCTAAGAAAACACGTATAAGAAAAAGCTAATAAGCTAAAATTTAAAGACTTTTGAAAACACTAAATAAAAGAGTTAAACGAAAACAACTTTTATATAAAAATAACTTTTATAAAAACTTTAGAAACTTTAAGATAAACATAAATAAGCTATAAAAATCAATAATCTAAGACAATCAAAAACATAAAAACATAACACTTAATCAAATAAGCAAAACTATAAGCATATAAACATAAAGATTAAGTAAAACAAGAAAGGAAGAATGAGATATTAAAGATAAGAACTTGATTAAAAGAAAAGATTCAATAACAAAAAGGAAACTTACTTGAAATTAAATGAATTTAAGGTGCAAGACAATTAAGTAAATGACATGTATTTAAATGTGCAAGTAATTAAATGGTGGAAGACTAATTGTCACACTTAGCCAACAAAATGAAAATGAAATCCTAATGATCTATTTATAGGAGGATTAGGGAGGTGCTTAGGAAGCTTCCTCCCCTCTTTCTTCTTTCTTTAATTGCATGATTAAGCCCTTGTCTTCTTAATTCTTTGACTTTAACGACTTTGTCTCGGGATTTCTTTAAACTCGTCTTGTAATTTTTCAATAAATTAGACTTGAGTTCTTCGGCTTTTAGTAAACTTCCGTCTTTTAACTTTTTCTTCGATAAATCTTCAGAATTGGTTTTGGACTTCCGTTCTTTTTGCACTCTTGATTTCTTGACTTCGTCTTTTGTCTTTTTCTTCGATAAAAGCCCGTGAATGCCCGTGTTTTCTCCCCTTTTCACATTGTCGTCCTAAATCACAACAAAAACACAAACCACGCATAATTCCGACATTTACGACATAAAATACACGTTTTGGCTCGGTTATTATTGTAGTTAAGTGGTAAAAAGAATGGGTGTTTACACACCTATCAATTTGTTTTGAGATCTGAATTAAATAGAATTATGTTGATTGGTGATTTGCAATAATAATTTAACGGCCTACTCCTTTTGGAAAATTATAAAGTGGGTATAACGCGTTGTTGGTCATGTATCCGACTAAGGAAGGAGGTTACGCCATTGTCGCTGAGCAATTTCCCGGCTCGCCTGTGCGTAAAATGAAACTACCTACAAATATTATTTGCATTATACCTTAAGGTTGATTTACCACGAATTCACATCCGAAACA
The DNA here is from genome assembly GCA_025667525.1 of Glebionis coronaria. Classification (NCBI taxonomy): domain Eukaryota; kingdom Viridiplantae; phylum Streptophyta; class Magnoliopsida; order Asterales; family Asteraceae; genus Glebionis; species Glebionis coronaria. Next base: position 555,704,018 of record CM046875.1, on the reverse strand, counting down.
CAAGGAATAAGGTTATGGCTTTGTGCTTTAGCCGAGTTTTAGAAAAAGTACGTTGTGAATAGTTGTGGGTAATTCTTTGATTGGTTTAACCAATACCTCTATAAAACCCGCATTAAAAACGTATGAACAGTACACGTGAACAGTAACTTATGAAAACACGGTAAAATTTAAACTTTCCATTTATAATATTAATACACGTGTCACGACAATAAATAACGAACAATCATGAATATTATAAATGTGACACGATCACGAATACCAAAATCACGAATAATAAATCACGAACACACACGTTAATTATTTAACACACGAAAAGTTACGGGTTTACCCCGTGGGCTCCTTTGATGCCGCAGCTACAAAAGAAAGAAGGAAGGGATGCCCATGACCCAAATTAAATACATGTTTAGTAAAACTCTAGGAAACCTTTTCATAATTTTAGGTTTAACAAAAAGTCTCTCCCTGCCTCCTTCTTGCTTTTGCCGCCGGCCACCCTAAACCACAAGGACGATTCGGACAATTTTGATCTTTGATTTCGGAGTCTACGTGTTCATGATCTTTAATTCTTTTCTTTCCACGTGTTCGGTAATCATAACACTTCCTTTTCTTTTAAATTCCTTAAGAATTCATGTTATTAATTTAATTAATCAATAAAACAAGTAAATAAAACATGTAGATTAATTAAATCATGTTAAAAGGGGGTGTTTGGTGTTGGTTTTGTTTGGCCGAGACAACCGAGACCCCAAAGGGGTGCTCGGCTTGTCTTCATCACCACCACCGAGACCACAAGGGGTCTCGGCTGGGCTTGGTTGTGGCTCGGACGCAGCAAGAACCCCGACCAAAGGGTCAGGGTGTGTGCTGTTTTCGGTTTGTGTGGAGCCGATGCACCACTGAGACCCCCAAGGGGCTCGGTTGGTTTTATTTGTTCGGACCCGAGACCAAAGGGACCCCGACTTCGAATTGGGGTATGTTTACATGTTTAGTTGATTAAGTAGTGTCAACCGGGACCCCTCCAAGGTCTAGGTGGGACTTTTATATGGCTTGTTTGGTTCGGCTTATATTAACACACGGGCTTGGGATTCGGATTTTTATAAAAACTATTTTTATAAGTCATGTTATATTAAACTTTAGGTTAATTAACTTATTAAAATTAATTCATGTATAACCTAAGGTATTTATACTTAGTCATTTTAATTAAACATGTATTTTAATTAAAATCATATAACGAATAGTTTAATTAAATTAACCAGTTATTTAATTAACCAACTATAACCATGACTTGTATTGTACTAATTTAACTTCACTTATTATTTATAATTCAGCTTAATTCCAATTATGCAAACTTACTAATTTTTGGAACTTTCTATTTTTGGAAACTTTCTATTTTTAGAAACTTACTATTTATGGAAACTTACTATTTATGAAAACTTGCTATTTTTTTAGAAAGTTACTTAGTATTACAATACAAGTATTATAATACACTAATACATGAATAATACATAACAGGACATCAGAATAACTAAAGTTAACACAGTAAATAGTAAAACATGACGGAATACGTATAACAAGATAATAACACACGGAACCAGTAAAACACATGTAACTCAGACAACTGATACACGTCCATATTTCTTATGTAGTGTTATTCGTCAAGGCGGATTAGTCTTCATCGTTTCCGTTAGCTTCTACTAGCGTAAGGTACGGATTTCCCGTCCTTCAGTAAGGACAATCTCTTCCTTCATTAGGATTTCCCGTATGCAGCCAACTGTTTTCCCAGTAGTTACAGATTAAATGCTTATGTTTATTAGTTACCTTAGCCATATACATGCATGACCAGTTCCACCTAGTTATGGAGGTACCATAACCATAACACTAGAGGCACTAGAGTTATGACTTCTCCACGGCGGAGTGATAGCTCGGAGCGTCCCTTATCAGTTATTTGGCCATTTTATTATTATATATCATGTGGGGCGTATGGGTGCATCCTAGTTACATGTTTCAGTCAGGATTTCATGGTGAATGTGGTGTGTGCCTTGCATCCTTCAAAAGGAGTTGATCCCTCCTACCCACTTACAAGTTAATTAGAGGTAACCCCTCTAATTGCATGATGAGGTCTCCCCTCCAAGTATTCATGCACGTTGTTGACCTCATGACCTATATTGGCTATTATGGTACATTAACTAATACAGATTTTCATAAGTAACATAAGCTATGTTTTCAGAACTAAAACCAGTTAACATGACAGACAACTAGGTTTCCCAGGACTTATTCATTTCTGCTGCCATTTATGCTTTATATTCTTTATATGCTTCCATATTCTATGTTTTCCATGCTTTATTGTATATCCATGCACTGAGCGTTATGCTCAGCCGTCTACTTTTCCATGTTCCCAAACGGCAGGTACCCAAGGACGCAAGTAGGAACTCTAGAGTATGTGCATTCGGATTGGAAGCTATCCGGCCTCTTTTACCTTATGCATTTATTCCTACTTTATTATACTTTACATCTTTTGGACATTGTTTAGTCCTTTCCATTTACAGTACTTATATTGCTTGTTTGTGAGTAACTAGACTACTGATGTTTGATTCCGGTATTTCTATTTATGTTCATGAATGTTTAGACATTTACCTTGCATGCTTTGATGATACGCCATAATTTACTGTAACACTCTATCCTATTAAATGGGGTGTTACAATTATGGTATCAGAGACCAAGGTTTCGACCTGTAGCTCTGTAAAAATGACCTGTGACTTACGGGTAGTCACCAGTGTCTTCCTAGAACTGACTGTTGGTTTTCATGCATTCATTTATTTTCATTTTATTTCATGCATTCATATCATTGTAGCAGGTTTATGACTAAGTAATGGTTGGTACAAGACTGGTGCTATTTACTCGCATGTGTTTTTATCGAAACTTTTAACTTTGGGACCGACCCATTCGCGTCCCCGCGCCATGTCTTTTGTTTTGAGCGAACTGACCACAGGCGTTCACTCCCGTCCATATAAAAATTTTATAAATTGCATCATGCATTTTTACATTGTTTCATGCATTATAAACTGCTTCTTTGATTTATACATTGTTCATGCATTCTTATGTTATCTCATTTCAGATTTATAATTTATGTTGCATTTTTTTGTTTTAAACTGTCAGATGGTGAACAATCGCAATACTCTAGATTTGACAACAGTTGTCAATGCAGTTCTACAAGCCCTCCTTCCCCAACTTCGCAATGAAATCAGGGATCAACTTCAGGCAGAATTCCAGGCTCATGGTAATCACAACAACCCTCCTCCTCCTCCACCGGTTACTCTTATGACTTGGTTGGAGAGATTCAACAAATAGCGACCCCGTTCGTTTGAGCAGATTGACAGCCCTAACGAGGCTGAAGCTTGGATTTCTCACATCGAGAAGATTTTTGATGCAATGGGTTGTGATGCTATTTACAAGGCAAGACTGGCTTGCTATAAGTTTGAAGGTGATGTGCTGTAGTGGTGGAAATCGGTAAAGCAGTCCAACGATGGTGACAATTGGGTTGCACAGCTGACATGGGACCGGTTTAAGGAGCTATTCCTTAATAAGTACTTTCCACATGCTAAACAAGAGAAGCTCAATAGGGACTACCACAACCTTCGACAGATTGCTGGTGAAAACAACAATGAATTCATGCAAAGGTTTCTCCGGTTAGTAGGTTTTCTGGGTCCAGCCGCAGGAACTGCTGCGGAGCAGGCTGAGAAGTTTCGCTGGGCACTTCGCACTTCGGTTTCCAACAACCCGGTATGTGCTACATTCACTACAGTGGCACAGGTGTCGATGCAGCCCGTAAGCTCAAGATGCTTCAAGAACGAGAGGAGTTTGGTGATGACAGAGCAGTGAAGAGGTATCTTCAATCACCAATTATAAACAATTCATTTTCATCAGTATTATTCATTTCATATAAACCTCTGTTCAACAATATTTATATTCCAGGAAGAAGACTGACGACCGTAAGCCTACGGCCGCTCAGCAGCAAGCATCCAAGGGAAACGGTCAGACTAACGACCGTTCTGGTTCTGAGAGGCGTGTCGGTAACGATAGTTACCGTAACAACGCTAACAACTCGAACAACAACAGGTCCCTACATTAACTTTCTTTCATGTTCAACTATTTTATGTTATGGTATTCTGACACTTCAACAATTGTTAATTCAGGAACAATGGTAACGACAGGGATCAGGACCGTAGGGGTTCACAGCCTAACCGTTCTACCTCATCTGGTAAATTTTACACCTTCTATATAATCATGTTTATGTTCCACGATCATGTCTCATGAACTTAATCCTTAAACAGGCTCTCAGATAACTAGGACGCCTGTTGGAGGATTCACGCATCCTATCTGTCCTAATTGTTCGCGCAGACACTCTGGTATTTGTCGCCGAGGTACTGGTGGTTGTTTCAAGTGTGGCCAACAAGGCCATCAACAGAAGGACTGTTGCCAGGGTGAGATAGAAGGAACCTCTTGACACGCCGACACTAAGCCACCTCCTACTTCTAGTCGCGTGTTCACTACTACTCGAGATCGCGAATAAGACTTCAAGTACCATCACCGGAAATCTATTTATGAATGGTTTAGCAACATGTGCTCTATTTGATACTGGAGCGACGCATTCAGTCGTGTCCACTACTTTTGCTGTACGTGTTAGGATTTCCCCGATGCCATTAGATAATGCCTTATGAATTTCCATGCCACTTAGGGACTCTGTACGAATCACTCAAGTGTACAAAGATCTTCCCCTATAATTTGATGACAAGATCCGTAGAGTTGACGCACTTCCTTTGGACATGTGTGATTTTGACTTGATTTTGGGCATGGACTGGTTATCCAAAAACCAGGCCACGATTGGCTGCCACACTTATAGGGTTATATTCGGTAATGTTAAATCTCCAGAGTACATACACCATGGTTTTCTGCCAGGCAGGTCAGTACAAATTATTTCATCCATGGAGGCGCGTGCATTGCTATCACACGGCTGTCAGGGCTTCATAGCCAATATTCATGACATTACTGCCGAGTCTCCATCGATCCAAGATCAGCCTATTGTGTCAGAGTTTCCTGACGTATTTCCAGATGAAATTCCGGGCATACCACCTGTTAGTTGAGTCGATTTTAGAATCGAGCTCATACCAGGTGCAGAGCCAATTTCCAAAGCTCATTACCGTATGGCTCCTATAGAGCTTAAAGAACTAAAAGATCAGCTACAGGAACTTCTGGAATGAGGTTTCATCCGTCCCAGTGCATCGCCATAGGGTGCACCGGTACTGTTCGTGAAGAAGAAAGACGACAACATGCGTTTATGTATAGACTATCGTGAGCTAAACAAGATCACGATCAGAAATCGTTATCCTTTGCCGCGAATTGATGACCTGTCCGATCAACTTCAGGGCGCCATGCATTTCTCCAAGATCGATCTGAGGTCCGACTACCATCAGTTACGGGTTAAAGAGCAGGATATCTCCAAGACTGCTTTCCGTACACATTATTGGCACTACGAGTTCGTAGTCATGCCATTCGGACTCACCAATGCTCCAGCTGTCTTCATGGATTTGATGAACCGTATCTTCCATGATTTTCTGGACAAGTTCGTTATTGTGTTCATTGATGACATCCTGATATTCTCCAAATCCAAGGAGGAACATGAGGAACACCTTCGTACAGTCTTACAGATTCTTCGTCAGAAGCAGCTGTACGCCAAGTTCTCTAAGTGTGAGTTCTGGTTAACCAAGGGGGCATTTCTGGGCCATATTGTACCTACAGAGGGGATCACCATGGATCCTACCAAGGTTGAAGCTATCAATAAATAGCCGAGACCTACATCTGCAACAGAAGTTAGAAGTTTTCTGGGTTTAGCTGGCTACTACCACATGTTTGTAGAGAAATTTTCACGGTTAGCCTTACCATTGACTAAGCTGATGAGGAAAGGAGAGAAATTCGTCTGGACAGAAGAGCGAGAGAAGATCTTTGAAGATCTGAAGAAGAAGTTAGTGACTGCACCTATTCTTACTCTCCCATCTGGCTCAGGTGGATTTCAGATATATAGTGATGCTTCAAGAAAGGGTTTAGGCTGCGTTCTCATGCAACATGGGAAGGTTATTGAATACGCACCACGACAGCTGAAACCTTATGAAGAAAACTATTCTACTCACGATTTAGAGCATACAATAGTTGTTTTCGCGTTGAAGATCTGGAGACATTATTTGTATGGTGAATCATGTGACATTTTCACCGACCACAAGAGTCTCAAGTACATCTTCACCCAAGAGGAACTGAACATGAGATAGAGGAGATGGTTAGAGCTATTGAAGGACTACGACACCAACATTCAGTACCATCCTGGTAAGGCGAATGTGGTGGCAGATGCTCTAAGCAGAAGGTCAGGTATGATTGCTGGCATTTGGATTGCAAAGGAGATCATTCGTGACCTAGAGATGTTTGACATTGAGTTTTGTGTACGAGGACAACACGGTTACTGGGCTAATCTTAGAGTGGAACCAGACTTACATTCTAGGATCAAGGAAGCTCAGAAGGACGATGGTGATATTTGGGCTATCATTCTGAACCTTGATTAGCAGACGGAGTTTCGTGTTGACGACGACGGTATCTTATGGTAGGACACTAGACTAGTGGTTCCTGATGACTCTACTCTCAGGGAAGTTGTGTTGACTGAAGCTCACAGTTCTCCATTTACCATACATCCTGGTTCTACCAAGATGTACCACGACATCAAGCAACACTTTTGGTGGAGTGGTATGAAGTAGGATGTTGCCACCTTCGTTTCTAGTGTATGATCTGCCAGCAGGTGAAGATCGAACATCAGCGAGCTAGTGGTTTACTACAACCATTAGACATTCCAGCATGGAAGTGGGACAAAATCTCCATGGATTTTGTTACTGGTCTTCTGGTCACTCAGAAGAAGAATGACGCTATCTGGGTCATTGTGGACAAGTTGACTAAATCTGCTCATTTTTTTGCCGATTCGCAAGGAGCATCCGGTCAGCAAATTAGTAGACACATTCCAGAGGTAGATCATGAGACTGCATGGTACTCCATCAGAAATCATATCTGACATAGATCCCCGTTTCACATCACGTTTCTGGCAGAGTCTGTAGAAAGCTTGGGGCACCAGACTTAAGCTTAGCACTGCCTTTCATCCTCATACCGACGGACAGTCGGAACGTACCATTCAGACATTGGAGGACGTGCTGCGATCGTGTGCTATAGAATGGTTAGGAATCTGGGATGATTATATATTCCTAATAGAATTCGCATACAACAACAGCTGGCACGCTAGCATCAAATGTGCTCCCTTTGAGATGTTGTATGGTAGAAAGTGTCGCGCCCCAATATGCTGGGATCAAGTGGGCGAACGACTGCATAAAGGTCCAGAGATGATTGAAGTGACCAATGAGAAGGTCGTTGTCGCCAAGGCAAAGCTTCAGGAAGCTCGTGCTCGTCAGAAGAGCTATGCTGATAAATGTCGTAGAGATGTGTCTTTCAACGTAGGTGATCACGTTTTCCTCAAGGTATCACCTGCACGAGGAGTTAGACGTTTTGGAATCAGAGGGAAGCTCAGTCCTCGCTTCATCGGACCGTTCGACATCATAGAACGCGTTGGTGAAGTGTCATACCGTTTAGCGTTACCGCCTCAACTATCACACGTTCACAACGTGTTCCATGTGTCCTTACTCAGAGGATACAATTATCATCCAGTTCATGTTGTCCAGTATCCACTTGATCAGATTCGAGAGGATCTTTCATATGTCTAAGAACCCGAGAGAGTTCTTGACCGACAAGATCGTGTCATGCGGAGGAAGACGATCCCTTTCGTCAAAATCCTCTGGAGGGATCATCCTGAGCGGGAAGCCACTTGGGAGACGGAGGAGTTTATACGGACTTCTTACCCTCATTTCCAGTTCTAATTCGGGTATGTTTTCTTTCAGTTTACGTTTCTCCAATTCGAGGACGAATTGTTCTTTTAGAGGGGAAGAGTTGTAAAACCCGAATTAAAAACCTATGAACAGTACACGTGAACAGTAACTTACGAAAACACGGTAAAATTTAAACTTTCCATTTATAATATTAATACACGTGTCACGACAATAAATAACGAACAATCATGAGTATTATAAATGTGACACGATCACGAATACCAAAATCACGAATAATAAATCACAAACACACACGTTAATTATTTAACACACGAAAAGTTACGGGTTTACCCCGTGTGCTCCTTTGATGCCGCGGCTATAAAAGAAAGAAGGAAGGGATGGGCTTAGGCCCATGACCCAAATTAAATACATGTTAAGTAAAACTCCAAGAAACCTTTTCATAATTTTAGGTTTAACAAAAAGTCTCTCCCTACCTCCTTCTTGCTCTTGCCGCCGGCCACCCTAAACCACAAGGACGATTCAGACAATTTTGATCTTTGATTTTGGAGTCTACGTGCTCGTGATCTTTAATTCTTTTCTTTCCACGTGTTCGGTAATCATAACACTTCCTTTTCTTTTAAATTCCTTATGAGTTCATGTTACTAATTTAATTAATCAATAAAACAAGTAAAAAAACATGTAGATTAATTAAATCATGTTAAAAGGGGTGTTTGGTGTTGGTTTTGTTCGGCCGAGACAACGGAGACCCCAAAGGGGTGCTCGGCTTGTCTTCATCACCACCACCGAGACCACAAGGGGTCTCGGCTGGGCTTGGTTGTGGCTCGGACGCAGCAAGAACCCCGACCAAAGGGTCAGGGTGTGTGTTGTTTTTGGTTTGTGTGGAGCCGAGGCACCACCGAGACCCCCAAGGGGCTCGGTTGGTTTTGTTTGTTCGGACCCGAGACCAAAGGACCCCGACTTTGAGTCGGGGTATGTTTACATGTTTAGTTGATTAAGTAGTGTCAACCGGGACCCCTCCAAGGTCTCGGTGGGACTTTTATATGGCTTATTTGGTTCGGCTTATATTAACACACGGGCTCCGGATTCGGTTTTTTATAAAAACTATTTTTATAAGTCATGTTATATTAAACTTTAGGTTAATTAATTTATTAAAATTAATTCATGTATAACCTAAGGTATTCATACTTAGTCATTTTAATTAAACATGTATTTTAATTAAAATCATATAACGTATAGTTTAATTAAATTAACCAGTTATTTAATTAACCAACTATAACCATGACTTGTATTGTACTAATTTAACTTTATTTATTATTTATAATTCAGCTTAATTCCAATTATGGAAACTTACTAATTTTGGGAACTTTCTATTTTTGGAAACTTTCTATTTTTTAAAACTTACTATTAATGGAAACTTGCTATTTTTTTTAGAAAGTTACATAGCATTACAATACAAGTATTATAATACACTAATACATGAATAATACACAACAGGACATCAGAATAACTAGAGTTAACACATGAAATAGTAAAACATGACGGAATACGTATAACAAGCTAATAACACACGAAACTAGTAAAACACATGTAATTCAGACAACTCATACATGTCCATATTTCTTATGTAGTGTTATCCGTTAAGGCGGATTAGTCTTCATCGTTTCTGTTAGCTTCTACTGGACATAAGGTACGGATTTCCCGTCCTTCAGTAAGGACAATCTCTTCCTTCATTAGGATTTCTCGTATGCAGCCAACTGTTTTCCCAGTAGTTATATATTAAATGCTTATGTTTATTAGTTACCTAAGCCATATACATGCATGAACAGTTCCACCTAGTTATGGAGGTACCATAACTATAACACTAGAGGCACTAGTGTTATGACTTCACCACGGCGGAGTGATAGCTCGTGGCGTCCCTTTTTAGTTATTTGGCCATTTTATTATTATATATATCATGTGGAGCGTATGGGTGCATCCTAGTTACATGTTTCAGTCAGGATTTCATGGTGAATGTGGTGTATGCCTTGCATCCTTCACAAGGAGCTGATCCCTCCTACCCAGTTACCAGTTAATTAGAGGCAACCTCTCTAATTGCATGATGAGGTCTCCCCTCAGAGTATTCATGCACGTTGTTGACCTCATGACCTATATTGGCTATTATGGTACATTAACTAATACAGATATTCATAAGTAACGTAAGCTATGTTTTCAGAACTAAAACCAGTTAACATGACAGACAACTAGGGTTTCCAGGACTTATTCATTTTTGCTGCCATTCATGCTTTATATTCTTTATATGCTTCCATATTCTATGTTTTCCATGCTTTATTATATATCCATGCACTGAGCGTTATGCTCAGCCGTCTACTTTTCCATGTTCCCAAACGACAGGTACCCAAGGACGCAAGTAGGAACCCTAGAGTATGTGCATTCAGATTGGAAGCTATCCGGTCTCTTTTACCTTATGCATTTATTCCTACTTTATTATACTTTACATCTTTTGGACATTGTTTAGTCCTTTCCATTTACACTACTTATATTGCTTGTTTGTGAGTTACTAGACTACCGATGTTTGATTCCGGTATTTCTATTTATGGTCATGAATGTTTAGACATTTACCTTGCATGCTTTGATGATACGCCATAATTTACTGTAGCACTCTATCCTATTAAATGGGGTGTTACAATTATGGTATCAGAGACCAAGGTTTCGACATGTAGCTCTGTAAAAATGACATGTGACTTACGGGTAGTCACCAGTGTCTTCCTAGAAATGATAGTTGGTTTTCATGCATTCATTCATTTTCGTTTTATTTCATGCATTCATATCATTGTAGCAGGTTTATGACTAAGTAATGGTTGGTACAGGACTGGCCCTATTTAGTCGCATGTGTTTTTATTGAAACTTTTAACTTTGGGACCGACCCATTGGTGTCCACGCGCCATGTCTTTTGTTTTGAGCGAACTGACCATAGGCGTTCACTCCTGTTCATATAAATGTTTTATAAACTGCATCATGCATTTTTACATTGTTTCATGCATTATAAACTGCTTCTGTTATACATTGTTCATGCATTCTTATGTTATCTCATTTCAGATTTATAATTTATGTTGCATTTTGTTGTTTTAAACTGTCAGATGGTGAACAATCGTAATACTCTAGATTTGACAGCAGTTGTCAATGCAGCTCTGCAAGCCCTCCTTCCCCAACTTCGCAATGAAATTAGGGATGAACTTCAGGCGGAATTCCAGGCTCATGGTAATCACAACAACCCTCCTCCTCCTCCACCGGTTACTCTTATAACTTGGTTAGAGAGATTCAACAAATAGCGACCCCGTTCGTTTGAGCATACTGACAGCCCCAACGAGGCTGAAGCTTGGATTTCTCACATCGAGAAGATTTTCGATGCAATGGGTTGTGATGGTATTTACAAGGCAAGACTAGCTTGCTATAAGTTTGAAGGTGATGTGCTGTAGTTGTGGAAATCGGTCAAGCAGTCCAACGGTGGTGACAATTGGGTTGCACAGTCGACATTGGACCAGATTAAGAAGCTCTTCCTTAATCAGTACTTTCCACATGTTGAACAAAAGAAGCTCAAGAGGGGAACGGACTACCACAACATTCGGCAGATTGCTGGTGAAAACAACAATGAATTCATGCAAAGGTTTCTTCGGTTAGCAGGTTTTCTGGGTCCAGCCGCAGGAACTGCTGCGGAGCAGGCTAAGAAGTTTCGCTGGGCACTTCGCACTTCGGTTGCCAACAACCTGGTATGTGCTATATTCACTACAGTGGCACAGGTGTCGATGCAGCCCGTAAGCTCGAGATGCTCTAAGAACGAGAGGAGTTTGGTGATGACAGAGCAGTGAAGAGGTATCTTTAATCAGGATTTCATGGTGAATGTGGTGTGTGCCTTGCATCCTACACAAGGAGCCGATCCCTCCTACCCACTTACCAGTTAATTAGAGGAAACCCCTCTAATTGCATGATGAGGTCTCCCCTCCAATTATTCATGCACGTTGTTGACCTCATGACCTATATTGGCTATATGGTACATTAACTAATACAGATTTTCATAAGTAACATAAGCTATGTTTTTAGAACTAAAACCAGTTAACATGACAGACAACTAGGTTTTCCAGGACTTACTCATTTTCACTGCTATTCTTTATATTCTTTGTATGCTTCCATATTCTATGTTTTCTATGATTTATTGTATACCCGTGCACTGAGCCTTATGCTCAGCCGTCTACTTTTCCATGTTCCCAAACGGCATGTACCCAAGGACGCAAGTAGGAACTCTAGAGTATGTGCATTCGGATTGGAAGTTATCCGACCTCTTTTAACTTATGCATTTATTCCTACTTTATTATACTTTACATCTTTTGGACATTGTTTAGTCCTTTCCATTTACAGTACTTATATCGCTTGTTTGTGAGTTACTAGACTACCGATGTTTGATTCCGGTATTTATATTTATGGTCATGAATGTTTAGACATTTACCTTGCATGCTTTGATGATACGCCATAATTTACTGTGTCACTCTATCATATTAAATGGGGTGTTACAACCTCAACATAATATATGTAGAAATTTAGTCTCGTGGAAAATTTTACTAAATGTTTTATTAAACTTATGTTATGGAGTTGTATGCATGCTTCTCCATACATTGATTTTGACATCAAATTTATACCCTTAAAATTTAAGTCGAATGCCATCTAATTTACGGACACTTGAAGTTACAATGTTGTCATATGAGATTTTGGACGATGTTGTGATGGAAAGAAAACTTTTCATAGAATGAGAACTCGCATGATAAGTTTTACGTTCTTTAGATTAGACGACTTAATTAAGGTACTCAGTAAGATATGGAAACATAAGGTATTCAAAGGGGATGAAACATGTTTACAATGCAAAACATTATTTTGGCAATGTAAGTCCCTAAAATATCTGGAAATTACAAATTGTTTGCAATTGAATTGTTCGACAAGTCACTATGTTGAATACGTTCATTACTAGCATATCAACTGATGTAATGGATTTATGTCAATATAGTAACTAGTTTCAAGGAAAATGATATGGTTAATTTATTTACCGGGGTAATTTTATTTTCTTGAAAGTATTTATCAAAAATACTAATATTTGAACTTATTTTTGTAAAAATGACTCAACCAGACAATAACGCTTTAATTTCCTCCTTCAAAACTTTCTTTGAGCGTCTTGAACTTACTGGCCCAAACTTCAATGATTGGTATCGCTCCTAAAGAATTGTTTTGACAGTAGCGGATACTATTGATTACTTGTCCACGGCTGTACCGGTCGACCTTGCTGAAGGAGCTTCTGATGCCGAAAGGCTCGCACACAGCGCCGAATTGAAAAAGCACTCTGATGTGGCTTTTTTAATGCTTGGGAAATGTCACCTTCTCTTCAAAAGAAGTTTGAGATTTATCCTCCCATGCACATGCTTGAAGAACTCAAGGCAATGTTTGAGAAGCCCCAAGCTGTGGAGATCTACGATTTAGTAGATGCTTTGCATAGTCGTAAGCAATCCCTTGGGAAATTCGTAAGTGCAAACTATATGGAAATGAGAGGTTACATGGAACAACTCATTGCACTTGGAAAACCCTATGACCATGATATGGTGATTAACTTGATCAATAGGTCCCTTAACAAGGACTTATAACGGTTTTGTTAGGAACTATAATATGCATTGCACGGGGAAGACAGTTAACGATTTGCATGCAATGCTCATTGACTATGAAAAAGGGTTAAAGGACAAGGCGTCTACCTCTACTCCTCAAGTAGTTAACATACAAAAGGGTAGAGTTACTAAGCCAAAACCGCAAGCGAACAAAAAGATGAAAGGCAAAGGCAAAGGTGATAAAGGCAAGCAAGTTGCGACTAATCAAAAGCCTAAGCAGAACTTTGCTAAAAAGAATCAATCTCAAAAGGATGAGACTTGTCACCATTGCTAAGAAGAATCAATCTCAAAAGGATGAGACTTGTCTACCTCTACTCCTCAAGTACTTAACATACAAAAGGGTAGAGTGACTAAGCCAAAACCGCAAACGAACAAAAAGATGAAAGGCAAAGGCAAAGGTGATAAAGGCAAGCAAGTTGCGACTAATCAAAAGCCTAAGCAGAACTTTGCTAAGAAGAATCAATCTCAAAAGGATGAGATTTGTCACCATTGTGGTGCCAATAGTCACTGGAAGAGGAACTGTCCTCTTTACCTTGATGAGTTGCGAGAAATTAAGCGAAAGAAGTCTGAGCTAAGTGTTGCAGCTTCAAGTAACTTATTTATGATTGAATTATTTAATCTAACATACAAGTTAGATTCCTGGGTATATGATACGGGATGCGGTATTAACATCTGTAATACGCTTTACTTTGTTAAACTGGAAAGGAAGCTATCCTATGGGGAGCAATATTTGTAAGTGGGCAATGGAGCACAAGCAGCTGTTGAAGCTATAGAAACGTTTAATTTATTTTACCTTCGGGTTTAGTACTAATTTTTAACGATTGTCATTATGCACCTTCTATTGTTAGAGGTGTCATTTCCTTTTCTTGTTTGTTGGATCTTGGATTTATTCACACTATTGATAATAATGGAATTTCTGTTTTTAAAGATGGAATTTTCTATTTTAATGCAATTTATGTGAATGGTGTGTTTGAAATTGACATGCATGATAATAATTCCAAGTGTAATAATAATTCTGTCTTTAGCATGAATAAGAAGAGAAAGTTGGATAAGAAATCTTCTTATCTTTGGCATTGTAGACTTGCCCATATTGGGAAGACTCGCATACCAAAGCTTCAATGTGAAGGTCTTTTGGAAAATATCAATGATGAATCATTTGATAAATGTGAGTCTTGTATCTCTTCAAATATGACCAAGAAACCATTTAATAGCAGTATTGAAAGGGCTACTAATCTACTTGGTTTAATACACACTAAGGTGTGTGGACCACTTAAACATGTGTCAAGGAAAGGTGCTACCTACTTCTTAACATTTACGGATGATTATAGTCGTTATGGTTATGTTTATTTACTTAAGCATAAACATGAGGTATTTGAAACATTCAAAGTGTTTAAAGCGGAAGTAGAATTGCAACTAGGAAAGAAGATTAAAGCTCTTCGTTATGATAGAGGTGGTGAGTACTTAAGTCAAAAGATTATCTAAGTGAGCACGGAATTGTTCAGAATCTTACTTCTCCTGATACTCCACAACAAAATGGTGTATCCGAAAGGAGAAGTCATACACTATTCGATATGGTGCGATCTATGCTTAATCTTACAACTTTACCATTATCATTTTGGGACTGCGCCTTAGAATTTGTTGTTCGTATTTTAAATATGGTTCCCACGAAGAAGGTAAATAAGACACCATATGAACTATGGCATGGCAAAACGCCATATTTGTCTTATTTAAAGGTCTGGGGTTGCGAGGCGTATGTGAAACGTGACTCGGGTGATAAAATCCAACAACGATCTGTGAAATGTATCTTTGTAGGATACCCTAAGGAAACTACGGGTTACTACTTTTATTATCCACCTGAGAACAAAGTTATTGTTGCAAGGTATGGAGACTTCCTTGAAAGTGATCTTGTAAATCAAGAATTTAGTGTGAGAAATTATGATCTTGAAGAGAGTCATATAGATACATTGCCTTCTGAAAATACTAACGAAATAATTCCTGTAGAACCAGAAAGTCTGGAAGTTCTACCAGGAATAATTCCTCTACGTAGGTCTGAAAGGACTATACGTGCACCAAGAAAACTATGTCTTAACATAAAGGATGATGATGATGAAGTAGGGTGTAAAACCCACAAAAATAAGGTCATTACTTAATCCTACTTTTCAAATATTTTTAAAGTATTTATGACGTTAAATATTATTATGTTTAACGGTTTAAGTTGAAACCGATATTGAATATTTTATTTTAATATTTTGACGACCAACGAGGACTACTAGTGATCGCGATACTGACGGATGCCTAAAATGTTATATTTTATTATCGATCGTTTTGATAATTAATACTTTCAACGATATCGTTTTAATTACGTATCGAGTCGTTATAATTATTTTTCGTGTGCGTTTAAACTTTTAAAAAGTATTTTTACGAAACCCGAGTCCCGTGAATATTTGTAAAATTGACTAATAGTCGTTTCCCGCTTTTTAACTAATATTTATATTTTGGACCAAAACTATCACAAATTGGCAAAAACTACCCTAACCTTACACTATATATAGATTTTCCACTATCTATATTTCATTTAAAAATCAAATAAACAAATCCACCCAACTCCTTCCTCTCTTTTCTTTTTGGCCGTACACCCTAACACCCAAAACCTTCAAAATTTGTTGATTTTAAGTTTGATTCTTCCAAAACTAAATCAAGACCAATCTTGGAAATCACAAGGGCTACACATTGGTATAAATTTTTTATACATGCATTACATTTTAATTTTTGTAAATTTTGATCAAGTATATGCTTGTACGATCATGTTTATATATTAATTTTATATTGTAACTAGTGTTTTTGCTAGTTGTTGTGTTTAAATTTTTAAAAAGAATGTTATGAAAGTTATATGCAAGTGTGATAGGGGTTTGATCATAAGGTAGGAGTGATGGAATGATCATATTAGTGGTATAGAAATGGATAAATTGTGTTGAAAAATTTATTTTGTATGGTTTTTAAATGGTCAATTTTGGGCAGTAGGTTTGAGGCCATTTTTGGAGGTCATAAATCTGAATATAGGTTGATATGATAGGATCATGTTGTATAGAATTTCGTTAGCTTTGATTTGATATAAAGTAGGCCTTCCAACTCCAAACGAGGTGGAAGATACGCTAGTTTGATTTTCGTGTACCGGGAGACGAGTGTTGACACAATCCGAAAATTGTTGTCGATATTTGGATCGAATCTCGGGGACTATAAAATGAGTTTCAAAAGGATTCAAGGGCTGTTCTTAGGCTCTATAGTTAGTGTTTTGAGTCTATTTTTAGAATCAAGTGTTGGTTTTATAAATGGATTTGTTTAGAAGGGTCAAAATGGTTTCGTAAGTCAAGGTCGCTAAACTGTCCGAATTTTGTAATTCAAAGATGTGTCGGGAAGGGAACTTTAGAAGTAAAATCTTTTGATGGGATCTTGGGAGGACTTTCTACATATAGTATGTGAGTTCCTCAGGTAGTATCATGAAGTTTTGATGTGTCTAAGTATGGGAAAACGGCTTGGACATTCGGTATGTTCCAGCAGATTTTTACTAAAGGCATAGAATAATAAAATGAATATATAGGAGAGTATAATAGTATCACTTGTATCATTTTCTCTCGAGTTGTCATGATTTTATGAGTTGAGTTATATATTCTTATGTATGGTTTATTTCTCGAGTCTATTATTAATGTACGCACCTTATTTGCTAGGTTGCGGTTGTCGTGTTTATAGGGCATCTACTATCGTCGGCGATCGTCTTCAACTACTTCTACTACTTAAGGGGAGTCTATAGCCTCGTTTGCGCAATTATATGATTTTAAAAACCCACGAGGGAGAATACATGTTTTATAAACTTAGAACCCTTGACTTTCTGGGTTATCGTTCAAGTGTGCGGCTAAATCCTTTAATGGTACGCAGTCAAATGCTGGAAAATGCATTTCTAATCGATAATGCTATTAAGAAGTTTGATAATCTTGTTCAAATTATGCCTCTGATTGGATCACTGGCTAAATCTAAATTTTGTAACGCATTGGGTCATCCTATTGGCAAGGCGATTTGGACCGATTTATCAGATTCTGATATTATTGAGCGCTTTGGGCGTATATACAGAAATCTTTCTCATTATCATAGTGGATCTTCAAAAAAAAAGAGTTTGTATCGAATAAGATCTTCGAGCATATTATATATAGTTATGAGATCGATAGGTTCCAAATTAACTGGATCTACCACTTTTGTAGATATCACTTTTTCTAATAATGAAGGATATAGTCTTTAATGGTATGCTTGTCCCTCTATGAATGGACCCGTGGTTGCCTTTGAATTTCATTAAGTGATTGCCTTTGTTAAAGCCTCAATTATGGACCGTTAATTAACCTATGATGGGTTAACCGCTAGTACAATTAATAGATCTATGGGGGAAGCCGCCTCGGTTCAGTTTGTGTGGACTTGTCATAGAAGCTTAGGCCCGACCTCCACACTGTTTGAACATACTGTATTGAGAAGTCAGGTATACGGCAATGTACCAATAATCTGGAGGTAATGACAATTAATAAATCTCTCGTCTTATTAGACTGATATGGGAGTGTCTAAGGGCTTGGTTCCATGAGCTTGATGCAATTTATGCTATATACAATTATTATTGTTGATGCAAATTATTATTTGATGCTTGTTGCCTTCAAGTATGCCACAAACTTATAATCTTTGCTTGTGTTCAAAATGATTATATAAACCTATAGATTCACTCGGCATTTTTGCTGATGATTTTCTCACATGTATTTCAGGTAATCAAGAAGTGTGAAGCTTTGGAGGTCACGGGAATGAAGTTGTGCTCTGCATTTGTAATATAATCTATTTGAATGTTTATCGTTCCTTTTGTTTAAAACAATTCAAATCTTTTGTTTTAGTTGTACTTTGGTTACGATGTCTTGGGACTACGCTACTCTGACAAATATTTTAGGAACGATAAATTTGAAACGTCTCTTTTCGAGACGTTCTTTATAAATTATGTGTTATTGTATCATTGTTTAGCACCCAAAGATGTATTCCGCTACGTGTAAATTTGGGGGTGTTAAAGATTGGTACCAGAGCCATGAGTTATAGAGAACTAGGTCTTTTTTTGAAAACCTGTCAATTTTTTTTATTTTTCAAAGAGTCGGTGCACACGATTTCGCGTGACTTCAGGTTCAAGCTAATTCTGGGATTACAATTTTAGTATACATCATTATGTATCCCTTATGCCAAGTATTTAAAAATAAATACTATAATCTCTGATCGATATATATATATATATTAATATCGATAAACTTTTCAATAAAAGTTTATCATTTACTAATGATTTATTTGAATAAATTTTTGAAATTTTCCTCTACTTATTTTGAAGGATTTTCTATATTTATTTAAATTTTTGGAAATTATTCTATTTCATTTTATTATGACCTTATACTTATTTTGTGAATTTACCACCGTCAAATTATGTCTTCGATGAGGAGGAAGCAGGATCCACTGCTGCAAGCAAGACACAGTCAACTAAGCCATGTGGATCCCCACGTGACTAGTGTCTATTATTTTGTGTCACTGTACTCTATTTGTCTTTAAGATCATTCCTTGTTGATCTATGATAATAGTTTCCTTTGATCCTTATAGTTATTGTGATACCTTGTATTGATAATGTGTATGCATTTGATGATTGATTTTGTACATGATATGACTATACCACGATTACAATTAACTCATTCATTTTATCTTCTTTCTTTGTGATATGACAGAATCATGCCACCTAGGAGAATCACAAATGATGCTATTGCAAGGCTAGTTGCTAAAGAGGTTGCGAAAGCATTAGCTGCGGATAGAGCTGCACGTGTTAACATTGAAGGAGCAGGTGGCTCTAGAGGTGCGGGTGCTGAAGGTGAAGGTGAATCTGTTAGACCAGAAGTTGTTGGAGGAGAAGGTGTAGCTGAGAATCCTGCAGGTGAGGTTGCTCAGGCTGCTGCTGCAGTAAAAGAGTGTACTTTTGCTGGATACATGGAATGTGGACCTACTACATTTCAAGGAACTGGTGGAGCACTGGAATTATTCAGGTGGATTGAGAAAATAGAAACAACATTTGAGGTTAGTGATTGCTCAGAAAGGAACAAGGTTAAGTTCGCAGTTGCTACTTTCAAGAATCAAGCTTTAAGCTGGTAGAAGACTCAAGTTGCTACAGTTGGTTTAGAAGCTGCAAACAGGAAACCTTGGGATGAAATTAAAAGGTTGCTGAAAGAAGAGTTCTGTCCAGAAGAAGAGTTATCTGCTTTGGACGATGAGTTGAGGCACCTAAAGCTGAAAGATAATAACAATGTTGTGTATACTAGCCGATTCAATGAGTTGGTTTTGTTGTGTCCAGATGCTTTTGTTACTGAGAAGAAAAAGATGGACCAATACATTAAAGGGCTGCCTGGTTACATTAAAGGTGAGACAACTTCATCTCGACCCAAGAACTTTGTTGAAACTGTAAGAATGGCTCATACACTCATGGGGCAGAAAGTTCAAGATAGGACTGAGAAAGCTGCTGAGGGTAGTAAAAGGAAATGGGAAAATTCGCAGAGTGGTAATCAAGGTAGTAACCGCCATAAGCAGTACAATCAGAAAAGAAATGCTGGGGCTAGAGCTGCAACTAACAAGGATAATAATGCTGACCATGGGGGACCAGCCCCAAGATGTAGGAGTTGTAGTGCTTGTCACTTTGGTGATTGTCTACCAATATGCACTAAATATGGAAAGGTTGGGCATGCTGTGGAGAAATGCAAGCCATGGATCCCTGCCACTGGAGCAAATGCTATTTCGATCAAGATTTGCTTTGAATGTGGAGAACGTGATCATGTTCGTCCCAGATGCCCGAAGTTGAAGAACAAGAAAGCAGGTGAAGCTACTGGGGCAGTTTATGTTGTTAAGGATGCTGATCAGGCACAAGGTCCAAATATGGTGACGGGTACGTTCTCACTCAACCAACATTATGCTAGTGTGTTGTTTGACTCAGGATCTGACAGGAGCTTTATAAGTACTTCCTTTAGTCGTTTAATAGATATTGAGCCAACAAGCCTAAATACTGGTTATGAGGTCGAGTTAGCTGATGGACAATTAGTTAGTACTACCACTATATTTAAGAAGTGTCCTTTGAAATTAGCAAATCATTTGTTTGAAACTGATTTGATGGCGATAGAGTTGGGTTCATTTGATGTGATTGTCGGTATGGATTGTTTGGTTGCACATGATGCGGTGATTGTGTGTGGGGAGAAAGTTGTTCACATACCGGTTAAGGGCAAGGTGTTAGTAGTTAAAGGTGATGTCGGTAGATCTCGTCTGACGGTGATATCTTGTATCAAGGCGAGGAAATATGTAGAAAGAGGTTGTCACCTGTTCTTGGCTCAAGTAGTGGAGAAAGAACTATCGATAAGGCGTGTGGAGGATGTTTCGGTTATTCGTGATTTTCCTAAAGTATTTCCCGATGACTTGCCAGGGCTTCCGCCTCAGCGAGAAGTCGAATTCAAGATTGATCTAGTGTCAGGAGCTGCACCAGTGGCGCGTGCACCTTATCGTTTAGCACCGTTTGAGATGAAGGAGTTGGCAGATCAGTTGAAGGAGTTAATGGAGAAGGGTTTCATTAGACCAAGTTCGTCACCTTGGGGAGCTCCAGTATTGTTCGTGAAGAAGAAGGATGGATCGTTCAGAATGTGCATATACTACCGAGAGTTGAACAAGTTAACTATTAAGAATCGTTATCCACTTCCTAGGATCGATGATTTGTTTGATCAACTTCAAGGTTCGTGTGTGTACTCGAAGATCGACTTGAGGTCGGGTTATCATCAGCTTCGTGTTAAAGAGGAGGACATACCTATTACAGCTTTTCGGACGTGTTATGGACACTTTGAATTTCAAGTGATGCCGTTTGGTTTAACTAATGCACCTGCGGTATTCATGGACTTAATGAATCGTGTGTGTAAACCATATCTCGACAAGTTTGTGATTGTATTTATCGATGATATCCTGATTTATTCCAAAAGTCAGGAGGATCATGAAGGTCATCTGAAGATTATTTTGGAGTTGTTGAAGAAGGAGAAGTTGTATGCAAAATTCTCCAAGTGTGATTTTTGGTTGGATTCTGTCCAATTCCTTGGGCACGTGATCGATAGTAGCGGTGTTCATGTTGATCCTTCAAAAAATGAAGCTATTAGAGATTGGGCTAGGCCTACAACCCCGACTGAAGTTAGACAATTCTTAAGATTAGTTGGGTACTACCGGCGATTCATAGAAGGATTCTCTTTAATTTCTAAACCTCTTACTAAACTAACACAGAAAAACAAGAAGTATGAGTGGGGTTCAGAAGAAGAAGAAGCATTCCAAACTTTGAAGCGAAAGCTGTGTTCTACACCAATTTTGGCTTTGCCCGATGGAACTGAAGACTTTGTGGTATATTGTGACGCATCGCGTAAGGGTTTTGGTGCTGTGTTGATGCAAAGGGAAAAAGTGATCGCGTATGCATCTCGTCAATTGAGGAACCATGAGGAGAATTATACTACACATGATTTGGAATTAGGAGTTGTTGTCTTTGCTCTTAGACTTTGGAGACACTATCTCTACGGTACAAAGAGTGTCGTATATACCGATCATAAAAGCCTGCAACATATTTTGGATCAGAAGGAGCTCAATATGAGGCAGAGAAGATAGGTAGAATTGTTGAGTGATTACGACATTCAAATTTTCTATCATCTCGGTAAGGTGAATGTAGTTGCCGATGCTCTTAGTAGGAAGGATAGAGAAATAACCAAAAGGGTTAGAGCTTTAGCCATGACAACTTATTCTGATTTATCTAATCGAATCCTTAAAGCTCAAACAAAGGCGATGAAAGAAGAGAATGTGAGAAATGAAGACTTGGGTAGAAGGATGACACCTATATTCGAAATTCGTGATGACGGAATTCGGTATTTCAAGAATCGTGTATGGTTACCAGTGTATGGAGGACTGAGAGATCTAATTATGCACGAATCTCATAAGTCTAAATATCCGATTCACCCAGGATCGGATAAAATGTACCAAGACTTGAAGAAATGCTACTGGTGGCCGAATATGAAGGCTAACATTGCTACTTATGTTAGTAAATGCATGACATGTGCTAAGGTAAAGTTTGAGCACAATAGACCTTCGGGTTTACTGCAACAACCTGAAATTCCAGAATGGAAATGGGAGAAGATCACTATGGACTTTGTTTCGGGACTTCCGAGAACTTCTAGTGGTTATGATACGATTTGGGTGATTGTTGATCGGTTGACTAAGTCGGCTCATTTCTTGCCGATAAAGAATACTGATGACTTAGACAAACTTACTTGGTTGTATTTGAAGGAAGTTGTTTGTAGACATGGAGTTCCTTTGTCAATTATTTCTAATCGAGATAGTCGGTTCACATCTGAGTTTTGGAAATCGCTTCAGCGAGCTTTGGGGACTCAGTTGAACATGAGCACTGTGTATCATCCGGAAACGGATGAACAAAGTGAAATGACTATTCAGACCATGGAGGATATGTTACGAGCATGTGTAATGGACATTGGAGGTAGTTAGGATCGACACTTACCTTTGGTGGAGTTCTCATACAACAACAGTTATCACGCAAGTATCAAGGCTGCGCCTTTTGAAGCACTTTACGGGCGAAAGTGTAGATCACCAGTTGGTTGGTGTGAAGTTGGAGAAAGTCAATTGACGGGTCCTGAATTGATTAGAGAAACGACTGAGAAGATCGTGCAAATCAAGAATCGTTTATTGATAGCTCGTAGTAGACAGAAGAGCTATGCGGATAAGAGGAGAACCATTGGAGTTTGATATTGGCGACATGGTTATGTTGAAAGTATCACCTTGGAAAGGAGTAATTCGATTTGGCAAGCGAGGAAAGCTTAGTCCACGTTATATTGGTCCATTCAAGATTATTGATCAAGTTGGTCCTCTGGCATATAAATTGGATTTGCTAGAGATGTTAAGTGCTATTCACAATACTTTTCACGTTTCTAATCTTAAGAGGTGTTTGGCGGACGAGAATATGATAATTACACTTGAGGAGATTCAACTGGACGACAAGCTGCATTATATTGAGGAAGCGGTGGAGATTATGGATCGAGAGGTGAAACGGCTTAAGCAAAGTCGGATCCCGATAGTGAAAGTGCGATGGAATTCCCGACGTGGACCTGAATATACTTGGGAGCGAGAGGACTACTTCAAGAGCAAGTATCCGCATTTATTCGTAGACGGACCTAAGGAGAAGTAAGCCCTAGGACGGTGCTCTCCTAAGGTGGTGAGGATGTAAAACCCACAAAAATAAGGTCATTAATTAATCCTACTTTTCAAATATTTTTAAAGTATTTATGACGTTAAATATTGTTATGTTTAACGGTTTAAGTTGAAACCAATATTGAATATTTTATTTTAATATTTTGACGAGCAATGAGGACTACTAGTGATCGTGATACCGACGGATGCCTAAAATTTTATATTTTATTATCGATCGTTTCGATAATTAATACTTTCAACGATATCGTTTTGATTACGTATCGAGTCGTTATATTATTATTTTTCGTGTGCGTTTAAAATTTTAAAAAGTATTTTTACGAAACCCGAGTCCCGTAAATATTTGTAAAATTAACTAATAGTCATTTCCCGCTTTTTAACTAATATTTACATTTTGGACCAAAACTATCACAAATTGTCAAAAACTACCCTAACCTTACACTATATATAGATTTTCCACTATCTATATTTCATTTAAAAATCAAATAAACAAATCCACCCAACTCCTTCCTCTCGTTTCTTTTTGGTCGTACACCTCCAACACCCAAAACCTTCAAAATTTGTTGATTTTAAGTTTGATTCTTCCAAAACTAAATCAAGACCAATCTTGGAAATCACAAGGGCTACACATTGGTATAAAAATTTCATACATGCATTACATTTTAATTTTTGTAAATTTTGATCAAGTATATGCTTGTATGATCATGTTTATATATTAATTTTATATTGTAACTAGTGTTTTTGCTAGGTGTTGTGTTTAAATTTTTAAAAAGAAAGTTATGAAAGTTATATGCAAGTGTGATATGGGTTTGATCATAGTGTAGGAGTGATGGAATGATCATATTAGTGGTATAGAAATGGGTAAATTGTGTTGAAAAATTTATTTTGTATGGTTTTTAAATGGTCAATTTTGGGCAATAGGTTTGAGACCATTTTCGGAGGTCTTAAATCTGAATATAGGTTGATATTATGAGATCATGTTGTAGAGAATTTTGTTAGCTTCGATTTGATATAAAGTAGGCCTTCCAACTCCAAACGAGGTGGAAGATACGCTAGTTTGATTTTCGTGTACCGGAGACGAGTGTTGACACAATCCGAAAATTGTTGTCGATATTTGGATCGAATCTCGGGGACTATAAAATGAGTTTCAAAAGGATTCAAGGGCTGTTATCAGGCTCTATAGTTAGTGTTTTGAGTCTATTTTTAGAATCAAGTGTTGGTTTTATAAATGGATTTGTTTAGAATGGTCAAAATGGTTTTGTAAGTCAAGGTCGCTAAACTGTCCGAATTTTGTAATTCAAATATGTGTCGGGCAGGGAACTTTAGAAGTAAAATCTTTTGATGGTCTCTTGGGAGGAATTTCTACATATAGTATGTGAGTTCCTCAGGTAGTATAATGAAGTTTTGATGTGTCTAAGTATGGGAAAACGGCTTGGACATTCGGTATGTTCCGACAGATTTTTACTAAAGGCATAGAATAATAAAATGAATATATAGGAGAGTATAATAGTATCACTTGTATCTTTTTCTCTCGAGTTGTCGTGATTTTATGAGTTGAGTTTTATATTTTTATGTATGGTTTATTTCTCGAGTCTATTATTAATGTATGCACCTTATTTGCTAGGTTGCGGTTGTCGTGTTTATCGGGCATTTACTATCGTCGGCGATCGTCTTCAACTACTTCTACTACTTAAGGTGAGTCTATAGCCTCGTTTGCGCAATTATATTATTTTAAAAACCCGCGAGGGAGAATACATGTTTTATAAACTTAGAACACAAGTGTTTTATGCTATGCTTGTCCCTCTATGAATGGACCCGTGGTTGCCTTTGAATTGTATTAAGTGATTGCCTTTGTTAAAGCCTCAATTATGGACCGTTAATTAACCTATGATGGGTTAAACGCTAGTACAATTAATAGATCTATGGGGGAAGCTGCCTCGGTTCAGTTTGTGTGGACTTGTCATAGAAGCTTAGGCCCGACCTCCACATTGTTTGAACATATTGTATTGAGAAGTCAGGTATACGGCAATGTACCAATAATCTGGAGGTAATGACAATTAATAAATCTTTCGTCTTATTAGACTGATATAGGAGTGTCTAGGGGCTCGGTTCCATGAGCTTGATGCAATTTATGCTATATACAATTATTATTGTTGATGCAAATTATTATTTGATGCTTGTTGCCTTCAAGTATGCCACAAACTTATAATCTTTGCTTGTGTTCAAAATGATTATATAAACCTATAGATTCACTTGGCATTTTTGCTGATGATTTTCTCACATGTATTTCAGGTAATCAAGAAGTGTGAAGCTTTGGAGGTCACGGGAATGAAGTTGTGCACTGCTTTTGTAATATAAACTCTTTGAATGTTTATCGTTCCTTTTGTTTAAAACAATTCAAATCTTTTGTTTTAGTTGTACTTTGGTTACGATGTCTTGGGACTACGCTACTCTGACAAATGTTTTAGGAACGATAAATCTGAAACGTCTCTTTTCGAGTCGTTCTTTATAAATTATGTGTTATTGTATCATTGTTTAGCACCCAAAGATGTATTCCGCTGCGTGTAAATTTAGGGGTGTTAAATAAGGGATCTTGGAGAACCTGCTAATTATAAATCCGCTATGCTTGATCTTGAAAAGGATAAGTGGATGGTTGCAATGAATGAGGAAATGAAATCCATGAAAGTTAATGATGTTTAGATTCTTGTAGATCCACCACCAAATGCTAAAGTAGTGAGACATAAGTGGATATACAAGAAGAAAACTGACATGGATGGCAAAATACAATCCTATAAAGCTTGCTTAGTAGCTAAAGGTTTTACTCAAACTTTTGGCGTAGACTACGAGGAGACGTTTTTTCCTGTAGCAGACTTAAGAGCTATTAGGATTCTCATAGCTATAGCAGCATACTATGACTATGAGATATGGCAAGTGGATGTTAAAACTTACTTCTTGAAAGGTCACTTAGATGAAGATATATATATGCAGCAACAAGAAGGGTATGTTGAAACTAAATATCCAAAACGCGTATGTAAACTTCAAAGATCTATTTATGGTTTGAAGCAAGCACCATGTCAATGGAATAAACGATTTAATGAAGAAATCAAGAAGTTTTGATTTATTCAAAATCGTGATGAGCCATGTGTATACCGCAAAGCTAGTGGGAGTGATGTAGTATTCCTAATTTTATATATTGATGTCATATTAATCATGGGAAGCAACATTCCAAGACTTAAAGAAGTTAAGGATTATCTTGGTAAATGTTTTTCTATGAAGGATTTAGAAGAAGCTGCGTACATTCTGGGAATTAAAATCTATCGAGATAGGAGTAGACGGTTAATTGGTCTTAGTCAAGATGCTTATATTGACAAAATATTGAAGAAGTATAATATGCATAATTCCAAGAAAGGTTTTCAAATGGAAGTTAAGCATAATCTAAGTCATGAGATAGATGCATCTACACCTAAAGAGGTGGCTTACATGCGGAAGGTGACTTATACTTCGGTTGTATGATCTATTATGTATGTTGTAAGATGTACAAGGCCTGATGTGGCGTTTGCTCAAAACTTGGTCAGACGTTACCAACAGAATCCAGGGAAGCTCCACTAGACTGCTGTTAAACATATTCTAAAGTATTTGAGGAGTACGAAAGATATGTTTTTGGTGTTCGAAGGGAAACCAGACACATAACTGAATGTAACAAGTTTCTGTGATGCGCCCTAGCAATGTGATAAAGACGATACGAAGTCTTAGACGGGTTACGTGTTTGTAATCAATAGAGAAGCAGTTGAATAGAAGAGCAAGAAGCAGACAACTATTGCAATGCATGCTACTCAATCTGAGTACATGGCTGCTTTAGAAGCTGCAATGGAAGCTGTTTGTATTTGGAGGTTTATTGAAGATCTTGGAGTGATGCCGTCAATCCAAGAACCTATTGATATGTATTGTGACAACTATGCTGCAATCATATTTGCCAATGATTTTGGAGTCATGAAAGGTGTCAGACACTTTAAACGTAGATATCACTACGTCCGAGAACAAGTTCAGCTCGTCAAATCAAAATATTAAAAGTTCACACATATGATAACGTAGTTGATCCTTTAACTAAGGCTTTGGCTAGAGGAAAGGTTATTGAACATGCCAAAAGCATTGGGCTTCAATTAGCTATCGAATTCATGCAAAATCTGTGATTAGTGCTTGGATAAAGGATTTTAAGACATTATTATTTAATGAAATAAAGTTTGATTTTTGTTTATTTTTGTTATTTAATTTTGTGTCCTATTTTATATGTTTTAATCCATGAATATTTTTGTATTCTAAATGTCCGTTTTCGATTAATAATACGGGAGTATTATTAAATTAAGACAAATCGAAATTGCGATAGAGTATCCTTGAAAGTATATTGGTCGATTATGGATGATATTCGATGAATAGAATATAGGACTTATCCCAACTATATGATTATAATTTATGGATCTTTGTCGTTGAGTATATCACAAATAGTTATCCTCAGACCTGAGATACTAGGAACTGTCATGGATCTAGTGCGTCTCTTTGAAATAATCTAACGCTAAACATAACTGGTAGCCATAAGGATTATTTTTAGAAGGGTTGCAAAGTTCGTAAGTTTTGCTTTTAGTCAATATGGAATTTATTTCCTCCAATTTATTTTGGAGTTTAATACAGTTGGGCTCCTCGTGGGATTAGTAAGATGTTTGTGTTGCCACACCAAATTTGTTTTGGTAATATTGATGAATCTTTGAACGAGTAACAGGATGGTTAATGAAAGGAATGACTAAGATCCATATCCTTATTTAGAAATGAAAGGATAATAATAATGATGAATCATTAAAAGGTTTTTCCCGGAGACCTTACTCGAGTCGTACTAGAGGCATCAGCGTGTATCTAGACGCTAACCGATGTGATCACACTATTTGAAATATGTCCAAGTGAGAGCTGAAAGTTTATGGACGTATATTTAATAGTCGTATGTTAGGATCGAACTCGAGATTACGGGATTGCACACAATACGTAAAGAGTTAATTTATAATAATAAATATATTTATATGTTTATTAATTAAATCGAGTTATAACTTTAATGGTCGTTAAATATTAAGAGTTAAGGTTAACTAACGTTGTGGAATAAAAGAGAAGAGGAAAAGAAGGTTCCATCCCTAAGGGGTGTTTCGACCGTCGGCTAGACAAGGGGAGGGGAGAAGGAAAACTTGCCTTATATTCGTTTACCTTGGGCTACAAGTTTATTAGGCCTGTATAAACACCCCTAAGCCTTTATAATTTTACACACCACAATCTCTTTTGTTGGGCCAATTTAGAGCCTAAATTGTCCCTGTACTGATTTGAATGAAATATACCCTAAGTATTATATAGGTCGGTAAACTCAAGTAAGCTTGCCGAGTCATCCTCAAGATGTCCTTAGAAGTCCACATAGACTCCTTCGATAATGCAGTGGATCTGAGCCAGTGAAGAAAAGAACCAAGATCAGGATGATGGAGTTAGTGAGTAATGACAATGACTCACTAACTCCCTGAAGATCATATCTGATATGAAGACCTGAAGTATTTATACTAAAGACATAGTGGGAACTTCCTTGGGTGAAAAAGGAAGAATATAAAGTACAAGGTGGTTACTTGGCTTTATTGAAGCTTCCAAAGGAAGCTTTACTTTCCCACTATATATAGTGGTCTCATTGCTTAGAGATAGTTGTAGATTTCCATTCCACAAAATACACATACTGTAGTGTTAGGATTTCTCCCTCCCAATGGTTCTTTCCTTCTTGTAACAGTTGTTATTCCGCAAACAACCGGGAAACACTTGTAAATCTATTGATTCATTATTAATAAGATTTACAAACGATAAAAAGTACAACCTTGTGTTATTAGTTAGTCAATTGGTTGATTGTGAAAATGTTCTTCATAGTTTTTCATATATCCGACGTTTGCACAAGATTAGTGGACCAACATATTTCTCTCTTCCTCTTTGCGATCGCAAACCGAACACCCCCTTAGGGTTTTCGTTTGGTTTTTGGTTTAGCAATAATCAAGTCCTAGCCCCTCTCTAGGGTTGTTGGGTTGATTTTCCATTAGACGTTGAAGCTCGGTTTACACGTACTAGTATTACGGTTAACTCGTTATTATACATGTGTACACGAACGTAATATAGTCTTACTTTAGAATATATCTTAGTGATTCGATATAAACCCTAATTCGGTGAATTTATTCTTGTTCGAAAGGAATTGCATTGCAAAAGGTGTGTAACCCTAATTCGATTAATTATAGTTATGTTATTATGATGTTGTTAAATCGCTTCCGCTATATGTGTTTTGATCTTTGTTAGGGTTTTAATAATTGTTATGAACTATATAAACCTTCAGTAAGAGGATGTATGATACGATTGAATGGCAAAGATCGAAAATACAACACAGAATGACACAACAGAGAAATAAAATAGATCTACATACAGGAAGGAGAATGTTTCATCTGTTTGGCACAATCATAGAATCGGCATATGAAAATTATCGTCTCTCCTTTTTGCAATATCTCGGTACCATACTACGTTTTAGCTATATACGTAAGTGTTTTGGTTCCGAATATTCAGTTAGTAATTTGGTTCCATATATTCAATTAGTATTTCAGTACCAATGATAACCTAGATACTGTATTTCATCTATATTTTTGTTCTATTTTTAAATTTCCGAAGGCGAAACTCAACCTGATTCAAGATTGGCAACAAAAATATAAGTTCACCAACAAACGAGATATGGGGCACGACGTATGGATATCATCACAACAATAGCGTGTCTATAGAGATAACTAAATGACATGGAAATATCATAAATGGTGATACAATGTCATGAAGATATCACAAACAATTCGGGTGTCTAGGTAAGTAGGTAACAAGTATACCTCTTACCAAAGACATACAATTAACCAATAACAAACATATAGGTGTCTACAAAGTATCACTTATTCAAACATAAGTAAAGACTAAGAGGAAAGGGGGGGTTCCTCCAATGCAATCCTAAGCCTCCCAGCTAGCCACTCCTATTCTCATGCTTAACCACATTCTCACCTGAAAGAGACACTAAAACACGTCAACATAAAGTTGGTGAGAGTCATAGGTTTAGATTCCAACTCCAAATCAATTATAAGCTGTGAGTAACAACCATTAAAAAAAGAACATATGGAAAATGTGCTACAATTATGCATTAACAACTAGCATTCAAGATTAGACAGTCACCACAAATCCAAGGCTCCAAGCCTTACCAATAACCACAATTCCAAGGCACCAAACCTTACCAATAACCATGGTCCCATAGGCGCCCATACACCTATGAACCAATCCCAAGGCCCCGTCTTATCAACATCCCCTTGGTACCAAGTCAAACCACAAGAACTGAGACGGTACGTGTCCCCCGATCCAAATCATAAACACAATCAAGAATCACATAGCAGCTAATCACATAAGTATACACACAAGTCCATCACAAACCATAAAAACATTCACATCATTCTTTAAAAAACCATATAGTGTCTCTTCCATCCTATCTGGAAGTCAAAACATTTATAAATCATAGAACATGGGACTATGAAACTCACCTGAACAAGCTTCTCCAAGTATCAGCGCTCTAACAAAAATCTAAACACACAAACGTATACAACCAAGACATGAACCACATACCAAAATGGCTCATCAATCTATGATGGATATATAACCTTGTACTACCACTTAACCTCATTTATATGCCATATGCATCTCTTTACATCCCTCTATAAAGCCCTTAACTTAGTTTAGTTCATAACTTGCCCCGTTAACATTTAACCCAAAACAGTCCCGTTTTTCATACTTCAAACTATGGGTCGAACACCCCCTTAACTAAAATAACATGCCCTGTAAACGAAACCCTATGCCCTTACATGTGTTAGATAACTCTCCCATTTAGCCGCAATCTTAAAGCTACGGTTAAGGCCTCCATATATATATATATATATATATATATATATATATATATATATATATATATATATATATATATATATATATATATATATATATATATATATATATATATATATATATATATATATATATATATATATATATATATATATATATATATATATATATATATAGGGATGGGTTCTAGAGAAAACCTTACTTTCGTAGAAAACCTAGAAAACAAACTATAGGGTAAGTTTTGTAAAAGTATCGAACTTCAAGGGTTAAAATTAAAAAACACAAATAAAGAGCTGGTGACATCATTCATCCCATCGTTCTCATAAACATACATATCAAAATGATCAAAACTGACTGCCACCATTATCTCTATCACTTTAGCCATCACCTCCGTCGCTGCTGGCATCATCTCCGGCTTCCACCATCTCCGATTGCCACCATCTCCGATTGCCACCATCTCCGATTTCCACCATCTCCGGCTCCCACCACCGGCTGCCACCATGTCCTTAACTGCCGCCACCATCTCCATCGTCTCCACCATCTCAATCACCCCCTATATCCATTATTCAAACCCTAAACCACTTTATCATCTACGACATCATCTCCATCGTCACATCTCCATCATCACTGGAAATGATTGGAACACCTAAACCGCAAACCAAACGAACTGTTATACATCTCTCCTACACCACACGCACATTGAAATCGAACTATCGATAG
This sequence comes from Glebionis coronaria, assembly GCA_025667525.1. Taxonomy (NCBI): domain Eukaryota; kingdom Viridiplantae; phylum Streptophyta; class Magnoliopsida; order Asterales; family Asteraceae; genus Glebionis; species Glebionis coronaria. The sequence goes on along the minus strand of CM046875.1, from coordinate 555,671,383 downwards.
ACATATGTAAGTTTTTTAATTACAAATCTTTTATTTTTATTTTCTTTAAGTGCATCTTTTTATAAAATAATTAGTGCTATTGTGGAATGGAATTACTTATAACGCATTTGTATGTATAAAGATAGGGCACTGATATATAGATTTGAAGGGTTTTGTAGTTTTTTAATCATAGTCAAGCTGTTAGTATTTATGTATATTTCCTGTTTGTGTTTGGAAGGACGAAAGTGAATGGATCTTCTACTAATGCAACTCTCTAAAACGATAGTGATAAGAATATGGAATTTCTGCTTGATCCTTTGGCTCATTATAATGAAAAATTTTAAAAAAGGGATAACTGGTATCATCATCGACACTCACACAAACTCACACCCCGCCTCTACTCACAGACTCACTTAGAACCACCGCAGTCCTCGCGATACTATTAAGTTTCCTGTTATCCCAATCAATTGCTTAACACGCATAATATTTTAAAAAAATCAAAATTTTTTAATCAAATATTTAAATGATTTTTGATGTTTTGTTGAAAGTTTATTATCACATTATCATGTTTTCTAAAAAATTTGACAAATAAGGCTTGAGCAACACACTTATTGAAGTTTCACATCACGTGTTTGATGATACGTTTGAATGACATTCTATAACTACGATGCATTCATTTTAATCATATATAGGCAGAGTAGTTGCCATAGCCGTAGGCAAAGCTGGATGCAAGGTCAGGAAAATAATTTTGATCAATTATTAATGAACTTTTTTACACCATAACTATTACAAATATCATCAGTATGCACGTTACATTGACAATATACAATATGACTTTTTGTACATAATAAGTGCAGAATCTTGTTCTTACGGCATACATGGATTGATTGTGCATGTTTTAGTTAATTATTCAAGCTATTCGGAAGATGCTAAAGAAGTCTACAAATAGGTGCATTTCATACACATTCCATATTCTTTTTAGTAGGATGTATTTATTTAGATTTAACCATTTTAGTTCGGTCTTAAAATATGGTGAAAGAGTTATACTTAATTTTGTAATTACGAAAGTGATATATTTAATTTTATATAGTCCACCATATCTTTCACGTCATTTTTGTTAAATCATAAAGTAAAATATAGATGGTGAGAACACATTCATTAGACATATTTTATTATATTTAAGGAACATTCTATCCCTTAAGTATATATATGACACAAATTTATAGTCTAGTTAGTTGTAGGTTAAGCTAGGGAATCTATTTGTTTAAGTTTGGGAATTTGTTTTGTTTAAATTAGGGCATTTTTTTGTTTAAATTAGGGCATTTTTTTAAATTAGGGCATCCGTTTAAACAAATTATAGCATCTGTACGAATATAAATTGTTTATTTTTTGCTATATAAACAAATGAGGGCATTTGTATGTTTTGTTTAGTGCATTCGTTTGTTTGTTTGTTTCTTAAAGGCACCTGTTTGCCTGTTTGTGATATGTTTCTACTGTTTTTTGTTATAACAAATGCTAAAGAGAGTATTGGGGTCCAGGATGGATAAACTTGGGAGGGTTGTATACGATGTAGACAGTAGGGTCCCCATCTTCCTTATGTTGTTGGGATGTGTAGATGAGTTTGTTTCATTATTCGGACGATATGAGGACGATGACAATCACGATCAGTGGCTCCATTATAGTCTACACTATAATGTATATTATGCACATTCGTATATTATGAACTGCATGCTTTTAGTTGCTTTGTGCATGTTTTATTAGAGCTTCTAAACAATTGAATTTGAATGTTTATGCTGATATTAAATTTTTTTTGTTATGTTTTATTTGTTACAGACAGTGGTGGGAAAGAATTAAGTGGGTATAAAAGGACTAACAAGACTCATTTGATCAAAATTTTAATAAATCTAATGAAGCCCTATGAGTTAGTTGCAAAAAAGGATACCATGTACATGTTGTGAGGTATGCTCATATGAATGCTCATTAAATTTCTATCAGTCAAGATACCAAAATTTACATATAATTTAACTCGACTATGTGTTTGTTGTCATTCATGATTCAAGTCGAATGATGATTTACAGCTAGTTTGTTAAATAAAGAACGTCCATGATGACTACTTATGCTTTTTGGAAAAAAGGATTGCTGTTTATGTGGAGTATGCCATTTTTTACATTTATTTTGTGCACATATCTTAAACAAATTGCCAACAAAACACACATGTCCAATTAGTATGTCCTTTTTTCATTTATAATATATTAGGGCACCAGTTCACAAGTGTATTAGGGCATCAGTTAACAACAATATTAGGGCATTGTAGCAAACACGTTTTAGGGAATCGGTTTGAAAATGTTATAGGGCATCATATTCAAACTATTACTCATCAATTTAACAACTATATTAGGGCATCGTAGCAAATGCATTTTTATGGAATCTGTTTGAAATTATTTTAGGACATCATATTTGTGACAATCCGTCAATTTATGGTTGATATTTTATTCTCAATATTTATTTAAAAACATTATTTTAATGTTACAATATGAACTCATTTATTTTTGGGAAGTAATTTGGATTTACGTCTTGAAGTAGCGTCGACTACGTCTAAACCGGAGGATTCAACGTTACGTGCTTACGTTTACATACACCGTCTTTGGTGACAGTCCGACATTTCAGAAAATAAATTTATCCGCGAATATTATTTTGGAGTTTTAAATTTGTGTTGGTTCATAAACTCACAAATTTACGAGAAGAGATTAGGACTTACGATTTTATTTTAACGTCCTTTACGACTAAACCGGAAACCCAAGGATTACGTATTTACGTTTTCGAACTCCGTTTTTGATGGAACAATTTTTATTAGATTCGTTTTGTGCCGTTGATTCATAATTTATAAAAACGTTTTTCGTAAAACGACCCGAGGGCACGCAAATCGAGGAAACTAGAATCGAGGAGTACCCGTAAATAAATTGGGATAAGACAAGTGGGACACTTGTCCCACCCCCACTCAAAACCGGCTACAAAACAACACTACACCAATTTGGTGGCAAGTTGTAAACAATAAGCTTACACATGTCTTAAGCTTAAAGTGTAAGCTATGCATCACAAAACCATCTAAGCTAAAAACCATTCACTTCATTCACACATGCAAACAACTCTCTCAAACCTCTCTCTAACTCATTTGTGCCGTCCACTTTAACACAAAAACACCACCCTTTGATCTTGATTCAACCACAAAGCCTATGTTATTTACATATATGTTGAAGCCCTCTTGAAACCCTATTGATTGGTGGTGATTATAACATCCAAGGAGGAGTTTCCATGGAGTCTTGGAGTCTATGAAGATTGGTGGTCTTGAAGAAGGTCTTGGCTATGCACAAGTTTCTCCATCAAAATCCATGTCCAAATCATAACCTACATCAACATGGTGGTATAAAGATTGTCCTCCTCATCCTCTCGTTATTTTTGATTATGTAATCTTGTATTTATTTTACTTATGTATATGTACATGATGATTAATGATGATTAATAATATTGTGTGGGGATTTGGTGTTGATAAACAAGTTTAAAAAGATGAAAGACTATAAGAAACAAGGCTAAAATCTTGTTTAAATTTGTTGGCTGTATAAAACAGTAAAAAATCAAATGATGAACTGATAAAAATGGCATAGATTAATGGATTTACAGTAAGCTATGGGTCTTGTACACATGTGAGAGTTGGCCATGCAATGGAATCATTGTAATGAGTGAGATATGATCAAAACAAGTTTAGAGTACAAATCTGAGTTCACTGTTTTGGACGATTTTTAGAAAATATTTAGAGGCTGATTCAACAGTAGCTATAGCGGAGTTAAATATAGAACATATCATGTAGTTTATGTGATAAAAATTTGAGCTTCTATCTCCATATAGAACTCTAGATATGGCAGTTTTGGTGAAGATGAAAATAAAAATCAGATTTTGAGAATTAATGTTTATTACTATCATATAAGCACTCAAAATTATATTGTATAAAATGTAAAATAAAAACCCACTAACTTATGGATTTTATTTATATAAATATATAAAAGGTTAAATAAGTGTATAAATTATAAAAATGGTAGTGGAATAATACTTATAAGTAATAAAAACTATAAACTTGATTTTTACGACTTTTTCGGCTATTACCGTAAAATTAACGTTTTCGCCAATTAAAACTTAGACGATCAAACCCGTCTAATGTGAACTTTATAAAACTCATATACTGATATATAAACATATAGAACAAGTAAAAACCGATAAAATCCGAACTATAGGACATACGGACATTAACGGGCTAACTAAGCATATTGGACTAATAATTGGACTAAATAAGATAAACACTTATAAAAAGAACTTATTGGGCTTAACCCATTTGGGCCCAACATGGAAAGTATAGATACTGATAATATAAGTATAAAATATATTAAAACAAGTTAAAGAACTTATAATAAATTTATTGGACCTAAGACACGTAAATAGGTAAAACTAGTAAACTAGTAAGAAGTTACCAATACGTAAACACTAAAATGAGTAAAAGAGAATATATAAACCCACTTGATCATCATCATATATATAATCATCATATGTATACATAATTGTTATTTTTATAAAGTCATTGGACATGAGTCTAAGACGAGTATTATTTGTCTAGGTTTCCGTGATTGAAGCACGTACCGTACGTCCGAATTACCGATAACCCGCCTTCCCACATCAACGTGAGTTCATAGCCTCGCACTCTTTTAAATGTTTTTATAAATGTTTTATAAACCCGCGAGGGAGATAACATGTTAGTTTTTATAAAATAGGACACCATTTGTCCCGATTGTTTGTTTATTGATTTGGACCCGAATGATTGAATGACCCGATTGTATGACCCGATAAATGATTAAAGGACCCGATAGATGAAATCAAATGGATTATTAAAGTTAGGTTATGTCACTAAAAGTCCCATTAGCATGAATTGTGAACTACCGGGATTTGGTAGACGCTTATGCATATAATAGTACTATTTGGGGACGATCACCCCAGTTCGCGCCTTGACGGTTGATCCCCGTCGTGCCATGTTGATTGGTAAGCGAATTTATGTATGAGAAGATTTCCATAGCGTGACCTTTGTGACGACACGCTACTTTAGATGGGCAAATTGAGTATCGGGTTAGCTACCCGTTTTGGTTTTAGTAAGGTAACAATGTCATGCGGCTTATAATAATCCAACTAACGAAATACTACTAGACGCACCGAATTACGATGTATTGCCTGACTAGCAATACAGGGTCATACTATTGATATTATGTTCGTGTTTTGGTTTTCATAACCATATTCATATAACGGTTTTTATTTTCATACAACGTCACAAGACGTGTTGTATGATGTTATTACGTCATTGGCTCGTATAATGATTTTTAAGGCAAATGCCTATATTATGATTTTCGATAAGGATTTGTATAAAATGACTTTGGCTATTTTATGACCTATTAAAATAATTTGTACAAGATGATTTTCGGTAATATTTTTACACCGATATTATATTGATGGTTTATTAAACTCTATGAATTCACTCGGGGTTATCGCTAACCTTTTCTTTTAACACGTTTTATCTCAGGTACTTGAAGGTAATTCTCGGGAAGACGACAAGAATTCATGGCCCACACTTAAATCATAATTTCCATTCAAATGTTTGTAAAACCTGTATTAAATACAATGACTTGGGACCTATGTAACTTTGATATTTATGAATGGAAATGCTTTATTAATAAACGACGCGATTTTTATGCGTTGTCTATGATGTGAGTAATGTGCTATCCCGTAACACCAACTAGTCTTCCGCTGTATTGAGTTGTACAAATTTGGGGGTGTTACAGTTTGGTACCAGAGCTCTCGTTATAGAGAACGAAAGATTTTTAAAAACCAAGGTCTTAAATAAAACATTTCAAAATCTTTTAACTATAAACATTTTTCTAAAAATGTCTAAAAATCTTTTGACTATAACGGTGCCGAAGAATTCCCGAGTTACCGACAAGGCCAGACTGAGAAGTGTTATTTTAGTATATATAACTTGGATTATATATATATGATGTAATTTTATTACATGATTGTTTGATGATTATTTTGATATTTATACGCGGTATTTATACGACGTAGATTGTCACAAGGAACCCTAAATCCCCTAGTAAATTAATCGAAGTTATTCTCGTAGGAATTCTAGCTATCCTAGATCTAAACCAAGTTGTGGATATTTATGATCCCAACAAATGGTTGATATTCGTAGAAATGTAGATATTAGTTGGTTGAGATATTGAAAAAGTGTTGGCGAGATTAAATCTGATATCGATGTCATGACGATCTTTCCTTATAGAGTGGAGTTTGACAAAACGTTACCACCTAGAAAGATGTCATTTGATTCGTTGTCATCCAATTCTTAAATTGAAATCGAAAGGGTGAATGTTGCACTTGAGGCTGTCATTGGAACCATTACCCAAAAGCCTCATGCCACTAATACCTTTCCGAGAAGTCTAATTGAATGTATGAGTCATCTCATACTAGTGACTCATTTGATAATTGTTGTTGTAAGAGATATAGGATTGGAAATTAAGTATTGATAATATCGAACTTATGTTGCCCTATTAAGGCCTAAGAATAAGGTTGAAAGTATTAGAAAATGAGGTAGGATATCGCCTTGAGCATAAGTTGATTGAAACTTGAATAAAGTAAAATTTAACCTGTATGGAATATGAGATTATTATTAGAAGTCGTTAATTTTTGTGATTGATTTATAAGGTTTTAATTGATTTTTGATTCGTGTTAAGGGTTGTTCCTATACCATTGTCCAATAATGAGGATGCCCAGTCCAGGAAATAAATTGAAGAAATCTTCTTCTGAATTGGGACCGATGGATCTTTCGGGACATGTGGAACATCTAATGACTCTTGTAGATTAGTATTCTTTGTGGTGTCTTTTAAAAATCCCTAACTTAACTGAGACATCAGTTGGTAGGATGAGTTCTGAGAATTGTATGACATAGTGACACGTAATGTGTTACGGTACAATTTTGACTTGTTTGTGATTAATGAAAAAGATTACCTTTGATTGCTAAATTCTACATGTATCGATGTTATCTATCTCTTATTACTTCATCCTAATGTTTGCATTAGTGATGCAACCATTGAACAAGTACTCATCTTGATTTGAGTTACATTGTGAATTATTCTTCGTGAGTGCCATCGAGGTCATGAACCTCATGATTATTTGGCTAAAGCTCATTTCCTATCATATTGTAGTTAGTTCTTGGTGAACAACTCTTCATCATTCTTTTGCAGATCACACATTGTTTTTATAAAGTTAAAACGGTATCCTTTGAGAAAATTTATTTTTCATCACAATAAGGATTATTCAAAGTGAGATTTATAAGTGATTGATATCAAAATGAAGTTGTTTATGAAAAGCTTTGGAAAACTTAATTTTTCTCATAACAAAGAAAATCTTTGTAAGTATATTCTTGATTCTTATCTAAGAATTAAGCATGAAAATGATTTTACTATATAAAATTTTGACGAAATGAGTATTGCATTGTTAATCTTGAAATTGTATATAGTTGCGCGCCTACATACAATTTGGAATGGACCATGCAAGGCTGATTAGTAGTCACCATAAAACTAATTAATAAACACTATCTTTTCTTTGAAGATTGTGAAAGATTAAATTTTATGAGATCTGCAAGAAGTGAAAAATAGGGACATAGTGTTAGGGACACCTACATATGTGCCTGTAGCATCTATCCTTTTGAGTTGAATTTACTCATCTATGGAATTTGTCTTATTTGACAATTGATATTCCGTTCTTGTCCAATTCTTCCGTATTGAGATTCTTAGGAAAAGTATTTGATTACCGAGTGTTGATATCCGACTGGATGTATCTACGTTCTTATAATTTCTTATGATTTGATTTCATTTGAATGACCTGGGTAACGATCCGAGGAGCTTTCGAATGCGTACTCAAATTATGAAGACATGGGATATATTCATATTCATTAAATGTTTTCGTCTGTATCTGATTTGAAATCCTCTCGCGTAGATTATGCGTTGACCTTACTCTTTTAAGGTTAGTTATGTCTCCTGATATCCTTGAATTTGTGAAGGATTATGAGTTATTATTAGTCTTTTGAGAAGTTCTCATCTTATCGACGATAATGAAACTGGAAAGTTAATAGTGCCAGTAGAATGGATTGATTGATTATGACATGACGACATTGTCTTAATTGATGGGAACTCGAGTAGAAATTCCCCTAAAAGATAAGATGTTGATTATCAAAAGTGATCTAAATAATTCTTGACGGATGACCATATCCTACATTTAGACTTGAAATTATACCGTGAATGGTTGTGAATTAGTCATAGATATTGTAATCTAGAAGAACCTAATATGAATTTATTAAAAGATGTTTCTGTTATCTGAAACTTTAGGAGGTATTTGTTGGTAAATTACCTAGACTTTTGCTATTAAGTCAGATTGAAATTGGTATTGATTATATTTCCGGTGCTGCACTTGTGGCTTGTGCACTGTACGTCAGCACCATCTGAATTTGAGGAATTACCGTACGACTGAGAGAGTTGTCGGAAAAAGATTTTATTCTACCGAGCTCGTCATCATGAAAAGCTATGGTGTTATCATTCTTTATAGATTACTGTGAACTGAGTAAATTGATAATCGAAAACGATATCCATAACTCGAAATGGAAGATTTGTTCGATCATTTACAAGGTTCTAGCGTATGTTTTAAAGATTTGATCCATGGCATGGTTATCATCAACTTCGCATCTGCGAAAAAGATTATCTATTCCAATCACTACATCCGGTACTTGTAATGAACATTATGAGTTTCACGTGGTGACGTTTGGATTGACCAATGCACATGTAGCATTCATAAATTTGGTGAATCGCGTGTGTAGGCTTTAATTTGATAAATTCATGCTTGCGATCATTAAGGACCATTTGTTCGTTTATAAGAATAAGAATGAGTTAATAACTATTTATAGACTGCGCTGAATTGGCCGAACAATGAAAACCTGTACCTTAAATATTTAACATATGATTTAAGACTTAATCCTTTATATTAATTGAAAGTGTGATTAATAGATAATAGAATATAAATTGACTCTTCAAAAATTAGAAGTCATTTAAGACTTTGAGTTATACTAAAAGAAAGTGCAAATATATTTTGACAAATGTTTTAACAAAGGATTTTTAAGGGATTATTCCCTTATACACAAACAATTTAACTAAACTTCTGTTTAGGGGTAAATGTTTGTGTATACTTCTAGACAACCTAAGAAGAATTGAGGAAACTATATAACTTATGACTTGAAATCTGAAACGATAATCTTTACTTTTCAACTAATAAAACTTTGACCAAAGTATAAACAAAGGTTTTTCGAACATTTACGAATCGATAAATCAACAAAAATCGTGTTAATTAAATTCAAATTTATTTTGAACATTTTTATAATTGATCGAACTAAGAAATTTAAAATCTTTACGTTTACGTTTCATAAAAATTGAATATTTAATATTTAATTAGTTGTAATAATTATCAACGCTTTAAACGTCAGATTAAGCAAAACTGATAAAAATGATAGTTGAGACGAAACTAAAACTTAGAAAATATAAAGAAAGAATTTTAAGTAAATACGGTTATGATATTTATTTCATCAGGAGAGTGAACGTAATTACTGACACATTATGTATAAAAGAATAAAGAACAAATTAAGATGTGTTCCTTAATAATGAAGGTGCAAAATAATTTTCCGAACAATATAAAAATAAACAATGATTGTAAAAAGATAATATAGATAATAAAAAAGGGGTTCGCGGCTAGTGTGAACCATTAGAATTGAGAAGCCGATGGCATTAAATGTATGAAAAGCCACTTGTGGTTGCCTAAATATGGAGATTGTGAGATATAGTTATGTTGGAATTTGTAAGTATAAGTATTCTATTTATGTCATTTATGACTAAAAGTATCTTTGTCTGAAGAAGTTGTACTGATGGCAATTATGAAGGCAGACATCGCCTCATACATTGGTAAACGTCTAGCTATTGCAAAGGTCATCATCTGAATTTGATTCGATTTGGGTCATCGTCGACAGACTGACCAAATATGCTAATATCATTCCCGTTAATGATAAATGCAAAAGAGTTATGTAAACATAGTGTGCCTGTATCGAACATCTTTATCAAGATCCTCGCTTCGCATCGAATTTCTAGAGATTTGCTCAGAAATCATTGAGAACGAACCTTGATGAGAGTACTATGTACCACCCCAATCGAAGGGATGAGGTAAAGTAACGACACAAAATACTCTAAGCGCTGTTCTATGTTTTAATGATTGACCTTTGGTAATATACCGTATAATTGTTTCCCTTTGGAGAGATTATCATTGATAATTATCGTATTAGGATCGAGATCTAATCTTGTTAGGATCTATATTAGAGCATCTGTAAGCAAGAGTTGAGATGAAGACACCCGACATACACCCATTGTGAGTTGGACATGTCTTTTAGGTTTAAGGTTTCCTATGATGACGAACCTAACCTTACAAAATATTCGACCCGCGAGACCCAAAATGATTGTTGAGATTAGGATTTGATTATTGACTGCCGATAGTGGGCAGGAGGTTATGTGAATATGAAATGTAGATCTTGAAGTGCCAGATGGGTAGCGAAGTTATGCCAAAATTTTTAACCTTGGAAAAATGAATTAATGATCTGACAAATCATGGGATATAAGTCCCCGTAGTATGGGACCATAGAGATGATGTAAAGAGATTGGTTTGAAAGGCATAGAAGCTGGATCTACCCTAGGACTTCAAGAGCTGCGTGAATTATGATTTGTATATCGAACTTGATGGAATATCTATCAAGTGAAAATCAGAAATTCTTCTTAGTAAAGTTTAGATCGGCGAAAAGTTGCATTCATCAAAAACCCGTGAACATCATGGATAGAGAAAGTAAGTCAACATTAAGCCTGATCCTATTCCCATAGTTATGTTTGATGAAACTCGCGTATTGTAACGAGTTGCACTTGTGAGAAAAGACCGAATGTGGAGGAAATACCCACATGGCTTTAACTCTATAAGAAGCGAGTAGTAAGATGATCTTTGAGGACAAAGATCCTGTTTAGGGGTAAATGCTGTGACAATCCGTCAATTTATGGTTGATATTTTATTCTCAATATTTATTTAAAAACATTATTTTAATGTTACAATATGAACTCACTTATTTTTGGGAAGTAATTTGGATTTACGTCTTGAAGTAGCGTCGACTACGTCTAAACCGGAGGATTCAACGTTACGTGCTTACGTTTACATACACCGTCTTTGGTGACAGTTCGACATTTCAGAAAATAATTTTATCCGCGAATATTATTTTGGAGTTTTAAATTTGTGTTGGTTCATAAACTCACAAATTTACGAGAAGAGATTAGGACTTACGATTTTATTTTAACGTCCTTTACGACTAAACCGGAAACCCTAGGATTACGTATTTACGTTTTCGAGCTCCGTTTTTGATGGAACAATTTTTATTAGATTCGTTTTGTGCCGTTGATTCATAATTTATAAAAACAATTTTCGTAAAACGACCCGAAGGCACGTAAATCGAGGAAACTAGAATCGAGGAGTACCCGTAAATAAATGGGGATGAGACAAGTGGGACACTTGTCCCACCCCACTCAAAACCGGCTACAAAACAACACCACACCAATTTGGTGGCTAGTTGTAAACAATAAGCTTACACATGTCTTAAGCTTAAAGTGTAAGCTATGCATCACAAAACCATCTAATGCTAAAAACCATTCACTTCATTCACACATGCAAACAAATCTCTCAAACCTCTCTCTAACTCATTTGTGCCGTCCACTTTAACACAAAAACACCACCCTTTGATCTTGATTCAACCACAAAGCCTATGTTATTTACATATATGTTGAAGCCCTCTTGAAACCCTATTGATTGGTGGTGATTATAACATCCAAGGAGGAGTTTCCATGGAGTCTTGGGGCTGATTATCCACAAGGAGTCTATAAAGATTGGTGGTCTTGAAGATGGTCTTGGCTATGCACAAGTTTCTCTATCAAAATCCATGTCCAAATCATAGCCTACATCAACATGGTGGTATAAAGATTGTCCTCCTCATCCTCTTGTTATTTTTGATTATGTAATCTTGTATTTATTTTACTTATGTATATGTATATGATGATTAATGATGATTAAAAATATTGTGTGGGGATTTGGTGTTGATAAACAAGCTTAAAAAGATGAAAGACTATAAGAAACAAGGCTAAAATCTTGTTTAAATTTGTTGGCTGTATAAAACAGTAAAGAATCAAATGATTAACTGATAAAAATGGCATAGATTAATGGATTTACAGTAAGCTATGGGTCTTGTACACATGTGAGAGTTGGCCATGCAATGGAATCATTGTAATGAGTGAGATATGATCAAAACAAGTTTAGAGTACAAATCTGAGTTCACTGTTTTGGACGATTTTTAGAAAATATTTAGAGGCTGATTCAACAGTAGCTATACTAGAGTTAAATGGAGCATATATCATGTAGTTTATGTGATAAATATTTGAGCTTCTATCTCCATATAGAACTCTAGATATGGCAGTTTTGGTGAAGATGAAAATAAAAATCAGATTTTGAGAATTAATGTTTATTACTATTATATAAGCACTCAAAATTATATTGCATAAAATGTAAAATAAAAACCCACTAACATATGGATTTTATGTATATAAATATGTAAAAGGTTAAATAAGTGTATAAATTATAAAAATGGTAGTGGAATAATACTTATAAGTAATAAAAACTATAAACTTGATTTTTACGACTTTTTCGGCTATTACCGTAAAATTAACGTTTTTCGCCAATTAAAACTTAGACGATCAAACCCGTCTAATGTGAACTTTATAAAACTCATATACTGATATATAAACATATAGAACAAGTAAAAACCGATATAACCCGAACTATAGGACATACGGACATTAACGGGCTAACTAAGCATATTGGACTAATAATTGGACTAAATAAGATAAATACTTATAAAAAGAACTTATTGGGCTTAACCCATTTGGGCCCAACATGGAAAGTATAGATACTGATAATATAAGTATAAAATGGATTAAAACAAGTTAAAGAACTTATAATAAGTTTATTGGACCTAAGACACGTAAATAGGTAAAACTAGTAAACTAGTAAGAAGTTACCAATACGTAAACACTAAAATGAGTAAAAGAGAATATGTAAACCCACTTGATCATCATATATATATATATAATCATAATAAGTATACATAATTGTTATTTTTATAAAGTCATTGGACATGAGTCTAAGACGAGTATTATTTGTCTAGGTTTCCGTGATTGAAGCACGTACCGTACGTCCGAATTGTCGATAACCCGCCTTCCCACATCAACGTGAGTTCATAGCCTCGCACTCTTTTAAATATTTTTATAAATGTTTTATAAACCCGCGAGGGAGATAACATGTTAGTTTTTATAAAATAGGACACCATTTGTCCCGATTGTTTGTTTATTGATTTGGACCCGAATGATTGAATGACCAGATTGTATGACCCGATAAATGATTAAAGGACCCGATAGATGAAATCAAATGGATTATTAAAGTTAGGTTATGTCACTAAAAGTCCCATTAGCATGAATTGTAAACTACCGGGATTTGGTAGACGCTTATGCATATAATAGTACTATTTGGGGACGATCACCCCAGTTCGCTCCTTGACGGTTGATCCCCGTCGTTCCACGTTGATTGGTAAGCGAATTTATGTATGAGAAGATTTCCATAGCGTGACCTTTGTGACGACACGCTACTTTAAATGGGAAAATTGAGTATCGGGTTAGCTACCCGTTTTGGTTTTAGTAAGGTAACAATGTCATGCGGCTTATAATAATCCAACTAACGAAATACTACTAGACGCACCAAATTATGATGTATTGCCTGACTAGCAATACAGGGTCATACTATTGATATTATGTTTGTGTTTTGGTTTTCATTACCATATTCATATAACGGTTTTTATTTTCATACAACGTCACAAGACGTGTTGTATGATGTTTTTACGACATTGGCTCGTATAATGATTTTTAAGGCAAATGCCTATATTATGATTTTCGATAAGGATTTGTATAAATTGACTTTGGCTGTTTTATGGCCTATTAAAATGATTTGTACAAGATGATTTTCGGTAATAATTTTACACTGATATTATATTGATGGTTTATTAAACTCTATGAATTCACTCGGCGTTATCGCTGACCTTTTCTTTTAACATGTTTTATCTCAGGTACTTGAAGGTAATTCTCGGGAAGACGACAAGAATTCATGGCCCGCACTTAAATTATAATTTCCATTCAAATGTTTGTAAAACCTGTATTAAATACAATGACTTGGGACCTATGTAACTTTGATATTTATGAATGGAAATGCTTTATTAATAAACGACGCGATTTTTATGCGTTGTCTATGATGTGAGTAATGTGCTATCCCGTAACACCAACTAGTCTTCCGCTGTATTGAGTTGTATAAATTTGGGGGTGTTACAATATTCAAACTATTACTCATCAATTTAACAACTATATCAGATGAAGATCTTTCATGTCACATTTGCTTCAGTTCTTAAAATGGCCGGTTATACTTTATTCAATGGTTTACAACAACCAATAATGCTACAAGATGAGTCGGATGTTGGTGATGTTTGTGAAAAACCACCCAATTTTCAGAAGCCAAGTCGTTGATATAGGTCAAAAATAGAGGATGACGACACTGTTTGTTAATGTTATTTGTAACAAAAGATTTGTCATTTTTACACGGTTTTTTTCTTATGTGTGTTTCCCCTGTTGCTCTAGGTTATTTTTTTCGTACTGTGTTCTGACTTTATGGAACGGCGATCCAGCAAGTAAGATAGCTCCAATTGGTACGTTTATCACTTTATAATTTTCACCTATTACTACTGTAGTTATGATTTTCACATAAGTGTGTATTTCCTTCTACTCATGATTTATTATCTTTGGTAAGTCTTTGTGCGTGTAAGATTGTGTGTGGAAGGAGCATATGGTTCTATTCCTCCCTTCTAGTTCGATCCAGAGTGTTTACTATCTGAACAACCTTGTAGAAGCTATATGCCGTAATGTCACAGAACCTGAGCCAATTGGTATGGTATGTAATCATTCCTTATACCTGAGTTTTTGCAACAAAGAGGTCGATGATGGGTCAATCGGGGTTGTTTTTTCTTTTCTTTTATCATTGATGGGTAAAAATATAGATAAAGGAAAACTGTCATATGGGTTGAACGAGTCAAAGAACCCAAATTCTAAGCAAAAAGCCTTTTATATATTATTAATAGCACATGTTTTAGTAAAGTCAACCCAATACTGTTATTAAATTGTAAAAGCATGGGTATTTCCTCCTAATCGAGCACATGGCGTTAGTGTAATATAACCTTCACGTGGATATCCTTCTATGGAGATGTTTAAATTCAGATTCTATCTTTTTGTGCAGCCATTATAGCCTGTTGTTTTTCCTTTTGCGGGTGTTGTTGCTGGTTAGATGGCAACTAATAATCATTAAATACCTCATCTGCTATTTCTGTTGGAACCCATGGCATCATGCAGCCTCTTGTTGCAGGTTAGTTTATGTTTCATCTTTTGTTACATTTGTTAAAACATAAATGACATTTATAGATTATTTGCATAAAACATATGTTTACGGTATTCTTGTGTCATGTTTAGCCATTTTATTATGAACATATGAATACTCGAGTCATTAGAAGGTTTTTTTTGGGTTATGTTTGGGTGATTTTGTGATCTCGGCATGCCTAAAGTCACATAAAGCCAGGTTTATAAGCGTTTTTAATCCCTTGCTTTGTGCAATAATCACTAAGTAGCTTATTAACTGTGTAAAAGAAAGCTTATTAATACCGCCACTATTAATAAAGAAGTCTTAACATATTTTAAAAAGGAATCCTAGCTAATTAAGACGATATCTCATGCATGATGTTTTTGATGGTTCGTTACATTTTCTATGTTGCATAAATAATCTCAAATGAGTCCTTTATAAAAAAAGTTTTCAGAATCATGCTTTACGATTTGTACTTTTAAGCTTTTTTTCAATACGATTATCTCGTTAATCCTGTATGAGACAATACTTTCGAAAGAACGATTTTCATTGTAGATGAAATAATCTTTAGGGATCTAAAGTTGTTATTTTAGATGAAATGTTGTACGTGAAAGAAAAACTAAGCATGGTTTGTTCAGCTATGGGCTTTTAAAGCTTATATAATGATTGTTTAGGATTTGTATGCTCTTTATTTGTGTTTAATGTCTCAAGGTCATGTATTTCAGGTGCATAATGAGCAGATCATTGATGGACCGATGACTATACCACATATCGTGCCCTATGGTTGAGTTTCCATCAGGAACTTGAACCCCTCGTGTGCTCTAAAGATCGTATTTAAGAAGCATAGGTGAACACACTTACGAGGTGTATTTTGTTTCGTATATTGTGACGTAATTGTAATTTCTTTTCTGAGATAGTTTCCAATGAGATAATAATAGATTGTGTAGATGACCTATAATTCATCTGACTTGTTTAGGTTTTGTAATAAGTTTGTTAATTTAAGTTAGGAAGACGATATTATTTATTAGCTTTGTCGTTTTTGGAATACTGTACATGTATCTTTCCTATTTTTCTAGTTATACTAACGACTAGCTTGGATGTGATAATAGGAAATGTTAATTTTACGTCAGCTAGTCAAACATGTTTTGGTTAGTTTTATAAAGCATAAAAAATTGGGACTTTTAAAAACTTTACCAGTCAAAGAAACCAAAACAAAAACGTTAACATGCAAGAAAACAACGCAATCGACCAACTCATCAAATGGTAGAAAGAAGAAAAAAACCAAAACGTTAACACGAGAGAGGAAGAAGATTGTTGCGTGAAATGGTAAAAAGAAGAAAAAAAGCGTGAGTGTGAGAAATTAGGCATTATATATGAAAAATATTGTAAATATTAGCAATTGTACCCAGTAAAATAAAGAATTTACAAAACAGCCCCTGTAGTTTGGGCGGAAAAAAAGAAGGGAGTGTAACTCTTGATCAAATGGTTGAAAAGTGAGTTTTCTAAGTTTTCTATAAAGATGGAGTTTTCTATCGATCCCATCCCTCTCTCTCTCTCTCTCTCTCTCTCTATATATATATATATATATATATATATATATATATATATATATATATATATATATATATATATATATATATATATATATATATATATATATATATATATATATACTTTTACCTATCCAGAATTTACTAATTTTGAACATATGAAACGTTGTTATGATCAGAGGGTCTTACCCTAACCCATTTCTTTAGCCCTCCTCCAGATCTTTTATTTAATATATAATATAAGTCTCATGTTCGTTTGAAGGTCCAATTATACTCCTAACTACCCTAACCATCTTAAAACATTAATTTAAACCCGACTGGTTTCAAAACTGCTTTGACCTCCGACTATTGTAACCTGTTTTTGACCCACTTTCCGACCTCTAACTTACTTCTCGTTTCTTGCATTTGAAAGCCAACTCAATTACCTTTCTAGGGGTATCAAGATCTCAATTTAAAGATTGTAAAATTATAGATATGATCAAAACAATGACTCAAAAATTCTGCCCAGTTTTTAATGACGAATTTAATATGATTAACCTAATTAATCATACATAAACCCTAATTAAAACCTAAAAACGATTTCCAATGATAAAAACCCATTAATTACATCACAATGTACAGGTCATTAACAAACCCCAATCAAAAATTATGAATCTCAACCCTAATCCATCATATTAGGTTACATATACGTAAATTAAACGTTAATTGTCATAGTTTTAGTGTGTACCTTAAACCCTAATTGAATTATTGGGTTTTCTTTCTACTCCATTGATTGAAACGACTGAGATTAGGTTTGGGGAAAGCTAAAATCGTTTTTGGGGTCTATGGTGGCTTATTTATGGTTAAAATAAAAAAGGCTTCCTATTAGGACTCAAATTGGGCTCCCCTTTCCCTTCCTTAAGTTTAAGTCAGCCCAAATCCAAGCCCAAACACCATATGACTGACTTTTTTACTATATTTCTGTTATTAAACCATTACTAAACTAAATGGTACTCTTGGGTTGCATCCGAGCCAAAACCTGAAAGCCTTACGTAAATTTTTCGACTTTTTACACGATTACTGTAAAATACGCAAAAATGGGATTTTTGTTTATATTCTTAAATCCATTCCAAATTATCAAAACTAAGTTTACATGACTTATAATAAATACTAAAACCATTACCCACCCAAAATCTTAATCCCGGGACCTATAAACGCTAGATCCTCGAATCGTAAATATACGATTTTCTATAATACATATACGTATACGTAAAGCCACGAAATAACACCATCTCATTTCATAGTCACTACCTTGTGAGCTCATGAACATGAATAACCGTTCCTCGATTTACTTATGAGTACCATTTACCCATAAACGATATCCAAACCTCACTCCAAACACACAAAATAAACACATAAGAACATAAAAGCACATATTTGCACAAAACACCCTAAACTATAGTCTAAGTGACGAACCCCAAAACCATGGTTGTCACATCACTCCATTCTAATAGAAATCTCATCCCGATATTTACTCCTTAGGATCAAACACACAAACAACAAATCACATGAGGATACTTGTTCTAAATTAGCTCCTCTCATTTCCATGTGTACTTTAGTTCAAGTCTCAAATTACCACATATATTAACCAACATTATTTAAACTCATTCCCAAACTATTGACCTCACAGCCCATAAATCTCACAAATGACTCTTTTTAACACAAATCCCTAATAACCGCACATGCAAATATGCATTCTCAAACCACATTTCCCAAATCTTAATACATGAAATATATCATGTACGCCACTCAATTCCCCAGGTAATTCTATACCCATAAACTACTGGTCCAATCTTTCAGAAGATCATAAATGGACCTACAAAACTCGACATTAACTTTTCCTTTTTTCCTAAACATGGCGCCTGTTACTATGGGTGAAACTTCCTACATAACTTTGTCAATAAACTATAGTGGTTTCCTCCTTTTTAACATATCATCTCTTGTTTCTCTCGTCCTTTCCACAAACACCATTATTATATTAGCAGCCTCTTTCACCAATTCTAATCCACAATAGGGGAAACTCACCCTATCCTTCCATATAGTGCCTAGAATGGCATTCATCGACTTCTAGTATGATAACTATCATTATATGAAAACTCAGACATTGCTAATGAGTTTCCCACCTCCCTCTAAATCACTCACCCAAGCTCTCAACATGACTCCTATACTTGTAGCAATTTCTCATTTTGTCCATCCATTTCTAGTTAGCCGGATATACTCATGTCCAATCATGTTCATCAATCCCTTTAGTCCGTACCCCAAACCACTTAAAAATTCCAATTTCCTTACAAAAGTGACCTATGACGGTCTTTCACATATTCATTAGTTAGTTTTATCAACTGTCATCCAAACCCATGTTACAACTACTTCCATCAAATTTGGATAGCTCATTAGTAGCACCCATACACTTCTTTTCTCACTTTCCTCAATGAAAGATTTTTTGTGTATATATATATATATATCTATAATATATATATGGGGCTAAGTTTGACATAGGAAAATAAGATGGCGCCATGTCATATCCTACGTGGCATTTTCTTATTGGCTATTGGGTTATATCTAATTTATTTTGAAAAGTAGATCTTTTTTAAGATAAAAATTCGGAATAAAACATATAATACCAAATAAAAAAGATTTAACCAGGGTTGGTCCTACAATATCTTATTAATCCGCATATTTTGTTTTTATTTTGGAAAGTATATATTTTTTTTAAATTTCAGATAATATTCGGACTTAAAATTAAGAATTACATAATATATGACTCTTTTTTCTTATATTTATACGTTTTATTATCCTCCTAAAACCCTAACAGCCATAAACCCTAATTTTGGTTCATATGATTTGTTATGATGATTTGTGTTTATGATTTTTAAGCATTTTTCATATGATTTAATATTTATTTTATGTATTTGTATTTGTAGTTTTCTTTTGTTGGAATTTTTGAGGTAACTTTGAAACCCTAATGATTTATATTTATTTTTTGGTATTTGTATGTTGTTTTGTAGTTTTTTTTTGCAGTAATTATGAGGTAACTTTGAAACCCTAATAAGACACGCTTTTTTTCGTCAATCTTTGTTTTGTTTGTCAATTTTTTCGTTTATAAATGAGGTAATATTTTTTTAACAACCTCTGATTTTGATATTTATCTGATTAGTTGACGCAGAGACAAATTGTTAGTATTCATCAAACTATATCCATTGGTTCCTCATACATCATATACACGGACACCTAGGAGGTTTTAATATGCTGTATCAATAGATCACATTCTATTAACTTGATGATATTGTTATGGGATTCGATTTAGATGATTAAAAAATCGTTATCATTATCATATCTTTTGTAATTAATCAGGTTTACTTTTGAAGCCTAATGATTTTTGTGTGCAATTGAGAGAGTATGACACAGAAGAGATATGGTAAATATGTTATGATAATCTCTATTCTTTTTTCCATTTTATTCATATGTAACTCATTACATTCTTTTGAAGTTTTTAAGAGTTTGTTCTAATTGTGTAACGCTTCTATTACTACAGTATATGCATGTTTTCATTAGGATTCATTCTTATGAACAGATCTTTATAGCATGTTTTTTATGACAGGTTGCTAATAAATCCTTATAGTATACGGCATAATAATTCTAAAGGTAATCATCTTTATTTTAGTTATGATGTGTTTGCTAAGTTTTGTTTCAGCTCTCATAGTTCATGTTCACCCAATTAGGTACCATTTACACTTTCTATTACTCAGTTGCTGTTATATCCTTAGTACTTTTCATTGACTTGATCATTGTTCTACCTTGATTTTACAGAAAACATTGGTGTTAATGCTCCAAATGATGATCTATATTATATCCGAATAATGTGGTTTGAGATCTTGGTTGCCTTATAACATACTTCAATATTCATCAGGTATTAGTTTTAGGCATGCCCAACACTGCCAATAAATGTTTCAAGAAATAGTTTGTAGAATGATCTAATAGTTGATCATGTTCGTTTCTGTCATAATCTCTATATTTGTCTTCAGGTCGCCCCATCATTGTGGACTTCTCCGATGATTTTCATGAGGCTACATGTAGACAATATGAAGAAATTGTGCAATCGAGGAGGTTATTGCAACTTCAACCATCTAAAAAAGATTAAGAAGTGAGTTGATTATTTTACCCTCCGTCACTTTGTAAAACTCAAATATTCATCTCACTGAACATTTAAGAATTTGAGGAGACATTTATTCAGGAGAATATTTCTCTCTTTTCACCTTTCACAGTTGAGGTGCCTTAAGTTCAGATAATCACTTTAATGTGCAGTCCTCTCTTTTGACTCTGATGTAGCCAAACTGTCAACGAAAAAACTAGATCATGAGCAGATTGTAGAAAAGAGAAAAATAGAGTTGGTTTGTTTTTCCTTTTTAATCTTTAGTGATGAATTCATTCTGGTTTTTTCATTTACATCCAAACTAAACATGGCTGACTAGAAACATTAAATTGTAGGTTATTTTTATTTCTGGTTCATAAGTATCCATATACGCAATTTTATTGAGGCACATATAAGTTTAATCTAATGTGTTATTGGACCGCATTGTTGAGAATGCATAATAGGATTCTTCATATAGTGTTTGAACATGTTATTTATGCGTGTGAGCATCCGTCTATTCTCTGTTTGTTTAGTCGGAGTCATATTTCAGATTCATTTGTGCATTTAGTATATAGCAACGATTGTTAAATCAGGTTAGAAAAAGGGCATTTCTCATTAGAATAAAATGTTGAACTTGCAGCATTTTGACTTGTGGGGGAACGCTTGACCCGTTGATGCTAGAGATTGCTAATTTGTGAAAGACAGACATGAGCATGTATGAGACAACAACAAAGAAGTTGGATTCAAAACTATGCCATGGGTTAGTCTCTGGTGTATGGATTCACTAGAGTCGAGAATATCCGAGCAACAATTATCTTCAGTTGAATTGCTCTCCTATTACAGGAAAACCATATAGATTTTAGTTAAATAACTTATTGAATCATTAGTTTACATCCTCATCTGTTAATCATCGTGGATATATTAACAAAACATAGCATTGTTAATTAAATGATATTCACAATATTATTACTTTTATCTAGCTGTTAAGTGGAAACCAGTCGGTGACATTTTAATTTTGTTCTTACTCGAGTTTATTCTGTCCTATTATAGGTTATATTGGTAAGTTTGAATACGTTAATGACCACATATATGGCAACATTGAGGTGGCATTAAATGGATGCTTGAACAAGTGTGGGGTTATTAGTCCCTGTTTTGATGTTGGCGTTAAGGAAATTCATGGAGGTTAGTGTGATCTATATTATGTATCTTAAATTGAGCTAATATATCTTGAATTCTGTATCTTTTAAAAATAAAAATGATTAAAAAGAGTTGAGAATGGAGCAGGCTTATAAAGAAATTAAATAGAGATAACGACACATGCTTTGTGAGTGCACAGTTTGAAATAATTTAATTTCAACATGAGGGGGGCAGAGGGTATCTAATACTTGTAGATGCAACCAATGTAGGTCTGCTCATGTTTTCAATGTATACTCAAGGTCTAACCATAGTGAAACCAGTTCTACATTAGATCATATGTCTGCTTTATGTTTTCTCATGTTTGTTAGATAGCCAGATTCTCTTCTGTGTAACAGGAGCTTTTTTAAATTTGAATACACATTAGATGAGTTTGAGACCCATTTGAATCATTTACTATTTTGCCAAAATGTGTAGACATTTGTTGTTTGTGACAGGATAAGTTCCACTCTCACTCTATGCAGCAATCTAATTCAATACGGAAAGGAAAATTCGGTATGAAAAGTCCGCTTCAGCCACTGGAAAAAGAACTAACTCAAGGTGTTAGACTCAGGTGTCAACACTACATAATTTCCCTTAATGCTTTGAAGTGGTCCTTCGTTTTTATTCATCTAAATTTAAATTGATTGATTATCCTAGAACATATGCATGCCTATTCTTGGTTTCAAATAATTCAGATGGGTTATAATAGACCAGTTTCACTACCATGCGTATTATAGCTGCGTAGGTTTATAATGTTGGATATTGATAAGTTTATATGATGTATATGATCATAGTGTAAAGGATATAGAAAGAACTTTTAGCAAGAAGTTGTCCCCTTGCAAATCTATATGTTTTTTATCAATTGTTTGGTCACTTTGCTAATCATTGTTCTTAATATCTTAGCCGAATAGCAGAAAATTTGCAAAGAGAATTGATTGAATTTGCTTATGCTAACATATTTAATTGGAACATGTGGTAGCCACTCATTTTTTTGGGTATACCTGGGTTTCTAACACGACATTGCGAGCCGACTAATCCCAAGGCGACTACCCTTTTGGATAGCTCGGAGTCGTCGCAGGTGAACCTCCGTGGTACCCACTCATTGGTTAACAAAACGTAGTAGTAGGAAATACTTCGAATTGAGGACATTGGTCTTTTAGTTTCCACGTTTAAAATTTTATAATCCCTACTATTAGTAAAGGGTAGCTTATTTTTTCACAATCAAACATGCGTAACTTATATATAATGTTATAATGAAGTGATAATATTAGCTTTACTATACAAGATAAACAATGAACTGATGACTTTTCCTGACCGTGTTGTGCGCTTAGAAGTGATGGGGTTCTTTTGGTTGTGTCACAAGCTAAGCTTTATTGTATAACAAGTGATAATAGTTTGAGTGACAACGTGGTTTATGAAGAAACTACTCTTGACTCGTATAGTTCGTATAGTTTCCTGACCTCAGTGACTGTTTAGTATTAGAAGGCGCTTGATAAATGATCTAAGTACTATACTGCTCGGGCCGAGACCGGATCAAACCCGACCCGGAGCAAGGATGAAAAGACCGAATCCTAGGAACCGAGACCGGACCGATGACCACGCAAGTAAGTTCGGTCTTATCTCAGGTCAAGCGCTTCGGACCTCGGTTTTGGACATGATGAACCAAAGTATTGACAACAGCTTTATATATTACGTTATTTTGCATACTTGGGTTATAAGTATTGACAAGAGCCTTTTAATTCATCAAAATTTTATGTTCATAAGTTTTTTAGTGGTGATATAAGTCTACATGTTCCAATAGTTTTCTACGTAATGTCTTTTTATTACATTTAGGGGTGGACTAGACGGGTATGGGAAGTGGGTTAAATGGACGTTGGTTTATGAACGCAGACTAAACGGGTAATTTTTAATATTTGCACAAAATAGACTTGGACCAAATGGATATTGGACCAAATGGACTTAGGTCAAATGGAAAATATTAAAGGAGAAACAAATATATTCAAAATTAATTAACTGGCAAAAAAACAACCATCACATATTGTCCATAATACCCATTTGTTTAACCCAATCCTTTTTTGTTGTCAAAATAGTCCAACTAAAATAAAAGTCAATACCCACGTAGTCCATTAGTTTAAAAAAGGTCCAAATAACCCAAATTTAAGCATATGAACATTATTTGACACCTCTAATTACATGTTAAAGAACTAATTCATTAGTTATAGAAAACTTCATATGTATGGATCAAATTTATGCATTGGCTAATGCATGTATCCAAAAAAATTAAAAATTGTTATTTATATACACGGAAAAGGTAACAAAAAAAAACACACCAAACACCGAAAAAAGCACAAAAAACAAAACAAAACGACAACAAAAAATAATACACAAAATAAAGATACCAAAATATATATATATAAAAGAAACAAAATACGGCCACTGAGTGGCCAGGCCCAAAAAACGAAAAACCAAACCATAACTGAAACACAATAAACCGGCGGATGATCAATCAAAACAAATTATCAATACCGGTAATAACAGTGTTAGAAATAACGAAGTTAAAAAGAAGATAAAGAGTGAAAGTGATGAATAATTATAATTTTTATAATTACACCCGTACTAACCATTAAGCAAAACCATAAATACAAAAGAAAAAAAAACTAAATTTTATAAAACAATGAATAAGTAAAACCAAAACAAAATATTTATAAAAAAGTCTATAAATAGAAAACATAGAAAAAAAAACACACCAAACGTTGAAAAACAAAAGCAAAAAAAAAACAAAAACTAATAAACAAAATAAAATTACAAAAATGTATAAATATAAAAGAAACAAAACACGATCTTTGGGTGGCCAGGGGCCCAAAAAAGCGGAAAACCAAACCATAACTGCAAGCACATAAAACTAACACACAAACTTGCACTTAGAAAATATTTACGAAACGAACCCGCCCATTGGGCGGGTTACGCAGCTAGTATATATATATATATATATATATATATATATATATATATATATATATATATATATATATATATATATATATATATATATATATATATATATATATATATATATATATATATATATATATATATATATATATATATATATATATATATATATATATATATATATTTGATACCAACCCTTCCTTTATACCTACACAATGTCTTACCTTCAAGGTCATAGTGCTCTTCATCTTGTCTCATTTAGACAAAACCCTTCGTCTCTCATAACACATCATATCTGTAACTCCTCATCCATTCGATTATCGATACTAAGCCTTCCAATCAAACAATAGAGGTCAGTGCCATTTCCTTTCCACACTACAACAATATTAGCATGCTTAGTGCCTTAGTCTACTCATGAGGCTATACCAAAGTTTTACCTTTGCTTCCTATCTCGACCTCTTTCATTCATGATTCGCATCTGTCCAAACTTCCTTCTTCTTCCTTAGCTCATGGCATACATCACAATGTTATACATCCCGTCTTTCAAGTCATCTATACGTCAAAATTTTCCAAGTAGCTTCACTTGTTTTCCTCACGACCAGTTCTCCTACTCCCTCCTAATAGGTACATACTAGAGTTTCCTGTGATTACATGTGGATCACACTCTCATCTTATGTTCATATTAGTTTCCATATGTCTAAACTAAGCCATATTCGAAATTCTTACTCAAGTCTCATACTTCTATTATGACCTTGCAGCTAACATGAGGTACTTTCAATCATCATCTTCTAGGAATACTTGGTTCTCTCATTCCATGGTTCTCCCTAATTCCTTCACTATCATGTCCAACCAAAATTTCTCACTCAATTCGTCAACTCTATGGAAATCGTTATTGCATTGGATAATGCATAACTGTCTCTTCCGAAGATCCTTCATAAACACCTTCACTAAATTGACCCTCTAATCACTCGACTTCCCTTGTTACTTCCACGAGTTCTTAATCTCCCATGTAATGTAGTCACTCCATCACGATCCATTGGTTCAGCTCTTTGTAGCTCCACTCCGATACTCGATCTGTCCTTCTTCGTCACAAACCATACAAAGATTCCCATTATAGTGCTTGTCACCTTTCCAGTCCTTGCAACTTCTGTGACTCCTTCGAAATCTCTTGCATCCTTCTAGCAGCCAGCACGTAGTCCCTTCGGCTCCTTGCTTCATGATGTAGCTATTCACGCACTCTTTCTCGTCTCCATAATGTTACCTAGAATCTTCACACTAAGCAGTAGCTTCTAACTTCAACTCATCTACCACAATATTTCTAAAGGTACTTCAACCCCTCAATCGCTCACTCTTACTTACTTGTTTTACATCACCATTAATCAGCCTCATACCAATCATTCTTTCACATCCATGTTTTCCTTCACATGTCAACTACTACCTTGCCTCCATTACTATACCAATTCCCTTGCGTGTTAACCTTTCCATTAGTATAAACTTTCTACTCTACCCTCACATCCACTAGTACATTAATCAATCTCCTAATGGTACTTCAACCAATTTCTCATAGCATGACATCTTGTTCCCATGACCAGTCAACTAACTTTACTTACTCCCTTATTCCCGTAACCAATCTAAGATTCAAAACTCCACAAATCTTAATCATTCCTTCAACACAACCTTTAAACCAAAATACATCTATATATTCTAATATCTAACCATAAGTAATACTACCCAACTCTTACCTCTCATCCTAACGTTCCCACAACCACATAACTAAATCAACCATGTACCAAAAGAATTCCAAACAATCGTGTCCCAATATAAAATATAGGGTAAAACGAACCCTAGCCAAAACAACTAAAAACAAAACAATGTAATCCGAAAGATCAATGGAGTGTGCCAACAACAAAAGTTAGACTCATCACGACTCGTATTACCAAATTTCAAATCTTAGAAAATTTTAAATTTTCATCTCAATTAGTTACTTCACATTAGAACCATATTTTAACACCAATAAATGAAATCATAGTCATATTTTACCATCTTCGTTACTATCAAAGGGCATAACTCAGTTAGTATACTAAAACTCACTTTATCTATCATCTCCTTTAACAATAAACTCATATTTTATCTTCATTATTTTATCAAAGGTATCCACTAGTTAGTATATTATAACGTTATTCTAACCATTATCTTGTTTACTCACATTAAACTCATTTCACTTGTTATTATGAAACCAATACATATTTATAAAATATGGTGTTTTTATTCATTTTATTCTATATTATTAGTATTATTATTATTTTATATAATCCATTTAGGCTTGTTATAACTAAACTCTTACACGTTTACAAGGTGTGGTGTTATTATTATCATTATTATAATAAAATCTTCCTTTTTACTCTTTCTGTCTATTTAAATACTTCAAAAAATTTAAATCCACTTTTAAGAAAATTATCGTAAAATTTCTTTACCCTTTATATGTACCATCACATGTTATCTAAAAAAACTAATCCATTCATTGTCCATATTTTTTTAACTTACTACCAATAAACTTAAAGAAAAGATATGTAAGTCAGGATATCATACCGTACAATTACAAAGTATTTTCAAAAGCATTTTCCTTTAATTAGCTAGACTCCTTTACAAGAAAATTTGGTAGTTTTCATCAATTAAAATACATACCCGAATGTAGACAAACTTCAAAAGATTAAAAACGTCGTTGGAACTCCATCAAACTCTAGCACTAATAAACTGTTTAAACACGAGAGAACACTAGGTACATTCAAGTTATAATAACAACTGAACGACCGTACATCATAACATAACATCTACTAGTATATATACATCTGCATATATATACCTATTAAATCTCCCAAAACATACTCGTTATCATACATGTCAAGTCAATCAATCGCGTCATACACTCGTTTTTCCATACGAGTAATCACCATCTCACCATCTCACCATGCCACAACAAGGCATAAAACCCATCACCAAAACCAACCCATATCGTGTGACCCCATAATCACACAACATGACTATTACTCAAAACATAAAACACACAAAAAATAGCATATCATAGGCAACTGTTAATCCCACTTCAATCCATAACACAATATAAGATGATATTTAGAGAGAGAAAGAGAAGAAAAGTAGAGAGAGAAACAAGAGAGAGATTGGATGGTAAAAGATTACTAGAGAGAGAAAGTAATAATGACCAACACCTTCTTCCACACATGGAAGAGGGTATTTATATGCCACGACCATAAGGCCTTAGTGGGCTTGTTCATGGGTCGGGCTTGGCTTTGCTTGGTCTTACGCCCCTAACTTAGACAATATTAGCTTAAAGTCCAAGCCCGGTGTAGCAATTCATAATTTTTAGATCAATATTTATAACTCGAGTTTTATTTATCATGTTTGTTTTTCTAAAAAATAATAATATTAAATTCTCGGTGAACCGATAATGTTATGGCTTTAACGTACCGAATATGTGTCTTTACCGGTAATTTCTATTTAATTATTCGATTTACATGCATAAAAATATTATTATTGTTGTCTATTTAATTATTCGATTTACATGCATTCTTTATATTTTACGTTAAACATTTAAGTGTCATTCGTTTATATGACGAGTTAAAGTTTATTAAATAATAAGTCCTTAGTTATATATCGAAATATAAATGTTCTCTGAATGTCGACGTTTTTATTTTGTATTGAGCGTTAATTTTGAGGCTATGTACAAATATGTATTATAGATTTTCAAAGTAAAGTTTTTGGTCCTTGTTCATTTTATACTTTTTAAAATTTATCGTAAAACTATGATTTAGTTATCTTAATAATAAAGCAATTATATAACTCATTCATTTTTGTACGTTGCCGTTTATATCTCTAAGACGCGCCACTTTATTTAGGTCGCCGTTAGAACCTCGTGGCATGCCATCTTATCCTATTTCATCGTTTCACTCCTGCCGCTATTATCTTCATCGATGCCCTCGCTCAATATCGATATGATTAAGATATGATTAAGGTGAGTTCATAGCCTCGCTTTTACTTATTTAATTGTTTTATTAAACCCGCGAGGGGGATACATGTTACTTTTTACGAATGGACGCAAGTGCTTGAACTGTATGCTTATTTTATCCCTTTTAGTCATGAACCATTAATTACTTGGACCAAGTGTACCGGTCGAGTAAACATGAATGCTGTGAATAGATCTATTGGGATTGACCTCTCCGTCCGGGTTTAACGGAAAACCGATTGGACGCATTGTATTTGAAACTTGAACGGAATAACGGATGTTAATGTTCGGTTTCATGAGCTAAATGTGATAACTGATGCTATCTGACTTTGGAAACTAAACACTTGAAATCGTGTGGTCCACTTCTTTTACTTGTAAACCTATGAATTCACTATTTATTAAATTAGTTTTAAAAGAAAAATCATGAGTAACATATCCATTATACTATAACATGTCACTCATACAAATCAAACCGCCAAAACGTTATCGTCATTTTCTACTAGTTTTAATATAAGGATTCGTAAAAATTTGCAAATTTCACACAAAATTGGTATTTTAACACATAACTTTTATCAAATGATACACGGCTCTTTTCTTCGAGTCTTTGACCAAACTAGCTACTATTCAAAAGACACCATAACCAAAATCCTTTTTACAAAATCTTATTCGAAGTATAAAGCTAGTATTTTTTTTATAACATGTACTTGGGTTAGTTTCACCATAAACGAGATCAAAGGAAACGACAAAGACATACATGGTTGCTAAAACCTATCAATTCATTTAGTGAAAAAGAAAAGTGGGATAACACTTTTGGAAGTACATCTTATGTTCACTTCATACGTTGTCCTCCAAAGAAAGATCTTTTCATACCGGTCAAGGTGTCGGGTGTTGGGAAGGGTCTTGGTAAAGGTGCAGCGAAAGGAAGCATGTCACGAGATGGCATATTATTACGTCGATAGACAACGGTGGGTTTGAGATCGTGTCTTGGTCAAGTATCGGGCTAATTTAACTTCGTTAGTATTCGTGTTTACCTATACTCGTGCATCGCAAATTCGGATCACTCGCATTTCTGTGTGGAGCCAAGGTATTAAGATATCAACTCAACATCACGCTTCGTAATTTTTGGTTCTACTTGAATGAAAGTATAACAATGAATATTTAACTTACGTCATTTTCATGCAATTTCATTGCATAGTTTCATTTTTGACCGTCAATTATGAGGCTATGTACAAATATGTATTATAGATTTTCAAAGTAAAGTTTTTGGTCCTTGTTCATTTTATACTTTTTAAAATTTATCGTAAAACTATGATTTAGTTATCTTAATAATAAAGCAATTATATAACTCATTCATTTTTGTACGTTGCCTTTTATATCTCTAAGACGCGCCACTTTATTTAGGTCGCCGTTAGAACCTCGTGGCCTCCCATCTTATCCTATTTCATCGTTTCACTCCTGCCGCTATTATCTTCATCGATGTCCTCGCTCAATATCGATATGATTAAGATATGATTAAGGTGAGTTCATAGCCTCGCTTTTACTTATTTAATTGTTTTATTAAACCCGCGAGGGGGATACATGTTACTTTTTACGAATGGACGCAAGTGCTTGAACTGTATGCTTATTTTATCTCTTTTAGTCATGAACCGTTAATTACTTGGACCGAGTGTACCGGTCGAGTAAACGTGAATGCTGTGAATAGATCTATTGGGATTGACCTCTCCGTCCGGGTTTAACGGAAAACCGACTGGACGCATTGTATTTGAAACTTGAACGGAATAACGTATGTTAATGTTCGGTTTCATGAGCTAAATGTGATAACTGATGCTATCTGACTTTGGAAACTAAACACTTAAAATCTTGTGGTCCACTTCTTTTACTTGTAAACCTATGAATTCACTCAACCGTTGTGTTAAAGTTTTAGCATGTATTTCTCAGGTACTCAGATTTAAGAGCAGCTGGAGCATGGAGTCACACTGGATATTTTAAATGTAATAAAATACTAATTACCATTTGATAAACTTTTTGAAACTGTTTATTATTACATTAATGTTAGGACCTGCTTGTAAACTCTGATTTTAAATTATCGAATGAATTAAACTTTTTAAACGCCTCTTTTTGAGTCGTTCTCTTTGTACATGTGCTTGTGATTATGAAGTAATACTCCCAATGACTCTTTCACTGCTATCTGAAATTGGGTATGTTACACCCGGTTTTCCCGACTAACCTATTACAATACAAGACCAATAACGACTAAGATGACCTATTACATTCTTGTTCGACTATATAAAATATACGGCTAACAATCTCCCCCAATGTATCGGTCATCTTAAAAAGCTTAAAAAGCATAAGATGATTGAGTGAATACATTCTTGTAGAGGAGATCTTCATGCTTTGGTCTTGAATCTTGGTCTTGATCTTGTTTGCAATGGCTTTGTTCCTTCATGCTTTTGTGATCTTTATCTTGAGCCTTTGTCATTTGACATTGAGTGCTTGAGATCTTCATCTTGTGCTCCTTGTGACTAAGATGACCTTTTACATTCTTACATTCTTAAGTATCTTGATTATCGCCATCTTGTGCTCTTGTGACTTCTGAATCGACATCGGTTAGTACACAGCTACGCCACCTTCTTGATATGCAGCAACATATATAAACACGGATAAAATGGCTTTGAATATTTCATCCTAACTCGGTAGCGTTTTACCTCCGGTCGATGAAGACCGTTAGACGGTATTAGATACCGTACCTGTGATCAGGTAGATTCGATTAAGAACCTCCTTGACAGGGTTTCCCAGCGGTAGTAGCCAGTTCTCTTTACTCGACCGTCTCAAAGCAGACTGCGAACGTAAAGAGTGAATCATAAGGATAAATTATCCGTCTGATTAAAGTCGTCAATTCAGAATACCTGGAACAAGTTTGATTCTAAAAGAATCGCACCATTGTTGCTTTCCAGTTTGTCACAAGCTCGATTCATAAAGAATCTTGCGAGTCACCTACCACAGTGCTGTTTGATGTTGACACTGGAAGGATTTCCATTCGTCACTGTGAACACTAATGAGTGTCACTCTGAATGTTCTGGCAAGATCACACGGATTTTGCGAAGAAACCTGGAATTAAGTTTGAATCAATTAAGAATCAAAACTTAGTTGCTTTCCAGTTCTCACAAGTTTGATTCGTGTAGAATCGCACAAGTTACCTACCATGAGCTTGATTAATGCTGGCTCAAGCAGGATTTCCATCTTTATTGTGAATCGTATCACTCAGATGTTCTGGCAATATCACAAGGATAATGCGTAGGACTCGATTATGTCCTAATGAGATGATATATTGATATCTTTTGGCTCTAGACTCAATAAGTGCATTTTGGTAATCGGAGGCTGGAGCAGACTGCCACCTTTTCAATATTAACTAACTCGGAGTGAGAAAGTCAATAGATACGTGTTGATCTCTGTGACAATGAGACAAGTTTCTTTTGAGAGAAACTCGAATAGCGGGGGAAGGGTTTTGCATCGCATCACTGGGTCCATGACACTTGTCTTCAAAAAATGTGTTAACCCGGTTTCTGCCTAAGTTGCATAGAATATTCAACTTCTTCAATGCTTACCAATACATCATCACTAGCACCTTGTTGTGATTGTTCCAGTGCTAACTTAAGTAATTGGTCCGTATTCAACTTCATTCAACTCCATCTTTCCTAAGGACAACTATTTCTAGCTATGGAATATCCTTGGGTAGATCCCTGCGGTTCTGGTTGGATCATAGGACTTAGTTTCCTATCCTAAACCACCTTTTGACTCCATCGTTCCGTCGTGGATAGTAGATTGTTCTGGGTGTAGATCGTAACCATAAGCCATTGAAAACCATTCAAAGTGTTTGATAAAAATCAAAACTTTTAACACTTGAAAGTTTTACATTTCCAAAAAGCTCCCCCTACACACATGCATCGATATACAAAATAGTTTGGCATGTGAAGGTAAGAGTTGCACTTGAGTCTTTAAGATCACTTGTTGCGATATATTATATTTCAATCACATTTTCTCCCCCTATCTCTAATATAAAAATATAATATTAGAGATACCAATTGATTAAAATATGACAATTACCGAAATCGTTGGGAGAGAAACATGTGTGCACGCATGAATCATAGAACATTTTCAGTCGGGTCGCTCCCCCTCAACAATATATGTGTGTCTTGAGACAATATTTGACAAACTTCTAGAAAAACGACACCAAAATATATGTTGAGGTACGGAGTTGAGATGCCTTTACCGATAATATATTTGACAGATTTAAACCATTTTCGGAATGTGTTGGATACATAAAATATGACAATTTCTGAGATGTACCCAACAACATTAAAAGGCTTGATTTTAAAACGCTCCCCCTAAAAAATTGATCAAAATAACATATGACAATTTTGAGATATTAAAACCACATATGAGGAAAGGAGTGTTGAACACACAATTTTGAAAGATTTAGAAAAATCTTTTGAGAAATTCTTGAATAATTGTGTTCAACGGTTTTAAAATAAATTCCGATTTACATGAGCTCAAAACTTTGAATGTTTTGTGACTAGCTCATGACCGAGAAAAATTAATTTCCCATTGTAAAGGATAAGTTATCATCCATGATAAACTTTCCTTAAGTGGAAGTACGAGTTCTAAGCTGACATTTACTTAGAAGTCGTTTTTCATGAACTTAAAAACTTTGAATGTTTTTATAGGAAGCTCATGACCGAGAAATATTAATTTCTCATTGAGAAGGATAAGTTACCGTCCGAGATTAACCTTCCTTATTTGAGGTCCGAGTCCTAAGCTGTGATTTGCTTAGAAGTCATTATGAGAGAAAAATCAAGCACCTTCATTTGCCAAAACCTCCAAGTCTTCTGGAGTCATATACTTCATACTAAGACGGCCAACGAGATACTGAAACCTATTTTGAGATTGGGCTTTTGTAAACAAGTCAGCTATCTGGTACTCAGTTCTGACAAAGTATAATTCCACGATACCACGTTCCACTTGTTCCTTGATGAAGTGATATCTGACGGCGATGTACTTGGTATGGGAGTGTTGAACCGGATTGCAAGAGATGGCTATGGCCGACTTTGAGTCACAATACATAGGTATTTTATCAAAGTGGAAGCCATAATCCGTGAGTTGAGTTCTCATCCAGAGGACTTGAGCACAACACGCGGATAGAGCCACATATTCTGCTTCAGCTGATGAGAGCGAAGTTCAATCCTGCTTCTTTGATGACCAGCTGACAAGTTTGTCTTCCCCTAGAAATTGTATGCTACCAGAAGTGATTTTTCGACTATCAAGGCAACCTGCGAGATCAGAATCTAAAAAAGATATTAGATGAAAACCGGTTCCCTTCGAATACCAGAGTCCTAAGTGAATGGTATTCTTAAGGTACCGAAAGATCCGTTTAACCTCTTTGAGGTGCTTTTGAGTAGGTCTGGCTTGATATCGTGCACAATAGCATGTGGCATGATGAATATCAGGCCTGCTGGCTGTAAGTGTCACACCCCACCATGGTGGAATATGGGGTGCAACGTATGGATATCATCACAAAAAACGGTGTCTCTATAGAGAAAACTAAAATGCAAATATAATGTCATAAATGGCGACACAAATGTCATGACAATATCTCAACATAGCAGGAGTCTAGGTAAGTAGGTAACAGTCCTACCTCTTACCCAAGACAAACAAATAACACTAAAAATCAACATATAGGTTCATAGTATCACTATTGAAACAATCAGAAAGAAAATAAACTAAGAAGGAACGGGGATCTCCTTCTAAATGCATTCCTATTCGACTCCAATCCTAGCCACATATGTTCTCACGCTTAACCACGTTATCACCTGAAAGAGACACTAAAACACGTCAACATAAAGTTGGTGAGAGTCATAGGTTTATACTCCAACGCCAAAACCAAACCATCAGCTGTGAATAATAACCAAATAATAACATATGGACAATGTGATACAAACATGCATTAACAACTATTATTCAAGATTAAACAAACCAAACCATATCCAAATCCAAATCCAAATCCAAATCCAAATCCAAATCCAAATCCAAATCCAAATCCAAATCCAAGGCTCCCAACCTTACCAATAACCATACTCCCATAGGCATCCTAACACCTATGAACCAAATCCCAAGGCCCCGCCTTGTCAACATCCCCTTGGTACCAAGTCAAAACATAAAACAATCAAGAATCAACTAGCAGTTAATCACATAAGTATGCACAAGTCCATTACCAACGCAAAACATTCACAGCATAATTTATAAATAACAAAACAGTGTCTCTTCCATCCCATCTGGAAGTCAAAATCATTGATAAACATGGGACTATGAAACTCACCTGATTGAGCTTCTCCAAAAATCCGCGAACTAGCAAAAATCTAACAAACCAAAAACACATAATCAAAACATGAACCAAACTCTAAAATGTCTCATCAACCTATGATGGACATCAAACCTTCTCCCATATATATACCTCATATATGTGTTCTAATCATCTCATTACACCCCTCTATAAAGCCCTTAACTCGTTTTACTTCATAACACATCCCGTTAACATTTTATCAAAAACAGTCTTAGTTTTAGGTCTCCAAACTATAAGCCAAACCCCCACCTAAACACACCCATGATCTCTGTAAAGGGAATACTTATACCCTTACATATGTTAGCTAACACCTCCCACTTGACCCAACCTTAAATCTACTGTTAAGGCCCCTGATATATATATATATATATATATATATATATATATATATATATATATATATATATATATATATATATATATATATATATATATATATATATATATATATATATATATATATATATATATATATATATATATATATATATATATATATATATATATATATATATATATATATACTTTCGTCTATCCAGATTTTTACTGATTTTAAACATACAAAAAGTTTGTTATGATTAGGGGGTCTTACCCTAACCCACCATCTTATCCCCAATGCAGATACTTACTATAATATATAAACAATCTCTCATGTTCGTTTGAATGTCCCAATGCAACCCTAAGTACCCCAAACAACCCAAAACTTAAAAAGAAAACAGGTTGATTTTAAAACTGCTTTGACCTCCGACTGTTGTAACCTGTTTTTGACCCACTTCACGACCTCCAATTTAGTTCTCGTTTCTTGCATTGGAAATCCACTTCAATTACCTTTTCAGGGATACTTGGATCGCAAAATAAGAGTTTGTAGAACTCCCGATATGATCAAAACAATTGACTCAAAATTCTGCCCAGTTTTTAAAAACGGGTTTAGTTAAATTAACCTCATTAATTACACATAACCCCACTAATTACAAGCCCTAAACCATCCAATCATTATGAAATCATTAAAATACAGATTTCTATTTAATCCCTAACCTAGATCCATCATAAGATGATTATATAAACATTAAAAACAATTAGATTAAAAAGGGAATATGAAGGTTTTACCTTTAGATTAATGGAAGATGAAAAAACCCAATATTTATGAAGAACCCTAATTTTATGTGAAACCCACGAATTTCTTTCTCTCCAGGAGAAAATAATGAAGTTTTGATTTATTATAATACATTATATAGGATGTGGGTGAGTCCTAACCCAACCCAAACCCAACTTTCCTTAAATTTTTCCCTTCCTTTTTGTTTTAATCATAAAAACCGACTATCCCCTCCTAAATTTCGTTTTTATATTTATTTTATTATTAATTAATATCTTATTAATATTACCTTAATTTTCCTTAATTTATTTCAGCTCCTAAAGCCTCCAAAACCTCAAAACTATAAAACTAGTCAGTTTTTACGCGAATACCGTAAAAGACGTAAAATATACAGTTTTAGAAAAAATCTCAAATTTTGAAATAAACTTTATAACTAAGTCCTAAATGACTTAAAACCATCCCGAAAAATAATCCCGTGACTAAATACCTCTTCCGAGACCCCTAAATGCTAAACCGTAAATCGTAAAAATACGATTTTCTATAATACATATACGTATACGTAAAACCACTAAATAACACCATCTCACTTCATAGTCACTACCATGTGAACTCATGAACATGAAATCATCACACATCGTCTCACTCACAAGGTACCCCGTACCGGAAACAATATCCAAACCACAATCTATACACACCAATTAGCACATAAACACATAAAGACACGTAACTAGCACAAAATAAAACTAAGTGACGAACCTCAAAACCGCGGTTGTCACATCACTCCCTCCTAATAGAAATCTCATCCCGAGATTTACTCCTTAGGATCAAACACACAAACAACAAATCACATGAGGATACTTGTTCTAAACGAACTCCTCTCATTTCCATGTGAACTTTAGTTCAAGTCTCAAATTACCACATATACTAACCAACAATATCTAAATTCATTTCCAAACTCTTGACCTCACATTCAATAAATCTCACAAATGACTCTTTGATAAAACAAAGACTCTTATTAACACAAGTCCCGAATAACCGTATATGCAAATATGCATTCTCAAACAACATTTACCAATTTCAATACATGAAATATATCATGTATACCACTCATTTCCCCCCCAGGTAATTCTATGCTCATAAGCTACTGGTCCGATCTTTCAAAAGATCATAAATGGACCTACAAAACTCTAGATCAACTCTTCCATTTTACCAAATCATACCACCCGTTACAATGGGTGAAACTCCCTACATAACTTTGTCACTAAATCTAGTGGTTTCCTCCTTTTCTACATAGCATCCTTTGTTGCTCTCATTCTGTCCACAAACACCATTACCACATTAGTAGCCTCTTTTACCAATTCTAGTCCACAATGGGGACAACTCACCCTATCCTTTCATATAGTGCCTCAAATGGCATTTATCGACTTCTAGTATGATAACTCTCATTATGAAAACTCAGCCATCGCTAAAGAGTTTCCTAACTCCCTCTAAATCAATCACTCATGCCCTCAGTGTAACTCCTATGGTTGTATAAATATCTCACTTGCCCATCCTTTTCCAGTTAGCTGGATATACTCATATCCAATTATGTTCATCAACTCCCTTTAGTCCGTACCCCAAGCTACTTAAAAATTCCAATTTCCTTACAAAGTGACCTATGGCGGTCTTCCACATATCCATAGTTCTTCCAATCCAAATCAACTTATGATCTATACACATCATCAAAAGGACGGTTATCTCAGTTAGTCCAAGCCCTTCGTCCCTATGGCACATCACTCCTATAACTCCACATCCATTCGATTATCGACACTAAGCCTCCCAAACAATCAGTATAGGTCAGTGCCATTTCCTTTTCCACCCTACGACAATATTAGCCTGCGTTGTGCTTTATTCTACTCATTAAGCTCTACAAAAGTTTTACCTTCGGTTCCTATCTCGACTTATTTCATTCATGCTACGCTTCTATACACACTTCCTTCTTCTTCCTCAACTCATACCATACATCACGATGTAATGCTTCCGATCGTTTCTTCCCTTGCCATAATCCTTCATAAGGCATTCCTCACATATTAGGATAACTTTTACGCAAAACCCTCCATTCTATCACATCCGTACGCAATCCTTCCAACTTCTCAACTACGTGACTTCTCATTCCTCTTGAAATATGAGATGAATTAGTCAGTCTATCGACTATCACCCAACTCTCGTCGTACTTATTCCTCCACCCCATTATGTATCCCTTCCACCAACTTCGTCCTCACATCGCCCTTTCTAAGCTACTCCTAGTCTACGTCCCTTTTCTCCATATGATTGTCCAAGCCACGCTACATACATGTTGACGCGTTCTCTGCTTTAGACAGCTCAACTCGTGCAACCTACATCCTTCATCCAAACCACCCTAATACGTCACCCATATAGTTCAAGTTTGTCTCAGCTTCACTTCATTCTTCTTATTCCATGTCTCATCAACCATGCTTGCCTTTCCCAGATGGTACTTGGCCTTGCAATTTTTCTTTCATCACTTAACTCTACCCATCACCTTTTCCAAATGTTCAATCAAGATGATTAAATATATGTTGGAGACGTTCATGATCTGTATAGATCATTCTCTACGTCTCGTACCCCAAATGCCTCTAGCATTCTAGGCAGATATAACAATCCAGCTCCACTAACTAAGTCTATCCAGTTCTTCAAAATCTTCAGTTCCCGCAACGTATAAGCGATCGCCTTTCTTTGTCGTCCTCGTACGCATCCAAATCCCTGCTCCATGTATCGTCATGCTTCGTGAATTCATCCATTCCTTCTGATAATGTCAAGATCTGCTCATTATCCAATCCACCTCTTCAGTCTCCAAAACGCTTCCTCATCCTTCTTCACTTCGCCCTTTGCTGGTTCCTCGATATGCCATCATCTCTGACCACTCGTCCTGGCTAACTTAATCCTAAAACTCACACTTGAAAATCTTACGTATAATTCCCTTTCCTAACAACTCCAGATGTCAAGATGTCGTCGATGCTCCCGATGACAACTCGTTTATATACGTTCATGCACACTCGGTTCATTGACTCCATGAAAACCGCTAGTGTTTTGGCGATGCCAAAATCATAACCATAAACCCAAAGCGTTCATACAACATCCTTAGCAATTTCAACTACGTCCTCCTTGCACCCTCTCCTAGAAGCAATACGAATAAATTTCTACCTCGTTCTACTTGCAAAATTCTACACGCATTTAAAAAAACCAATACTTCCTCTCCTCAGACCACTCAACCGCTTTCCACATCCAATCTACTACTAAGCAACTCAACTTTTATCTTGCATTCCTTGCAATTTCTAACAATTCTTTTTTTTTAAATCATTCCATCAACAATTTGCCTTGGAAAGGCACTAACTAC
The DNA here is from genome assembly GCA_025667525.1 of Glebionis coronaria. Taxonomy (NCBI): domain Eukaryota; kingdom Viridiplantae; phylum Streptophyta; class Magnoliopsida; order Asterales; family Asteraceae; genus Glebionis; species Glebionis coronaria. The sequence goes on along the minus strand of CM046875.1, from coordinate 555,630,948 downwards.
AACTCCTCTCACTTCTCCTACTTGCTCTATTTATGGTTCTACCTCACAGTAATAGGCAAACCTACTAAATTACAGGAAATTTTTGGAAAACTTACATGCTCTACGAACAATCATAAATACCTTTGAGGTATTGTATCCCTTCCAACACTCTCTATGGCGCGTTACTTGTGATAGTATCCCATAAATCTCTATTCATCTCCTTGGTACTCCTAAGAGACCTCATGACCACATTAGTTCGTCTACGAACTTTTTTCCTCCCCACTAAGGGCATTCCGACCGTTCTCTCATGGTCACCTACTTAATCGTGTAGGCGCGACCAAGTCTTTCATACGACTACCTCAACGCTCCTGAACAATACGAAACCAAAACTACATCCTGAATCCACCAGATACGATCAACGAATCAAACCCACGGATAACTAACGACATTTCACGTGCACCAGTTAAAACAAGTCAAAAACCACGAGACTCAAAAGAAAACTCAACCCCAGAACGTGTATCAATTCAAAATGATCCATGACAATGAAAAATAATCCAAGAAACACCCAATGGCAACCAAACATATTACACCCCGCGACATATTATTTAAACCGTGCAAAAGATCGACTTTTCCAAAAGAATATATATCTTTTTTTTATTACTTATTATTACCTCCCACATCTATGTGACTCAAACAATCTACAAATAACCCTCTTGACGAACTCAAAACTCAACTCAAAAACTAGGTATCTCGTTCATCCCAAATCATAAAAATAAACTACTATTCAAACTCAACCTTTAACCCGACACTTGTACAATAATTTCGGCCAAGATACTGACCTCCCATGACTATACATTCTGAATATTTGAAAAGTACGTTCCGAGTAATAATTTTAGGCTTTTGAATAATCCAAAAAGCTTTAAAAACGAACAAGTTATGACCAAAACAGTTTTATATTAATGAAAGATAAAATTGTATGTGAAATCTTCATAAACTCAATTTAACCTTGTATTAATAATTATAAATGACGTCAATTGGTTAAACCCAATTATATAAACTATGTAAGTAGAAAGAAATTTTACTTCGCTTTATTTTAAAGAAAGTATTTTAGAATTTGAAATAAATAAGTGTTGATTAAAAAGAAATCTTATGTTACATCTTGTTTAAAACACGACTCCAACACCTTACCCTTATTTTACCGAATACAACCAACTATCTAACCCTATAATAGATTTCCATGTCCCCCTTTTTCTCAATATATACCGACCAAAAGAAATGTAAGACCCAACACAAAAGATTTCATTATCTCAAAAGAAATCCCAAGTTATTTCAATAGACTTAAAACCAAGAACACCATTTTAAAACGTACACGTGAAATACGAAACTCAAAGAATACGCTACAAGACACACTTCAAAAGATTCAAAACGTCGTTGGAACTCCACCAAACTCGAGCACTAATAAATTGTTTAAACACAAGAGATCACTAGGTACGTTCAAGTTATAATAACTACTGAACGACCGTAAATCATAACATAACATCTATTAGTATATATACATCCGCATATGTATACCTATTGAATCTCCCAAACATACTCGTTATCATACATGTCAAGTCAATCAATCTCTTTATACGCTCGTTTTTTCCATACGAGTAATCACCATCTCACCGTGCCACAACAAGTCATAAAGCCCACCTCCAAAACCAAACCATATCGTGTGACCCCATAATCACACAACACAACTATAATCCAAAACATATAACACAAAAAGAACAATAGCCATATCATAGGCAGCCATTACATAAACCCATATATTATACGTATACCCAAATTCTACATCTCATCATATACAAGCATGTACTAACCCTCTTTCATGCAATCATACTTGAGAACCCATTGAAGTTGTGGTACTTGTATAACTATGTTGGCCACCATACTTATACAATTACCCTTTCTCCAATGCACTCCCTCATATGATGACACTTATAAGAATCAATACAACATATAACACATAAATCCATCAACTCACCTAAGCACATAACCACATAAACAATAAGGTCTAAAACTCCAACTATTTAAATAACATGGTCAAACTTCTTGAAATACATAAATCCATAGTCTATCTAAAACAGCATAGACTAAATCCAAAACGAAAACATAATCAGTTATAAGTCATGTCGCCCATAAGAGTGGAAACAACTTAAAACCCTTCATATCCACCTACTCCCAATAACTCGAATCACCACATGATTCTTAGGGAACATGACTTAAACCTCAAAAGAAAAATACTATACCTCGGGTATATAAAATAACCCAACAAAAGATAGAAACTACCATGTACCAAATTATGTACTATAATGTACAATTTAGGCAAAATACAACAATGACTAGCGTGGATAATTATGTTCAACCTTCACTAGTCACAACCTGAAAAGAAAATAACATGTGGCTAAGTATGAACTTACTACTGTTCAATTCATATTAGTCAAAACATCACAATAAATAACATCCAAACACATCAATTATTATAAAATGCACACATACTCCTATGACGCCTATATGCAGGGACCCTTAAGCTATAGACTAGGCTACGCGACTAGGCAACCTAATTCTCTATAACCATTGGCTCTGATACCATTCTGTCACACCCCACCATGGCGGAATATGGGGTGCAACGTATGGATATCATCACAACAAACGGTGTCTCTATAGAGAAAACTAAAATGCAATTATAATGTCATAAATGGCGACACAAATGTCATGACAATATCTCAACATAGCAGGAGTCTAGGTAAGTAGGTAACAGTCCTACCTCTTACCCAAGACAAACAAATAACACTAAAAATCAACATATAGGTTCATAGTATCACTATTGAAACAATTAGAAAGAAAATAAACTAAGAAGGAACGAGGATCTCCTTCTAAATGCATTCCTATTCGACTCCAATCCTAGCCACATATGTTCTCACGCTTAACCACGTTATCACCTGAAAGAGACACTAAAACACGTCAACATAAAGTTGGTGAGAGTCATAGGTTTAGACTCCAACGCCAAAACTAAACCATCAGCTGTGAATAATAACCAAATAATAACATATGGACAATTTGATACAAACATGCATTAACAACTATTATTCAAGATTAAACAAACCAAACCAAATCCAAATCCAAATCCAAATCCAAATCCAAATCCAAATCCAAATCCAAATCCAAATCCAAATCTAAATCCAAATCTAAGGCTCCCAGCCTTACCAATAACCATACTGCCATAGGCATCCTAACACCTATGAACCAAATCCCAAGGCCCAGCCTTGTCAACATCCCCTTGGTACCAAGTCAAAACATAAAACAATCAAGAATCAACTAGCAGTTAATCACATAAGTATGCACAAGTCCATTACCAACGCAAAACATTCACAACATAATTTATAAATAACAAAACAGTGTCTCTTCCATCCCATCTGGAAGTCAAAATCATTGATAAACATGGGACTATGAAACTCACCTGATTGAGCTTCTCTAAAAATCCGCGCACTAGCAAAAAGCTAACAAACCAAAAACACATAATCAAAACATGAACCAAACACTAAAATGGCTCATCAACCTATGATGGACATCTAACCTTATCCCATATGTATACCTCATATATGTGTTCTAATCATCTCATTACACCCCTATATAATGCCCTTAACTCATTTTACTTCATAACACATCCCGTTAACATTTTATCAAAAACAGTCCCAGTTTTAGGTCTCCAAACTATAAGCCAAACGCCCACCTAAACACACCCATGATCTCTGTAAAAGGAATACTTATTCCCTTACATATGTTAGCTAACACCTCCCACTTGCCCCAACCTTAAAGCTACTGTTAAGGACCTGATATATATATATATATATATATATATATATATATATATATATATATATATATATATATATATATATATATATATACTTTCGTCTATCCAGATTTTACTGATTTTAAACATACAAAAAGTTTGTTATGATTAGGGGGTCTTACCCTAACCCACCATCTTAGCCCCAATGCAGATACTTACTATAATATATAAACCATCTCTCATGTTCGTTTGAATGTCCCAATGCAACCCTAAGTACCCCAAACAACCCAAAACTTAAAAAGAAAACAGGCTGATTTCAAAACTGCTTTGACCTCCGACTGTTGTAACTTGTTTTTGACCCACTTCCCGACCTCCAATTTAGTTCTCGTTTATTACATTGGAAAGCCACTTCAATTACCTTTTCAGGGATACTTGGATCGCAAAATAAGAGTTTGTAGAACTCCCGATATGATCAAAACAATTGACTCAAAATTCTGCCCAGTTTTTAAAAACGGGTTTAATTAAATTAACCTCATTAATTACCTATAACCCCACTAATTACAAGCCCTAAACCATCCAATCATTATGAAATCATTAAAATACAGATTTATATTTAATCGCTAACCTAAATCCATCATAAGATGATTATATAAACATTAAAAACAATTAGATTAAAACGGGATTATGAATGTTTTACCTTTAGATTAATGGAAGATGAAAAAAAACCCAATATTTATGAAGAACCCTAATTTTATGTGAAACCCACGAATTTCTTTGTCTCCAGGAGAAAATAATGAAGTTTGGATTTAGTATAATACATTATATAGGATGTGGGTGAGTCCTAACCCAACCCAAACCCAACTTTCCTTAAATTTTTCCCTTCCTTTTTGTTTTAATCATAAAAACCGATTATCCCCTCCTAAATTTCATTTTTCTCTTTATTTTATTATTAATTAATATCTTATTAATATTACCTTAATTTTCCTTAATTTATTTCAGCTCCTAAAGCCTCCAAAACCTCAAAACCGTAAAACTAGTCAGTTTTTACGCGAATACCGTAAAAGACGTAAAATATACAGTTTTAGAAAAAATCTCAAATTTTGAAATAAACTTTATAACTAAGTCCTAAATGACTTAAAACCATCCCGAAAAATAATCCCGTGACTAAATACCTCTTTCGAGACCCCTATATGCTAAACCGTAAATCGTAAAAATACGATTTTCTATAATACATATACGTATACGTAAAACCACTAAATAACACCATCTCACTTCATAGTCAATACTATGTGAACTCATGAACATGAAATCATCACACATCATATCACTCACAAGGTACCCCGTACCGGAAATGATATCCAAACCACAATCTATACACACCAATTAGCACATAAACACGTAAAGACACGTAACTAGCACAAAATAAAACTAAGTGACGAACCTCATAACCGCGGTTGTCACAGTAAGGTACATAAGTGACCCGATCATACTGCGATATCGCGTTTGATCTACGGGATATGAGTACAAGTCAGCGTCTAGGGATGTGGTCCACAATGGTGTACCAACGCGCGCACATGAGGTCATACCATGCTTTTTAAGTATCTCTTGAGCATACTTAGCTTGGTTTATGAAGATACCACGTGGGGATTGATGAATCTGGAGGCCTAAAAAGAATTTTAGCTCCCCCATCATTGACATTTCAAATTTGCTATGCATTAATTTTTCAAAACATTTTGAAAGTTTTGGGTTCGTAGAACCAAAAATAATGTCATCAACATAAACTTGCACCAGCAGTATGTCATCCCCATATTTATTAATAAAAAGATTAGGATCAATAGAACCTTTGGTGAATCCTTTGGAGACCAAGAAGTTGGATAGTTCTTCGTACCATGCCCTTGGAGCTTGTTTAAGTCCATATACAGCTTTCTTGAGATGATAGACTTTGTCAGGGTGATGAGGATCGATGAATCCTTCTGGCTGATTCACATACACTTCTTCCTTCAAATGACCGTTGAGAAAAGCAGTTTTAACGTCCATCTGAAAAACCGTGAAGCCCTTATGTGCAACATATGCAATGAATATCCTGACAGCTTCCAAACGAGCAACTGGAGCGAATGATTCATCGAAATCTATCCCTTCTTATTGACGATACCCCTTAACCACAAGACGAGATTTGTTTTTGATGATGGTTTGTTCTTCATCCAGTTTGTTTTTACAGATCCATTTGAAATCTAAAAGCGAAATTCCATAAGGTCTGTCAACAAGTTCCCAAACATTTAGGCGTTCAAACTGATGAATTTTGTCTTGCATTGATTCAATCCACGCATGATCAGTCATGGCTTGTTTGATGTTTGTAGGTACAGTTGAACTCACGGTGAGTGCATACATACACATATCGCCATCGGTGTTGAGTTGTTTGCGTGTTCGAACCGGTTGTGAAGGATTTCCAATTACTTGCTCCAATGGATGATCACGAGTCCAATGGTGAGTGGATGGATATCTTTGGTAGAATGTATGCATGTTGGACAGATCAACATGTTGAGTAGAAGACTCTCCGACTTTGTGTACCGGTGTACTGAACGGATTGATAAATTCTTCATCGTCAGGTTGTGCATCGACTGCTTGATTGTTGTTTCCTCCTTCAGCATTGACGGTTGGTGAGGTTGGTTGTATGACTGTTTCTTGAGTTTGTTGCGTATCCACTGGAATTGTCTCTTGAGCAACGGTTGCTGAAGTAGAGGCAGTTGTGTCTTGTGAACGTGGTTCGGGTTCATCAGCAGTATTGACAGCGGATGGCTTTGACACAACTTGATTGTTTCCATAGTAATATTCTTCAAAGATTGGATCATATTAATCAACCAACTCATTCATATGTGTCGTATCCATCGATTCTGCTGTAGGAGTATTTTCTTGACATTCTTGCACGGGACGTACACTGTTTTGTGTAGGTGTCATTGCTGGACAATGAGGTGTGGGACTTGAGCTGTTGTGTTCAAGTACCATTTGTGGCAGTTCGTCAAAGTTCACATGAATTGTTTCTATAATAATCTTTGTTTTCTTGTTGTAAACTCGATATCCTTTCGACAATGTAGCATACCCCACAAAAATACATGCAGCACCTTTTTCTTTCATCTTGTCGAGATTCTCACCGTCTTTAAGAATGTAGCATAAAGATCCAAATACGTGAAAGAATTTAACCGTAGGTTTCCTGCCATTTATGATGTGGTAAGGTGTCTTTTCATGTCTAGGGATGACGAGAGAACGATTCTGAGTATAACAAGCGGTTGCAATAGCTTCAGCCCAGAAGAATAGTGGTAATTTTGAAGCAGAAAGCATTGTTCTAGCTGCCTCGACCAAAGTGCGGTTCCGTCTTTTGACAACGCCGTTTTGTTCAGGAGTTCGAGCAATAGACGTTTGATGTTCGATGCCTTCTTCTTGAAAGTAAGATTGCAAATTCTTGTTCAAAAATTCAGTACCCCTATCCGTTCTTACGGTTAAGACTTGAGCTTGAAGATTGCGTTGTATCATCTTGAGAAAGTTTTTGAGAACCTTTGGTGTTTCATCTTTGGACCTTAAGAAGAAAGTCCATGTGTATCTAGAGTAATCATCAACAATCACGAGAATATACTTTTTCCCGTTAATACTCGCTACACGCATGGGACCACATAAATCCATGTGTAGAAGTTCCAATCATCCTTTAGAGCTTGGGGTAGTCTTTGTTTTTAAGGACTTCCGTTTGGCTTTCCCCAACTCACAAGAAGAACAAAGATGGTCTTTGACGAATTTTAATTTAGGAAGACCGGTCACAATATCATTCTTCGAAAGCAAGTTGATGGTGTCAAAGTTGAGATGTGACAATCGTTGATGCCATAACCATGCTTGAGAGGATGTAGCTTTCGCCATTAAGCAAATTGGATTTGTTGAAGATGTATCTTGAAGAGTTACTCTGTAGAGATCAGAACCACGAGAACCTATAAGAAGGTCATTCCCATCGTAGTCTATAACATAGCAAGTAGTTTTCCGAAAAGCCACTTCCAAATCCGCATCACAAAATTGACCAACCGAGAATAAATTATTATTCAGTCCTTCGACGTAATAAACCCGTTTAATAGTGATATTCCCTTGAACCAAGTCTCCATATCCGAGTATCGGTGCAAACTGATCATTTCCAAACCGTACCGTACCCAGAAACTTCTCCACGAAGTTAATTAGAAGCTTGAGATTGCCCGTCATGTGCTTTGTGCACCTAGAGTCCATTATGAAGAGAATGATCTCGACGAGCTGCTTAAGCATTAGAAGACAATGTAGAGTTTTACAAATGGGAGCCCTTGATAGAAGTGGGTTCCAAAATATTAGTAGACATAGATTCAAAAGGCAAACTAACATTCATAGACCCAATTAGAATAGTGGTTGTCTTAGGTACCCATTTGTATCCAGGTGGTGTAAATCTTGAGTACCCCTGTTTACATGTCCTACCCATGTTCTCATAAAGCTTCTTTAACATTTTTTGTTTACATAGAGTAGTGGATTCTAACGCACTTAGCTTCTTAAGTGGTTGAGCAGTGGAGTGGTTCAAAGTTCTTGGGGGTTTTCTAGTACTAGTGGGCACAAGAGTAGGCTTCGTAGTTCTAGCATTCACGCCATTATGATTAAAAGCACAAGCATCATGATTGAAAGTACGAACACATTTTCCACATTTAACACAAACAAATTCAACATTCGAAGTCTTAACATTCAAACTGTCATTACATGCAGTTACAGACGTTTTATTCTTAGAAAACTTAAAATTCCTACGGTGATCCTCTACTTCCTTCTTCTTCCCTTGACTATTGTTAGGCATGACTCTATCTTCAATTCTAGTGCTCTGAAGCTGTGGTCCGCTAACGCTAGTAGTAGGAGTTACTCCTGTAGAAGAAGACACACGTTGATTAGTTTTCCTAGTATTCTGAGGTAACCGTGATGTTCTAGTTTGAGTGGACCTAGTGTTCATCTTATACATTCCAGGTGCTATCACATTTGTGCTCTTATTAGTTCCTTGCTTAGGCAAAGTCTGTGGGGGTTTGCCCAAAATAGATGATTTAGGGCATTTAAAAGCATTCGGTTGACGAACGACAGATGGTTTACCCAATTCAGACTTTTCTTTCATTATCTCAATGAGTTTTTGTAACTCGCTGATGGCTATGTCCCTTTCTTGTAGCTGAGCTTTCAAATCATTTATTTCGAAACCTTTTTCCATTAATTGTCGAAACGAAGAAGCTGCTATTTCTTGACACTTTTTATGATTATGAGATTTATCACCTTTTTGTAAAGCAAGTTCAAGAGAAATGGAGTGTTTCTCAAGTTGGGAAAAACTTTTTGAAAGTTTGTTATATGACTGAATTTGTTTCGAAAGCTCTACTTCAAGATTGCGACATTTCTCATCCGATTCTGACACAAGACATGCTACATGACAATATTGATCAAGATCGGTATACACACCAAGTATATCATTCATATAGTCAGCATAAAAGTATTCCTTTGAAAGTCGATTAATTTCGTTAGAAAGTTGGTGTTCTTGTGTCTTTTATTTAATTTGAAGAAAATCAACTTCATCTTCAAGAGATTTGACATAGCTTAAATCAGTTAACATTTCCTCAGTGAGAGCATTATAAAACATTTCCACATTTTTTGAAAGATCATCAATGGTTGGAACAATGCATTGTTGAATGACGACTTCTACTTGTGGGTTAGGTTTAATATTCCAAATGGTATCTCTAGAAACTTTTTCATAATCGGTGACACCTTTGTACAAATTTAAAACCCCTTGTTTTATAAACTCAAATTGTTGAACACTTTTACTTTTCTCATCCCATTTTCGTTTTTCTTCCGAAATTTGTTTTTCTAACAAAATTGATTGCTTTTTAAAACTCCTTTTTAAAGAAACTTTCTTTTGGGGTTCATCACTTGGTGGTGGAACTCTATTATACAGATTTTGTTCTTTGGAAAGTTCTTTTTGAGGAACAAACTTAATATAATGATCAGAATCAGAAAGGTTTATTAGGTCACTTAAGTTTGATCGACTTTCTTCTTGTTGACGAATGATTTCGTCGCAGTCAGGGGAAAGCATAAGAGCAAGATTATCAACATAACAACCGATATCATAAAGAGCAGGCTTGGTACTTTGAACTTTCTTGAGATATTCAGGCTTGACAAAACTCGTTTTCATATTTCTATTGAGCATATTCATGGTTTGAATAGACTGACCCTTTTATAAACAATGTTATTTAACGTGTCGACTCTCTTTTCCAAAGCAAGAATTTTGTCAATATCCTTTTCTTCACGAGTTTTATAAAGCTCAGTTTGTTCTTTGTTAACCGACTCTAACTCAGTAATTTGGAGTTTATGTAGCAGCAGTTGTTCTTCAAGTTCCGATATATTTTGTTTTGACATATGAATTTCGTGTGTTACTTCAGAACAATATTGTTCGTTGAGCACCTTACGTTCATATACCAAACCATTAGCTATTGCAACTCGTCGATCAGCTTCTTTTACATAATCACACTCTTTAAGCCTGTCTATCTCCTCGGCTAAGGATGTGTTTGCTTGCTTCAAACGTTTATTAGCCTCTTTGTTTTCCTCAATTTCATGTTTTAAAGAATCAATAATAGACGCAAGCAAATCACGGTCCTCGTCCGAGTCAGTATCCTGAGCAGCATTACCGTCATCATTACACATATGCTGTGAATCCGTAGAGATATTGCTATCCTCCGTGTCCATTACATATGTGTCATTGATGCTTTCGGGTTGCTCAGGATGCCGTCGTTCATTAGCAAACACATTATAGTTATCATATGTTGGTACCTTTTCAATTGGCTCAGTATCAAAGATAGGTCCATAAGTATCAGCAGTCTCTGGAAGCACTTCTTGAATCTTTGCAATGTACACATAATGTGCCTCTAGCCCTTAATCATCGGCTTCATCATCAGTGTCATCACGCCAGTCAACTTCATCTGCTGTGAATGGAATTCCTGCTTCTTCTTTCTTACACAGCAGCATCTTTTCCTTGTGATATCCCGAATCCTTAACCCGTTTTGGCTTCTTGCATTCCCTAGCCATGTGCCCAAATCCATTGCAATTGAAGCATTGAATCTCAGTTTTCTACACAACCGGAGTGCCTATAGTATCTCTACCCCAACTTGATTCGGCATCCTCTGATTATCATACCTAGCCTCACGATCATACCTAGGTGCATGATCAACTTCCTTATATCGAGCATTGGATGATGATCTGAGGTTGTTGTTGGTAGGTTTGTAGATCTTCTTATAAGTTATGGTGAGTAGAGACATGAGTTCTTCAATCTTCTTGTCCCTTGAAGTTTGTTCATCATCACTGTCTCCATCTGACTTGGTGTCATACTTTGGAGGTAGAGTGGGGACAATTGCTTTAGCCTTTTTAGCAGTTGCTGGAGGTTTGGTGGATGAGCTTAATGACTTTGAGGAATGAGTAGGTGGTTGTTGACGGTGTACGGGTTTTGTTGAAGTAGTAGCCACAAAAGCAATAGAGTTAGCAGACCGTTCTGCCTTTTCAGCCCTTAGTTCATTCACTTCATTCTGATGTTGTTTCAGGATATCATAAAGTTTGTGATAGGAGATGGTCTTGATATCTTCCCTTTGTTTAACCAAAGTCACAAACCTTTGCCATTCCGGTTTGAGTTGAAGTAGAAACTGAACATTGGCATGATGATTGGAGATGGTGCACTGATTTCTAACAAGCTCATTCATCATTTTGTAGAATCTCGAGTAATATGAGTCAATGGATTCACCATCTTCAGATGTGAATTTTCCAAACTCCCAAAGTAGATTAGTCTCGAGATCTTGAACATTGATCGACTCACCTTGCTTTAATCGATGAATTGCATTCCACATTTCCATAGCATTAGGACATGCATCAACTATGGAATAGATATCGTTATCAATTCCAGTGAGTATAAAGTTTACAGCATCAGCTTCAGCTTGGAGGAGTTTCTTTTTCTCAGCAGAACATGTGTCGAAATCTTCCATAGCTCGTATAGTTGATGAAGTACCATCCTCTACTTGTGTGGTAATGGGTCTGAATTCAAAAACTGGAGGTGGGTTCTCAAGGCAGTGACGAAGAGCAGTTCGGTTCTCCTTTCCATCGAGAAATCTGAGAAAGCGAGATCTCCATTGAACATAGCAATCGGCAGTGAGCACAGGTGGATTTCCATTGCCACCTTGTTCCAAACGAATTTGATTTGCAGTCGCATTGCTGATATTGGTGTTAGACATTGCCAATGATTGTGAATGGATTAGGATCTTAGTGGATGTGTTGTGATGAGGTGTGGTTGAGGTTGTTGAGAAAAAATGTTGAAATCCCCTAAGAATTGTCTCTCAAGAAACCAAAAATTCCAAGGCCAAAAAAAACTTTCACTTTTGTAAAATCTTCAATTTTCGGAATACTTGATCTTTTCAGAGAAATCTTCGGAATAAATGATGTTTTCAGAAAAATGAGGCTTCTTCGGAATAATGAATTTTTTAGAATAATGAGGTTCTTCGGAACAATGACTTTTTCAGGGAAATGGGTTTTTTCCGAATAACTAATTTTTCGGAATAATTTTCGGAAAAATCCCTTCTTCGGAATAATTTTCGGAAAAATCCCTTCTTCGGAAAAATCCCTTCTTCGGAAAAATATTCGGAAAAATCCCTTCTTCAGAAAAATCTTCGGAAAAAATCCCTTCTTTGGAAAAATCTTCGGAAAAGCCCTTTTTTCGGAATAATCTCTTTTTCAGAATTATCACTTCTTCGGAAAAATCATTTCTTCGGAATAAAGGTTTTTTAGAGAAAACCACTTTTTCGAAATAAATTTCAGAAAACTCAACTTTTTCAGAAAATTAAACCCTTTTCCGAAAAATTTCTTCGGAATAAGACCACAATTTCGGAAAAACAAAACCCTTTTCCGAAATTTCTTACTGTTGATCGATATCCTTTTTTCTCGGAACAAACTTGCAAAAAAACGCAACTTTATGCCAAAGATTGATCCAAATACCCAAAAATTTTGTGTTTTTAGCCAACTAACAATACCAAATCTCTACCACAACTATGTAGATGATTTGTATAAAAAATAAACCATAAAAAACAAAAAAAAATTGGATCAACGATTATGGATCAAATACCTCACAAAATCATTAAGAACGCAACCACGAATCTTCAATCACCTATCCACTATAGGCTCTTGATACCAAATGTTAATCCCACTTCAATCCATAACACAATATAAGATGATATTTAGAGAGAGAAAGAGAAGAAAAGTAGAGAGAGAAACAAGAGAGAGATTGGATGGTAAAAGATTACTAAAGAGATAAAGTAATAATGACCAACACCCTCTTCCACACATGGAAGAGGGTATTTATATGCCACGACCATAAGGCCTTAGTGGGCTTGTCCATTGGCCGGGCTTGGCTTTGCTTGGGCTTACGCCCCTAACTTAGACAATATTAGCTTAAAGTCCAAGCCCGGTTTTCCCGACTAACCTATTACAATACAAGACCAATAACGACTAAGATGACCTATTACATTCTTGTTCGACTATATAAAATATACGGCTAACAGCAACCATTACATAAACCCCTATTGTTTACGAATACCTAAAATACACATCTAATCATATACAAGCATATACTAACCCTCTTTCATACAATCATACTCAGGAACCCATTGAAGTTGTGGTATTTGTATAACTATGTTGGCCACCATACTTATACACTTACCCTTTCCCCAATGCACTCTCTCCTATGATGACACTTATAAAAATCAATACAACATATAACACATAAATCCATCTACTCACATAAGCTCATAACCACATAACAATAAGGTCCAAAACCCCATCTATTAAAATAACATAGTAAAACTCTTGGAATACATAAATCCGAAGTCCAGCTAAAACAACATAGACAAACTCCAACACAACATCATAATGAGGTATAAGTCATGTCGCCCATAAGAGTGGAAACAACTTAAAGTCCTTTCTATCCATCTACTCTTAGTAACTCGAATCACCACATGATTCTTATGGAACATGACTTAAACATCAAAAGATAAATACTATACATTAGGTACACCAATTAACTTAGCAGTTATTATGAAATTAATTCATATATAAAAAAAGAAACATAAATTAACATGTGACTAAGTATGGACGACTATAGTTCAATCAATACTAGTCAAAACTCACAGAAAACAAATCAACAATACTCAGAAAATACAATCAAAACCATACACACATATTGCTATGAAGCCTATATGCAGGGATCCTTAAGCTATAGACTAGGCTACTAGACTAGGCAACCTAATTCTCTATAACCATTGTCTCTGGTACCATTCTGTCACACCCCACCATGGCGGAATATAGGGTGTGACGTATGGATATCATCACAAAAATAGCGTGTCTATAGATATAACTAAATGAAATGGAAATATCATAAATGGTGACACAATGTCATGAAGATATCACAAACAATGTGGGTGTCTAGGTAAGTAGGTAACAAGTCTACCTCTTACCAAAGACATACAATTAACCAATAACAAACATATAGGTGTCTACAAAGTATCACTTATTCAAACATAAGTAAAGACTAAGAGGAAATGGGGGTTCCTCCAATACAATCCTTAGCCTCCCAGCTAGCCACTCCTATTCTCACGCTTAACCACATTCTCACCTGAAAGAGACACTAAAACACGTAAACATAAAGTTGGTGAGAGTCATAGGTTTAGACTCCAACTCCAAATCAATTATAAGCTATGAATAACAACCATTAACAAAAGAACATATGGACAATGTTAGAAGTAATTAAAGTGATGGTCATATAGTATATCGTTGCGAAGCTCGTGAAAAATGTTATTTAATGATGTCGAGAGTTTTTAGTTATTATTGTTTATGTAACGGGATTTAGTCCCGAACACACAAATGAGGAAGGCCTCCTAAACATTTCTTAGTTAGTATAAAAGGTCTTCTAATCCTCATTTGTGTGTGTGCTTTTCAGTTTTGATTAGTTCTAGAGAGAGAAAGGTGTTTGTTTCTCTCACTAGGAAAACACCAACTTTGTATTTCTTTTCTTCTCTTCATCTTAATCTAATCTTTCTTTTTTAGTTTAATCATCATCATGTTATTTGTGTTTGATTAGTCGTGTGATTTAGTCCAACAAGTGGTATCATTCGCCAAGGGATTCGTAGTTAGCTTTGGTGTTGATTTGGTGTGGATTTGGTATTGATTACGTGGGTTTTTGGTTTAGGCTATTGAATTCGATTATTATTTGAGGCTTTGAGGTGTTGTTATTGGTGTGATCGAAGTGGTTATTGATTTTGGTGGATTCGAGGTATGGTTTTGGTGATTTAAGTTTATCTCTGTCGTCTATATTCTGAATCCCTGTATTTTCGGAATTTTCTTCGCAAAAGGGTTTTATATTCCGAAATCTTGCCATTTTTCTGAAAATTTTTTCTTAAAAAACCCATTTTTCCGAAAAATTTTCTCTAAAAAACTCATGTTTCCGAAAAAGCCATTTTCTCTGATAATCCATTTATTCCAAAAAAGTTTTTTTTCTTTTCTGAAAATCCATTTATTCTGAAAAAGCATTTTCTTTGAAAATCCATTTATTCCGAAAAAGCCATTTTCTCTGAAAATCCATTTATTCCGAAAAAGTTTTTTTTTCTGAAAATCCATTTATTCCGAAAAAGCTTTTTCTCTGAAAATCCATTTATTCCGAAAAAGCCATTTTCTCTGAAAATCCATTTATTTCGAAAAAGTGTTTTTTTCTGAAAACTCCATTTATTCCGAAAAAGTGTTTTTTTCTGAAAACTCCATTTATTCCGAAAAACCTTTATTCCCAAAAAAACCTTTATTTCGAAAAAGTGTTTTTTTTTTCTGAAAACTCCATTTATTCCGAAAAACCTTTATTCCGAAAAAGTGATTTTTTCTGCAAATCCCCATTATTCCGAAGATTGGTTTTTTTGGCCTTGGAATTTTTGGTTTCTGGTGAGCTCATATTTAGAGGATTTAATCATATTTAGGGGATTTTAACTTCAACATTCTACTTTCTACGAATTGAGATCTTGTTTTTCACACGACTTCTACGATGACGTCTCAACAAGATATTTACGCTGCGGGTACTGAGAATTGTCCTCCCATGCTCACCAAGGAGAACTACACTACATGGGCTAGTCGTCTCCTTCGTTATGCAAAATGTAAACCTTTGGGAAAATTGATTGTCAACTCGATTCAAAAAGGTCTGTATGTTAGAAGAACAATCATTGTGCCTGGGGACCCTACGAATGCTAACCCAATGGCTGACTCCAGTCATGAGCAAACGGATGAAGAATTAACTGAAGCTGAATCTAAACAACTCGACGCCGATGATCAAGCAATTCAAGTCATCCTCATGGGACTTCCCGAAGATGTTTATGCTGCTGTCGATAGTTGTGAAACCGCACACGAGTTGTGGCTTAGGATTCAGAAAATGATGAAGGGGTGTGAAATTGGTTTACAAGAAAAGGAAACTAAGTTGCTTCGTGAATAGGAGAAATTTACGTCTACTGAAGGGGATCAAATTGAACCTTACTATCATCGATTTTCAACCCTCATGAATCATCTTAGAAGAACCAAACATGAACCTGCACAAATTGCTGCAAACATCAAATTTCTTGATAATCTTCCTTCTGAATGGTCAAGATATGTCACTCTTGTCAATCAACCCAAGGATCTTCATGTAGTGGACTACACTCAAGTATATGATTATTTGAAGATGAATCAAGATGAAGCTAACAAAGTTAGGGCTGAAAGACGTGCCAAGACACAAGATCCATTGGCTTTCATGGCAAACTCTCCATCATCTATGTCATATCCCATGGTACCTTACAATCAACCCTCATCAAGTAACTTCATGCCACAACAACAACAACAACAACTCACCCCTTTTGGATATCAACCTCCTGCTGCTGTGAACTACTTACAACACCCCATTGCCTGTTTTGATGACATCACCGATCCTACTCATGCGATTAATACTGGTCTTGCACTTCTCTCAAAGGCATTCAAATTTACCATTAACCCCACCAACAACAATCAGAGAATCTCCTCGAACACTAGAAATAGGCAGATTGCTCAACCTTTCATGAATGCGAATCAAGATCGTCAATTGGTAGCTACTGGGACATAATATGGTCAGAATGTTGGAAATGCAGGAAATCAGTATGGACAAATTCGTGGTCAGAATTCGAATGTTCCAAATGTGGGTAATCAGAATGGGTTAATAATTGTGCCAGCGGTTGGTAATCAGATGGGAAACATTGTGGCTGCAAGGGCTGAAAATACTGGTACGGGAAATAGAAACAACAATTGTCAGGTTCAGTGCTACAACTGCAGGGGATTGGGTCATTATGCTCGAGATTGCATAGCCAAAAAGAAAAGGGATTTTGTTTATCTTCAGACTCAACTTCTCATAGCACAAAAAGAAGAGGCAGGGATTCCACTTCAAGCTGAGGAATTTGATCTGATGGCTTCTGCTATAGAATATGATGAGGAAGAAGAGGTGAATGCCAACTACATCTTGATGGCAAACTTACAGCAAGCATCAACCTCAGGAATGCATGATGACAGTACTCCCGTCTATGATTCAGACGGTCCCTCTGAGGTACACCCAAGTTTTGATGATAATGATATATATTGCATGTCTAATCAGGAGGAAGAGTATACTGAGATGCTTGAGCCCTACATTGAGACACACGAGGATCAAACGAATAATAGTAATATTATTTCGAATGAGCCTAGTGTGGACCTTAGTGTAGATCAAGTTGCTCAGCCTACAACCCTTCCTGATGAGACACATGCGTATTATAAATCTCTATTTGATAAGCTTGCTAAGGATGTAGATCATGCTACGGTGGTTAATAATAAGTTTAGAGAAACTAATGCCAAATTGACCACTGAGCTTGCGGGATATAAGGAACGGGAGAAAAGTTTTGAGATTCATCATGCTAGAATCAAGGAGCTTGAACAAGCTCATGCTACATCGGTTTATCAAGAAAAATGCACAACTAAGAAATTAAATGCCTTACACTTAAGTAGTGCTAAAAAGATAAGCGAATTGAATGATGAAATCATCTCTCTTAATAAACAGCTTTCTACTGAAAAATCTATTATTTTGGATTTAAAAGAAGAACAAAAAAAGCTGAAACATGATTTCTAAATTCGAGAAGATGGGCTTCTTGAGGATTTTTGCAAAGCTCAGGATAGGATTAGAGAATTAGACAACCTTTTAGTAAAACGTGGCCAAACTATGCAGACGATAAATATGCTCGCACCAAAAGTGAATGAGATAAATTACACTCGTTACAAATTGGATTTAGGTTGTCCTCTTCCCCCTAATCTCGGATACCTTAAGCAAGTTCATGCCACTAATGAAACTTTATATAATGGTAGTGTGCTATTGTCTGATGAGCATGATCCTCCTAGTTTGCATGATTCTGAGGAAACTACTGAACTTGTTGTAGAGACTCGTTTAAGAATGAAAAAGCTTGATAAAGAAGTGACACCCGTTTATTATCCGAAAATTAATCCTCCAACTATTTTTGTTCGGTCTAAAACGAGTACTGAAATGCTTTTGCTACCAAGTGAGGAATTGTCTGATGACCTTCCTAAACCGAGTATCACACGCCGATTTCTAAACGAGCTTAAAGATAACTTTTTCATCCTTAAGCGTGTTGTTAATTCCAAAATAACTGGAGAAAATTTTACATCACCTGTTCAGATTGAGGTCCAAAAAATTCTTCAAAACGATATTAATCCGATTATTAATCAAGTTGATGCTAGGTTAGGTAATTTGGAAAACGCTTTTTTAAAAGAATTTGCCAACTTTGTTGAAGACTTTAAATCTTTGGCGAAGGAAGCTGATGAATCTATTGATAAAATCAAAGTTTTGGAAAATGATCTTGAACGCCTCTCTAAAGCTCGTGATTGTATTGATAGTAGCCCTGTTGAGTTAAGTACCTCTGTGTCGCATAATGAAAACCTTCAAACTGAGCTTGATCTTATGAAAGAGAAAATGGAATCTTATGTCATTAAAAAAGATAAAGAATTCACCGATCTTTGGAATAAATTTGTCAAAAAATGTGATGAATGCAAATATGACAAGATTTCGTATGAAAAAGCTTACAATGAAATTCAACAAACTATCGCACGGTTGCAGGCTTAGTTAGGAGGGGTTAAGGAACCGAATTTGGCCTCTTCAGGGTTAGAGAGTACTAGTGATGGTAATGTTCAGAAACTTAAGGCTAAGATTGCAGATTTAGAATCTTTTGTCGTTTCATATAAGCGGCCTATTGATCAAAGCAAGTCTGTCTATTAGAAAATTATTGATAAAATCTGTGAGAAATGTAAATTAAAGGCCTTGTTAAAAGATAAGACTTCTGAGCCTAGCTCGATTGTGGATACGATGATCCAGAAACCAGCAACCTCGGGACCCACTCGTATTGCTGTAACACCATTTCCCAAGGCTGCTGGAATGAAAGCTGCTGTTATAGCCCCAGGAATGTTTCGCGTTAGACCTTCATCTCAAACTAGGGTAGATATCTATGTGCCTAGCAACCAACGTAAATCAAGCGTTAGGACAAAACCGACCACTATCGCACAACCACAAGTCACTGATTTAAAAAATGCTAATTCTAACAAGCGTGTGTCTTTTTCTACAAGAATGAACAACTACACTAAGAGCAGAAGGCCACAGCCTACGAGCAATACAAGGAATGATAGGGTCCCTTTTGCCTCTAGAAGTAGTCGTCCCAAGGCTAATAATGTGGAAGTAGAAGAACACCGTAGGAATTACCCTTTTATATTCATAATCAGAAACTTAATTCTTCTGAATGTAATGACTTTAAACTTGCTATTCGGAATGAAAAATCTGAAGTTATTTATGCTAAATGTAATAAATGTTTCTTTACTTTTAGTCATGATGTTTGTGGTTTAACTTTGAATGGTTTGAACTATGGTGCTTACACTCGACATGACAAGCTTTCTATCAGCGAAACACATAGCAATCCTAAGGCTAAAGTGTATGTTCCGAAAACTAAGCAGGTAGGGTCCACTAAAAGTCTTGCTACGCCTAGAACTCCTAGAGTTACCTCTAAGTGGTTGCCTACTGGAAGATATTTTGCCTCTAATGGTCATGTTATTGATTCCAGTAGATCTCATACTGACAGTGAAATGTCGGTATGTGATATGGCTTGATTTTTACCTAACCATACAGGAACCTATTTCTTCGGTTGCCAAATTTTCTCTTCTCTTATCATTGGCAGGCTGTTGAAATTTGTCTATGGTGTGTGGACTCGGGATGTTCCAAACATATGACTGGGAATCAAAGTCTTCTCGAGAACTTTGTATGGCGTTTTATGGGAACTGTTCGATTAGGAAATGATCATGTTGCGGCAATTCTAGGCTATGGTGACCTTCATTGGGGAAATATTATCATCACAAGAGTATCTTTTGTTGATGGCTTGGGACACAATTTGTTCTCGGTTGGGCAATTTTGTGATTCAGATTTGGAGGTTGCCTTCAGAAGTCATACATGCTTTGTTAGGGATCTTGAAGAAATTGATCTGTTGAAAGGTAATCGCACAACAAACCTTTACACCATTGATCTTTTTCAAATGTCTGTTGCATCTCCAATTTGTCTCATGGCCCGGGCCACTTCAACAAAGTCATGGTTATGGCATCAAAGGTTATCTCATCTCAATTTCGATGCCATCACCCAACTTGCAAAAGATGATCTCGTTACCGGTCTTCCAAAGTTCAAATATACTAAAGACCATCTTTGTCCATCATGTGAGCAAGGTAAAAGCAAGAAGAAGCCTCACAAACCCAAACCTGTTCCAAATTTGACGAATAGGTTGCATCTCCTTCAAATGGATTTGTGTGGCCCAATGAGAATCAAAAGTATTAATGGAAAGCGGTATGTCCTTGTGATTGTGGATGATTATTCTCGTTACACATGTGTTCATTTTCTTGCTTCGAAAGATGAAGCCTCGGATGTAATTATCAATTTCTTGAAGAAAACATTAGTGCTACTTCAAGCCCCTGTTATCATTGTTAGAACGGATAACGGTATAGAATTCACCAATCAGAAACTGAAAGCTTATTTTTTACGAAGTTGGGATTTCTCATCAAACTTCGGTTGTAAGAAATCCAGAGCAGAATGGATTTGTGGAACGGAGGAATCGTACGTTAGTTGAAGCTGCTCGGACGATGCTTCTCTCCTCCAGTGCACCGTTATTCCTTTGGGCTGATGCTATAGCAACTGCATGTTATACTCAAAACCGCTCCATTATTCACACCCGCTTCAACAAAACACCTTATGAGATCATTAATGGAAGAAAACCGGATATTTCATTTTTACATGTCTTTGGTGCTTTATGTTATCCGAAGAATGATCGTGAAGATATCGGTAAACTTGAACCTAAAGGTGATATTGGTTTTTTCATTGGTTATTCTTCAACTGCTTGTGCTTAGAGAGTTTATAATCGAAGGACAAGAAAGGTAATGGAGACTATGAATGTTACTTTGATGAACTCTCGAGTATGGCCTCTCAACATAGAAGTTCACATCCCGAGCTTCAAGGTCAGACTTCTGGACACGTAAGTTCAGGAATCGCGCTTCAATTTGTACCGTCAGCAATCTCATCGTTACAACCCTCGGAACGTGACTTAGAAGTTTTATTTGGGCCAATCTATGATGAATATATGGAGGGTCCTTCGTCATTTGGTGTTCCTCAAAATGCCCCGGCTGCATCTGCTACGGTAGTTCAAGAACCACCCGCAGCATCTACACCAACGGCATCCGTTTTTGCACCATCTACGTCAACCTCAACCATATTGACTCCAAACATTCCAACCACGTCTCCGACTGCTGACGCAACTCAACATCATTCTCAGCAAATTCCAAATCATGTTCATCTTCAGAATGAAATAGTTGCTGAAAATGCAAATAATGCGATGCACAACGAACACGAGTTTGTTAATCCATTTGCGGCTTCCACAAGTTCTACTCAGCCTTCAACACCATATGTGGATCCGTCGAGCTCGCATCAAGTTTCTCATACACTTCCACATGAACACAAATGGACTAAGAATCATCCTTTGGTTCAAGTGATTGGCAATTTCTCATGACCAGTCTCAACACAAAATCAGCTGCATACCGACGGTGATATGTGTATCTATGCACTATCGGTCAGCACAATGGAACCAACTAGTGTGAAAGAAGCAATGACCGATGCATCATGGATTGAGTCTATGCAAGAAGAACTCAATCAGTTCATCCGGCTTGATGTATGGGAGTTAGTACCTCGACCGGACAATATCGATCCCCTTACTCTGAAATGGTTATTCAAAAACAAGATGGATGAGGAGCAAACGGTCATTAGGAACAAGACTCGGTTAGTTGTGAGAGGTTATAAACAACAAGAGGGAATTGATTTCGTTGAATCCTTCGCCCCGGTTGCTCGAATGGAAGCTATTAGGATTTTCCTGGCATACACTGCATACAAATCGTTCACTGTGTATCAAATGGACGTGAAGACGGCTTTCTTGCATGGACCGTTAAAAGAAGATGTGTATGTATGTCAACCTGAAGGTTTCATCAACACCGAACATCCAAGCCATGTCTACAAGTTGAAAAAGGCAATTTATGGTTTGAAACAAGCAGCGAGGGCATGGTACGACGAATTAGCATCATTTCTTCTACAAAATCACTTCAGCAAAGGAATCATTGATCCAACTTTGTTTATCAAGCACTACGGCAAAGACATATTGGTGGCTCAGGTCTATGTAGATGATATTATATTTGGTTCTACTAACCCAAAATATTCCATATTATTTGCAGACCTTATGAAAAGTCGATTTGAAATGTCTATGATGGGGGAAATGACGTTTTTTCTTGGTCTCCAAGTTCACCAATCCCCCCGTGGCATTTTCATATATCAGGCCAAATATGTGCTTGAAATTCTAAAGAAATTTGGAATGGAGAACTGTGATCCTATTGGTACTCCAATAGACACTAAACACAAGCTTGATTTGGATAAGAAAGGGACATTTGTAGATGCTACAAAATACCAAAGTAGGATCGGGTCCCTTATGTATTTAACCTCAAGTAGACCGGACATTGTGCATGCTACTTGTTTTTGTGCTCGGTATCAGGCTAAACCAACCGAGAAGCACCTCAAGGAGGTTAAAAGGATCTTTCGTTATCTCTGGGGAACCATTCACATGGGTCTTTGGTATACGAAGGATTCTGGTTTTAATCTTACTGGTTTTTCAGATGCCGACCATGCAGGATGTCATGATTCATTCAAGAGCACTTCCGGTGGAGCACAATTCTTAGGCGAGAAGCTAGTGAGATGGTCATCAAGAAAACAAGATTGTACGGCGTTGTCCACCGCGGAAGCAGAATATGTGTCTCTATCCGTGTGTAGTGCTCAAGTCCTTTGGATGAGAACACAACTCATGGATTATGGCTTTCACTTTAACAAAGTGCCTATCTATTGTGACTCACAATCAGCCATAGCCATATCCTGCAACCCGGTCCAAAACTCCAAGACCAAGCACATTGATGTCCGATTCCATTTCATAAAGGAGCATGTGGAAAGAGGAACGATCGAACTGTATTTTGTCAAGACGGACTACCAACTAGCCGACATCTTTACCAAAGCTCTTTCTCAAGACAGATTTGAATTCTTGGTTCGTCGACTTGGTATGCGTAGTTTCACTCCTAATGAACTTGAACGTCTTGCACATTCACAGTAACCTTGTATATATCTATCAGAAAATCAAAATACAAAAATATAAAACCTATAAAAACAAAATAAAAAATGAGAAAATCTTTCAAAATACAAAAAATATTCTTCTTCGACATGTCTCTCAGCATCGATAATATGGACGTACTTAGAAATGTTGTTCAATAACGACACGGGTACGTACATAAAGTTCGAATGAGAATTCAAATGTTTTCAAAACATGTCTTTTCTATTTTTCTTCTCATAATGGCTTATAGTCACATGTCAAACTATAACCTGGTCCCCAATGAAAGGAAAGTCTTTGACTTATCCTCAACAACGAGAAATTCGTTTTCTCGGTCATAAGCTTATATCAAAACATTCAAAGTTTTAAGCTAATGAACTCAATTTTCTCGGACTTTTGAGCACAAGTTTTCAAGGTATTTCAAAACAATGTGCTCATATACTCCCCTATTTAAATAGAATCTCTCTTCGAGGGGGAGTATAATGATTTCATAAACATTTGTTCCAAAGTTTCATGACACATTATTCTATTCATGTTTCATCACTAGTTTCACAAAAATTTCAATTTCATGCAATTTTTGAGGGGGAGAATAGTGATTAAAATGTGTTATCTTGGATAAGATCTTTGATATAAGTTCTTTCTCTTCCTAATATGTGCAAAAACCTTTCCTTTTTTGATGCACATATGTAGGGGGAGCGTTTTGGGTGATACAAAAAACCTTCAAGGTGTAAACTCTGATTTCATCAACACCTTGATTGCTTTTTCAACAGGTTTTTCTGGATATCTATACCCTTCAACACTTTAATTCACGACGGTATTGGTGTCAAAAGGTGGTTAGGTATTCGTCCTATGATCCAACCAGAATCGGAGGGATCTTCCCAGAGACAATCCATTAGAACTTAGAAGTCCTTAGGAAAGATGGAGTAGTTGAGCGTACGGGAAAAATGCCGACCAAGTACTTAAGCTAGCACTAGAATAATCACAACAAGGTGCTAGTTATGACGTATTGGTAAGCATTGAAGGGGTTGAAGAATGAAAAAGAAATGTAAGGATAAAGGGTGAAAAGAATAGCCCTCCATACAACTTAGGCAAAAACCGGGTCAATACATCTACTATCAGAATCACGTTGATGATTTCTAGTATTGAAGACAAAGCATCATGGACCCAGTGATGCAATGCACAACCCCTCCCAGCCTACTCAAGCTTCTCTCAAAAGAAGTTTGTTTTATTGTCACGGAGTTCAACTAATTTCTATCGACTTTCTCACTCCGAGATAGTAGATATTGAATAGGTGGCAGTCTGCTCTAGCCTCCGATCACCAAATAAACTTGCACTTATAGAGTCTAGAGCCAACGAGATTCATCAAAAATCTCATTAGGACACTTATCCCTTATATCAATTGTTGTTCATCATTAGAACACAAGCGATAATTTACAGAGTCCTACGCTCTATCCTTGTGGTATTGCTAGAACATTCATAGTGATACTCTCTAGCATTCACAGTGATGAATGGAAATCCTTCCAGTGTTAACATCAAACAGCACTGCGGTAGGTCATATGTACGATTCAGTTTGAATTAAACATATGCTAACTGGAAAGCAACAGTGGTTTGATTCTTAATTGATTCAAACTCGTTCCAGGTCTCTACGCAATATCTTTATGATCTTGCCAGAACATTCAGAGTAATTCTTTTCTGTATTTACAATGACGAATGGAAATCCTTCCAGTGTCATCATCAAACAGCACTGCGGTAGGTAACTTGTGCGATTCTATATGAATCAAACTTGTGTCAACTGGAAAGCAATGATGGTTTGATTCTTAATTGATTCAAACTTGTTCCAGGAAATCGAATTGACGACTTAATCAGCAGAATGGAACTGTATGATTCACTCCTTACTATGAATTATCTTTCGATAAATTCAACTATTGAGAACGGATACCACAGCCGGAAACCCTGTCAAGGAAGTTCTTTGAACTTACCTAATCACAGGTACAGTATTCTTACTGTATAACTGGAAACCAGAGGAATGCAAACGGTGGCGTAACTTCAAGAAGTCGTAATTCAAGACCACATGCTCATATAAATGAAGAAAGCTCAAGAACATCTAAAGACAAAGACATCCGCTACTCTGATGTTCAAGGGAGATTGTTAACAAGCTTTCAAGTCAACACAAAACATGGGTATGTGGAGAAAGACACAAGAACACAAGATGCAAGATCAATTCAAGGCAAAGATCAAAGATCCAAGATCACAAGTCATGAAAGGAACTATGAAGAAATTCTCAAGACATCGAGCTTCAAAGTCTGCAACAACAAAGAAGTGAAGTCACATATTACATGACCACCCCTTAGGGGGAGATTGTTAGAAGTAATTAAAGTGATGGTCATATAATATATCATTGCGAAGCTCGTGAAAAACGTTATTTAATGATGTCGAGAGTTTTTAGTTATTATTGTTTATGTAACAGGATTTAGTCCCGAACACACAAATGACGAAGGCCTCCTAAACATTTCTGAGTTAGTATAAAAGGTCTCCTAATCCTCATTTGTGTGTGTGCTTTTCATTTTTGATTAGTTCTAGAGAGAAAGGTGTTTGTTTCTCTAACTAGGAAAACACCAACTTTGTATTTCTTTTCTTCTCTTCATCTTAATCTAATCTTTCTTTTTTAGTTTAATCATCATCATGTTATTTGTGTTTGATTAGTCGTGTGATTTAGTCCAACAGACAATGTGCTACAATTATGTATTAACAACTAGCATTCAAGATTAACCAATCACCACAAATCCAAGGCTCCAATCCTTACCAATAACCATAATTCCAAGGCTCTAAGCCTTACTAATCACCATGGTCCCATAGGCGCCCATACACCTATGAACCAATCCCAAGGCTCCGCCTTGTCAACATCCCCTTGGTACCAAGTCAAACCACAAGAACTGAGACGGTACGTGTCCCCCGATCCAAATCATAAACACAACAAGAATCACATAGGAGCGAATCATATAAGTGTACACACAAGTCTATCACAAACCATAAAAACATTCACATCATTCTTTACAAAACCATACAGTGTCTCTTCCATCCCATCTGGAAGTCAAAACATTTATAAATCATAGAACATGGGACTATGAAACTCACCTGAACAAGCTTCTCCAAGTATCCGCGTTCTAGCAAAAATCTAAACACATAAACGTATACAATCAAGACATGAACCAGATACCAAAATGGCTCATCAATCTATGATGGATATATAACTTTATCCTACCACTTAACCCAATTTATATTTCATATGCATCTCATTACATCCCTCTATAAAGCCCTTAACTTAGTTTATTTCATAACTCGCCCCGTTAACATTTAACCCAAAACAGTCCCGTTTTTCATACTTCAAACTATGGGTCGAACACCCCCTTAACCAAAATAACATGCCCTATAAACGAAACCCTATGCCCTTACATGTGTTAGATAACTCTCCCATTTGGCCGGCAACCTTAAAGCTACTGTTAAGGCCTCAGTATATATATATATATATATATATATATATATATATATATATATATATATATATATATATATATATATATATATATATATATATATATATATATATATATATATATATATATATATATATATATATATATATATATATATATATATATATATATATGTATATATATATATATGTATATGTATATATATATATGTATATATATGTATATATATATATATATATATATATATATGTATGTATATATATATATATATATATATATATATATATATATATATATATATATATATATATATATATATATATATATATATATATATATATATATATATATATATATATATATATATATATATATATATATATATATATATATATATATATATATATATATATATATATATATATATATATATATATATATATATATATATATATATATATATATATATATATATATATATATATATATATATATATATATATATATATATATATATATATATATATATATATATATATATATATATATATATATATATATATATATATATATATATATATATATATATATATATATATATATATATATATATATACTTGTACCTATCTAGAATTTACTGATTTTGAACATATGAAACGTTTGTTATGATCAAAGGGTCTTACCCTAACCCATTTGTTTAGCCCTCCTCCATATCTTTTATTTTATATATAGTATAAGTCTCATGTTCGTTTGAAGGTCCGATTATACTCCTAAGTATCCTAACCATCTTAAAACATTAATTTAAACCCGACTGATTTCAAAACTGCTTTGACCTCCGACTGTTGTAACCTGTTTTTGACACACTTTCCGACCTCTAATTTAGTTCTCGTTTCTTTCATTTGAAAGCCAACTCAATTACCTTTCCAGGGGTACCAAGATTGCAATTTAAAAGTTTGAAAAACTCTAGATATGATCAAAACAATGACCCAAAAATTCTGCCCAGTTTTTAATGACGAATTTAATATGATTAACCTAATTAATCATACATAAACCCTAATTTAAGAGAAAATTTCCAAAATGAACTTTTTATGGTACAAGAATACCAAAATGAACCGCGCATAATTATTTTACGAAAATAGACTTCCAATTCAGCATGCGTTAGATTTAGGGCATGTGGCACATCCAACCATCTTTAACTAGGCGCATTATAGAAAAACAACTCCGTCCAAAGTGCGCCTCTTATGCTTGTGCGCATACTTGTGTGCTTGTGCGCCTGCTTATATGCGCCTCGTTGCATGATATGAATACAAAATGCTAATATGCGTGCGCCTCTTATGCGCCTCAACCAAAGTGCGCCTGAATACAAGAAAGCCAAAGTGCGCACCTTATGCGCCTCAAGCATGCTGATATGCGCCTGGTTGCATGGTGTGTGCAATACCAATCCAAAGTGCGCCTGAATACAACACTAAAGTACGCTTATCTTCTTCCTCCTCATGATGATGAAAATATCCCATGAACTTTAGCTTGTCATCCTTCTTAAATGAAGAAGAACCCATTTCCACTTGCATCACCATCTTGTACTTTTTTGGTAGTTGAGAGTTGAAGGAAAGAATGCGGTTTTAAGATGAATGGTTGCAATGATGTTTTTTGTGCTTCTGACGAAAACAAGTACATGATCTAGTGATAAAGATAGATGTTATGTATGCGTGAATTATGGAATCAAATGTAATTATGCTAAAGAATGCGGTTTTAAGAAATGGTTGCAATGATTCGTCGATATCTGATTCTATGCTGGGTGGGGTCCATTTTATCTTGTATGAAATGTATATGAACTGTTTTATCACATTTACAAGAGGAGTGGGGTGGTCCATTTTGGTAAGATGTCAAAAATTGGTCTATTTTCGAAAACTAGATATGATATAGGTCTTGTTTGGTAATTTTGTTCTAATTTAAACCTAAAAAACGATTTCCAATGATAAAAACTCATTAATTACATCACAATGTACAGGTCATTAACAAACCCCAATCAAAAATTATGAATCTCAACCCTAATCCATCATATTAGGTTACATATACGTAAATTAAACGTTAATTGTCATAGTTTTAGTGTGTACCTTAAACCCTAACTAAATTATTGGGTTTTCTTGATCCTCCATTTGATCGAAATGACTGAGATTAGGTTTCAGGAAAGCTAAAATCGTTTTTGGGGTTTATGGTGGCTTATTGTGGTTAAAATTAAAAAAGGCTTCCTATTAGGACTCAAATTGGGCTCCCCTTTCCCTTCCTTAAGTTTAAGTCAGCCCAAATCCAAGCCCAAACACCATATGGCCGACTTTTTTACTATATTTATTTAAACCATTACTAAACTAAATTTTACTCTTGGGTTGCATCCGAGCCAAAACCTGAAAGACTTACGTAAATTTTTCGACTTTTTACACGATTACCGTAAAATACGCAAAAATGGGATTTTTGCTTATATTCCTAAATCCATTCCAAATCATCAAAACTAAGTGTACATGACTTATAATAAATACTAAAACCATTACCCACCCAAAATCTTAATCCCGAGATCTCTAAACGCTAGATCCTCGAATCGTAAATATACGAGTTTCTATAATACATATACGTATACGTAAAGCCACGAAATAACACCATCTCATTTCATAGTCACTACCTTGTGAGCTCATGAACATGAATAACCGTTCCTCTATTTGCTTATGAGTACCATTTACCCATAAACGATATCCAAACCTCACTTCAAACACGCAAAATAAACACATAAGCACATAAAAGCACATATTTGGACAACAAACACCCTAAACTATAGTCTAAGTGACGAACCCCAAAACCATGGTTGTCACAGAAAATCAACCTGATTCAAGACTGGCAAAAAATATATAAGTTCACCAACAATCGAGATACATAATCAAGACCAACCAAGATAATGATCAAACATATAACTGATAGTATATCTTTACAAAGCAAAAACGAGATACTCTTTCAAAATGACAACCGATATATATTTGAATTTGACAACAGAGAGATAGGATAAAAAGGAAACTTAATGTGAGTTTTATAATGTCAACATCATATCACAAGAACTAACTGTATTGGGTGTACACGAGATCATGATGCATCTGATAGATCATAACAATCATGGGGGATAAATATGTACTTGAAGGGGGTTACAAGTCGCGAAAAAGATCTATCCGTTCATCGTTAACTTTGTTCGAATTTATCGGGTTATGTAAAGGGCAATGTGCATATATTACTATTGGTTGAGTAGGTTTGATCCTTATATTTTCGTTTCAACCAGTTTGATTAGTAGATGTGAAGTATTCGTCATATGTGAGAATAAATGATTTATATCCTCCAAAGGAACAATCATCATTCCAAGACAACAAAGAGAGAAGCTGGTGTGAGGAAGTCGATTCAAAAATTTAAAGGGTTTGTGAAGAAGCTTCAAGACATGTTGATCTAATTAGAGAGCAGAATCCAATTAAATAGAATTAAATATTATTCGTTTTCAAGGGGAAAAGTCCAAACTTGTGTTACTTTATGAAAAAAATAGTGTATCAATCCGTATTTTTAAGTCAATATTTACCGAGCATTATTAAAGTGTTATTGCGGTGAAAAACAATTTTAATGTTATTTGTAATATCAGCCAAGGCGGAATCGTGAGACGTGAGAAAATAGATATTATCACGACACAATGGCATCATAATAGAGAAAAACTAAAGATGGCATTGAATAACACATAACACGAACGCGTCATGATAACAACTATACAAACAATGAACGCTCACATAATGCATAATACAAATAGCAAGTTCATAATGAAAGATAAAACATAAAGCAACTTCTTCTACAATGCAATCCTAAGGTTCATCTATTCCGAATCTAACTTCTTAACTCGCAACTTGATTTCTTGAAAATGATACTAAAGTGTCAAGACAATGGTTGGTGAGAGCTACAAGTTTACAAACACATTTACCGCATGCAAACAACTTATGAACATACGCAATCAATCACATTCACGATTCATCATATAATCAACTCATAATTACTTTCATAACTATGATATATACTAAATGCGCAAGACCAATCCATCTTAACGAATGAGAAGATCTTCACTACATGTTCCGCACTACGATAAACACTCACCTCTCGTGATGTTTTCGGTCGTGTCTAAACCATCACCACATTACACCTGGTCACGTCTTACTATAACTTGCGTCTAGCCAGTGTATCACATATCATACTCATACTCATATCAATCACAACATATATGTTCATCTCATTTAAAAACAAGCATAGCGACATATTTACAAAACAACATTATCATTTCCATCCTAAAACATATAGGAGTAATGGATTGTAAAACTCGCCTTATGCAAAGCAATTCCAAAACCTTCAAACGTCACACAAACAATCTATAATAAACAAACTCATATGTTACCATCGATTAGGATACTAACATAACTCGATGTAACAACCACTATGATGGATACCTAAGTATCTACCATCTATATACATCATTCCATACACTTTACATATTCTAATAGTTCATTATACCTTAAACTATCGTCACTTACATTTACTCAAATATGTCCTGATTTTAATGACAAAAAACGTTCACAAATAAAATACTTAGACAACTAAAATCTTCTTAGAATAATTATACAAGCTACATATATATCTTGTGACTCTACAATAATTTTCCTCAAACCCTTTTCATAGTACAAATACCCTTTAAAAATTCATGAACACAAAGCGTCCAGTTTCTGACATGCATGTATACTCTAAAAGTTACATAGAAGCTGACGACCTAAACACCTCCAAACGCTTTGAAATTTGACATGGGACTCATACAACATATCCCTTACGGCTTCAACATGCTATTTCCCAGAATCATAAGCTCTATCTTGAATTGATTTGAAAGAATCTATTGGTTTCATACTAATGATGGGCCCTTGAGAGTCAAGAGTATGATGATTGAATTTGTCTAGGCCTTTATAGAAGGTGTGAACTTTTTGTTTAACATTTAAGTCGTGGGTTAGGCATATATATAGTAAATCATTATACCTCTCCCATGCTTGGTATAATGTTTTGTTACCTCATGCTTAAAACTATGGATTTCTTCTGATTGTTTTACTATTTTTGAAGACGGGCAAAATCTTCTTATAAACGCCTTCATGAGCAAATCCATGTATCGATAGTCCTTGTAGGGTACTCTGTCAAACTATCTTCTTCCTGACCTTTTAGTGAAATTGGGAATACTCGTAGCATGACCGCGTCATGAGAAACATTTAGAGGGTGAAATAACCCAACAATGTCTAACACTGATAGTAGTAAAATTACACTTTACTAAGTTTTAGGAAAAACAAAGCAAGTATAATAAAGCGGTAAGCACTAAGCGTACGTTTAGGAAAATGTAAACACTTATTACCCTTTTGTGAGTTCGTTCTCGAGGAGGATTAATGTGTGTGCTTGATGAGACTGCTTTTATACATAGTCTCATCGTCTAAATCGGGCTTAAAATGCATTAAATATCATCAAAATACCTAAATATATGCTTTTGTTTGTTTCTTGTGTATTTTAGGTACGGATATTGAGAAAATGACAAAAGATCACAAGAATCAGTAAAAAACGAACACGAGAAACGAAGCCGCACAATGAACCAAGCCCTAATGAAGAATTTTCCAAGAAAACCCTTGAAGAATTGAAGAATTATGAAGAAGGGTCCTCAAATATGGAAGAATTGACACTTTATACCCTTGTATCTTCATAATTACAAGTTTGGTCCCTAAAGTTTGTCAAAATTACAAAAAGGACCCTTAACTTTGAAGAATTGGCAAATTTAGTCCCTCAACAAAACTAAATTGTCAATATTGGTCCTCCAAGAAGTCAACAAACAAGTCAAACCTTGAAGAATGAAGAAAATGCCAAAATCAGTCCTTCAAATATCATCAATTTGCATCTTTAGTCCTTGAAACAAGTTTAAAAACTTGTGCCAAAAGTGTCAAACTGCCATAGTTATTTATAAAGGGAATTCAAGTTTATGACTGTTTTTACAAGTTGAACAAAACAAAGGAGATTGGGGACCATATCTGTCAAACACTCCAACTCTTCCCAGCCAATCAAGTAGCCACATCACCCACTCCACCCACTCATAGCCTTCCACCTCACAACCCCTCACACGTCACCCTCCACTCACGGTTTAATTAATTAATTAAACCCTTCCCACCAAAACACATTTTTAAATCTTTTTTTCCCCAAATCAGATTAATCACCCTCTTATCCCCACATAAACCCTAGCTAATCCCCAGGATGAACATTAATTAATACAAAGGGTTTTTGGTTAATACTCTCCAGATCACTGATTAGGGGTTTTGTCATCCCATCCCACACAAAACCCATGACCCCAACCAACCCATGTGACATCCCCAAGGGTCCCCTACACCCGTCACTTTCCCCCAAACCCAATACCAGACAAAATGAATGGCTAGATGTTAGTCCTTGGTCCCCAAGCTCATTTTAACGTTCCTGATCACCTCACAACAGCTGGCTACATCACATGATCCTTTTGACCAAGATTCCAGTCAAAAATTAAGGGCATTACTGGAATAACTTATATTAGGATTTCATATTCGTATTTATTTTATTCCTAGCACTAGAATGTTCTATTTAGGCCTATATAAGGAGGACCAATATGTGGTATCCCCTTTGTTCCTGATTTTTTCCTTAGGTCACAAACTTGTAAATCCCATTTTTATGAATGAAAATTGGTTGAGTGTTGTTGATGAAAAGAATCCAGGATCCATTTTACTTTCTGTTGTTTAAATTGTGTGATTAAAAGCTAAGATTTGAGTTCCAAGTTTGTTATTTAAGTTCAAAAATTTTCAAAATTTATTCCTTTTTCAAGTTTCTGAAAAATTGATTGTTGGGTAAAATCTTGTTCCAAAGTTTTGTTTTCCAGTTCTTTAAGTTGACTGTTTAAGTGTTTTGAAAGAAAGGATGTTTGAGAGAATTATTTGATAAGATTGTGAAAAGTTTCAAAAATCAGAAAAGTTGGATATATTGCTTCATTTTGTTGATCTTAGCAGGTTTTAACTAGGAGCTTGTTGTTCAAGGTTCAGCACAAGCCACCAGCTTGTGGGAGGTGACTTTTCAGTCACTGAGGGACCTGGATGTAGGTCCCTCAAGGTAAAATCCTTGTCTCATTTTTCAGTTTTCAAAGGTTATTGTGACTTGTGTGATTATGCATGACATCTGCTTACTTGCTTGTTAGATGTTTTGATTTTGCTGATTGAAAGTGTTTGATGCATGTTAGAAGTTTTGAATCAGTTTGGGTGTCATTTGAAACCATTTGCTTTGTTAAAATTTCATGTTCAGATTTTAAGGGGTGTTTGGATTTGCATATTGACTGATATATTTGATAGATTTTTGAGTTAAAAACCTGTTAAGACCACTCACTAGGTGGATATTAGGTAGTACATGTGCTTAGTTTTCATATTGGTAAGGTATAAAACACATTTGCATGCTAAAAAATGGTCATTATAGCATAAAAGCAGTAAGGGTCCTATAACTGTCTGTTTTGTGATTTTTGAACCACCAATTTGTGAAATCTGCTAGGGTAGGGTATTAAGCAGGGATTGTAATAGTTCTTGTGTCCTTTGGTTGATCATTGTGCAAGTTTGGAAGGTCTTAAATCCGTTTTTGTGTAAAGTGAATTAGCAAAATACTCACAGCCCCCAATTAAGCTTTATCAGAAACATTTTGTGCTTTTTGGTGTTTGAATTTGTGAAATACTTGTTTGTTTTGTGTTTGTCTTGACTCCCTATACTCAACTGAGTATAGGGGTGCCCTTCTTGTCCAATCAAACATCACAGAATCATAGGACAAGTCCTCTTGTCCTTATCTTCACAAGTGAAGATATCACTTTGTGTTCATCAGTTAAAAATCAAACCTGGGCACTTGTTTTGATTTCAGTAGCTTTAATCCTTGTTTATTTGTTATAAAAGTTGTGTTTCAGAGTAGTTTAAGCACTGGTTTTGAGTTTTTAAAGTTTAAAAAAGAAAAAAAAAGTTTTTCAAAAAGGACGTGGCCAGGACTCGAACCTGCGCCACTCCTCTCACACACCAACGTGATAACCAGTTGCCCTAGGGTCTTTGACTGGTTATCACTTGGTTTGTTTGATATTTAAGTAATATCTGTTTTGTAGCTTATTTAACTAACAACTTATTTAAAAGCTTATTCTAGCTTATTTTCTTAGGATTTTTACAAGTTAGCATTTTTCTTTGGTTCTTATTAGGGTTTAGGACTTTTCAGTTCAAAAAGTTTATTTTTCCCGTATTTAATTAATTTTCTAGGATTATTTTAAGTTTAAATTTTAAAAAGTGAATAAAATAGAAAAAGGTATTTTAAAAATCTGAAAAAGTAGTTTTTAGGTTTTTAATTATATTTTTGAGGTTTACATCACTTTAAGTTTTCAAAAAGTCTTATTTTTGATTTTATAGGATTTTAGGGTTTTTAACCAACTTTAAAATTTAATATAAAATTATTTAAAAGGTTTTAGAAACTTTTAATTGCATTTTTGTCTTAGTTACATTATTCTAGATTTTTGGTAATTTTTTAGAATTTTTTTATGAACTTTGTATTTTTTTGAATATTTTAATATTATTTTATTATTAAAAATTGAAAGTTTGATTTTCTACGTTTTTACATTTTTCCTAGATTGTAGACACTTAATTAGGAGTTTTGTAACTTCCCAAATATTTTTAGGACTTTTCCATTATTTTCTAGAATTAATTTAAGTTTTAATTGATTTTAATAGTTTTTAAGTGTTTAAAAATAGTTTTATTTGGTTTTAAAATTTAAAAAAATACTTTTTAGCTTAATTAGGTTATTTTTGAGGTTTACAAACTTTAAAATCTTGTTTAGGGCTTTTTAATAATTAATTGTGATTTTTAGGGCTTTAATTAGTATTAAAAAGTCATTATCTAATTAATTAAAAGGTTTTAACAAGTTTGGATTTTTTGTAAACTCTTAGAATATTATTTTGAATTTTTAGTAATTTTTAGGAATTTTTAGGTTAAAATTTTAATTTTTGCACTACTTACGGTTTTACGTGATCGCCTTTTTCGTCTTAGTTTAATCCGTCTTCGTAACCGTCTTTCTCTTCTAATCCCATTTCTTTCTTTCTTTTTCAATCATATAATCACAAATCAAAAATCAATTCATTACACAACGCACTAGCCTCCTCGAGAACGAACTCACTTTTAGGGTCATTCACACACGGTTTTCCTAAATCGTCGTGCATACTTGCCCTAATTACCTTCCTTTTCCTAAAGGGGTAATTTTACAACTATCATTTTGGCGCCGCTGCCGGGGAGGCGTGTTGTGTTTTGATTTGAACATTGTTGTTTTTATATATAGCCATAATAGTATTTGTATTAGTAGCACTCTACTAATACGTATTATCGGTTTTTCGTTTTTTGTGAATACTATTACTATATTGTATACGTAGAAAAATAAATTTACAAGTACTCCAAATACGTGAGAAATCACAACCTTGACTTGGGAGGTCATTACCCAATCATTGTATTCGAATCTCAAACCAAAGAAAAAAAGGCAAAAATAGATAAATACTTTCGTGAAGCTCGATTTTGAAAGATACAAACTATAAGGTGGGTATAAGGCGGTTGTATTTCACGACCTAAAGGAAAAAGGCTCTTAAGTGCTTCGCGTCGCCTCGTTTCCTCCGCTTGCTTGTGCGTATTTTGAGATTGAAAGCTAATTGAGGGTTTTGCCGCCCAAAGTATTACCTAAGTATCATATATATTTTCTTGGTTTCTATTGATTAAACCCTCTTGAACGATTTGGTGTTCCACCATCGTTCTAAAGTCATCGAAGGCGTTCACTTCACGTGATCGTTTTCATTCCTTGAGGCTTCTTTAATCGAGAGATTTGATTAAGGAGGAGATTTGTAGATTTGTGTCTACCTAATACATTCCAAAAATCCAAAAAAGTAAAAACAATCAAAAACCACAAAAAAATTGAAAAAGTAAAAACACCAAAAAGAATCTTCTTTGCTCACCCTCTCGTTGTACGTGACGTTTATGCAAACTCGCTCCAAAGCAAGACGTGCTCGTAAACGAAGAAACAAATCAATCACTCCTTCTAGTGAGGAGTCTCCTATTGACGAACCCATCGTAGTGAAAGAAGCACCCATGGCTAATCGAACTATGATGGAGTTGCTTCAAGCACCCACCGAGGTTTATGGAGAAGCGATTGTGATTCCCGCTATCCTTGCGGAGAATTTTGAGGTTAAGACGGGTTTGTTGTCCATGATTCAAAACAACAAGTTTCGAGGTGACGAAAAGGACAACCCTCATAACCACATTCGCCAATTTAATCGTCTTACCGCCACTTGCAAGTTTAAGGACGTCTCTAACGACTCGATTAAGATGATGCTTTTTCCGTATTCCTTAACGGGGCCCGCTAAAATTTGGTTAGAGAAAGAGCCACCCAATTCTATATTGACGTGGAAGGATCTTGTTTCAAAATTCGTGAACCAATTTTTTCCGCCCTCTAAGACTACGCATTTGAAAAACGAGATTTCAAAGTTTTCACAAGAGTATAATGAGAGTTTTTCTACGGCTTGGAATAGGTTTAAGGAAATGTTGCACGAATGTCCTCATCATGGTTTTTCCGACTTGCATCAAATTGACACGTTTTACAATGGCTTGAACGATCATGAGCGTGATTATCTTAATGCCGCCGCGGGTGGTAATTTTTTGTGTAAGACGGTCGAGGAAGCATTGTTAATCATTGAGAATAGGTCTAAGGTCTATAGTCCTCGTAGCACGTCGAGTGTTCGTAAGGCTTCGTATTCTCCTTCGCCTTCATTGTCACACACCGTTGATGCTTGCCAAATCGAGGCTAATTTGGAGAACAAGATTTTTTATAAGCTTAAGGGATTGTTAATTGAGTTTAAAGTTGGTGAACAACCCGCTCCCGCTACGGCTAAAGCGGTTGAGGTTTCTTGTATGTATTGTGGTGGAGCTCACGATTACTCCGAGTGCATTACCAACGGTGGTAACACTTCGAGTGCCTTCGCGGCCGCGGGAACTTATAACCAAAACGGTCAAGTTCCCCGCACTAATCAATTGACTCCACCGGGTTTTCCACCAAATCAAAATGCTAACAATTATCGAAACAATCAAGTTGGTTACCAAAGCAATCAAAGAAACAATTACAAGGGTAATAACAACTATGGGAATCAAGGAAGTAGTAGCCAATTGCAAAATCAAAACCAAAACCGTAATTTTCAAAACACAAGTCAAGGTCTTCAAAATGTTTACACTAAAGAACTTCCAATGGACTTTTTGAATTACGCTACGGCAAATGATAAGATTTTGGAAAACATTCAAGAGCAATTGGCTAGTCAAGCTAGGGACACGGCTAAAAACACCAAGGAGTTAGCTAATTTTGTGAAGGAAAATCTTAACATGAGAAATGAGTTGAAAAATGATTTTGCTAATCAAATTAGAGGTCAAAACAATAAAATTGAACAAAGTCATGCTAGGCTTGAACAAAGAACTGACCAAAAAGCCGCTAGTCAAGATGTTAAGTTTAATAGTCAAGATGATAAGCTTAATGCCATTTTAGAAGCCGTCATGGGGAACAACGCCTCTACTTCGGGAAGTTTGCCTAGTAACACCGTATCAAACCCGAAGGGAGAGATGAAAGTGATTACCACACGAAGTGGTAAGGCACTTAAAGAACCGACTCCTCAACCAATTACTCCAACGGTGGAGGAAATTGAGGAAGAACCCGAGGTGGTGGTCGAAAAGGAGCATATCTCAAGCCCACAAAGTACCGCTCATGCCACACCTACGGTCGACCCATTACCAACATTGGAACCCGAGATTCCAAAGGCTATGCCTATGCCCCAACCCACATCACCCTTTCCTTACCCATCGAGACTTAGGAAGGAGAAACGACAAGAGCACGACAACTACCAATTTGAGCTTTTTATGAAAATGTTTCGTGAGTTGCACCTTAATGTGAGTTTCGCCGATGCTTTGGTCATGATGCCTCGATTTGCCGCTAACTTTAAGAGTATGTTGAACAACAAGGAGAAATTGCATCAATTGTCTAGTTGTTCGTCGGTTTATCTTAATCGCATACCTCAAAAAGTCGGTGATCCCGGTAAATTTTTGATTCCTTGTGCAATCCAAGATATGGAAGAATGCTATGCCTTGGCCGATCTTGGTGCTAGCATTAATTTGATGCCACTTGCAATCTTCAAGTCGCTCAATCTTCCTAATCTTACTCCTTCACTAATGTCTATCGAGATGGCCGACCATTCCACGATTCGTGCATGTGGTTTGGCGGAAGACGTTTTTGTGAAAGTGGGGAAGTTCTACTATCCTTTAGACTTCATCGTTGTTGATATCCCCACGGATCCTCAAGTTCCTCTTATTTTAGGTCGTTCGTTTTTAGATATGTCTATGGCTTTAATTGATGTGCATGCTAGAAAGATCACCTTACGTTTCAACGACGAGGAACTTGTTATAAACGCAACGTAAAATTCTCAACTTTCTCATGTTTATTCCGTTGCTACCATAAACCTAGTTGATATGATCGATGTGGGTTGCGAGGAATTTTCACAAGAAGTTTTAGGGTTTGGTGATGAAGAAACTAGTGGCAATCCCACTATGTTAGATCCAATTCTTGATAATTCGACACCAACCTTCACTCCATTTGAAGGTGGTGGTTTTACGTTGGAAGAATGCATTGTTCCACGTACTTGTGACGAAGACCTCGACAACGATGAGGACTTCTCGATTATCAAGGATTTTCTCAACGATTTCCCATTTCCTCCACCCGAGGAGGTTATGAGTATCGAGCCCACATCTTCACTTGAGGAACCACCTATCCTTGAGTTGAAAGATTTACCTCCTCACCTCGAATATGTCTATTTGGAGGAGGGCGACAAGTTGCCGGTTAGTATTGCGAAGGAACTTTCGAATGATGAAAAAACCTCACTTGTCGATGTTCTAAAGGATCACAAAGGGGCGATTGCGTGGAAGTTATCCGACATTAAGGTAATCGATCCCAAGTTTTGTACTCACAAAATATTAATGGAGGAGGATTTCAAGCCCATAATCCAAAGCCAAAGGAGGGTGAACCCCAAAATTCACGACGTCATCAAAAAGGAGGTCCTTAAACTCCTTGACGCGGGAATGATTTACCCTATTTCCGATAGCCCTTGGGTGAGTCCTATTCATTGTGTCCCTAAAAAGGGAGGGATGACCATTGTGCCAAATGATGCCAACGAGTTGATTCCCACTAGACTCGTGACCGGATGGAGAGTGTGCATTGACTATTGAAAGTTGAATGAAGCCACTCGAAAAGACCATTTTCCCTTGCCCTTCATGGACCAAATGTTGGAGCGTCTTGCGGGAAACGATTTCTATTGCTTTTTAGATGGTTTTTCCGGTTACTTCCAAATTCCCATCGATCCTCGTGATCAAGAAAAAACTACGTTTACGTGTCCATATGGAACGTCTGCCTATCGTAGAATGCCATTCGGACTTTGTAATGCACCGGGAACCTTTCAAAGGTGCATGATGGCTATTTTTCATGACATGATCGAGAAGACGATGGAAGTCTTCATGGATGACTTTTCCGTGTTTGGTAATTTGTTCACTTTGTGTTTGTCGAATCTAGAGAGAATGTTAAAACGTTGTGAGGAAACCAACCTTGTGCTCAATTGGGAAAAATGTCATTTTATGGTTAAGAGTGGAATCATCTTAGGGCACAAGGTCTCGAAAGCGGGGATTGAGGTAGATCAAGCTAAGGTAGACGTCATCGCCAAATTACCTCATCCCAAAACCGTTAAGGGAGTTAGGAGTTTTCTAGGCCACGCGGGCTTTTATCGTCGATTCATCAAGGAATTTTCAAAGATTTCTCGACCCATTACACATCTTCTTGAAAAAGAGGCACGTTTTGTCTTTGACGAAGATTGTGTACGAGCCTTTGAAATCCGTAAGAGGAAACTTACCAAAGCTCCCATTCTTGTTGCTCCAAATTGGAACCTCCCCTTTGAGCTCATGTGTGATGCTAGTGATTACGCTATTGGGGCCGTTTTGGGGCAACGTCATGATAATCACTTCTTGCCTATTCACTATGCTAGCAAGACGATGACCGAGGCTCAACTAAAATACACTACAACGGAAAAGGAGTTCCTTGCCGTGGTGTATGCATTTGAGAAATTTTGACCTTATCTCGTCTTGACGAAATGCATAGTGTATACGGACCATTCGGCTATTAAGTATCTTATGGCAAAGCAAGATGCTAAGCATAGATTACTTCGTTGGATTCTCCTCCTTCAAGAATTTGATCACACCATCGTTGACAAAAAAGGAGCCGAGAATTTAGCGGCCGATCATCTCTCTCGTTTGGAAGATCCTCACCAAAGTGTTTACGAGCCCAAGGAAATCACCAAAACATTTCCGCTCGAGACACTTGGTGTAGTGAATTCTAAGCTTGATTCTTCTACCCCATGGTTTGAGGATTTTGCAAATTACCATGCGGGTAACTTCATCATTAAGGGTATGACGACTCAAGAAAAACGAAAATTCTTTCGTGACGTCAAGTTCTACTTTTGGAACGACCCTTACTTGTTTCGAACTTGTGCGGATCAAATCATCCGACGTTGTGTATTTGGCACCGAAGCTTCTAACATCCTTAGAGCTTGCCAT
This sequence comes from Glebionis coronaria, assembly GCA_025667525.1. NCBI lineage: Eukaryota > Viridiplantae > Streptophyta > Magnoliopsida > Asterales > Asteraceae > Glebionis > Glebionis coronaria. The sequence continues at coordinate 555,589,028 of CM046875.1, read as the reverse complement.
GAGGGGCCCACGGGTGGTCACCACGGTGGTAATCTCACGGCTAAGAAGGTGTTTGATGCCGGCTTCTTTTGGCCTACTATTTACCGAGATGCACAAGATCTTGTGAAGTCGTGTGATGCATGCCAACGACAAGGAAAAGCCGCACAAAAAGATGAAATGCCACAAAATATCATCCAAGTGTGTGAGATCTTTGACGTTTGGGGTATAGACTTTATGGGGCCGTTCCCATCATCTCGTGGTAATAAGTACATCCTTGTTGCGGTTGACTACCTTTCTAAGTGGGTGGACGCCAAGGCCTTGCCCACCAATGATGCTCGTGTGGTAGTCAAGTTTTTGAAGCAATTGTTTTCTCAGTTTGGAACCCCTCGTGCTATCATAAGCGATCGTGGAACCCATTTTTGTAACGACCAATTTGAAAGGGTTCTAAGGAAATATGGGGTTACGCATCGGCTTTCTACGGCTTATCACCCACAAACGAGTGGGCAAGTCGAGGTTTCAAACCGAGCGTTGAAGAGGATCTTGGAGAGATCCATTGGGGAAAACCGACAAACTTGGTCGGATAAGTTGGACGATGCTTTATGGGCCTTTAGGACCGCTCATAAGACGCCCATTGGGTGCACTCCCTATAAGCTTGTGTATGGAAAGAATTGTCATTTGCCTATCGAGTTAGAACACAAGGCTTATTGGGCCCTAAAGCATTGTAATGATGATATGGAGACCGCGGGAAAACACCGGAAAATGCAATTGAATGAATTAGATGAATTGAGGGATATTGCTTATGAAAATTCATTGATTTATAAAGAGAAAACTAAAAAGTTGCATGATTCTAAAATTAAAAACCGGGTTTTTAACATTGGGGATCAAGTTTTGCTTTTTAATTCAAGATTGAAAATCTTTTCCGGAAAGTTGAAATCCCGTTGGTCCGGTCCATTCACCGTGACTCAAGTGTTTCCGTATGGGACCATCGAGCTAGCTCAAGATGATGGTCCTAACTTCAAGGTGAATGGACATAGGTTGAAGCACTACTTTGGCGGGGAAGTTCCATCCTTGAACTACCTCGACCAAATCACTTTCCCCAATGATAATTAGTATTGAGGGGATCGAGTCGAGCTCATGACTCGGTAATCAAAAACGAGGTGCCTCGTGGGGGAGTCCCATGCTTATCCTATGTACATATTATCGCTTTCTAATGTAGCTTACGTGTGGGGATTTGTGCCCTTCCAACCTTTGTTCCGTGGTTGTTTGTGAATTGTGAACTTTAGATGATCATGATCTTCACGATTGGAGCCTCTCGTGTTCGTTTTATGGGAGCACTCGATCGTTTGCTTTGAAGACTTTCTCAATATCCATGATATATCCTTTTGATGTTCTAACCTTAGGTTTTTAGCACACTTCATAAACGGCTATTAATTTATTGGTTACACCCTTTCCATGCTAGATTAGGCATTTGACTACGTCTCTAGTATGGGGGTGTTTGCACCCCTAGACTCGAAACATTGAGGACAATGTTTAACTTTAGTATGGGGGGTGAATAGATACTTTTCTTGCCAAACCTTCACGCTTTCCAAAGTTTATCTTTTTGTTTATCGTTTTTGTTGCAAAATAAGGCTAAAAATGGACAAATTTTAAATTTTTCTCATGTTTTATAAGTGTTTGAAGACACGAATGTAGGTTTTCCGATGGCGAGAATAAGAGTAATTTTTACTCGACCGTGCGTGTTGAGCACTTAGCTTTGATTCCTTAACTACACATTAGGCTAAGTCTCTTAAATGAGGACGAGAAATGATAGAGTTAATTATAAGTTACTATGCTAAACGTAGAGTACTCGTATTCTTTCAAAAACTCATGTGTTCTCGTTGATTGCTTATTCTCCCTTCGCATGTAAATATTTTTTGCTTAATAAATATTGACTTAGCGGTTTAGTTAGGATTGTTGGGTTTCTAGTCTTTTCTAGTAGCTTCCGTGTAATTAAAGTGGGAAGACATTAAGGTATCGCCAGCGTCACGGTTTTGAAGTATTGGCACCCTAATAATCGAAAGCTTCACCCAATAATAAGATTTCAAGTGCTCACCTAAATCTAGCAAACAATTTGAAGCCCCACAAGGCCTAAAATATATGCAAAATTGAAAGTGAATCAAGCCTTAATCTTCGAAGCTTTAAAGATCCAAAATTCGCCTTAGCGTGAGGATATACGTCTTTGGCTAATAAAACCACCGATGAGGCGGATAATAAAAGGCAAGGCAAGACCGAAGTCATAATAAAAGCTTCATGGCGAAGTTGAATAAAAGATGGAGGTAAACCAAAGATGACAAGGCCCTTCCGTTAGGGGGCATATAAAAGTCTTGGTAATAAGTCTCATGTTCAAAACCGTTATAAAACCGTGTTTATCGATTCTTCTTGTCAACTTAATTTTTTGACATCGTTGTCTATTAGGAGGGGTTATTGATTTGATGGTCTTAGTTACACCGTTAGGACTCTATTTTTAGACCTAAATCTCTATTATCGCATAAGTCAAACAATGTATCCTCGTGAAACATTCAAGACATAATAAAATATAAGAGATACAACTTAGGAATAATGGGAGAATAAGTACGTGATTAGGGCATATGAGTAGTGTTAGCATTACTAACTTATAATGACAATGATCTCGTTGCACGCTTGGAATGGAATTGGGGTGAAAATCGAGGACGATGAAGTTATTTCTAACGAAGCATTCACGTGTTCTTATTCTATGAACCTAAACGTCCCATTTTGCGATGAAAATCATATATTATGTCTAAAAACGCAGGTAGTAGCAATAGCAGTAGTGTAGCTAGTTTATCGTTCAATAAAAGTAAATAAAAATGAATTTTGGAGGTGCTACGATACTTTATTCTAGCATTGCGTGAGGGCACGGTAATGGTTTAGTATGGGGGAGTGATGAGACTGCTTTTATACATAGTCTCATCGTCCAAATCGGGCTTAAAATGCATTAAATATCATCAAAATACCCAAATATATGCTTGTGTTTGTTGCTTGTGTATTTTAGGTACGGATATTGAGAAAATGACAAAAGATCACAAGAATCAGTCAAAAACGAACACGGGAAACGAAGCCGCACAATGAACCAAGCCCTAATGAAGAATTTTCCAAGAAAACCCTTGAAGAATTGAAGAATTATGAAGAAGGGTCCTCAAATATGGAAGAATTGACACTTTATACCCTTGTATCTTCATAATTACAAGTTTGGTCCCTAAAGTTTGTCAAAATTACAAAAAGGACCCTTAACTTTGAAGAATTGGCAAATTTAGTCCCTCAACAAAAATAAATTGTCAATATTGGTCCTCCAAGAAGTCCACAAACAAGTCAAACCTTGAAGAATGAAGAAAATGCCAAAATCAGTCCTTCAAATATCATCAATTTGCATGTTTAGTCCTTGAAACAAGTTTAAAAACTTGTTGTGCCAAAAGTGTCAAACTGCCAAAGTTATTTATAAAGGGAATTCAAGTTTATGGCTGTTTTTACAAGTTGATCAAAACAAAGGAGATTGGGGACCATATCTGTCAAACACTCCAACTCTTCCCAGCCAATCAAGTAGCCACATCACCCACTCCACCCACTCACAGCCTTCCACCTCACAACCCCTCACACGTCACCCTCCACTCACGGTTTAATTAATTAATTAAACCCTTCCCACCAAAAAACATTTTTAAATCTTTTTTTCCCCAAATCAGATTTATCACCCTCTAATCCCCACATAAACCCTAGCTAATCCCCAGGATGAACATTAATTAAAATAAAGGGTTTTTGGTTAATACTCTCCAGATCACTGATTAGGGGTATTGTCATCCCATCCCACACAAAACCCATGACCCCAACCAACCCATGTGACATCCCCAAGGGTCCCCTGCACCCGTCACTTTCCCCCAAACCCAATACCAGACAAAATGAATGGCTAGATGTTAGTCCTTGGTCCCCAAGCTCATTTTAACGTTCCTGATCACCTCACAACAGCTTGCTACATCACATGATCCTTTTGACCAAGATTCCAGTCAAAAATCAAGGGCATTACTGGAATAACTTATATTAGGGTTTCATATTCGTATTATTTTATTCCTAGCACTAGAATCTTCTATTTAGGCCTATATAAGGAGGACCAATATGTGGTATCCCCTTTGTTCCTGATTTTTTTTCCTTAGGTCACAAACTTGTAAATCCCATTTTTATGAATGAAAATTGGTTGAGTGTTGTTGATGAAAAGAATCCAGGATCCATTTTACTTTCTGTTGTTTAAATTGTGTGATTGAAAGCTAAGATTTGAGTTCCAAGTTTGTTATTTAAGTTCAAAAATTTTCAAAATTTATTCCTTTTTCAAGTTTCTGAAAAATTGATTGTTGGGTAAAATCTTGTTCCAAAGTTTTGTTTTCCAGTTCTTTAAGTTGATTGTTTAAGTGTTTTGAAAGAAAGGATGTTTGAGAGAATTATTTGATAAGATTGTGAAAAGTTTCAAAAATCAGAAAAGTTGGATATATTGCTTCATTTTGTTGATCTTAGCAGGTTTTAACTAGGAGCTTGTTGTTCAAGGTTCAGCACAAGCCACCAGCTTGTGGGAGGTGACTTTTCAGTCACTGAGGGACCTGGATGTAGGTCCCTCAAGGTAAAATCCTTGTCTCATTTTTCAGTTTTCAAAGGTTATTGTGACTTGTGTGATTATGCATGACATCTGCTTACTTGCTTGTTAGATGTTTTGATTTTGCTGATTGAAGGTGTTTGATGCATGTTAGAAGTTTTGAATCAGTTTGGGTGTCATTTGAAACCATTTGCTTCGTTAAAATTTCATGTTCAGATTTTAAGGGGTGTTTGGATTTGCATATTGACTGATATATTTGATAGATTTTTGAGTTAAAAACCTGTTAAGACCACTCACTAGGTGGATATTAGGTAGTACATGTGCTTAGTTTTCAGATTGGTAAGGTATAAAACACATTTGCATGCTAAAAAATGGTCATTATAGCATAAAAGCATTAAGGGTCCTATAACTGTCTGTTTTGTGATTTTTGAACCACCAATTTGTGAAATCTGCTAGGGTAGGGTATTAAGCTGGGATTTTAATAGTTCTTGTGTCCTTTGGTTGATCATTGTGCAAGTTTGGAAGGTCTTAAATCCGTTTTTGTGTAAAGTGAATCAGCAAAATACTCACAGCCCCCAATTAAGCTTTATCAGAAACATTTTGTGCTTTTTGGTGTTTGAATTTGTGAAATACTTGTTTGTTTTGTGTTTGTCTTGACTCCCTATACTCAACTGAGTATAGGGGTGCCCTTCTTGTCCAATCAAACATCACAGAATCATAGGACAAGTCCTCTTGTCCTTATCTTCACAAGTGAAGATATCACTTTGTGTTCATCAGTTAAAAATCAAACCTGGGCACTTGTTTTGATTTCAGTAGCTTTAATCCTTGTTTATTTGTTATAAAAGTTGTGTTTCAAAGTAGTTTAAGCATTGGTTTTGAGTTTTTAAAGTTTAAAAAAGAAAAATAAAAGTTTTTCAAAAAGGACGTGGCCAGGACTCGAACATGCGCCACTCCGCTCACACACCAACGTGATAACCAGTTGCCCTAGGGTCTTTGACTGGTTATCACTTGGTTTGTTTGATATTTAAGTAATATCTATTTTGTAGCTTATTTAATTAACAACTTATTTAAAAGCTTATTCTAGCTTATTTTCTTAGGATTTTTACAAGTTAGCATTTTTCTTTGATCCTTATTAGGGTTTAGGACTTTTCAGTTCAAAAAGTTTATTTTTCCCGTATTTAATTAAGTTTCTAGGATTATTTTAAGTTTAAATTTTAAAAAGTGAATAAAAAATAGAAAAAAGGTATTTTAAAAATCTGAAAAAATAGTTTTTAGGTTTTTAATTATATTTTTGAGGTTTACATCACTTTAAGTTTTTAAAAAGTCTTATTTTTTATTTTATAGGATCTTAGGGTTTTTAACCAACTTTAAAATTTAATATAAAATTATTTAAAAGGTTTTAGAAACTTTTAATTGCATTTTTGTCTTAGTTACATTATTCTAGATTTTTATTTTTTAGAATTTTTTTATGAACTTTGAATTTTTTTGAATATTTGAATATTATTTTATTATTAAAAATTGAAAGTTTGATTTTCTAAGTTTTTACATTTTTCCTAGATTGTAGACACTTAATTAGGAGTTTTGTAACTTCCCAAATATTTTTAGGACTTTTCCATTATTTTCTAGAATTAATTTAAGTTTTAATTTATTTTAATAGTTTTTAAGTGTTTAAAAATAGTTTTATTTGGTTTTAAAATTTTAAAAAAATACTTTTTAGCTTAATTAGGTTATTTTTGAGGTTTGCAAACTTTAAAATCTTGTTTAGGGCTTTTTAATAATTAATTGTGATTTTTAGGGCTTTAATTAGCATTAAAAAGTTATTATCTAATTAATTAAAAGGTTTTAACAAGTTTGGATTTTTTGTAAACTCTTAGAATATTATTGTGGATTTTTAGTAATTTTTAGGAATTTTTAGGTTAAAATTTTAATTTTTGCACTATTTACGGTTTTACGTGATCGCCTTTTTCGTCTTAGTTTAATCCGTCTTCGTAACCGTCTTTCTCTTATAATCCCATTTCTTTCTTTCTTTTTCAATCATATAATAACAAATCAAAAATCAATTCATTACACAATGCACTAGCCTCCTCGAGAACGAACTCACTTTTAGGGTCATTCACACACAGTTTTCCTAAATCGTCGTGCATACTTGCCCTATTTACCTTCCTTTTCCTAAAGGGGTAATTTTACAACTATCAGTGCTAAACTTGATGGTATTTGAGATTAATATTAATGAGAAGAAGGAAACATGAAATTGATGACGGTTACGATTAAAATTAAACTACGACGAATGATAAAACGTAAAACATAAAAACGTGACGAAATTAAAAAGTTAATCTAAAAATTTATTAAAAATAAAAAACAAATCTAAAATAATATAAATAAGAATAAGAATTTGAAAAAAATATTTTAAAACTTATTTCCAATTTAATATTCAATTTTAAATGCTATTTAAAATCTTAAAATTAAATAAAATCAAAAATAAATCCAAAATATGATTTTATCAAATAAGAATCTTACTCATATTATATAAAAACTAAAAGTTATTTTTCTTGACTTTTTAAAACTAATTTACTACTTTTAAATGGCTAAAAACTATTAAAATATTAAGATAATCCTAATAATTAATTAAAAGATGGGAAAATTAATTTTACTATTCCAAAAATCTTAACTTAATGTATTTAAAGTGAGAAAAATGAAAAATTTGAAAAAAATATTAATTTAACCCTAATAGGACAAAATAGATTTAATTAAAACTAGATTTAACTTAAAATAATTCTAAAACTGATTAAATAAAGTGAAAAATGATATTCTTTTTCTAAAATTCTTAAAATATGTTACTAAAACTAAGAAAATTGAAACTACCAAAAATCACAACTTTTTACCACTAAAAGACAAAAAACTGATTAATAAAAACCTATTTTAAATTCAAAATAATGCAATAAATATTAAACTAATCAGAAAAATGAAATTTCTTATTCTAAAAATCCTAAGATAAATTAAAGAACAAGGGAAATATTAAAATTCTGAAAATCACTAATTAAAAAGCACTAAAGACAAAATTCTAAAAGATTAATAGTGACAAGTAGGCTGATTTTGTCTTTATGCTAAGCAGTGGCTAGCAAAAGTCTATCATGTTGATCACAAACTTAGATCGATTAAGCTTGTGTATACGAGATTAGATCAAGTTATAAACGTAGAGAAACTTTGTTTATGTATAAAGTAATCTAAGTGTTATGCGGAATTAACACTTAAACAAGAACACACAAAGATGTAAACAAACTTTCACTTGATTGATAATAACAAACTTCCTTACAATGAATGTGTTTAACGTATGAAAACTTATTATGAAACATAACCTAAAGGTCTTCTTTTATAGACATAAGAAGCCTTGTACAAGAGTCTACGTATCAATTATTCTAGGTAAAGATAATTATAGAAAATTCAATGTTGAACTTATCTTACTAGAAACAAACTAGAAACATAATACGCGTAGACTATATCTTTCTATCAGTGCTTGTCTTCAACCTATCAACGCTTGACTTCTTCTTGTGAACGCTTGATCTATCAGCGTTTGTTTTCTTCCTATCAATGGTTGTTTTCCTCTTGTCAGCGCTCAAGTGAACTGGCTACATTTTATTCCCAACAATCCTCCCCTAAACTTGATATCTACTCTAGTAATCAAGTTTCTGAATAAACATTAAGAACTAGGAGTAATCTTACAAACTTGATCATATTGGTAATAAATATGTCTGATCAAATCTTTGGCCACATCACTTGAATAGTCAATCTCTCCAGTTGTGTTGTCTTCATCATCTCCAAAACTTCTTTGGACATGGAATACTGACCATCTACAAGAAGATACTCAGCAAACTTTGTAGAGCTCAAATAATATACACCAGCAACTGAATACAAACGCCATTGAAGACCATTGAGATCATCTTCAAGATCCTTCCAAACAGCAGGATCTTCTTCTTTTGGTCCACACATTCTCTTGAATGTTGACCAAAGTTTTATTCCCTACTTCAGTCTCATACTTGGCTTCCAACAACCTCCAAAGGTCTACCAAGTCTTCTCTATCAACACTTGCAAAGAGAGATACAAGAGTAGTAAAAGTGTGTACTTCTTTCCCATACCTGCCAATCTTCCAAAACCCACTTTCATCTTCTTCATAGCTTATAATAGGGTTTCTGGCATCAAGAGGTAACACTTGTACCATATCTGAAGCTTCCAATGGTGAGAGCTTGATGCTCCTTCTTATAACAGCTTCACTAGGCTTCAATCTATCCATATCTTTAGGAAACTCAAGAGAAACTCCCTTCTTCAAATGTCTTGGAACAATCATTGCCCTGTTTTTGAATGCCCTGCACATAAAGAAAACAAATTAGTTTTCTTTGGGAACCCAAGCCTGAGCAGACTTGGATTCATCTGGTTGTTCAACAAGAACAGACTTAGTTCTCATAACAACCCCTTATTCATCCCTTTTTGGATGAAATACCCAGTTAACCCCAATTGGTTTTGTAATGACCTTTGAAATATAATTAAATGTGTTGCAGGTCATAGAAATCCCATTAGAATTAGGGTTTTGTTCTTGCTTAGTTCTCTATGTCAAGATAGAAGAAGATTTAGACCCCTTAGCCTGTGGTTGCAAATATTTAGGTCTGGCAACGTTTCTGTCAGCGTTAGATTTGGTCTTGTCAACGCTGAAATTACCCTTGTAAGCATTGAACCTAGGGTTTGCTACAGAACCCATTGCCTATTAGACCATGTATTGGTCTTTTGAAAAGGTCTGTGTCCATGAGTGTTAGACCCTTTAGTGAAGAATGGGGCTGGTCTAAAAACTTGTGGACTTTGCTCCACAAAAGTTTTGGGTCTGACAATGTTTGACCTTTTAACAGCGTTGACCTTGGAAGCGTTGACACACTTATATGCTAAATGTGAAAAGCTACCACAAGTGTAAAAAGCTTTTCTAGACACAACTTTAGGTCTAGAAGAGAAGAAGCCTGTTCCATTATCACTAACTTGGCTTTTAGGTGACCTAGTATTCCTATACATTTCTGCATACTTAATGCTAGGTTTTCTAACAGTGTTTGAGCCAAGGTCAACAGTCTTGCCAGTGATTGGGTTTGTTACTTTAATAGGGGTCGACTCATTTGGACTATCACAAAGCATGCCACCCTAGACAAATAAAGTAGGGTTGGCTTTCTTCCATTCATTCAAGTCAGTCAACTATTGCCTATATTCCTCAACTGGGGTAAGGACTCTTGGTGGAGGAATAAATTCCTCTTCTTGGAGTTCTGGTAAACCAGTCCAAGATAAGTCCTTTCTTTGGACACCATAGAAGTCCCCAGGTGGTGGTGGAACAACAGTATAGTCTTTCATCCCAATCCCAGTCATGTCCTTAGGATCCCTCTGTTTATTAACACATTCTCCTAGGGTTTGTGAGGCCTTATCAAATCTCTGAATTTTAAGGTCAACATTATCCTTATTCTTGATAGCCTCATCTAACTTAGCCTGTAATTCAGCATTGACCCTTTCCATGATGTTTCTAACATCATTACTAGCTTTTAAATCATGTTTTAAGATATTTATTTGATCTTTTAGGTCAAACTCTATTTTCTTATACTCATAAACTGTCTTCTCGGTTTGAGTGAGAGCAATTTGATAGTTAGACAACTTGCATATCTCAGTACTCACATCACTTAACAATTTTAAAACTTCTTTGTTAAGTTTCTCAGTATTTAAACGACAACCCTTACTACAAAAAGCATCATCATATACCTCATTGTCTGATGAAGAGGAGGAGTGTGCCATGAGAGCATATTGAACATGCTCTTCTTCTTCTATCTCAGCAACCAAAGCTTTATCCTCTTCCTCATTCTTAGCCAAATAGCTCCAGTCCCATCCAATGCCATCAATTTCTTGCACTGCCACCATGGCCTTAGGATCCTGAGCCTTAACAATTTGGCTTGAGGGTTTTCCAGCATCAGATCTTCTTGGAGATCTGCATTCCCTCATAAAGTGACCCATACGATGACAATTGTAACACTCAACCTTGGATTTATCAAATCCAACAGTGTCCTTTGCATTAAAGGTCTTCTTCTTCTTGAACCTTCTATTCCACCTGTTTACTCTTATACTTGCAAGAGCCATGTTCCACTTTATATCCATCTCCTCCAAGTGCTCATCACTTATTTGCTCAAGGTCCTCATATGTAATCACTGAACCATTGGGCAAAGAAGCAATGTATGCACACACAGTATCCAAATACAAACCAGCAGGCTTAACTCTTGGTGAGTCAATTTTGTATGTGTCAGCGTCTGAATGTTAGGCGTTGACAGGACATGATCCAGTGTTGACACATGTTGATCCAGTAACTGGGTGCATGTATGAGTCCTTCTGATCAAATTGACCTTCACTATGTGAGAAGAAGGCTATGTTACTATTGGTTGACTTACTTCCATGCTCCAAAAGAGTTTCATTCTCCAACAGCCTTAGTTTTTTGTAGATGTCATCAAAAGTAGAACTTTTGTGAGTGTTATTGGCAAGTATAGATCTTGCCTCAATCTTCCACGCATCACCAAGGCTTTTAAGAAAAGTGGCAATAATGTCAACATCACCAACTTGTGTCTCCATGAAGGACAACTTGCTTGTAATGTCAAGCAGTCTGCTTCTCACACTGCTAAGCTTCTCATTAGGTTGAGCCTTAAAAACAGCATACTCATGCATGAGTTGCTTCTTTTTCTCTTCCTTAGTATCAGCATTACCACCATATGCAACTTCAAGGGCTGCCCAAAGGTCTTTTGCAGACTCATAACCTCTGTATTTGTGCTGATTTTCTTGTCCCAAAGAGAGTTTTAGAATGTTTAGGGTTTTCATATCAACCCTTTTCTTTGCTATGTCTTCAGCAGACACGGCTCTACCATCATCAGGTTTTTCTTTCTTATCTTCTTCTGAACATCCTTGAACAACTGTTCTTGTAGCAATGGCATTAGCAATCTTTTTAGCTTTATTGAATGTGTTTCCATATTTAATAATCTCCCAGAGAGTATAGTCATAGATCCCCAGATATTGCTCAAAGTTGAACTTCCACAACTCAAAGTTGTTTGCATCAAGCATGGGAATCTTGATGTTGTGGTTTGAGGAGGAGGAGGTTGCTTCTAGAGTGGACAAGATGTTTTTAGGGTTTTGTGAAAATTAGGGTTTTGGTGATTTTAGGGTTCTTGTGTTCTTTAAGATCAAAAGTTTCTCAACAAGCTCTGATACCACTTGTTGATCCCAAACTTAGATCGATTAAGCTTGTGTATACGAGATTAGATCAAGTTATACACGTAGAGAAACTTTGTTTATGTATAAAGTAATCTAAGTGTTATGCGGAATTAACACTTAAACAAGAACACACAAAGATGTAAACAAACTTTCACTTGATTGATAATAACAAACTTCCTTACAATGAAAGTGTTTAACATATGAAAACTTATAATGAAACATAACCTAAAGGTCTTCTTTTATAGACATAAGAAGCCTTGTACAAGAGTCTACGTATCAACTATTCTAGGTAAAGATAATTATAGAAAATACAATGTTGAACTTATCTTTACTAGAAACAAACTAGAAACATAATACGCGTAGACTATATCTTTCTATCAGTGCTTGTCTTCAACCTATCAACGCTTGACTTCTTCTTGTCAACGCTTGATCTGTCAGCGTTTGTTTTCTTCCTATCAACGCTTGTTTTCCTCTTGTCAGCGCTCAAGTGAACTGGCTACATTTTATTCCCAACATATCAGTGGGAATAGGGGTTCCCACTGCTGTTTACAGAGAGTGAACTTAGCTCTTTGGAGCTTGATTTGATGGTTTCTTTGGACAATCAAGGCTCCCACAAGTCAGTTGACTTGTGGGAGTCATAAATAACACAAAAAGAAACAGATCCAAGCAACAATTAACCACCTTATCTAGCAAATTCAGTCACTGGGCACTAAGAGTGGGTCTGGGGGTTATGTTGCTGATATAATTGGTCAAGTGGTAAATTTTTAAGCCACAAACCTAACAACCTAGCATACCAATCCATAAATTGACTACTAACACTCCAAGATTATCAGTTAAACTAACTACTAACAAGATTTCAGGTCATAATAATCAAAATCAAACCTATTAAGACCTGTTGAAAATTATGGCTGTTTTATGCAATATTTTATAACACAATACTCTTTAAAACTTTGAATTACTCTTAACCACTACTCATGGCATTTTTTTACAAACTAAATGAGTATGTTAAGTCTAATCTTGTCCCACTGACCTTAACCAAATACCCTCAACTTAGTAATCCCAAACACCCAATAAAACAGATGCAAACAAAATTTTTAAAGAACAAGCATGCAAATCATGAACATACAACAATCATGTATTCAAGACAACTTAAACAAGACAAACTCATACATTTATCTAATAGGCAGATAAGAAGAAAATGAGTAGAAGAGATTACCACTATGGACTGGCTAGCCCATAGAAACACTAAATTTGTAAGCATGATTTATTAGATGGATTATAAGATATGCAAGAATGAGGAAATGAAGAGGACTACAACAGTCCAACACCTAGACTACAGAAGTCTAGGTGTTATGTCTTCTTAGATGATCTCTGTTGATAACCACCATCACAAAACAATCTCTTAAATCTATTGAACAATCTTGAATACAAGCTTGAGCCAAAGGACTTTAGAGCAGCTAGTACAAGAATAAACAAAACAAAATCTTTTCTTAAATGACCTTGGTATAACTTTTTCTTAACAAAACATAAGACAAAGAGTTTTGTGTCTCACAATCTCTTCACCCAAATTTATACACCCACAAATCCTTGGATATCCACTTGATATTAGTTATTTATGGTCATATATATAAATGAATGAGCAGCTTATGGGGCTTATAAGAACTCTCTCCTTGAACTGAATAAACTTAAACTTAGAATAACGAACTTAAGGCAAAAACTTTATGAAACACATGTTTGCAGAACTTAAAACAGATTTTTGAAAAACTAATTGAAAGCAAGTAAGAACAATGATAACAAATAAAGTAACATGGGACTTGTTTTATTCATCAAACACTACACCACTTTTCATTAATCAGACAAAGAGGATTTACAAGCTTGTGAACAAGAAAAACAAGAACAAAGTAAAAATGATAAACTATCATGCCTTTTATAAGCTTACAAGGATAAAAGCAAACTAGCAAACCCTAATGCCTCTATTTCTAGAAATGCCCTTGTTGAAAAATTCGAATCTTGGTCAACAAAGGTACCCATGTGATTCTGAGATGTACCAGCTGTTAAAAGTGATTTTGGATCGTTGGATATTGCTTGGAGGAGTTGTATATCAAATTTGGGCCCTTGGATTGTTGTCACTGTTTGTCTTCTTCTTCTTCATTTTGCAGCAGGGGAGGGGTCAAGGGGGGTCACAACCATGTGGTGTTAGTTTAAGGAGTGGGGTTTGAGTGAGGTTGATAGGAATTAGTGTTCTAGAGTATTTGGGTTAATAACCCTTTGATTAGGAGGTGATTAGTATTTAGGGTTTAAGTTGTGAAGGTGGTGATGAATAGGGTGATTAAATCCAGATGATGGGTTAAATATGTATTTACCGCCACTATTTAGTTTATTTAAACAGATTTAAAATCTGTTAATAAAAGGTAGTGAGTGCAATGCATACGTGGAGGGGATGGTGAGTTGGGGTGTGGTGATTGGAGGAGAGGTGGTAGTAGGGTGATGTGGCGGCTGGGTATTGGTCTAGGTAAGTTTGTATGTCTGGCAACTATGGTCCCTCACCTTCCGTCTTGTTGCTACATGATGTTATAACAGCTTAAACTCAAAACCCCTTTGTGAATAAAGTTTTTGTTTTTGTAATTTGGCCATAAAAACTTTTGCAAAGTATAATCAAGGGTATTTCTTGCCATTTCTTGATTCTTGAAGGGATAATATTGACATATCTTGATACTTTAGGGTCCTCTCTTGTATGATTGACTTTGAGGAGGACTAAAAGTGACAAGTCTTCATTTTGTAGTGACCAATCTTGCCAATTCTTCAAAGTTGAGGGTCCTTTTGTAACTTTGACAAACTTTAGGGACCAAACTTGTAATTATGAATATACAAGGGTATAAAGTGTCATTTCTCCAATGACGAAGGACCTTTCTTGTACATCTTCAATTCTTCAAGGACTTTTCTTGAAAATTCAACATTTGGGTCTGGTTCATTATGCGGCTTCGTTTCTCGTGTTCGTTTTTTATTGATTCTTGTGATCTTTTGTCTTTTTCTCTATATATGTACCTAAAATACACATTGAACAAACACAAGCATATATTTGGCACTTTTTATGATATTTTCACAGTTTTAAGTCCGTTTTAGACGATGAGACCATGTATAAAAGCAGTCTCATCACTCCCTCATACTAAACCATTACCGTGCCCTCACGCAATGCTAGAATAAAGTATCTTAGCATCTCCAAAATTCATTTTTATCGACTTTTATTGAAATTTAAACTTACTACACTACTACTACTACTTGTGTCATAATGTATGATTTTCATCGCAAAATGGGACTTTTGGGTTCATAGAATAAGAACACGTGAATGCTTTGTTAGAAGTAATTTCGTCGTCCTCGATTTTCAGCCAATTCCATGCTAAGTGTGTAACGAGATCATTGTCATTATAAGTTGGTAATGCTAACACTACTCATATGCCCTAATCACGTACTTAGACTCCCTTAATCCTAATTGGTATCTTTTATATTTTATTTTTGTCTTGAATGATCATGATGATACATTGTTTACTTATGCGATAATAAAGATTAAGGTCCAAAAATAGAGTCATAATGGTGTAACCAAAACCATTGAATTAAAAACCTCCTCTAATAGACAACGATGTCAAAAAAATTAAGTCAACAAGAAGGATCTATAAACACGGTTTTATAACGATTTTAAACATGAGACTTATTACCAATGTGAGATTGGTTTACCGCCACCTTTTATTTAACTTCGCCATGAAATGTTTATTATGGCTTTGTTCTTGTCCTTGTCTTTTATTTAAGCTCGCCATGAGGTGTTTATTATGACTTGACGTATATCCTCACGCTAAGGCGAATTTTGGATCTTTAAGACTTCGAGATTTAAGACATTCACTTCAATTTTGAATAGATTTTTCGGCCTTGTGAGCTTGAAATTTTTGCTTGATTTAGGTGAAGAGGAACTTAAAAATTATTATTGGGGAAGCCTTTGATTATTCGGGGTGCCAATACTTCAAAACTGTGACCCTGGCGATACCTTAATGTTTTCCCAATTTAATTACATGGAAGCTACTTAAAAAAGGTAGAAACCAACAATTAAGACTAAACCGCTAAGTCAATATTTATTAGCAAAATATATATACAAGCGAAGGGAGAATAAGCAAACAATTAGAACACATGAGTTTTTGAAAGAATATAAATACTCTACGTTTAGCATAGTAACTTATAATTAACTCTATCATTTCTCGTCCTCATTTAAGAGACTTAGCCTAAAAAGTTATAGAATCAAAGCTAAGTGCTCAACACGCACGGTCAAGTAAAAAGTTACTCTTATTCTCTCCATCGGAAAATCTACATTCGTCTCTTAAACACTTATGAAAACATGAGGAAAAATTTAAAATTTGGCCATTTTTAGCCTTATTTGCAACAAAACAATAAACAAAAAGATAAACTTTGGAAAGCGTGAAGGTTTAGCAAGGTCGAGTATCTATTCACCCCCCCCCCCCCCCCCCCCCATACTAAAGTTAAACATTGTCCTCAATGTTTCGAGCGTAAGGGTACGATACCCCCATACTAGAGACGTAGTCGAATGCTTAATCTAGCATGGAAAGGGTGGAACCAAGGCTGTCAAGATCGCGATCCCACCTAAGATCGTTTTTATCTTTGCAAGATCGAGATCGTAAGATCGGATCGAGATCGTAAGATCCTACCAATTCATCATGTTATGCAAGCAATTTATAAATGAGTAAAAAAAATTTTATTTTTACTCATCATCAAAGATAAATCTATATAATATCCTCTTGAAAATGTTAAAGTTCAAATTTTGAATAGCAAAGTAAAGTAAAACACAAAAAAAGTCAAGTCTTAGTCGTCACATTCACAATTGCATAACATGCGTATATACGTCTCAAAACAAAGTAAATTACTAGTATCACTATGAATAATGTATCAGAATTAATACTTAAAGGTTAATAGTTAAAACTATGAAAAGGGTAAAAAAAATTCCTGTAAAAAACTTTTTGCTTTAGGCAACAGGAACATGAGAAAAACCTTAATTTGTTAATGTAATTTGGATTTAGAGAAAGCAAATAATTATGTTTACTGATTAAAAAATAAGGAAACTAAACGTCAATACTTGTTACTGAGGTCAGCGGACTTGTATTTATCTTTTTTTAGCCTAAAAAGTAATGGGTTAGTAAGTATGTAAGTGAGTAAGTTAGTAACTTGGTAATTTGGTAAACTCGTATCGACATGCGATCTTACGATCTTACGTGCGATCCTACCTCTGATGCGATCCTACACCGATCTTACACGATTCTATCAGGTGGGAACGTAAGATCATATGATCTTACGTGTAAACTCGCGATCTTGACAGCCTTGGGTGGAACCATTAAATCTATAGCCGTTTATGAAGTGTGCTAAAAGACCTAAGGTTGGAACATCAAAGGATATATCATTTGGATATCGAGAAATTCTTCCAAGCAAACGATCGAGTGCTCACGTAAAACGAACACGAGAGGCTCCAATCGTGAAGATGATGATCTAAATAACCACAATTCACAAACAACCATGGAACAAAGGTTGGAAGGGCACAAATCCCCTCACATTAGCTACATTAGAAAGCGATAATATGTACATGGATAAGCATGGGATCTCCCCCATAAGGCACCTCGTTTGTTATTACCGAGTCATGAGCTCGACTCGATCCCCTCAATACTAATTATCATTAGGGAAGGTGACTTGGTCGAGGTTGTCCAAAGAAGGGACTTCCCCACCAAAGTAGTGCTTAACCCTATGACCATTCACCTTAAAGTTACGACCATCATTTTGAGCTAGCTCGATGGTCCCATATGGAAATACTTTGGTGATGGTGAACGGTCCGGACCAACGGGATTTCAACTTGCCGGAAAATATTTTCAATCTTGAGTTAAAAAGCAACACTTGATCCCCAATGTTAAAAACCCGGTTTTTAATTTTAGAATCATGAAACTTTTTTTTTTCTCTTTGTAAATCAATGAATTTTCATAAGCAATGTCTCTTAATTCATCCAATTCATTTAATTGCATTATCCGGTGTTTTCCCGCGGTCTCAATGTCATCATTATAATACTTTAGGGCCCAATAAGCTTTGTGTTCGAGTTCAATTGGCAAGTGACAATTCTTCCCATACACGAGCTTATAAGGAGTGCACCCAATGGGCGTCTTATGAGCGGTACGAAATGCCTATAAAGCATAGTCGAGCTTATCTGATCAAGATTGTCGGTTCTCTCCTATCGATCTTTCCAAGATCCTTTTCAAAGCTCGGTTTGAAACCTCGACTTGCCCACTCGTTTGTGGGTGATAAGTCATAGAAAGCCGATGTGTAACCCCATAATTCTTAAGAACCTTATCAAATTGGTCATTACAAAAATGGGTTCCACGATCGCTTATGATTGCACGAGGGGTTCCAAACCGAGAGAACAATTGTTTCAAAAACTTGACTACCACATGAGCATCGTTTGTGGGCAAAGCCTTAGCTTCCACCCACTTAGATAGGTAGTCAACGGTTGGACCCGTCCCAACAACGAACACCTTCGCGACAAGGATGTACTTATTACCACGAGATGATGGGAACGGCCCCATACAATCAATGCCCCACACGTCAAAGATCTCACACACTTGGATGATGTTTTGTGGCATTTCATCATTTTGTGAGGCTTTGTTGGCACGAGTCACACGACTTGACAAGTGCGTACGCATCTCGGTAAATAGTAGGCCAAAAGAAACCAGCACCAAAGACCTTCTTCACCATGAGATTAACACCATGGTGACCACCCATGGGTTCCTCGTGACAAGCTCTAAGGATATTAGTAGCTTCGGTGCCAAACACACAACGTCGAATGATTTTATCCGCACAAGTCTGAAATAGATAAGGGTCGTCCCAAAAGTAGAACTTGACATCACGAAAGAATTTTCGTTTTTTTATGTCGTCATACCCTTAATGATGAAGTTGCCCGCATGGTAATTTGCGATGTCCGCAAACCATGCGGTAGAAGAATCTTCCTTGGAATTCACTACACCAAGTGTCTCGAGAGGAAATATTTCGGTGATTTCCTTGTTCTCGTACACACTTTGGTGAGGATCTTCCAATCGAGAGAGGTGGTCGGCCGCAAGATTCTCGGCTCCTTTTTTGTCAAGTATGGTAACATCAAATTCTTGTAGGAGAAGAATCCAATGAAGCAATCTCGGTTTAGCATCAAGCTTAGAGAAGAGGTACTTGATAGCCGAATGATCCGTATACACTATGCTTTTGGTCAAGACGAGATAAGGTCGGAATTTCTCAAATGCATACACCCCGACAAGTAATTCCTTTTCCGTTGTGGTGTATTTAAGTTGAGCCTCGGTCATCATCTTACTAGCATAGTGAATAGGCAAGAAATGCTTATCATGACGTTGCCCCAAAACGGCCCAAATATCGTAATCACTAGCATCACACATGAGCTCAAAGTGGAGGTTCCAATTTGGAGCAACAAGAATGGGAGCTTCGGTTAGTTTCCTTTTAAGAATTTCAAAGGCTCGAACACAATCTTCGTTAAATATGTAAGGGGCATCTTTTTCGAGAAGGTGTGTAATGGGTCGAGATATCTTTTAAAAATCCTTAATGAATCGACGATAAAAGCCCGCATGGCCTAGGAAACTCCTAACCCCTTGACGGTTTTGGGATGAGGTAATTTGGCGATGACGTCTATCTTAGCTTTGTCTACCTCAATCCCCGCTTTCGAGACCTTGTGCCCTAAGACGATTCCTTCTTTACACATAAAATGACATTTTTACCAATTGATCACAAGGTTGGTTTCCTCACAACGTTTCAACATTTTATCCAAATTTCCTAAACACGAAGTGAAAGAATCACCAAACACGGAAAAGTCATCCATGAAAACTTCCGTCGTCTTCTCGATCATGTCATGAAAAATAACCATCATGCACCTTTGAAAGGTTCCCGGTGCATTGCAAAGTCTGAATGGCATTCTACTATAGGCAAACGTTCCATATGGACACGTAAACGGAGTTTTTTCTTGATCACGAGGATCGATGGGGATTTGAAAGTAACCGGAAAAACCATTTAAAAAGTAATAGAAATCGTTTCCCGCAAGACGCTCTAACATTTGATCCATGAAGGGCAAGGGAAAATGGTCCACGAGTGGCGTCATTTAACTTATGATAGTCAATACACACCCTCCAACCGGTCACGAGTCGAGTTGGAATTAACTCATTGTCATCGTTTGGCACAACGGTCATTCCTCCCTTTTTATGTACACAATGGATTGGGCTCACCCAAGGGCTATCGGATATAGGGTAAATCATTCCCCCATCAAGGAGTTTAAGGACTTCCTTTTTGAAGACATCGTGAATTTTGGGGTTTACCCTTCTTTGACATTTGATTGCGGGCATGTAGTCTTCCTCCGTTAAAATTTTTTATGTACAAAATTTAGGGTCGATACCCTTAATGTCGGATAATTTCCACGCAATTGCCCCTTTGTGAGCTTTCAAGACGTCGATAAGTGCGGTTTTTTCATCATCCAAAAGATCTTTCGCAATAATAACCGGCAACTTATCGTCTCCTTCCAAGAATACGTGTTCGAGGTGAGGAGGAAGATCTTTCAATTCGAGGGTTGGTGGCTTCTCGATCAAAGATTTTGGTTCAATACTCATAACCTCCACCGGCGGAGGAAAAGGAAAGTCATTTAGAAAACCCTTGATAATCGAAAAATCCTCGTCATCGTCGAGGTCTTCGTTAGAAGTTCGAGGTACATCAATCTCTTCCAAAGTAAAACCACCTCCTTAAAATGGAGTGAAAGATGGTGTCGAATTATCAAGAATTGGATCGATCATAGTGGGATTGCTACTATTTGCTTCATCGACAAAACCTAAAATATCTTGTGAAAATTCCTCGCAAACGACATCAAATATATAAATATGGTTTAAAGTCGTGATAATAAACATGAGAAAGTTTGGAGTTTTGGAGTGCGTTTATAACAAATTCCTCGTTGTTGAAGCGTAAAGTGATTTTTTAGCGTGCACATCAATAACCGCTTTCAACGTATCTAAAAACGAACGACCTAAAATAATAGGAACTTGAGGATCCGTGGGAATATCGGCAACGATAAAGTCTACCGGATAGTAGAACTTTCCCACTTTCACAAAAACGTCTTCGGCCGTTCTACATGCGGGAATTGTAGAATGATCGGACATCTCAATAGACATCTTTGTAGGAGTAAGATTAGAAAGATTGAGCGACTTAAATATGTCAAGAGGCATCAAATTAATATTAGCACAAAGATCGGCCAAGGCGTAGCATTCTTCCATATCTTGCATACCACAAGGAATTAAAAATTTACCGGGATCACCGACTTTTTTAGGTATGCGATTAAGAAAAATCGATGAACAATGATTAAATTTTTGCAATCTCTCCTTATCGTTCAACATATCTTAAACTTGGCGGCAAATCGAGGCATCATGATTAAAGTGTCGGCAAAACTTATGTTAAAATGCAAATCACGAAACATCTTAATAAAAAGCTCAAATTGATAATTGTTACGTTCTTGCACTTTTTCCTTGTGACGTCTCAATGGGTAAGGTAAGGGTGGTGTTGGGTGGGTCATAGGCATAGCCTTTGGAATCTCAGGTTCCAAACTTGGTAAATGGTCGACCGTAGATGTGGTTTGAGTGGTACTTTGTGGGATTGACACGTGCTCCTTTTCGACCACCACCTCGGGTTCTTCCTCAATTTCCTCCACCGTAGGAGTAATTGGTTGAGGAGTCAGCTCCTTAAAGGTCTTACCACTACGTGTGGTAATCACTTTCATCTCTCCCTTCTGGTCTGAAACGGTGTTGCTGGGAAGACCACCCGAAGTAGAGGATTTTTTCATCATAATTGCTTCCAAAATAGCATTAAGCTTGACATCTTGCTTAGCGGCACTTTGGTCTATCCTTTGTTCAAGCCTAGATTGACTTTGCTTAATTTTGTTGTTTTGACCTCTAATTTGATTTGCAAAATCGTTTTTCAACTCAATTTTTATGTTGGCATTTCCCTTGCAAAATTTGCTAATTCCCTAGTGCTTTTAGCCGTTTCCCTAGCTTTACTGGCCAATTGCTCTTGGATATTTTCGAGAATTTTGTCATTGCCATAGCGTAATTTAAAAAGTCATTTGGAACCTCTTTAATGTAAGCATTTTGAAATCCTTGACTCGGGTTTTGAAAATTACGGTGTTGATTTTGGTTTTGCACTTGATTACTAGTCCCTTGATTCCCATTGTTGTAATTGTTACCCTTATAATTGTTCCTTTGATTTCCTTGGTAACCACCTTGATTGTTGCGATAATTGTTAGCATTTTGATTTGGTGGAAAACCCAGTGGAGTCAATTGATTAGTGCGGGTAACTTGACCGTTTTGGTTATAAGTTCTCGTGGTCGCGTAGGCACTCGAAGTGTTACCACTAATGCACTCGGAGAAATAATGAGCTCCACCACAATAAACACAAGAAACCTCAACCGCTTTAGCCGTAGCGGATTGGGTTGTTCGCCAACTTTAAACTCTTTCAATAATCCCTTAAGCTTATCAAACAACTTGTTTTTCAAATTAGCCTCAATTTGTTGAGCATCAATGGTAGATGAAAATGAAGGCGAAGACGAAGCCTTGTTAACACTCGGTGTGTTACGAGGGCTATAAATCTTGGACCTA
Organism: Glebionis coronaria; assembly: GCA_025667525.1. Lineage (NCBI taxonomy): Eukaryota > Viridiplantae > Streptophyta > Magnoliopsida > Asterales > Asteraceae > Glebionis > Glebionis coronaria. Next base: position 555,566,435 of record CM046875.1, on the reverse strand, counting down.
TTCTCAATGATCGTCAATGCTTCCTCGACCGTTTTACAAAAAAAGTTACCACCTGCGGCGGCATTAAGATAATCTCGTTCATGATCGTTCAATGCATTGTAAAACGTGTCGATTTGATGTAAGTCAGAAAAACCGTGATGAGGACATTCATGCAACATTTCCTTAAACCTATTCTAAGCCGTTGAAAAACTCTCATTATATTGTTGTGAAAACATTGAAATCTCGTTTTTCAAATGCGTAGTCTTAGAGGGCAGGAAAAATTGGTTCACGAAGTTTGAAACGAGATCCTTCTACGTCAATATAGAATTGGGTGGATCTTTCTCTAACCAAATTTTTGCGGGCCCCGCTAAGGAATACAGAAAAATCATCATCTTAATCACGTCATTCGAGACGTCCTTAAATTTACAAGTCGACGTAAGACGATTGAAATGGCGAATGTGGTTACGAGGGTTGTCCTTTTCGTCACCACGAAACTTGTTAGCTTGGATCATGAACATTAAACCTGTCTTAACCTCAAAATTCTCCGCAAGGATAGCGGGAATCACAATCGCTTCTCCAAAACCCTTGGTGGGTGCTTGAAGCAACTCCATCATAGTACGATTAGCCATGGAAGCTTCTTGTTCTACCATGGTTTCGACAATGGGAGATTCTTCAATAGAAGTGTAGGTTTGCTATTTTACATGATCAAGTGGTCTAGGTGGGTCGTAGATGGTGGAAGCCATTGTTGGAGATAGAGAGAGAAGGTTATATGTGTAAAGAGAAAGGAAAAAGTGTATTGAATGAAAAATAGTAAAAACACAATCAACAAACCCTCCTTGGAAGCCTTGGAGGGGTATATATAGTCACTCATGCACCTCCACTATACATAGTTTCCTAGTCTAGTCTTTACGTGAGTGACTATGATAACTAATGGGAATTCTTAAATGTCGTCACATAAAGTGAATTCCCAACAATCTTCCCCCATGGGACGACGTGTAGAATTCGTTACAATATTTTTCCTAACAAGTACATAATGATTAAGAACAAAAGCTTCCATGAAGCGTCCAATGCTGATGAAGTCTTTTGAGGCCTTTGACTTCAAGTCTTCACTCCAGAGTGACTCATTTTTGTAGTACTTGTAGTATAAATACTGTAACGGCACGAGCTAAGTAACTCATATACTTCTGGTTAAGGAGAAGCTTCTGAATTAACTTCCTCCTAATTCATGCCACATAATCTTGATGTAGAAGCTTTTAATAGCTTCCCCTAAACCAACAATCCTTATGAGCAATTTCAAAGCTTTCAATAAAGCTTAGAATAATTAAGCACACAGCGGAATTTAACAAGCAAACCTCATCATATGAAATGATAATGTTGCTATGAGTGATTGAAAGTTTGGGGCACACCAAGTAGATCAACAACGTCTTTCTCACTCTTGAATAATTCTTCTGAAATTTCTTCCCCCTGAGAGTTCAAGTTATGCATACTAGAAAGAATCAAGACATTTATTCCCCCACAAAGTTGAAGAAAGGAAACCAATCCCATGTATGAAGCCCAAATACTGAAGTAGACACTTTATCCCATTCATGAAGTTGACATCGTAACACCAGAGTCAATTAAGTCCCGGAAATGCACATATCTTCTTCCAGAGATGCACCAGAGTCAATTAAGTCCCGGAAATGTATATCTCTCCATATAGGATAATGATGATGAATAATTGCAACATCAAAGCAATTAAACATCGAACAATAGTGTAACGTTTAGAGACTGATAACGCCACGAGTTAAAACACTGATTTTCTCTACGGTTATGACAATTGTCTTCCCGGAATGTCTTCAAATCAAAAGAAGGTATGAAGTTCATCACGTGTAATCGTTGTGCGTTCAATATGTCTTCTTCTTCCCCCTTGATGGTTTCGAAACCTCGTAACCATCAATAAATCATACGTACATGTACCTGAAAGTCTTGGGAGAATAAAAAAAATAAGCTGAATTATATATAGCGAGAATCAGTTGCTGATCGAAATTCTCTACTTATAAACTCTCCATGTCTATCTTTACCAACCCCCTTGTAGGCAATTTGAAGTGACCACTGATGGAATGAACCAGATATGTCAAACGTGAAACTGAATAAAAATTCCTCGACCTTGTGACATAAGCTTGCACTATTATTGAATGAGGAACGGTGTAGAAATATCATTGCTGAGAAATTTCTAAGTCCCCAATACATTACTGACGAAGTATATAAGCACATCACCTCTTGAAATTATCCACATCGACTATGCGTGTGACACTGGGTACAACAATGTAGCTCCATTAAGTGATAGTTATCCAAGTCATCAACCAACCACCCTGAACCCCGAAACTAGATAATCAAGTCTTCATCCTAAGATTAAGCATGAACAAGTTATCTTACAATGATAAAATAAGTACACGCCTTCGAAAAAATCCTTCTTCAATTTCAAGTAATAATACCCGATTCAATCCGTAGCCACTAAAAAATTCAAATTAAGCCATTTTCTTGGTCTCGTCAAAATAAATTTTGTCACTTTGTCTCGTCACCTTTATCACTTTGTCACGCCTTGTTGTCTCGACACTTTGTCACGTCTTGATTATAACCAAACTATAACTTAATAGCACAAATTTTGTCCAAAATAAAATTTGGCATAAAATTAGTGCAGTATAACTCAAAATACTCGGGCCATCTAAAGCATATCAACATATACTAACATTCACATCTATACCCTCACAAGAATAGTCATGGCTCAACAACCACAAATTAGTATCCAATTGTGGACGGGTATCGGTACCCGAGATGATAGAAAGGTTAGTACGCGATGTCATTGTAGGCATATATGAATGTGAATTCATTTTTAATCCCTTGAAGAAAGATTACCAAAAAGATCGAGCAATGAAATAAGGTTAAGTGTTTTAGTGTTGTTTAAACAAGATGTTGTTATCTTTTGGTTGTGTGTTTTTTGTGAAAATCTAACAATAAATGCAAAGACGAAAAAAAAATCCTCTAAGTTGTGCAAATACTGTCGCAATATCCAATGTACCTCTGTCGCAATGTCAAAAATTCACACTTGTCGCAAAATGTCAAAATTGCAAATGGTCGCAATGTCCAAACTTCAACTTCTATCGCAATGCAACAAGAGAGATGTTATCGCAATGCTACCAAAGAAATTCTGTCGCAATGTTACACAAAGCAATCCTGTCGCAATGTCACAAAATGACACCAATCGCAATACCTGAAGTATTAACCAGTCACAATATCACCAAATAACCCCAATCGCAATATGAATCGCAATCTGAATCGCAAAGATAAACCCTTGTCTTTTGCGATGGAATTCAAAGGGGTTTCTATCGCAATACGGTACTGTTCCAAAACTTAAGGTAAAAAAGTGAGATTTTTGACAAGAAATCCGTGATTTTAACCAACCCAAAGCACCCAATTCTCTACCACAACTATGTAGAAGATATATGGATCACTTGGAATAATAAAAAAATGAAAAAAATTTGAAACTTGGGTAAAGATCAATCAAAAACACATGAACACACTAAAATAAGCATGAACAACACAAAACCAACCTCTATTTCATCCCATGGCTCTTGATATCAATTGTAGGTTTGCTATTATACATGATCCGGTAGTGTGACAACCGCGGTTTTGAGGTTCATCACTTAGTTTTATTTTGTGCTAGTTACGTGTCTTTACGTGTTTATGTGCTAATTGGTGTGTATAGATTATGGTTTGGATATCGTTTCCGGTACGGGGTACCTTGTGAGTGAAACTATGTTTGATGATTTCATGGTCATGAGCTCACATGGTAGTGACTATGAAATGAGATGGTGTTATTTAGTGGTTTACGTATACGTATATGTATTATAGAAAATCGTATTTTTACGATTTACGGTTTAGCATTTAGAGGTCTCGGATGAGGTAATTAGTCATGTGAGTATTTTTCGGGATGGTTTCAAGTCATTTATGACTTGGTTATAAAGTTTATTTCAAAATTTAAGATTTTTTTTAAAACTGTATATTTTACGTCTTTTACGGTAAACGCGTAAATTTGACTAGTTTTACGGTTTTGAGGTTTTGGAGGTTTTGGAGGTTTTAGGAGCTGAAATAAATTAAGGTAAATTAAGGTATTATTAATAACATAGTAATAAGTAATAAAAAAAGAAAAAATAATATATATATATATATATATATATATATATATATATATATATATATATATATATATATATATATATATATATATATATATATATATATATATATATATATATATATATATATATATATATATATATATATATATATATATATATATATATATATATATATATATATATATATATATATATATATATATATATATATATATATATATATATATATATATATATATATATATATATATATATATATATATATATATATATATACTAGCGTCGTAACCCGCCCAACAGGCGGGGTCGTTTCGTAAATCTTTTTCTAAAAGTACGTTTGTGTATTAATTATATATTTTTTGTTGTGGGAGTTTTTTTGTTAAAAGAAAACTTAAACGAAACTAATGTATGATGTTTTTACTGCTTGACACCCAACGGTCTTGTTTTGTATCATGTTCATCTTTTGTTGTACTAATATTGATTTATTTTATTTTTTAAAAATTGTTGGTTTAAGTAACTTAGCGTTTGATGTTGTTAGTATTTCCTAGACCCAAGTAATGTTTTTGGTTTTTAATTTATTTTTAAAACTACATTTGTGTATCCATATATGTGTTGGTAGCGAGACTCATTTTTATTTAAAGGAAATAAAAAAAGTAGTTTTTCTTTTGTTATTTTTTTTGTTTGGCTATCCAATAGGAGTGTTTTATTTCGATGAGAATATTTGGTTTTAAAAATACATTCAGTTGTATCTAGAGGTGAGCAAGTTGTTTTTTTTTAAATCGTATTGGTTTCTAAACCGGTTCAATCAACTGGTGAACAAACCGGTGTCACTTAAACAATTATGTTTTAACCGGATCGGTTCGGTTTTAGCATATTTTTCACCAGATCGGTTTGGTTTTAACCTGCTTTTTTTAGAACTGCAAATGTTAGTGGTTAGTGGGTCAAGTCGTGATATGACATCCAAGTGGCATAATATCTTTTTCGAACCCTCACCTACTTTTGTTAAACTCCTTATCCTCTTCGCATGATAGCCCTTGGTAGGTCCAGAAAACCTCCCCCAAAGAAACCACTTAGTGGAAACCGGGTTGAATTCGTTTTGACCTGTTTTTAACCGAATTTGTTTGATTTTAACCGTTCCTCCCCATATTGTTTCAATTTTAGTCAACCGGATAAGAACCCGGTTTGAATTAACAAAATTGATTTGAAATCGATTTTGTAAGATTTTTAATCGTTTTAAATCATATCGATTTGGTCTTAATTGATTTTTTTGCTGCATTAGGTTTTTTAGATTTAGTTAAGTAGTCTAGTTGTAAAGTTTTTTATGAAATATATATCTAGTATGTAGGCATTTTAAATTAATGTGTATACTCGTTTAAGTTCTTTTTAACATACATGACAATAACCCGATGGCTTTGCTGCAGAAGAGGCTCTAATAAAGCAGAAGAGGAGTTACTTAAATCTGAAATGTCAACCGACAAATGAGAGAACAGTGTTGTTACGAATGGCCGTGAACAATCCGTGACTTCGATGCACCTCTAGTATATTTTAATTATAGTTTACACTTAAATAACGTTTATTTGTGGTCAACGGACAAGGTAGTCTTTTTTTCTTGATCTGATCGAACTGTTAACGATGAACCTATGAACCAGTGACTCGATCCATTTGACCGACGATCGATCCCGTTACCCGGTGACTTGACCGGGTTACCGATAGTCAAACCCTAACCCAACATATTGCTATAATATAATTCTTAAATTTATGTTAAAAATATGTATTTGAAAAAATTAAAATTTAATCCAAATTCTAAAAAGAAAATGAAAAAAAAATTGGATTTTTTAGAAGTCCGAAAATCATAAAATAGTCAAAATTTCTTATAAATGCTCTAACGAATTTTAGAATCTTTATATATACAAGGTTTTCAACCTGCGCTCCAGTGCGAGACGCAACTTGATACATTGATTTACGTTTTGCTGGGAATATCTTAGCCGCTACAAAAAGAATTTAAATCGGTAAGGAATTTAATTTGAATTTTAATGACTACAATAAAATATACTAATTATTAGGTAGAATGTGTATGCAGTTATGGGCTACGATTATCTCTTTTAGGACATCTATTTTATTCATGTGCCCTAAAATAATACTACTATAGTTTTTTTAAGTTATGATGGTATACACAAAGTGAGTCAGAAACTGGCACATATTTAGTGGCTATCCTCCCTTAACTATAAATATAGAAGAGATACAAGTGATAAACCTTTGAAAATAAAGCTATTGTATAATCTAGTACTTGATCCAGGGATAATATTGTCAATCTAATGCAACATGGTTAACGTTAATTAAGCAAAAAAAAAATGGTACAAGTTTCAAATGTAAGAATTCAAGTAATAAGCATATCCAAGCACTATTTGTTATCTATGTCTTTGATTATGTTACACGGTACACTGTCGGCAAGTAGCCTCCTTTAGGGAGGGATTCCATAAGAAGAATGCAACACTTGAATAGTAACATCGCATCAAAGTTTGTAGCTAACTACTGCTGCTTTAAAAAGATTAGAGCGTTAGTTGTACATTTAACATTTCAATTGTCACATAATTTTTTTATAAAAAACCCTAACGAAGCACAAATAAACCTCCAAATGGAATAAACGAATAGTTTATAGATATTTATGAGGGAGTCGCCTTCAAGTGGTCTCTGGTATCTAAAATTAAATAGGGCGACGAGAGAGATTTACAATTTTGATGATTCGGGTAATAGATCTTATTGAACGGATCTCAGATAGTTAATTGCAACTCATGTTTCATCGGAAACATAAAGATTCGGTGTTGGATTCATATTTACCATTTAAAATAAACAGTGGTAACGATAAGAAACTACAACAGGAAACCGTTAAGATATTTACGATGGAAAGAAAAACAAATTATAGAAGGTACTGATATGTGCTAGATGTTCAAGACCAAGTCAAGTTGAAATAATTCATATACCATCATGCATGCATATTAGTTTAGAACTTCAATCCCACGTTGCCTTTGTGTTTACTTATTTTTAGGATGTAACTGTTCTTATCCATGTCTATTTATATGTACCTTTTTTATGGAATGAAAGGCAGAAAAGAAAATGAATGAAAAGGTTTAGTTCAATAATGTTAGTCCTAGTTTAGTTGTTAGTTTAGTTATCGTAGAAGGAGAGTGATCATCTCAAATCGATCTTTATCAATGGTGCTTTCATTGAGAGCGGAGTATTGATATGTGCTAGATGTTCAAGACCAAGTCAAGTTGAAATAATTCATATACCATCATGCATGCATATTAGTTTAGAACTTCAATCCCACGTTGCCTTTGTGTTTACTTATTTTTAGGATGTAACTGTTCTTATCCATGTCTATTTATATGTACCTTTTTTATGGAATGAAACGCAGAAAAGAAAATGAATGAAAAGGTTTAGTTCAATAATGTTAGTCCTAGTTTAGTTGTTAGTTTAGTTATCGTAGAAGGAGAGTGATCATCTCAAATCGATCTTTATCAATGGTGCTTTCATCGACTTACTTGACGCCTCCAACACGTAAGGTACCATCAGTTGAAGAGTCCATGGCATCTATAGCCGACTCATTATCTAGAATCATTGCATCTCAAACCGCATTCAACGCCCAACTCAAGATTGTGATCGAAAGACAACAACAAACCTTAGCCCTCATCTCACCAATGCCTCCAAACCGTCACTATTCACGAGATGTCTTGGAAGAAATGGCTGCTCCAGTGGATGAACTAGCTATGAGGGTTAAAGCCTTCTCCTCGTCCTCTGTCGTATTCGAAACCATCTCACAAAACCTCAGTTCCCAAACCACCTTCACTGCAAAAGAATGCAACAAAGACACCACTACCATCAAAACCGACATCACCAACGAGACCACAACCAAAGTCGTCACCGAAACTTACTCTCTCAATACCGGTATGTGTAAACCTGACAACAAAATGGCGCAAGCTATCAGTGTACCCTCTTCATCTATAACCAAGATGGAAAATGATGTCGCCACACAACTTCCAGTTCCTATTTTACCCGTACTTTCTTCCCTTGATGGTTCCAAATCTTCTACAAAAGTCCAGTTCCATGAACAACCCATCACAAGAGGCAAATCATTATCAACTAATCTAAACACATGTGTTCATACGAATCAACCCTGGTTGTTGGAATCTTTTCATCAACCTCAAACAGTACAAGTCAGTTGTTTTGGTGTAACTATGCAAAACGGATGGCGTAAAGGACATGACCCTGGTCCCGCGAAGAAAGACCCTCCGTGGGGATATTTATCTTCCATTATAGCAACCTCGGCCTTGAGGACAAGGCCGTTTTTCAGGAGCGGAGTATTGATATGTGCTAGATGTTCAAGACCAAGTCAAGTTGAAATAATTCATATACCATCATGCATGCATATTAGTTTAGAACTTCAATCCCACGTTGCCTTTGTGTTTACTTATTTTTAGGATGTAACTGTTCTTATCCATGTCTATTTATATGTACCTTTTTTATGGAATGAAACGCAGAAAAGAAAATGAATGAAAAGGTTTAGTTCAATAATGTTAGTCCTAGTTTAGTTGTTAGTTTAGTTATCGTAGAAGGAGAGTGATCATCTCAAATCGATCTTTATCAGGTACCCAACGAAGTGGACGTCGATTAATTTAGATCATCCAGCAACCTTTGCCACGGTCGACGGATACTGGCATGTACACAGCTAAAAGCAAGCCTTTTGGTCTACGTAAGTACTATCTTTACTATAAATATAACAGATATAACAGATATGAAGGAGAAAGTGATAAACGACATGGATAGGTTTTTGAGAAGGCGAGAGTATTATAGAACCGCTGGAAAAGCATGGAAGAGAGGTTAATAGTCTTAGATTAGAAGACAACATATTACACAGGTCACTGTTTAAGTCCGTTAGTTCCTGTGGTATTTCAAAGATGGACTATTGATTTGAAAAAGCTATACCTCAGGTCACTGTTTAAAATGGTACTTACCTCAGGCGAACTTGTGTCTATCGTAATTATGAGGTTTGTAACCTATTCTTTTTTTCCAGTTCAGGGTGACGGGCTTCCAAACCAGATAATAAAAATTAGTTTTAACTCCAAAAAATGAACAAACATAATACCCTTGACAAGGATTTTGTTTTCTTTAGCTTAATGGTGTTTTCTTGTATCCATGTAAACATATATTCCAAATCAAATGTAAATATACAACTTCAAACGACTAAGGACTCGTCGAGGAGTTATAGATGGGTGTTTTATAAAGTTTATCTTTTCAAAAATTTTAAGATTATATTGTGATTATGTCATTGTTTTTTATTAACACTTGCTTTATCAACCTTCTGCCCATATGTTTTAATTTTACTATTTTTTCACATGTATTTAGTTGCAGGTCTACATCTATCGCTACATTACATCAGTTTCAATTTAGAAGAAGTTCCTGCTGATTTTCTTGCTGCAAAGGAAGTGGCAGATATCATACTTGGTGCAAGGAGGGCTCCTGTTGAAACTACTGCTGATTTCCTGCTCCAACCCCTTCTAAAATACAACCCGGTTGACCAGTTAGTTTGCTTTCTAGCAATAATCCAAATTGATAACATTTGGATTATCTTATATGAATTAATATATTTTATATGTATAATCTTTATTCTTATACCTTGATAGCATTGAGCCCTTTTCAAATTACCTCAAAAGATAAAATGAGCCATCCCAAAATCCATTATAGCATATCATCCAACCACTGGTTCAAGCCACCTCTAATTGTGGTATTGCTCTCCCTCAAACGTAAAGCCATCTTCAATTATATATGACCATAAATATGTGATGAGACTGTATTTATACATAGTCTCATCGTCCAAAATGGGCTTAAAATGCTTAAAATATCGTCAAAATACCCATATATGTGCCTATGTTTGTTCATTGTGTATTTTAGGTATGGATATCGTGAATTCACCAAAAGATCAAAGGAATCAAGCAAAAACGAACACGGGAAACGAAGCCGCACAAAGAACCGGACCCGAATCATGAATTTCTATTCAAGTCCTTGAAGTTTGAAGATTTGGCAAGAATGGTCCCTCAACTTTGGAAGACTTGACATTTGATACCCTTGCAAATCCCATTATTGCATATTGGGTCCCTTAAATGTTGAGATATTACATTATTGGTCCTTGAAGAATGCATTTAGTGCATATTTAGCCCTTTAAACAAAGTTTGGAATAAACATGTGCCAATTATGACAAGTTGCTGAAAGTATTTAACAAAGGGGATGGAAGTATTGCTGTTTAAAACATGGAATGCCAAGTTATGCAAATTTAGGGGGTTAAAGTTGGATAAAGCAAACCCAAACCCAGTATAAACCCGACATAAGCCCATCTCACACCACTTAAGCCCAAACCCGTTCCCTAGCATCCTACCCGTTTTTATTTATTAATACATATTTCAAAATATGTTTAATAAATCAAATACGCGCTTAACAAGGTTGAATCCCCCAAATCGGATTAAGCTGATCACTGTTCATCCTTCATCAACCCTAATTATCATCTCCCTAATCACCACATAATCCACCACTATATTTTCCAGATCAATAATTGATGGTCCCCTTATCCTATTCCCACCCAAATATTCCTTCCCCAACATGCCCATGTGATTCCCCAGCCTTACCCTGCTATGTCACTTTCACAACACATCCCAAAAACAACCAATCCAATGGTTCAAGGTAAAAACGTGTTCCCAAAGGCTCAATACACGGACAAGATCAAGTACTACAGCTGGACTACATCAACATTCACATGTTTGCATTTTGACCAAAAAATCGAATCCAAGACTTCAAGGGCATTTCTGGTAGTTTGTATTTAGGGTTTTCAGTTGTAATTTTCTCATTCTAGATCCTTCTATCTATTGCTATATATTGAGCACTCAGATTGTGAGTTTGCCTTGGTTCCAGCCATTTTGTAAAAATCTTTTAAGTTAATGAAAAATTAAGCTTTCAATTTTTAAAACTTGTGCTGAGTTCCTTATTGCTTTACTAGTGTTAAAATTTTTACTTTTGTGCAAGTAGTGTAAGTCCTTATTGCAATATTAGTTTAAAGAAAAAAGTTCATTTGAGTTTTGTTATGAAATCAGTTTTCAGAAAAGTTCTAAAATAGGGTTTAAGACTTTTGGAAATTCAAATATCCAGGGAAGTGAAAGTGGAATTGGGTGTTTGGTTCCCTAAAATTTTAATCTTGTTCAAAAACGTTTTCAAAAGATCTGCAAGTGGGTTTAAATAGGTTTTCCAAGAGATTCAGTCCTTTTGGATGCTCACTTTTTTTTTTGTCTTCTTTAAGCATAACCAATAAGCTATAGCTGCTTAATTAATAAGCTTACTCTATAGCTTATTGGTTTGTACCCAGTTCATTCTTCTTTTTCTCCTTTTTTGGCAGGATCTTAGGATCATAGCTAAAAGTATTAGAGGTGTGGTGTTGAAAGCATTTTTCCTTCCCTTTCTCTACATCAAGCTAGTTCAGCTCAAGCCCGGGCTTGAATGGAGATGGCATGTCAGCCATAGTGGGGCCCGGATGTGGGTCCCACAAGGTAACCCCTTAAAGGCTTGAACCCTCCGTTTCTAGTAGTTGGTAGGATTTAAGAGCTTGTTTGATGAATGAGATTTGTGTGATAAGTGTTGTATGCTAGATTATCTGTCTATTCATGTTTGTTTATGATCTATGTGCATGTTAGGGTAAAAGTTAATCAGGATAGTTTGATTTTGAATGCACATGTTTTGTTAATTTTGGTTACTAGCTAGATAAGGGGGTGTTTGGGTTTAGGGCTTGGACTGTTTAGAGTGACACTAAACCAGCCTAAAACTATCTATTCATACTCTAGTACTAGTAAAAAGGTAATATTAGTAACTTGTTTTAAGTTTCATAGGTTTAATTTCAGAGATTGCATGCTCATTTTTTGTTAAACTAGCTAGAATCAGAAACTTCACTTTTCTGTTTTGAATTTAGAGTAAATTTGCTATTGAATCTTGTAGATTAGTAAGAATAGGTGTAATATAGGGTTGTTAATCAATTGGTTATGATGTGGTGATCATTTGAGCAAGATAAAGGCTTCTGAAATTCGTTCTAGTGCCATATAGATCAGACACTGTTCACAGTAACCCATTAGGATATATCAGTCACCTAATTGTGCTTCTTGTGTGTTTTTCTTGCATTGATTTGTGTGATTTTATTGATTCATTGACTCCCCACAACTCAACTGGTTGTGGGGGTGCCTTGTTTGCCAAAAATCAGCAAGCCAAAAGCTTCCCTAAGCTTAATCAGTCACAAGACTTAATTTTTACATTAGCAGTGGGAAAAAGTTCCCCCTGCTAGTTATTTGGTTACCCCTGCTATACTAAAAGACAGAAAACAAGAAAGTGTCACTTTCAGAAGCTAACTTTTTTGTCTTTTGTGCCCTTAAATAGGAATTAGGTCATAATTCTTTTTTCTATATTTTTCTTTTTTAATTCTTAATTTTTCAGTTTAATTAATTTTAATTCTACTGTTCATCTGATAATTTTTAGGTTCTATTGCCTTTTTAAATACTTTTATTTATTTCTGATTTTGGCATTTAGTGGTAAAAATACATATTTTTCAGATTTAATATTTTTCTTAGGTTTAGAAAATTAATTTAAGATTTTTGGTTTTAAAAATAGTTACTGTTCACTTTTTAATTATTTTTTATAATTAAATTAAGTTAATTAGGGTTTATTTAATAAACTGTTTTGTCTTTTAGTGAAAAATTTTATATTTTTCAAACTTTTTCAATTTTCTTCTGTTCATTAGAGTATTTTAGGATTTTTAAAATTGTTAAATTATTTTTGTCATTATTTAATTATTTTCTAGGATTATTTTAATCTAAAAATAGTTTTTAGTGATTTAAAAATAGAAAAAATAGTTTTAAAAATTTAGAAAAATAGTTTTTAGTCATTAAATAATATAAGTTAGTTATTAGTTCAATAAATTAATATTTTGGGCATTTTGTTAATTATATTTAATTTTTGGGCTTTAATTAGCATTAAAAATTGAATATTTAATTAATAAAAGGTTTTAAAATATATTTGTTGGATTTTTATTCTTATTTATATTATTTAAGACTTAGTTTAATCATTTAATTAATTTTTAGGTTTTAATTTTTAATTTCGTCACGTTTTACGTATTTACGTTCGCGTTTTACGTCATTCGTCGTAGTTTAAATCGTAGTCGTAGCTCGTCTTTTATTTTTCTCTCTCAAAACCAAAAACGTCACTAATCCAAACATTGTTATTTTATTAATTGGCATACACAATATACACCTCCTTCGAGAACGAACTTGGAATTTATTCGATTTGTCGGTTTTTCATTAAATCGTCAAGTTTAATACTTGCCGCGTTTATATTTGCTTTTTCCTAAAAGTAAATATATACATAAAACCTACATCAATTTTTGGCGCCGCTGCCGGGGAGGTGTTTAGTGTGCCATTATTATTAGTATCATGTTTGTGTGAGTAGTGCGTTTTTGCTTTTCAATTCTTGGAAAGCGTAAATATCGTACATACTCATTTTTGTTATTTTTTATCTATTATAGTATAATATCCAAATAAATCGTGTTTAATTTTCCTAAATTAAACACAAATCAATCTTTACTATATTGTAGATATATTGGTTTTCGTTTTTTCTTGTGAATATTATTATTACTATATTGTACTACGTAAGAACAAATAAATATACAAGTACTCCAAATACGTGAGAAATCACAACCTTGACTTGGGAGGTCATTACCCAATCATTGTATTCGAATCCAAAGCAAAAGTTTAAAGGCAAAATAGATAAATACTTTCGTGAGGCTTAATTTCAATTAACACAAACTATAAGGTGGGTATAAGGCGGTTGTATTTCACGACCTAAAGGAAAAAGGCTCTTAAGTGCTTCGCGCCGCCTCGTTTCCTCCGCTTGCTTGTGCGTGTTTTGAGAAAGAGGGCTAATCGAGGGTTTGCCGCCCAAGTATTATCTACGTATATTATATTTGCTTGTGTTTTCAAGATTAAACCCTCTTGAACGTTTTGGTGTTCCACCAACGTTCTTAAGTCATCGAGAACGTTCACTCCACGTGATCGTTTTCATTCTTGAGGCTCCTTTAATCGAGAAAGTCGATTCGAGGGGAGATTTGTAGATTTTTGTCTACGTAATACATTCAAAAATCCAAAAAAAATTAAAAAACCAATCAAAAACCAAAAAAATTGAAAAAATCAAAAAGCCGCAAAAAGAATCTTCTTTGCTACCACCCATTCTACGCTTAGTGCATGCGCACTCGATCGAAGGATTATTCCAATTCTAGTGAAGCTTCGAATCGACGCAATCGTAATCGAAGGAATCGACGACGTAGACGAGAATTAGAAACCGACGTTCCTAATATCGTTGTTGAAGAAACCGTAGAGGAGATGGCCGACAATCGTTCTATGATGGAATTGCTCCAAGCGCCCACCGAGGGTTATGGAGACGCGATCGTAATTCCCGCTATCGAGGCGGAGAATTTTGAGATCAAGAGCGGAATGCTTTCGTTGATCCAAGCTACGAAGTTTCGAGGTCGTGAAGCCGATAATCCTCACGACCATATTCGGAATTTTGATCGTCTTTTGGCCACGAGCAAGTTTAAGAACGTCGACACCGATGTCGTCAAGCTTATGCTTTTTCCGTACTCGCTCGATGGTGCCGCCAAGGATTGGTACGAGAAAGAGCCACCTAATTCCATAACTACGTGGAAGGATCTCGTTTCCAAATTCGTTAATTATTTTTTCCCACCGTCTAAGACAACGTTTTTCAAAAACGAGATTACGAAATTTGAGCAAAAATCGAATGAATCTTTTAGAGACGCGTGGGATCGTTTTAAGGAATTGCTTAGGCAATGTCCTCACCATGGTTTTTCCGAGTTGCACCAAATCGATACGTTTTACAACGGTCTTAATTTTCACGAACAAGACTCGTTGAATTCCGCCGCCGGTGGCAACTTTTTGTGTAAAACTCCGAGAGAAGCTTTGATAATTATCGAGAACCGATCCAAGGTTTACCAACTCCGCAATGCACCGAGTGTTGCCAATGTCGCCAATGTTAGTAGTTCTAATCGCGACATTGAGAGAGTTGATGCAAAAGTCGACAAGCTTACGAATGTGTTCACGTCTTATCTCATTGAGATGCAAAAGAAAGACGCTCCCGCTACGGTGAAAGCGGTTGAGGTTTCGTGTACGTTTTGTGGTGGACCTCATAATTATTACGAGTGTGCGGCTACGGATGGCCAAACGTCGAATGTGAGTGCGTTAAATGGAAACAACAATTTTTCTAATCAAAATCAAAATAACGCCGGTCCATCACAACAAGGCAATTATAACCAAGGCAACAATTTTCAAAATCGAAACAATTTTCAAGGAAACAATCAACAAGGAAATTTTTCGAATCAAAATCAAGGAGGTTATAATCAAGGTCATAACATAACTTGGCAAAATAGAGATAACAATCAAGGAAATAATTTTTCAAATGGTAATCAAGGAAATTTTCAAAGAAGTAATCAAAACCAAGGGAACTTTAATTCTAATCAAAATAGTTCGTCAAACGATTTTCAAAATTACATGAAAACGAATGAGGCTAATATGAGACGATTAGAGGGAGAAATTGGTACTTTGAAAAACGACTTTACAAATACTTTGAAGTTACAAAACACGAAGATTGAGCAAGGGCAAATTGATATTAAAAAGATGTTTTCGGCTATAATGAACAAAGCCTCGGGTTCGTCATCAAGTTCATTACCTAGTGACACCGTAGCAAATCCGAAAGAACAATGTAAAGCCGCCTCGTCTCGTGAGAAAGGTCGTGTGATTACCCCTAACCTTGAAGGATTCCGTGTTGTTTATCCCTCTCAACCCTCGACTTCTAAGACGTCCTCTTGTTCTAAAGTCGATGGGGTGAACGTGGCGACCAAGGAAAGGAGTGCACACCCTCGTGTACCTCAAATTCCATCCACGGTTCAAAAAGAGAGCTTTGTCGACCTTACCAAAGTAACCCTTGAAGAAACTTGTGCTTCGATCCTTCTTAAAAAACCCAAAAGGCGTATGCCGAGAAAGGAAAAGGATCCGGGCCAATTTCTACTACCTTGTGATTTTTCCGAGATTGAGGGATGTTTAGCCCTTGCCGATTTAGGTGCTAGCATCAATCTCATGCCTCATTCTCTTTGGAAATTGATGAGATTGCCTTCGCTTACCCCCACGAACATGACAATCGAGCTTGCAAATTGTACTCCACTTATACCAATTGGAATAGCCGAGGATGTCTATGTTAGGATTGGAAAGTTTGTTTTTCCCGCGGATTTCGTTATATCCGATTACGAGTGTGACCCTAAATGTCCCATTATTTTAGGCCGACCATTCTTATCGACGGCTAGAACCGTGATCGACGTTCACGAGGGGAGACTTACTATGAGATATGGGGATGAGAAAATAGACTTTTTCGCTAGAAAATCCCAAGGATTTTATGAGAATGAAAAAACCGAGGTTTCAAAACCTAATGATTCAAATTCTAATGATTTCAAAATGTTTACTTTAGCGGAAAGAATGAAGCTTGATGCATGTTTTGAAAGAATTAAGAAAAACGGTTTTAAGGATGATGATTTTAATGACAAAGAATACGTGTACCTAATTCAAAAGGGTATGTGTAAATTTATGGATGAAAACTCACTTTGGGATGTTTTTAGCGAAACAAGTGAAACACCAATTCCGAAGGGTGACGTTAATGCCATCACGACAATGACCAAGATGGATTCGTCTTCACCACCTTCGAAGGACCACGTCTTTGAGGCTTCAACTTCTAACTTCACCGAAGTGCCTCCTTTGCCTAGCCCAACACCCGTTGAGGCTAAAGGGTTTATCGACATCGATCCTCTCGTCTTAGAAAAGTCACCTAAGCGTAGCCCTAGTGCTTGTAAGTCCATGGTTGTGAGTGCTCACATCGACTCTTTCTTTGACGATGACGATGGCGATTTTGCCGAGCTTGATCACGTACTTCGACATCCACATGCTATTTTTGATTCTCCTAAGAAGAAACATGTGAAGTACGATGATTATGAGTTTGATCCCGAGATTGAGGAAATCATTGAACGAGAGCTAGCTCTTATGCCTTCACTTCCACCTACGAGTGAGGTTGATCTTTCCAAAATCGAGGATGAACTTAATGAGTTGGAACGTCTTATTTTCGATGATGAGCCAACTCATGTGACCACTAAGAATCCCATTCTCGAGGAGTTACCTTATCAACACTCCTCATTTGAGAATGACGTTTACCACATTCGTGAGGATCTAACTTATCAACGATCCCCACAAAAGAATGATGGTTTCGTGCTTGATCGTGATCTTTTCGAGAGAGTTTCTAAGATACTCAAGGAGGGGAATGACAAACCTTGGTTTGACAAGCCTATCTTTGATGAAGAAATCGATGAGATCGACGTTCATGAGGATGACGAGTATGTAGACCCCGAGGGGGCGGTGTTCTTTATTGACAAACGTTTTGAAAACTTATATAATCCGCCACCCCCTCCCACCAATGACTTAAATGTGAGGATTTTTAGCGCGACTAATTTTGAATTTGACACGCCAAATATTTTCAACATTATTCAATCGGGTTTTCATAAAAAGTTCAAAAACGATGAAAAAGGAAAAGATTTTAAAAATGTTTTAAAAGATTTTTCTACATGTTTAACTCCGTCATCACATCGTGTTATGAGTGCTACCACCTCGTCTACTCCTTTTGACGATGGTGTGTGTGGATCTAGTGTGGGGGAAGCCCCAAATGTTCCCTCCCATTTCTCCACCGAGGACGAGATTTACGATCCCGGAATTGCTTGTAAAGGGAAATCTCGGTCTTCCACCGATGCAATAAATGGAAAATCTTTTCATTTGCTTGGTGTGAGTCTACCTCGAGTAGCTCATAAGTTTGACTTACCATTTGCCCCACCTTTCTACTTCTTATCTCTTTTCTTCTACCCCATTGGGGTTCTAGTTGGAGTGGCGTTGTTTCGTCTTTCATCCGAAAACGAAGACGCTATCTTTGACCCCGGTATACGTTTATCGGTTTTTTAAAGTACTCCACGTACTTTTGGGCCTTGTTTATCATGTAAGCCCCACCAAAAATGACCTTACCAAGATTATCCCTAAATGATCACATTTATGGGGATCCGAGTCGAGCTTTTGACTCGGTTAACAAAAACAAGGTGCCTCGTGGGGGATTCTCATGCTTATCCTTGTACATATTATTGCTTTCTTAGTTAATGTAACGAGGGGACTTGTGCTCTTCCAACCTTTGTTTCGTGGTTGTTTGTGATTGTGATTCATTAGGTTCATCGTCATCATTGAAGCCTCTCGTGTTCGTTTTACGTAGCACTCGAGCTTCGATCGTTGCCTTTGGAGATTCCGATATCCGATGATATCCTTTTATGTTCTAACGTTTATCTTATTAGCATAATTCATAAATGGCTTTTAGGTTATTCGTTTTACCCTTTCCATGCTCGAGATTAAGCATTCGACTTCGTCTCTAGTATGGGGGTGTTTACACCCCTAGACTCGAAACATTGAGGACAATGTTTAGTTTTAGTATGGGGGGGTGAGTAGATACTTCACCTTGCTTACGTCACCACGCAATCCAATATTCATCTTTTTGTTATCGTTTTGTTGCAAAATAAGGCTAAAAATGGCCAAATTTTAAAATTTTTCTAGTTTTTCATAAGTGTTTAAGACACGAATGTAGGTTTTCCGATGGTGAGAACGAGAGTAATTTTTGACTCGACCGTGCGTGTTGAGCACTTAGCTCGATTCCTTAACTTTTTTAGGCTAAGTCTCTTTAATGAGGACGAGAAATGATAGGGTTATTTATAAGTCTCGTAATCGTCACGATCTTATGTGTAGTAATTATTAGCTTATTCTCCCAACGCTTTTGCATAATAAATTGTTAATAAATATTGATTTGGCGGTTTAGTCACTATTGTTGGGTTTCTAATTTGTTTTGGTAGCTTCCATGTAATTAAATTTGGAAAACATTAAGGTATCGCCAGCGTCACGGTTTTGAAGTATTGGCACCCGAATAATCGAAAGCTTCACCTAATAATAAGATTTCAAGTGCTCACCTAAATTAAGCAAAAATTTGAAGCTCACAAGGCCGAAAAATCTATGCCCAAATTGAAAGTGAATCAAGCCTTAATCTTCGAAGCTTTAAAGATCCAAAATTCGCTTTAGCGTGAGGATATACGTCTTTGGCTAATAAAACCACCGATGAGGCGGATAATAAAAGGCAAGGCAAGACCGAAGTCATAATAAAAGCTTCATGGCGAAGTTGAATAAAAGATGGAGGTAAACCAAAGATAATAAGGCCCTTCCGTTAGGGGGCGTATAAAAGTCTTGGTAATAAGTCTCATGTTCAAAACCGTTATAAAACCGTGTTTATCGATCCTTCTTGTTGACTTAATTTTTTGACATCGTTGTCTATTGGGATGAATTATTGATTTAATGATTTTGGTTACACCGTTAAAACTCTATTTTTAGACTTAATCTCTATTCACGCATAAGTCGATGATGTATCCTCGTGATCATTAAGACAAAAATAAAATATAAGAGATACCAAGTAGGAATAAGGGAGTTTAGGTTCGTAATTAACACTCATGAGAAGTGATCGTGTTGCTAACTTATAATAACAATGATCTCGTTACACGCTTAGCATGGAATTTGGTGAAAATCGAGGACGACGAAATTATTTCTAACGAAGCATTCACGTGTTCTTGTTCTATGATCCTAAAAGTCACTTAATCGTGATGAAAACATTACATTATGTCTAAAACACGTGTAGTAGTTTATTTAAATTTATGTCTTCAATAAAAGTCATCATAAAATGAATTTTGGAAATGCTATGATACTTAATTCTAGCATTGCGTGGGGACACGGCAATGGTTTAGTATGGGGGAGTGATGAGACTGTATTTATACATAGTCTCATCGTCCAAAATGGGCTTAAAACGCTTAAAATATCGTCAAAATACCCATATATGTGCCTATGTTTGTTCATTGTGTATTTTAGGTATGGATATCGTGAATTCACCAAAAGATCAAAGGAATCAAGCAAAAACGAACACGGGAAACGAAGCCGCACAAAGAACCGGACCCGAATCATGAATTTCTATTCAAGTCCTTGAAGTTTGAAGATTTGGCAAGAATGGTCCCTCAACTTTGGAAGACTTGACATTTGATACCCTTGCAAATCCCATTATTGCATATTGGGTCCCTTAAATGTTGAGATATTACATTATTGGTCCTTGAAGAATGCATTTAGTGCATATTTAGCCCTTTAAACAAAGTTTGGAATAAACATGTGCCAATTATGACAAGTTGCTGAAAGTATTTAACAAAGGGGATGGAAGTATTGCTGTTTAAAACATGGAATGCCAAGTTATGCAAATTTAGGGGGTTAAAGTTGGATAAAGCAAACCCAAACCCAGTATAAACCCGACATAAGCCCATCTCACACCACTTAAGCCCAAACCCGTTCCCTAGCATCCTACCCGTTTTTATTTATTAATACATATTTCAAAATATGTTTAATAAATCAAATACGCGCTTAACAAGGTTGAATCCCCCAAATCGGATTAAGCTGATCACTGTTCATCCTTCATCAACCCTAATTATCATCTCCCTAATCACCACATAATCCACCACTATATTTTCCAGATCAATAATTGATGGTCCCCTTATCCTATTCCCACCCAAATATTCCTTCCCCAACATGCCCATGTGATTCCCCAGCCTTACCCTGCTATGTCACTTTCACAACACATCCCAAAAACAACCAATCCAATGGTTCAAGGTAAAAACGTGTTCCCAAAGGCTCAATACACGGACAAGATCAAGTACTACAGCTGGACTACATCAACATTCACATGTTTGCATTTTGACCAAAAAATCGAATCCAAGACTTCAAGGGCATTTCTGGTAGTTTGTATTTAGGGTTTTCAGTTGTAATTTTCTCATTCTAGATCCTTCTATCTATTGCTATATATTGAGCACTCAGATTGTGAGTTTGCCTTGGTTCCAGCCATTTTGTAAAAATCTTTTAAGTTAATGAAAAATTAAGCTTTCAATTTTTAAAACTTGTGCTGAGTTCCTTATTGCTTTACTAGTGTTAAAATTTTTACTTTTGTGCAAGTAGTGTAAGTCCTTATTGCAATATTAGTTTAAAGAAAAAAGTTCATTTGAGTTTTGTTATGAAATCAGTTTTCAGAAAAGTTCTAAAATAGGGTTTAAGACTTTTGGAAATTCAAATATCCAGGGAAGTGAAAGTGGAATTGGGTGTTTGGTTCCCTAAAATTTTAATCTTGTTCAAAAACGTTTTCAAAAGATCTGCAAGTGGGTTTAAATAGGTTTTCCAAGAGATTCAGTCCTTTTGGATGCTCACTTTTTTTTTTGTCTTCTTTAAGCATAACCAATAAGCTATAGCTGCTTAATTAATAAGCTTACTCTATAGCTTATTGGTTTGTACCCAGTTCATTCTTCTTTTTCTCCTTTTTTGGCAGGATCTTAGGATCATAGCTAAAAGTATTAGAGGTGTGGTGTTGAAAGCATTTTTCCTTCCCTTTCTCTACATCAAGCTAGTTCAGCTCAAGCCCGGGCTTGAATGGAGATGGCATGTCAGCCATAGTGGGGCCCGGATGTGGGTCCCACAAGGTAACCCCTTAAAGGCTTGAACCCTCCGTTTCTAGTAGTTGGTAGGATTTAAGAGCTTGTTTGATGAATGAGATTTGTGTGATAAGTGTTGTATGCTAGATTATCTGTCTATTCATGTTTGTTTATGATCTATGTGCATGTTAGGGTAAAAGTTAATCAGGATAGTTTGATTTTGAATGCACATGTTTTGTTAATTTTGGTTACTAGCTAGATAAGGGGGTGTTTGGGTTTAGGGCTTGGACTGTTTAGAGTGACACTAAACCAGCCTAAAACTATCTATTCATACTCTAGTACTAGTAAAAAGGTAATATTAGTAACTTGTTTTAAGTTTCATAGGTTTAATTTCAGAGATTGCATGCTCATTTTTTGTTAAACTAGCTAGAATCAGAAACTTCACTTTTCTGTTTTGAATTTAGAGTAAATTTGCTATTGAATCTTGTAGATTAGTAAGAATAGGTGTAATATAGGGTTGTTAATCAATTGGTTATGATGTGGTGATCATTTGAGCAAGATAAAGGCTTCTGAAATTCGTTCTAGTGCCATATAGATCAGACACTGTTCACAGTAACCCATTAGGATATATCAGTCACCTAATTGTGCTTCTTGTGTGTTTTTCTTGCATTGATTTGTGTGATTTTATTGATTCATTGACTCCCCACAACTCAACTGGTTGTGGGGGTGCCTTGTTTGCCAAAAATCAGCAAGCCAAAAGCTTCCCTAAGCTTAATCAGTCACAAGACTTAATTTTTACATTAGCAGTGGGAAAAAGTTCCCCCTGCTAGTTATTTGGTTACCCCTGCTATACTAAAAGACAGAAAACAAGAAAGTGTCACTTTCAGAAGCTAACTTTTTTGTCTTTTGTGCCCTTAAATAGGAATTAGGTCATAATTCTTTTTTCTATATTTTTCTTTTTTAATTCTTAATTTTTCAGTTTAATTAATTTTAATTCTACTGTTCATCTGATAATTTTTAGGTTCTATTGCCTTTTTAAATACTTTTATTTATTTCTGATTTTGGCATTTAGTGGTAAAAATACATATTTTTCAGATTTAATATTTTTCTTAGGTTTAGAAAATTAATTTAAGATTTTTGGTTTTAAAAATAGTTACTGTTCACTTTTTAATTATTTTTTATAATTAAATTAAGTTAATTAGGGTTTATTTAATAAACTGTTTTGTCTTTTAGTGAAAAATTTTATATTTTTCAAACTTTTTCAATTTTCTTCTGTTCATTAGAGTATTTTAGGATTTTTAAAATTGTTAAATTATTTTTGTCATTATTTAATTATTTTCTAGGATTATTTTAATCTAAAAATAGTTTTTAGTGATTTAAAAATAGAAAAAATAGTTTTAAAAATTTAGAAAAATAGTTTTTAGTCATTAAATAATATAAGTTAGTTATTAGTTCAATAAATTAATATTTTGGGCATTTTGTTAATTATATTTAATTTTTGGGCTTTAATTAGCATTAAAAATTGAATATTTAATTAATAAAAGGTTTTAAAATATATTTGTTGGATTTTTATTCTTATTTATATTATTTAAGACTTAGTTTAATCATTTAATTAATTTTTAGGTTTTAATTTTTAATTTCGTCACGTTTTACGTATTTACGTTCGCGTTTTACGTCATTCGTCGTAGTTTAAATCGTAGTCGTAGCTCGTCTTTTATTTTTCTCTCTCAAAACCAAAAACGTCACTAATCCAAACATTGTTATTTTATTAATTGGCATACACAATATACACCTCCTTCGAGAACGAACTTGGAATTTATTCGATTTGTCGGTTTTTCATTAAATCGTCAAGTTTAATACTTGCCGCGTTTATATTTGCTTTTTCCTAAAAGTAAATATATACATAAAACCTACATCAATATGTCATAGAAATAATGAAAGATGATAAAAAAACAAATACTTACTTGGACGTGTCCCGCCTCTTTGAATCATCGACACCATCTGCAAGCCAAAGCAATACAGGTCAGCATTATAGGTTTTTATTCCATTTAGCACGTTGTTTCAACATAAACTGTCCCGTTAAGAGGTAATGTGCATAATAGATATATTAGCACCATAATTATTTGGGTTACAGTGATTAAATGATGTACCTTATCTGTTTAACCTTAAAAAATCAAGAACTCAGTAACAAACTAATTTGACTCATTTAAAGAGCTACTCACCCTTTGCACAAATATGCCCATAAACTTGAATTCCACCGTCATGGTGGTTCTTTTTGGCTTCAAAGCCATGTGTATAATTATCATAATAAAATATAAGTAGTTGAGTTGCACAAAGTAGGGGTGTTTGGATTTGTGTGTTAGAACTGGTTATTTCAATCTGAAGTCATACTAAAGAAATTTTGCTTTTGATTACCTGGTCATTGTGTGGGATAAATAGTTTACTATTACTCATTTTGGCATCTTAATTATCTATAGGTAGCTAGATTCTTAGGAAATTTGGTAAAACAGAAATACACCAAGTGTTGAAGAAGCTTTGAGCGACTTCGGCGATTACAAAAACAAAGGAGTATATTTGAGTTTGGAAACTTCCCGAGTTGAAATGAAGGAATCGGCGGATCAATTTTGTGTTATATTAGGTTTAGATCAGACTTTCGTCTAAACTAAACCATAACCGAGATATTTTACTTAATGAATTTTTTAATGAAAGGGTTTCAGTTATCGGATGGATTAGTTAATTTAAACATAGTTTTCTCGACTGGAAAATTATTTGTTCGGCATAGGAAGTCTTGGCCTAAAAGATGAATAACAGAAAAATATGAGCGTGGTCACAATGTAAAAGCAATCCCAATGGGTCGCAATACCTTAGTGAGGCTGTAAGGTTATGAAGGTAACAATAGATATCATGTTGAACATGGGTTATAGGTTGGATTCATTTATGATGACATCTATACATTTATATTTCATTACATGTGGATGGCGCAGCACAGCTTGTCAAAGGCTGGCTGTTCTCAGCACTGCTAGACAGAGCTGTGAAATACTTGATCAGGAGTGTAAATGAACTTGATTTTTTTGTTGAAGAACCGATTGTTCATAAGTGGATTTATAAACTTCAGGTTATAACTCAGAGTACCTCTAAAAAGCTTTTAAATCAATTTACTTGTGCTATAAAAAACTTTACCCACATGAAGGTGTATCAACTTCATTTCATGTAATATTTTGGCTAGAGTTTGACTTTGCTCCTTTGCTTGGACTGATATTGGTATGCTTATATATAAGGTTATGTAAAATTCCTCTCTGGTTTCTCATTATTCATGGACATTGCTAAGTAACTCTATAAGCAGCTGAGATCCAACTTTTTGTGGTTTGTCGGTCTAAAGTCAATCTTAGCTGCTTACAAGAAGGGGGGTATCAACTGGTCCAAACATCAAATAATCTGTTTAATTATACACACTCTTATCAGTAAGATGGCAAGAAGAAAAAACCTAAAACATGTCTCCCTTTAGATAAGCAATTTCATCGCTTTTAGTTAGAAGCTGCCACGAACGCCATATATCAATCAGGTCCTACACTGGGGTTTTACACGTAAAACCAGATGAAATGGATGGTTATGTAGCAGGTCAAAAGGGCCAGGCTCACCTAAAACACTTTGTCCAAAAAATTAGTTTTTTTTCTTCAAGTGATTAGTGTTCAGATATATCATAATAACAAATAATACTCTAATTTTCTATATAGGAATTAGACATTTAAAAGATAGAAATATATTTAGTTCAGCACCAACTCTTTTTCTTAGATATCGAACAACAATAAAATAGTTTACAACAAATTTGAGTTAAAAACGATGTAATGCAAGTATATGCACCTCAATAGAGCACTGCTTGCAAAAATCAAGTTCAGAATTAAAAAAAAGCTGGCCTGAATAATATTGAGTATATTCTTACTCGAATTCCCTGACGGTGCTTATTCAGAAAATATTTTTTTATTTTCCATGCACGAAACCTGTATGTGGATGGCATGAGTCATTTGTTTCTTAGTTTCGTGATTATGGAAAACATGTTGAATTCTAAAGCCTCTATTATACAGCGTGCTTCATCTTTTGTATTAGCAAACTCAACTGCTTTTGTGTTCATCTTTTAGGTTGCATATATCCACAATCTGATACAAAATGGTATCAATGAACTTCATGTATTAGAATAACAGTTTTGCATACATATGGTTCCTAATTTGTGTAATTGTTACCTCATCACATGTCTGCAGCTAAACTGTATCCATCTGGATCAGATAGATCTGCCTTGAGGGACCAACTTAAGTAGAGTTCGTTTCAAAAAGTGTGGGATGTTGATTATATGCCGAAACAAAAACCCCATACGCTCTCTACAAACAGCTAAGAAAACTACAATCTAACTTATATTAAAATTTCTAGACTTTACTCCTTTAGATAAACTACATATACATTGTATATAAAGGGATTCAAGGGAGCACCAGTAGCTTGGAAATTCAGCCATAGCATGTTGTAGTACAAACCTCTATTCGAGATATAAACCCCTTGGTCACTGAAATTGTGCATCCACCAAGTGGATACCCTACAACATTTACAGGATAATGTAGACAAGAAGTTTATAGTTACAAATACAGATCAAATATCCCTTTTTATATTTGTTCTTTTCTTCTGTTTCATAATTAGTTCAGTGACTTCAGTCTAATTTTAGGGAGGGTCCGGAATATGCAATAAAATTGACCTGAAGACGAGGAAAATTGCCAAACATAAGTGGGTCGGCTCCTTTCTAGAATTTCTCATTTTCCACTGAAAGTAAAGCTATGTCCCATTCCATAGCTTTAGCTAAAACCTGAGAAGTAAAATGTTGATAATAGTTAAATAACATGACAAGTGGTATCTACTGCATAGGTACTAACAAAATACTGTTGCAGAGAATGAAATTTAGAATACCTTAGCCAAATACTTGGTAGCGTCCCCTTTTTTCTTGACTTTTACCTGAAGATAATAAGAAAACAAAACTGTAACCGTTTTAGCACCTTCAAACTCGTATATCTCAATACCTTAAATATAGAGAAGCAACTTTACATACCAACTGAACTTGTTCAGTTCACACCTGCATCTATGCAATATGCAATTTGCTCCTCGGTCTGTTCAGTTTGCCCCTGGAATTGTTGAACCGACTCAGATTACCAACTCGCCAAACTACTCAGTATTCCAATAGAACCAGTGGCAAGGTCTAATCCAACACCAACTTTGGTTCATGAGAAGGGACTTTTTGTGAACACTTTGAAGACAGAAGCACACAATAATTCTTGCAGCAGGACACCAGCCAGCAAGTTGGAGGAAAAAGATGATGACGAAAAGAAAAGTTAAATTCACCTGCCAAGCAAATTATAATCTTATCAAGAGGATGCTTCTGTTCATCAGAGCAAAGAACTTGAGGTTAACTGTTTGAGTCATGTGCCTCAAACTATTGAGTCTATAAAGAAAGTAGAATTAGAAAGTGTTAAGGAGGTAAAAGTTGAACCTCACGAAGATGTTGGTTCTGCTGCCGTGAACAATGATACTACGGTTAAAGAAGAAACCCTGCAAGAATCAGATGCTGGGGTATTTTTTATACCACTTGCGGATTCGGACTCGGATTCTGAGAGTACGATTATTATTGGCCACATGCCTACTATTCTTCTCCTAGTCATCATCATTACCATCACTTTCATCATCTGATACATGCATCACAAATGGCTTTCCGGGTTTTTCAGCATGTCTTACAACCTAACGATCACTACATAAGAAAATATTTAACTCACTGAATATATATACGAATACCGGTTTTGCAACAGCCAACCTTCACAATCCTCATTCAGAAAGTTTATAAATCATGGCATGAAACTTCTTTTTGAAGTCTTCTTTGCATCCAGGGAGGGTGAAAATCTAATTCCATATATAATAAAAGTAAGCTTAGTAACTCATTCATTCATATGGAGGTGAGTATATATATCATAAGTGAAGACTTACTGGGCACCTTTGATTGTTCTATTCCAGTTGCCATGCTCATCGATGTAAGCGTGTGTGTTCTCTTCTCCTTTCCTTACCCATCCGAAATTGAAATTCCACAAATGAGCATTTATGCTATACGTGTTATGGATTCCCATTCCATTAGCCTTCCAGTACACCAAAACAGTATCTCATTGAGTGTATAATTTGGTGCTACAAACTGAAAGAAGCCATTGATGATTTTATTAGTATGAGTTCAAACTGTAAAATTCCCTTCCCTGCAAATATTAAGCCATCATAGTCAGTTGTTGTCAGAAATCCATATACAAATTGATATCCAATAAGCTGCAAGTAAGACAAAAGACATATCAGCTATATGAGTAGATAAGTATATCTGAAGAAAGAAACATAATATGCAGATAATAATCTTAGTTTGGACAACCAAGTTGACTAAAACTTACATTCAACATTCTAGTTCCTCATCAGTGAATATCTGAAGATGGTCTATGAAAAAACCTGAAACAATATAAAAGTCACACATATGAAATAGAGACAAGAAATTAAAGAGGTAATACCTTGTTCTTCCATTCAAACTAAACCTACATGGTTTGAAAGATGCATGAAAACATACTACTAATCATAAAACATTAGCTACATGATTGAACAGGAGATCAAGAGATCAAGATAAAGTAATAAGATCAAAATACAACAATAATGCACCAAAGGTTTACCTGAGCCGTAACTCCATCATATGAACAAACAGATAAATGCAGAAAAACCCGTGCCTACAAAGAAAACGACACAAATCTTATAAATATACCTACAGAAAACAGGAATGAATATTGTTACCTACAGAAAACAGGAATGAATATTACTAAGGATAATATATTTGTTACTATGAAAGATATCACCAGATTTTGGTGTTTATCATCTTTTAAGAAAATATCAACATGAATGAATATTCTTAGTTTGTTACGTATGAAAGAATGTGTTTTAGTATATTTGTAAAAGTTTAAAAGATATCTGATCAACAGGATTATGGTGTTTATCATCTTTTAAAAAAATAGAAAATGCTATATTCTGATTTTTAAATTAATGTTTACAGATACGTAAAAAATCATTGATTATTCTTAATTTTAGGGAACAATAATTTTCTTAAGCATTTATATATTTGGTTTTAAATTACTTATCACAACTTCTAATCTGGTTTAGTGGTTATGTCTCTTGTCTTTGAATTTCCCAACCCATGTTCGAATCTAGCTCTAGACGTTTTTTATAAACATATTTCGTATCTTAAAAAGAATTAAAAAAAAACTAAAAAACAAAAAAAAAAATACAAAACGCGATTTTCAAAAGGCTGTTTTTAAATATGCGTTTCCAAAACGCGATTTTCAAAAACCTCCGATTTCAAACCACCAAAAATGTGGAAAATGGAGATCTTTTAGGGATTTCTGAAATACTATTGGCTAAGAGGTGCCACGTCACATATGACTGGGATTAAAGGTGTGGTATCAAGTCATAGTTATACCTATATATAATATAAAGATATATATATATATATATATATATATATATATATATATATATATAGGCGGTTTGGGGCCGATTAAAGAAGAAAAAAAAGAAAAAAGGAAAGTTGGGTTTGGGTTGGACTAGGATTCACCCACACCCTATATAATGTTTTATAATAAACAAAAATCACATAATTTTTCTCCTGGAGACAAAGGAAGTCGCGGCATTCAATAAAAAAAATTAGGGTTCTTCATAAAATTTTGGGGTTTTCATAAATCAAAGGTAAATCTTCAAATCCCTTTTCTATATAATTGTTTTTGATGTTCTTATAATCAATGTATGATGGATTTAGGGTTTATTCTAAATTAAAAACCTGAGTTTTTATGATTAACAATGATTAGAATAATTAGGGCTTGTGATTAAACATGATGAGGGTAATTAATTAGGTTAATTATGTTAAATTTGTTTTTAAAAACTGGGTAGAATTTAGGGTCAATTGTTTTGATCATATAGGGAGTTATATAAACTCTTATTTTTCGGTCCAAGTATCCCTGGAAAGGTAATTGAAGTGGCTTTCAAATGCAAGAAACGAGAACTAAATTGGAGGTCGGAAAGTGGGTCAAAAACAGGTTACAACAGTCGGAGGTCAAAATAGTTTTGAAATCAGCCTGTTTTCTTTTTAAGTTTTGGGTTGTTTGGGGTACTTAGGTTTGCATTGGGACTTTCAAACGAACATGGGAGTTAGTTTATATATTATAGGAAGTATCTGCATTGGGGATAAGAATGTGGGTTAGGGTAAGACCCCCTAATCATAACAAACTTTTTATATGTTCAAAATCAGTAAAATCCGGATAGATAAAAGTATATATATATATATATATATATATATATATATATATATATATATATATATATATATATATATATATATATATATATATATATATATATATATATATATATATATATATATATATATATTATATATATATATATATATATATATATATATATATATATATATATATATATATATATATATATATATATATATATATATATATATATATATATATATATATATATATATATATATATATATATATATATATATATATATATATATATATATATATATATATATATATATATATATATATATATATATATATATATATATATATATATATATATATATATATATATATATATATATATATATATATATATATATATATATATATATATAATATATATATATATATATATATATATATATATATATATATATATATATATATATATATATATATATATATATATATATATATATTGGGGCCTTAGCAGTAGCTTTAAGATTGGGTAAAATGGGAGGTGTTAGCTAACATATGTAAGGGCATAGGGTTTCCTTTACAGAGATCATGGGTATGTTTAGGTGGGCGTTTGGCTTATAGTTTGGAGACCTAAAAGTTGGGACTGTTTTGTGTAAAATATGAACGAGATAAGTATCAAACTTAACCAAGTTAAGGACTTGTTAGGGAAGGGTAATGGGGTGTTTAGAGCATATTAATGAGGATCATATATGGGAGAAGGGTAGATGTCCATCATAGGTTGATGAGCCATTTTAGTTGTTGGTTCATGTGTTGATTTTGTGTTTTTGTTTGTTAGCTTTTTGCTAGTGCGCAGACTTTTGGAGAAGCTCAATCAGGTGAGTTTCATAGTCCCATGTCTACTAATGATTTTGACTTCCAGATGGGATGGAAGAGACACTATCTTGTTTTTATAAATTATGATGTGAATGTTTTGTGTTTGGTGATGGACTTGTGCATACTTATGTGATTAAGTGCTAGTTGATTCATGATTGTTTTATGTTTTGACTTGGTACCAAGGGGATGTTGACAAGGCGGGGCCTTAGGGAGGTACATATATGTGTGAGCATTTATGGGACCAATGGATAATGACAAGGCGGGGCCTTGGGATTGGTACATAGGTGTATGGGCGCCTATGGTACCATGGTGTTTGGTAAGGATGGGAGCCTTGGATTTGGTTTGGTTTGTTAAATCTTGAATATTAGTTTGTTAATGCATGTTTGTATCACATTGTCCATATGTTCTTTTGTTGGAAATACGTTTTACGTATATAGAAAGTCTCAGTCACTCCAACAATGTAGTTATAGGCTCGTAGTAATGTTAAGTTTCATTTATTAAATAGCCCGACCCATGAGCATGTTCATGGGCCGGAAGCCCAAGTCCATTAAGGACTTGGGGTATTTAAACCTCTTTCCACCATGGAAAGAGGTGTTGGTTGTTTTCATTTCTTGTTTTCAATATAACAAAGTTCTTTCATTTCTCTCTCTAAGTTTCTCTCTCTAGAAAACATCAACCCCCTTGTTTCACAAAGATTATCATTGTTCTTCAATTGGTATCAAGAGCATGGGATGAAATATAGGTTTGTTTTTGGTGTTGCGTATTGTTTTATAAACATTTCGTAGGGTGTTGTGTAGTTCTTGCCGAATCTTCAAATTTTGTGTGTGTTTGATCGTAGTTTCAAGTAGTGTAACGTAGTGATTCGTGTCATAGTGTTCTTGGTATCTTGGTTTTGGTTAAAACACAATCTTTCTTGGATCAAAAGTGCAAAAAGGTATTGTGTTCTTCATTCTGAAATTCAAGCAAACATCTCCATCGGAAAGTACAAGTGAAAAGGGGCTTCCATCGCAATAACCATCACCATCGGAAGGTGATTGGTTCCACATTGCGATACTGGGATTTCAATACTTATTCCTATCTGGACATTCCGATCGTTCTTTGCGATCTGGGATTCCGACGGTTATAAGGAAGTTTTAAGTCGTTACTCTGCCTAAATTTTGTCAGCTATATTCCGATCTGAATCTTTCCGATAGGACTTTGCGATCTGAACATTTCGACAACTTTGCATTGCGATCTAGGCATTCCGATACCATCATCATTCCGACAAGGTTACATTGCGATCTGAGCATTCCGATCTGAATCATTCTGACAAGCACTTTGCGATCTGAAATCATTTCGACAACTTTGCATTACAATCTAAGCATTCCGATAGTAAGATATTCCGATCTGGGTATTCCGACAGAAAGAACACACTACTACAAAAAATTCCATGGAGAGTGGTCCAAAAAGGCAATGGAGACTGGTTTTGTAGGACGTCTCTATGTGGAGGATCTCCTTGCTCGAAACATAAAGAGACTGGTTTTTAAACCAGTCTTTATTAAAAGAATCGACACTGGTTATCTTCATAAAAACAAGTCTCTTTAGAGATTGGTCTCCATACTAATCTCCAGAAAACAGTCTTTTTAAGAGATTCTAACCAGTCTTTTTATGGAGTAAAAAAATGTGTTTTTTTTAAAACATGTCTCTTTTTAATTAATTTTTTAAAAAAAAATTGAAATTTTTATTAAATTCCAAATTTTACAAATTTAACCCTCTACAATGAAATAATTTAAATACAATAATTCTAAAAAAAACAAAATTAAAGGACTTAAATTGTCATAAACAACGAATGTATATAAATAAAGACAACTTTATTAATTGGAAGGATTAAAATTGTCAAATACATATTTCGAATCAAAATTTTTATTTAACTTGTCGCCACAATGTAAACCAAGCTCCAACAATCGCGTTCAACTCTTTCTTATCCAACGGACGCTCGTTATTCCACAGTACCTACAAGTAATTTAATCAAATTAACACAATAAGCTAGATAAAAGCAACATGCAAATCAGACCAACGAAGGGAATTAAAAGCTAAAACATTGGCTTGTGGAAAAGAGTTGTTAAGGCTACTAACAATATATACTTCAAATGCGACAGTTGCAATGAACAATGTTAAAGCCATTATATTCTTTGTGTAATGTAAAGCTCAGTTCTTTATTAAATAGATATATAATACTCAAAGTTCCAATCAGATTAATAACAATGTGAATCAAATATTGCAACTAACTAACTACTCGTACTTTTTAAAATCCCTCCAAAAATTAATTCGATTATCTAATTAACTAGTTGTAACTCTTATTAAACTTAGAAAAGGTACTAGTTTACCTCAAACAATGTCTATGATCAACTAAAAACACATTTCGCAACAGTATCAAAAGTATACTAGGATCGATACTAAGCAATGTCACAGATCATCATTGGGAAAAGCTTGATCTAGTAGAAACGACAATTGAATTCACAAATCTAAAGCAAACCACACTATTCGTACGCTATTTGGTAACTATAAACGGGCAGCTAAGAGATCAGCAATTAGCTAAATGTTGGAGCTTTCTAGTTTTCATACATACAACTTCGGTTGAATTCACAAAATCCCAAGTGTTCCATTGTAAAATTTATAGATAGTCCAACTCATTGTGGATTATTTATTTATTTATTTAAGTTGCCTTTCTAGAGAAAGAAACAGTAGTTTTTTAGAATAGACATTAAAACCAGTCACAAGGTTCTTAGTAGCCTAATAGGTGTACATTTATATTCGGCATGAAGATAGAATTCTCTGTTACTAAATACTATGTGCATTTCTTGATAGAAGCTTGCTAATTATCAGAAAAAGTAGGCATAACACCAATAGAAGGTTAGGTAAGCAGATATAACTGAAGTTGACCGACATCCTATTTAAACACTAGGGCAGTTCACTGAAGACACGGTTCGTATATAAATGATACCACCACGTTATAACATATATATAAACCACCACATAATATGACAGCATGAACAGAGAAAGGCTCACTAACCGCCTCTTTCTTGCTATTTTGCTTTTCTTCCAGATCCTGAACAGTTGAATCCAGACGTTTCTTGTTGTGGATAATAACATAAAAACAAATTCATATCAAAACGCTGAACTGTTTATTGTTAATCATAAGTAATGGATCTAAAAGTCAAAACATTCTACAGCTCCTAAACATAAAATAGTAAAAAACATTAATCATTTAGGATAAAGATCTGTCATCTAGCAGTTAATTCAACAACTAGTATACACATTTTAAACTTAAAAAACAGCAGATCGAAGCATACATAATCCAGATCTAGCATTGTTTTTTTATACTTAAAAAAACAGGTGGTGCTTCGTCGCGGGTGGGATGAGGATGATATAGATCCACTGATCTAACCGTAAGAGCTTATTAAAATCTATCCTAGAAACTAGCTACTAAAGCTGTCTTACTAATGTGCAGACCAAAAAAAGAGCAAATGATTATTGCAGAGGTTATAAGAACTAACGTAGCTTGATCAACTTCACACAGATTACCACAACTAACTCATTCTTAGGCACAAGAACTCATGATAAGCTGGGATTCTAAAATAAGCACTCAATTCAAACAACTATAAGATGATTCATAGTTCTTCAACTGATCTTTTGCTAAGCTAATATTTCCACTTGAAATCAGCTCTTTATCCAACTATTAAAAACTAATCAAATTTCATCAACTCGTTAACTGTATGCACAAGCCTAATTTCAGCGTATCCTTAACCTAAACTATACTAACAGCTTATCTGACTAATGAAGGAAATAAAAGACTTAACCTAAACTATACTAACAGCTTATCTAACTAATGTATACGCGGTTTAAAAAAGACTTACTGTGTTTGGGAAGTTATTGTTTTGATATTTAAGGACGAAGTCATGCGTCCATTTCATTACGTAATATCCACACTCCCAATCTTCGGGCTGACGATTCACTAGAGGAAAATCCCACTCCATAGTACCAAGGACCCTAAAAAGTAAAGAACATGTGCAAGTTGAATTACACAACAACAAATGTGAAATATTAAAAATTTTAAATAATACTTACGAGTTCACAAGTCCAGCGAGTCTGTAACAGTTCTCATTAACTGCTTTTGGTAAATCTTTCCCTCGTCAAACGTACGTTGGTAAATCTTTCCCTCGTCAGTTCTAGAAAATGGTAAACCATAATTTTCAAGCTCAATAACTGCTTTTGGTGCTTCTCTACAGATATATTGGATAGCATCCTGGTCACCTATAGAAATGGATAACATGTATTATGATAAGAAAAAGGACCAACGGGTCTCTTGCCATAGTTATATAATTTAAGATGGAACATATATAAATGTTAAAAAGC
The DNA here is from genome assembly GCA_025667525.1 of Glebionis coronaria. Lineage (NCBI taxonomy): Eukaryota > Viridiplantae > Streptophyta > Magnoliopsida > Asterales > Asteraceae > Glebionis > Glebionis coronaria. The sequence goes on along the minus strand of CM046875.1, from coordinate 555,530,961 downwards.
AGGAAAACACGCTGTCTGAATCGTCTTAACACTAATACAGGTAAATTCTAGTTCACTACTTTGATCAGTCGATAAGACAACTTGTAGAAGAATGTACCTAGCCAATCGCTTCCCTTAACTGTGTCATACATGTGCCACCTCCAGTCATCCTCGGTCATATTTCCTAATGCAGCATTAGTACCACCCTGCATTTGAGTGCAACTTAATTGAGCTTATAACAAAATAATTATACTTAAGATTACGATAAGCCGACACGACAAGACATAAATTAACTTGACTACATAAAAAGAGCAACCAAAAACAACAAATACATGTGTCTGTAACAGGGCAGGCACTTGAAGTGGGACTTTATATCTTATGAAGATCTTAAAACTAAATTATTCAAAAATTTAAACTTGTTCTTTGACTACAATTACGTCACACTTTGAACAGGCAAGACCTTTACACAAGAGCCAATAGGGGTTAGTGAATCGTTTCCTACAATATACTGTATATTTTTAAAAAGAAAGTGAAAGAAAATAGACTACGGTCCTAATGTAAACCATGTACTTAAATCTTGTTAAAGAAAAATATGCCCTTGAGTTTCGATGTATAAGTAGTCTCCGTCTCTTCAATTATCACATTATTAAAACTTTAATGTTTGGTATAGTTGCAATACATTATACATCCAGTCCGTAAGAGTCTTCTATATAAGCCGAAACAAACATTTGTTTAAGCTTATATGGCGGGCTTATAGCTTATGCTTTTTTGCGTCTTATGTTTCATAAGCTCACTTTTTGTGGCTTATTTTGAACCTTTTTGGCTTATATAAGCTTATGATGACATGAGCTTATCTAAGACAAAAAGTTTCAAAATGAGCCACAAAAAATGAGCTTATATAACACAAACCGTAAACCACATAAGCCATAAACGGGGTATATAAGCTTAAACAAACAACACCGAGGTGTTTGTTTAACCTTATTTCAGTGCTTATGAGCTTGTTTCATTTCTGTGTATATTTCATACGCTCAATTTTCTGGCTTATTTTCCAACTTATGGGCTTATACAAGCTTATATAGGCTGATAAGTTTCAAAATAAGCCGGAAAGATTGACCTTATGAAATATAAACCAAAACAAGATAAGCTTATAAGCCCAAAAATAAGATTAAACAAATGCCAGCATCTAAGTTGTAACTAAATAAAGTCAATTACATTAGTAAACCAATACAATTACACGGATGCATAAGAAACACGAACCTGAGCAGCAACGGTATGCGACCTTGTAGGAAAAAGCTTAATAATACAAGCAGTATTAAATCCATGCTCATATAAACCTATAGCAGCTCGTAAACCCGCACCTCCTGCTCCAACAACAACCGCATCATACGTATGATCTAGCCGCATTCTGTTACATCCAAACACAAATTAAAATCTCAAAATCCAATAGAGTGCAACTTTAGGCCATAAAGTAATAGCCTGCAAGAAAAAACAACAAATCCCTATTCAAACATTACATCAAACACCTTATGTACATTACCAAGTAAATATTTACATACTTATACCTCCGTATAAGCATCCACGACAGCACCTAATATATTATTTTCATCTTGTACTATCACAATCGGAATAAAACAAAAAAATCAAATACGGATTTTTCGATGATGATGACATATACGGATTGTAGTGATCTTGATTCATCATATAATTGAAAAATAATCATTAACCAAATCCAAAATATGTAAAATTAAATTCAAACTTTATACTCATCACTATACCTCTTACTTAAATCCTTAAATCTTAAGCCTTTGGGTAATTGATCAATTTCTTCGAAAGACTATTCTATTCATAAATACATTCGATAGTTACTTCTTATTCGAATGATTGATTGAAATTGAATTTGGCGGTTATTCTTATTAGTGATTCAGTTACATTGTTTATGCTGATTAAGTTTTGGAAAATTGGATTTTTAGGAGCGTGGAGTGGGTAAAGGATTAGGGTAAAATGAATTAATCAATGAGAATTATGGATTGATTTGCGAAGTGGGGTTTTGGGAAAATAGTATATGGAAAGGTAACTCATCTAAGGGTCATTAAAAAGTTGATTATCGAGGTGTCAATTGATAAGACATTTTGAGGGAGAAAATTAAGGAAGAAGCTTGTTTTATATAAGACAGACATTTTGAGGGAGAAAATTATCCAGGTGTCAATGGATATGTTTACGTCTATGATGTAAGTATGTGTTAAGAGGGCTGGTACCGTGGCTGGACGCTCGGCTGGCCACGACCGCGTGAGGCGACGGCGGCGCTAACCATACTTTGGGTGGCGTCGTCGTGTTTGGGCTGGTTACAACCAGATGACGCTGTGGGCGACGGCGCCAGTTCATGGCGCAGCCAATCACACCGTGGCTCGCGCCATCAGGTGGCGTTATGAGTTTTTTTTTTAATTTTTCTTTTTTTTTAAATTTGAAAAAATAACCGTTGGGGGTAACGGCTACTTTTTTTTTGCCCGTGCGAAATATTTTAATTTTTAAGTTGTATTTTTTAAGTTTTTTTTCGTATTTGTGTTATTTTTTTAATTCGGTATTTTTTTATGTTTTTTTAATTTTGTCTTGTTTTTTTATTAGTGATTGCATTTTTTTTATTAATGAAAAATTTAAGTTTATGTTAATTAATTGTTAAAAAAAAAGTTGTTGGGTGACGACGACACGAGGATTCTCGTGTTAACCAGGGAGGGGGGTTGAGCCATCGTGGGGAATTCTGGTGTTGTGGGAGTAAAAGGTGATGTGGCATCACTTTTTCCCACGACGCGACTTTGACGGCTCAACCGTACCGTGTGCTCTAATTATAATGGCATCAAAAAAGTGAAGCACAAAGACTTACATCAGCTAAAATAATAACATTGAAGAACATATACTTACAGCAAGAAATTGACTAGTTCAGTGATGTTGTAGGTTTTCTAATATGCCGTTAACAAAGAAAAGTAATTAACCCGTATATGCGACTAAATAATAACAATAATGAAGAACAGATACTTACAGCAAGAAATCGTTATGATATATATATATAGTACGTACATATGCCGGTTCATATATAAGTTTTACACAAGTTATGATTCTTAATTTTTTTATGTATTAATAGTCCTTATACTTTAATCACATATATACTTTATAAAGTCTAAAAACGTAATATGTTATAAAAACCAGTATGTACCGTTTAGTCCTTATGATTTTAAGTTAAAAAAAATTAACCACAATCTATTAAAATAAAACAAGACTGGTTTTTTAAAAACCAATGTCTTAAAATGTGTAAAAACACTGGGGTTTTTTTATAAAAAATTGTGTCTAAAGAATTCACATTATGGAGACTGTTTTTTTTCAAGAAAACCAGTTTCCATGCATTCCCTTCCCACCAGTTTTGGTCATAGAGACATCTTTTTTCATAACCAGTCTTTTTAAGTGGGTCTCTTTAGCGTTTTGTGTAGTAGTGACATTTCGATAGAACATGTTTTTAGATACTTAGTGGATTTCTTCTATTTGGCAATTAATTTGGTAATTTGGTAAATTTCAAAAGCAAACACAACAACACGATAACAACATCTTTTAGTTAACATCACAAAAAACTCATAACCTTATTTCATTGTTCGATCATCTTTGATAATCTTTTTAAAGTGATCAAAATGAATCTGAGTTCATTAATGCCTCAAATGACATCACTTACGGATATTTCCGTCATTATAGGAACGGATAATCGCCCTCCGATGCTCATTAAAGAAGTCTTTAAAGCATGGCAAGGCCGTATGATGTCATACATTAAGGGAAAACCGACATATGGGAGGCTTATGGTCAAGTCAATTCTAAATGGTCCACTTGATTATGGTACCATCGTTGTTAACAATGTGACTCGACCACGGGAGTTTGAAGAACTTACGCCAGCTCAACAACTTATTGTCGATGCAGACGAAAAGGCTCTTCAAACCATTCTCCAAGCTCTTCCACATGACATTTATCGAATGGTAAGTCAATATACGGTTGCAAAGGATTTATGGGAACGTCTAAAGATTTTGCTACAAGGTACGTCTCTTACTAAACAGGAACGGGAATGTCAGTTGTATGATCTGTTTGATAGGTTCACGTACAGTCCAGGGGAAACGCTTCACGACTACTACTTCAGATTCACTACTCTCATGAATGATTTGAATGTATACAATCTCGTGATTTCTCCATTCCAGGTTAACACCAAGTTTTTGAATACTTTACCTCAAGTTGAATGGGGTGAGTATATTACCGATGTTAAGTTAACCAGGGATTTGCATAAGTGCAATTTGGATCAACTCTATGCTTTTCTCCAGCAGCATGAGAAACACGTGATCATGCATCGTTCGCCTCGAGGAACGTACCCTGATTCTCTAGCCTTGATGGCAAATCAACCAAGCTTGTCATATAACAACACTCCTTATATCATGGGACACCAAGCTTATCATCCATCATCGTACCTGACTCCAAGCTTCCCCCAATATTCGATTCTACCTCAACCACCCACCTCACATCAGCAACAATATCGGTTTAATGCACCTTCGTCTCGGAGAGAACCACAAGCATCACAATATGCCTCACAACCTCACCCATATTCACCAGCAAGCATTGCACCTTATGCTCAGTCATCATACCCTTCTTATCAAGAAAATGCATCATATCCATCAAGCTATTCTGACCACATGAGTATTCCTTCTAGTGCTTATGCCGCTCAACAAGACCAAGCATCGTATTGTGATAATGATGAAGTTCCCATTCCTGAATTCAAACAAGGAGCTGACCCAGTTGAATTGTTAGCCACTATGTCTGCTTATCTCACAAGGACATTGAGCAAACGAGGATTTAAAGGACCAGCTCCTACTAACAATCAGCTGAGGAATTCATCCAATTCTCGACAACAAGCTACCATTGAGAATGGCAGGGTAATGGTTCAACCTATACAACCTAATCAGGGGAGACCCACTACATCAACCACCAATGCACGCATGGTCAATCCTGCTCCAATGGTCAATACTCCTCCACGGGCTAATTCTACAGGTAAGTTGAGAATGATTACATGCTACAACTATAAGGAAGAGGGTCACATGTCTAGGGATTGCACAAAATCCAAGAGGAGAAGGGATGGTAAATGGTTTGCAGAGAAGATTTATTTGGTGAACGCTTAGGCACAAGGACAGGAACTTGATGAAAAGGAGCTTGCATTTCTTGCTGATCCAGGGATTGCGGAACAAGAAGTTCTCACTATACAGAATGCAGCATACCAAGCAGATGATCTGGATGCTTACAATTCAGACTGTGATGATCTTCAATCTGCTCAGGCAGCTCTTATGGCAACTATTTCTAGCTTTGTGTCAGATAAAATATCTGAGGTACCTACTAATACCACTGATACTAGTATTCAACCACATCAAGTTGGGCAAGAGGGTGCTGATCCGAATGAGTCTTCGGTGGTGAGTCTTTCAAATGAGGAGACAATCAATGATAGAAATATCAATGCAAGTCCCCAGACTTTGAGTGAATCACAACCGGGAGTCATTTCGCATACGCATACTCCTGCTCAACAAGATTTGGTCATGGTTCCTGCAAAATTACTTAGCCAAATGAATACTGCACTCTTAGAAACCCTAGCTAAGAATAAGAATTTGTCTGCTGAGCTTGCCTTGTGCAACGAAAAAGTTCAAACTTTGGATGTAGTTCCTTCGTCCAATGTTCTAACAAATCCCGAATATGATCATTTTTGAAACAAACAAATGGGTCATTTGCAAGAAATTGAAACCTTAAGAGCAGATCTTTCCAACGAACTTAAAGAAAAAGAGTTAGTGGTCACTAATTTTCACAAACTTCAAACGGATTTTGAATTACTCGAGTCTAAAAAGAATGAAATGGAAATTAATGCGGCTAATAAGATTAGAAGTTTAGATTATTTGCTTTTAAGACAATACGCTGCCTCTCAACTAGTGCACTTATTTGACGCATCGTTTAGAGAATTTAACTTATCGCGTCAAAAAGACCTTCCCCCTAACCCACGGTATGCAAGACAAGCTTTTATCCATAGTCCAAGACTTTATAATGCAACCCAATTAGGATTGGTCTTAGATCCGATTGTTATTTTCGAGGATCGCACAAATAAGGATCTAGTTGATGAGAATCGGTCATACAACTTTGCAAAATATCCCCAGTGTGATTATTTTAAAATGAATCAGGAGCTTGCAAAAACAGACTTTAGAATTCGCTTCCATATTGATAAAGATCTCATCACAGCACCAACCTACATGTTAAATGAAGAAAACCCTAGTACACTTCCTACACTTGTCAAAATGGAAGGACCTAAGGAAATTCCAAAGGATCTTCCACCAGTTAGCACTGTATGGATAAACTTGCAAGAGATTAATCAATACTTTGCTAGTTTTGACAAGGTCATCCGGGAATGTACGACTTCAAATGGTCTAAACGCCGGAGAATGGGCTTTCGAACACATGAACGAGGTGTTTAAGAATGAGATCAATCCGTTTGTCGAAAGTCTAAAAGGAAGTTTTGCATCTCTTTCGGAAAATCTCGAGTTTGAAATTAAAGAAGTTCAAAAAGTGTTTTATGAAATGGACACCACTTACGAACTACAATTATTTGAAAAAGAAAAGATTTTATCCGAATATGACCGATTCTTGTCCCAAGTAATATCGTGTGATGTGCTTACTATTGTAAATGTTAATTATTCGAATGAGCTTACATCTGCTATGAATAACTGTGATGCTGTGAATATATGTGATGATGTGCATGATCTCTTTGTAAATGTTGTTGATTTTGTAAATGAGGTAGATAATCATTCTTGTCACAAGTCTAACGCTGAATTTTTAAAGCTTCAAGATTCTTACAATTTACTTACAAAACACTTTAATCAACTTGAACAACATTGTATATCTTTAGAATTAAAACAAAAAACTCAAAATGAGGATCTTTTGATAACAAATGGTTGTGAAAACAGTGTTGAGACGAGTGACAAGATGATTGAGATAGTTAAGACATTAGAGGAAGAGATTATGAGATTAAAGAGAGATGAGTCATCGAATGAAACACTAAAATTTTAACTAGAGGCTGTAGAGTCTAAAACCCATGACTTAAAAATTAGACTTTCGTCTGTTCTAGGGGAGATGGATCGGGCAAGACAGGGACTATCCGCTCTTTATGGTTTAATAGAAGAACACTTAGCTTTTAATGCAGCACAGCAACAATCTTATGTTGAACAACTAAACCAAAAGTGTGAGGAAATCTTTGACTTAAATATCCAGCTCATTGACAAAAACATGGTATTGGCTGAGTTAAAGGAGACACTTCTTCTCACCCGACAAGAAGTTGTTAATAACTTAGCTACCAACTCTGCACCGTCCTCTAGTGCTCCATCAACCAATTCAGTAGTGCTCTATAAGAACCCGCGCCATAAGCAAAATCCGGATACTTACGATGTTTATATGATGAATGCAATTAAGCATGTGGACCTAGTTAGGGATATTTTAGATGATTTGTATGCGTTAGATCCCTCAAGCAGTCACTATTATTCAGCTCATGCATATATTCAGCGAGTTCAATATTGCTTAGCATATTTGCAATACATAGGAAAACCGAGTTCTGCACTACTCACTAATCGACCCATTGCTGTAACTCCATTCAATAAGACCCCAGGAGCAAAACCGTCATTGGCACCATCAACTAAGGCACCTATAAAATCTGTTGCTAATATTCCCACTTTGCCTTCTACAGGATTAAAAGAGTCTACTAAGGCTAAAGGGTCGCCAATCAAGAAAGATAAGATCAAACCCTCCACTAGTAGTACCATCAAGAAGAAAGTAGAAGCTCACCCTAGGAATGTTATTTTAGATTTAAATAAAAAGAATCATGTTGCTAAGACTAAAAGCTCTGCGCCTGTGCAGAAGCCTAAACCATTTGTGAATTCTAATTTGAAATGTTGGAATTGTAATGAATGCATCTTTTCCCAACGTCATGATTTGTGTCTTATTGATCATGTGAATGAAATGAATGCCATTAGGAATGATGTTGAATGGAAGCCAACTGGGAGAACTCGTACCCAAGTTGGATGGCAATGGCGTCCCACTGGTAGGACCTTTACATTAGATGGAAAAATGTGCCCTTTAACTAGGAATGCATCCATTGAGGTTAGGTCTCAGCGTCCTTTAGTTAGGCACACTAGCACTAAAGTATGGAAACCTCGCCCTTTAATTAGGTCAGCCCCAACTATAGTGCCTATCAGTAAAGAAATACCTCAGGATTTAAGCCAACTTGAATCTACACCACCAACTAGGAAGAAGGCTAGGAAATCTAAGAAACCTAAAGTTAGCAAATCTAAGATCATTAAATCTGTACCTGCTAATAACAAGGAACATTCAGATTCTGAAACCTATACATTGTCCTCGTCTGGTGATATTTTCAGGTGGTCCAAATCATCCTCTGGTATTTGGACTTAGGTTGCTCAAAGAATATGACCGGAGATCGCTCGATGCTCCGAAATTTCGTCAGCAAGTTTCTTGGAACGGTAAAATTCGGTAATAATCATTATGAAAAGATAATGGGGTATGGTGAATATCAGATTGGAAATGTCACGATTTCAAGGGTATACTATGTAGAAGGTCTTGGTCATAATTTATTTTCAGTAGGACAGTTCTGTGATTCCAACCTAGAGGTTGCTTTTTGACAACACACTTGTTTCATCCGCAACTTGGAAGGAAAAGACTTGTTGAAGGGGTCTCTTGGTGCAAATCTTTATACTTTGTCCCTACAAGAATTGATGGCCGCCTCTCCAGTATGTCTTCTCTCCAAAGCATCTAAGACCAAGTCATGGTTATGGCATCGCAGATTATCTCATCTCAACTTTGATGCTATTAATCATTTGGCTAAAAACGAATTAGTTCGTGGTCTTCCAAAGCTCAAATTTCACAAGGACCATTTATGTTCCGCGTGTTCAAGGGGGAAAAGCACCAAGAAATCATACAAGCCCAAAGCTGAAGACACCAATCAAGAAAAACTTCATCTTTTGCATATGGATCTTTGTGGGCCAATGCGAACCGAAAGTGTGAGCGGTAGGAAATTCATCCTTGTTATTGTGGATGACTTCTCCAGGTTTACATGGGTTAGATTTCTACGTACAAAGGATGAAGCACCGAAGGCTATCATCACTTTTCTGAAATTCATTCAGGTACGTTTAAATACTTATGTCCGCCGTATTCGTACAGATAATGGAAAAGAGTTCATCAACCAGACTCTTCGTGATTACTATGAAGAAATTGGTATTTCACATGAAACATCCGCTGCACGTACTCCACAACAAAACGGTGTCGTTGAAAGACGGAATCGTACGCTTATGGAAGTTGCTAGGACTATGCTGATTTATGCGAACGCTCCATTATTATTGTGGGCAGAAGCTGTATCTACTGCATGTTTCACCCAAAACCGCTCTATCATTCGGAAACGCCATGGAAAAACACCTTACGAGCTTCTACATAATCGTAAACCCGATGTTTCATTCTTTCATGTGTTTGGTGCTCTTTGCTATCCAAACATTAATAGTGAGAACTTGGGCAAACTTCAACCGAAAGCCGATATAGGTATTTTCATTGGTTACTCACCCTCCAAGAAAGCATAATGAATTTACAACCGTCGTCTTGGTAAGATAGTAGAAACTATGGACGCAGATTTTGATGAGCTGACAGCGATGGCTTCTGAGCAATGCAACTCTGAACCCGCGCTTCACGAGATGGGAACCGGTTCTATTAGTTCCAGATTATTTCCCAATAATCCTACTTATACATCATTTTTACCACCTACAAGGCCCGAGTGGGATAAACTATTTCAACCGTTGTTTGATGAATTCTTTGATCCCCCAAGTGATGAAGTTCCAGCACCTGTAGTGATAGCTCCAATCCCTGAAGTTGTTGCTCAAGCTAATGAAGCTTTATCAAATGCATCTTCAATTAACATTGAACCGTATGCACCTCTACCAAGTAATTCTCAAACTACACCTGAATCTTCTCCCTTACTTGTGCCTAATGATGTTGAAGAGGATTCTATTAATCATGACTTGGAATATGCTCATCTACAAGAGCTTCCATTCTTTGGTATACCGATACCTGAAAACCCTTCAGTCGCGTCTACCTCAGTTGAAGCTCCTATAATCGTTCACTCCATACCACCACGGATTGAAAATCACAGCACCAAAAGGACAAAAGATCACCCAATTAGGAATATTATTGGATGTCTCGATCGACCAGTCTCGACACGCCATGAATTACAAGAGAGTGCACTCTATTGCTATTTTGATGCATTTCTCTCCGAAGTTGAACCTAAAAACTGGCAACATGCTATGACTCAATCATCTTGGATTGAAGCCATGCAAGAGGAACTAAATGAATTCCAAAGACTTGAAGTATGGGAATTAGTTCCTCCCTGACAAGGTAAACATCCTTACTTTTTTGTGGGTTAATAAGGTTAAACTTGATGAGATGGGTGGAGTCTTGAAGAATAAGGCTAGATTGGTTGCTAGAGGATATAAACAAGCCTTAGGTATCGACTTTGAAGAATCTTTTGCTCCTGTTGCAAGATTGGAGGCTATTAGACTATTCCTTACGTATGTTGCTCATATGAACATGATCGTCTATCAAATGGATGTGAAGACGGCATTTTTGAATGGTGAACTAAGGGAAGAAGTCTATGTTAGTCAGCCGGATGGGTTCGTTAGCACGGAGTTTCCTAATCATGTGTACAAGCTTAAGAAGGCTCTCTATGGGTTGAAAAAGCTCCACGCGTGTGGTATGATCTCCTTTCAACATATCTCATTTCGGAAGGCTTCTCCAAAGGCAAAGTGGACCCACTCTATTTACTCTCAAGGAGGACAACGACATGATACTGGTACAAATTTATGTTGATGATATAATATTTGCTGCCTCTAACATAGAATTGTCAAACCGTTTTGAGAAGATAATGTCCACACGCTTTCAGATGTCAATGATGGGAAAATTTTCATTTTTCTTAGGATTACAAATTTCTCAGAATCCCAGAGGCATCTTAATTAATCAATCCAAATATGCTCTAGAATCATTAAATAAATATAACTTTGAAAATTGTGACCCCGTGGACACTCCAATGGTGGAGAAATCCAAGTTAGATGAAGATAGGAATGGGATTATTGTCGATCTGAAACTCTACCGTGGAATGATCGGCACCCTTCTCTATCTGACTGCTAGCAGGCCTGATCTGCAATTTGCCGTATGCATGTGTGCCCGGTATCAGGCTCGGCCTACCGAAAAGCACCTACATGCTGTTAAAAGGATCTTTCGGTATCTCAAAGGAACACTTCATCGTGGTCTATGGTATCCAAAAGATTCCTCTATTGCTTTAATATCATATGCAGATGCCGATCATGATGGGTGTCAAGACACGAGGCGTAGCACTTCTGGGTCTGTGCAACTCCTTGGAGACAGATTGATTAGTTGGTCTTCAAAAAGGCAGAAAAGCGCTGCAATTTCTAGCACGGAGGCTAATACATTGCCATGTCCGGTTGTTGTGCTCAAGTCCTTTGGATGAGATCACAACTAACTGACTACTGTTTGGGATTCAACAAAATCCCGATGTATTGTGACAACAAAAGCGCCATTGCCCTTTGCTGCAACTACGTTCAACACTCCCGGGCAAAGCACATCGACATTCGCTACCATTTCATTAAAGATCAAGTGGAAAACGGAGTGATCGAGCTGTATTTTGTCACTACTGAGTATCAGCTGGCAGATATGTTCACAAAATCCTTAGATCGAGGACGAATCGAGTTTTTGATCGACAAGATTGGCATGAAATCCTTCTCTCCAGCGACTCTCAAAGAGTTGGCAGAAGAATCAGCAGAATAGTGGTGGTAAACTATTCATGCGCATCCTTTGTTCGTGATCATGTATATTATCGTATATATATAAACCACAAAAAGAAAAATACAAAAATATAAAACCAAGAAAAACCATAAAAAATATAAAATCAAGAAAATCCAAAAATATTTTTCGTTTTTTAAATCGGGCATGTCTTTTAGTACGGTAATATTTACGGCTTTAGAAATGTCGACCAATATTGACACGGCGCCATAAATAGAGTCCGTATAAAAGTTGTACATTTTTAAAACATGCCCATTATTGCTTGTAGTTATTTCGGACTGCAACCCGCTTTTCGCATTAAAGTCACGTATTTCTTTTGAAAACGTTGGCTCACAACGGGAATTAATTTTCTCGGGCAAGGTTTACTTTAAAACCTTGTAAGGGACTAAGTTTACTTTATAACTTGGTCTAACACAAATTTGTGTACGTTTCAGTGCACTTATTTTGTAAAAATAAGAGAAATCTTATTGCCACCAGAATCGTTCCATAAAATCACTTAACCGGCAAATGTCCTCATTAATAGTTGTGTCCTTAAAATCTTTGACTACAGCTCTTTAAATAGAAAACGGGTCAGGGATTAAGGGGGAGCAAATATTAACTCTTCGTGGAAACAAATTTGGTCGTTAAAAAGGATTGTCAGGAAATATTAGCTATTCTTCATCATCTGTTATGCTTTGTGTGCCTTGTGTGGTATAGAATTTCATGAATAGGTCATTGATTTTTGGCATTAAGTATTTGTGGTCGTGTTTGGGAGTGGGTTTATTTTGTTAAGTTGATTTTATTAACTTTAACTAAATATCTCAAAACAGTGGGACCATTCTTGCAATTTTTTCAAAATGGTGGGTGCTTATGATTATCTTGACCAAACTTTGACCAAGTCAAAACTTGTCACCCCCCCCTTCCCCGTATCTACTGCAAACACACACAACATTTCTTATTTCCGCCATTGTTGCTACCTTGCGCACCTGTTGATCTTTGTGTCCGTGACTTATCACTTTCTGCTCATAATCTAGGTATTATAACTTGTTTAAGTTGCTCTCATTTAATCCGTTTCATCACATCTTATCAAAACAGTACCATCAGATCTTTTCAAGATTTAGGGTTTCGTGTTTTGCTATAGAAATGGAAATTAAGTTGTGGGATTTGTTAAGGATGCATAGATACACATTGGTTTTGCCCATAATCACTTAAAACATTGCCTAAGTTCCAGGATCGAGAAGTCAACGTTTGAGATCGGATCCCTGTCACGGATTGCGATGCACATTACGATACCATCATTGCGATGCCTGTCATTGCGATGAGTCATTCCGATGGGCTATTGCGATGAGTCATTTCGATTGCTCATTGCGATGGCTCATTGCGATGTGTCATTGCGATGGTTCATTACGATGGGCCGTTGCGATGGGTCATTCCGATGGCTCATTGCGATGGTCATTACGATGGCACATTGCGATGGCAGATTGCGATGACGCATTCTGATGCGTTATTGCGATGGCTTCGCTCTAGGTATTGCGATGGGTAATATTGCGATGAATTCTCATTTATTCCGATGGAAATGTACTTATTGCGATGGACATAGATATTGTGATAGGACTTTAATTCATTAGGATTACGATGCTTGATTCATTGCGATGGATTGGATAGGATTCCGATGGATTGATACATTGCGATGGACTTAGGATTCTTATGATTATGCATTTGCCTTAGATTATCTAATGAGTTCGGCCTAGCTTGCACTATTTCCTCATTAGGCTTTAAGTACATTAGGGCCATTAACACGAAACCAAGTTTTATTGAAACAAGTTAATTTTTATCTCATAAGAATACTTGAACGGTTTTTTATTACAGAAGTTTATCTTATTTAATAAGTTGATTCCTATGTAAACAAAAGAGATACAAATTACTTAGTCAATGTGTTGTGTTTTGTTTCCAGGCCATGGAAGACAAAGCTTCATCTTTGTTCAAGCCCACTATATTTTGGGTTGAGGATAATCCTACAATTCCTGACGTAGTGGTTGAAACTAAACCAAAACCCACTGATGTTTTGGTTGAAACTAAACCAAGACCTACTGAGGTGTTAGTAGAAATCAAACCTAGACCTACTGAGGTGTTGGTCATGACCACCAAGAAATCCAAATATTTTAAGAACTAATGCTAGGTCGTTATCTCTTTAGAATAAAAATGTCTTTGGCATATATGTCATTATCCTAAGTGTATTGCTAAATGTAAGGACCTTGTTCATCTGATGTATGTGTGAATGTTGTGGTAATAATTGTCATGAAATTTTCCCTATGTTTCAACTTGTCATAGACTTAAGACATCTACATATTTTGTGTATATCATTTGTGCTTATGTCATCAAAGAAGGAAAATGTCAATCACCGAGGAACAACAACGACTTCGTGATCTTGAACTTGTTTCGCTCAGTAATAGGCTTCCATATGCTGAGAACAACTCTCGTTTACAAGATGATTTTGATCCGGCCTTACCAGCTTTCAAAATCGCCAGGGATATCCTAGACATATCACCCATCAGAGACACACTCAGATGTATTGCATCTGTTCCCGAAGTCTGTTGATCCCAAACTTAGATCGATTTAGCTTTATGTATACGAGATTAGATCAAGTAATACACTTAGAGAAACCTTTGTATATGTTTATGATAATCTAAGTGTTATGCGGAATTAACACTTAAACAAGAACACACAAGATATAAACAAACTTTCACTTTGATTAATGATATCAAACTTGCTTACAATGAAAGTAGTTTACAAATGAAAACTTATTTTGAACATTAACCTAAAGGTCTTCTTTTATAGACATAAGAAGCCTTGTACAATAATCTACATATCAACTATTCTAGGTAAAGATAAATATAGAAAATACATTGTTGTTCCTATCTCTACTAGAAGTAATCTAGAATACAATAAACGCGTAGAGTATATCTTCCTATCAGTGCTTGTCTTCAATGTATCAACGCTTGACTTTATCTTGTCAACGCTTGAGCTGTCAGTGTTTGCTTTGCTCCTGTCAACGCTTGTTTTACTCTTGTCAGCGCTCAAGTAGATTGGCTATAATTTATTCCCAACAATCCTCCCCTAAACTTGATATCCATTCTAATGATCAAGTTTCTGAATAAACATTAAGAACTAGGAGGAATCTTACAAACCTTCTCATATTGGTAATAAATAAATCTGATCAAGTCTTTTGCCACATCACTTGAATAATCAATTTCCAGCTGAGTGTTCTTCATCTTTTCCAAGATATCCTTGGACATGAAATACTGACCATCCACAAGTAGATACTCAGCAAACTTTGTAGCACGCAAATAATAAACACCAGCAGCTGAATACAATCTCCATTGAAGACCACTGAGATCATCTTCAAGATCCTTCCAAATAGTAGGATCCTCATCTTTTGGTCCACACATTCTCTTGAATGTGGACCACAGTTTTATTCCATTTACTGAAGTTGGTGCTTCAGCCTCATACTTGGCCTCTAACAACCTCCATAGGTCTACCAAGTCTTCTTTGTCAAAACTTGCAAACAAAGATATAAGGGTGGTAAAAGTGTGCACCTCTTTTCCATACCTGCCAAACTTCCAAAATCCACATTCATCTTCTTCATAGCTCACAATTGGATTTCTTGAATCTAGTGGTAACACTTGTACCATATCTGAAGCTTCTAATGGTGAGAGCTTGAGGCTCTTTCTTATGACAGCTTCACTTGGATGTAATGGATCCATTGTTGGTAAGGTAGATGGTGATACCTGTGAAGAAACCTCCTTGATGATAGATGATGACTGGGATACATCACCCTCATTTACAGGTCTGTCAACGCTCACTTTTGCTCTATCAGCGCCCAAAATATTTCTGTCAGCGTCCAAATTCTCCTTGTCAACGCTCAAATTTCCTGCCTCAGCGCCTTTTGCAATTTCCTCCAACATGGCTGTAAATGATAAATTTAAGTTTGTAGGAGAGACTAGAGACGTATCAAAACCTGTCTGTTTCTTCAAACTTGTTAGGGCCTCAGCAACATCCAAAGATTTACCATCATGGCTGCCCTTATCACTCACATTTATTTGATCTTCCTCCCCTTTGGAAGATTCCTCCACCCCTCTCCTTGTACTAGCAGTCTCCAAAATAACAATCCTCTCCCTCAATTGCTTGAGTTCAAGGCCTTGTGTGCTGACAACTTGTACCAAGTCTGCATTTTGCTTTTGCAAGCTCATGCAGACTGCCGTCAATTCCATTAGGGTCATTGGTTCCAATCTGCCCTCTTCTAAAATAGGTATTTGACCTCCCAAGTCAGATTCATTGGGCATGGATGAGGTATTAATGATGGTGGGACTGCCTTGGCCAGCTTCGAAGCTAGAACCAATAGTCCCAGCCTCATCCATAGCACCAACCACACTTGTGGTGGTGGTTCTCTCTGCTACATGGATAGGACCACCAGAGGAGAACACTCCAGTAGTCCTTTGGCGTTTTTGTAACCTATATTGTGTTGGTGGAGATGATGATGTGGATTGGGTGGATGTGGTTGGTTAAGGGGTGTTTGGGTCTGTGAAGGTTGTGTGTCAACGTTTGAAATAGGAACATCAACGCCAACATTTAACGTGTTAGCGTTGAAGGGTTCTTGGTCAATTTGCATGTGTTGTGGTGAAGGTAATGGTTCAGGTATTGGATCAATTTGAGGTTGGGGGTCAGGTTGGGGTTGAACTGCTGCAATGACAGCAAGCATAGCTTGGGTGAAGGGTAGGTCACGATGTGGGGGTGAGTTCATCTTCATAAAAATTGCTTTCTTTTGCACAGGGATCTCATAAAAATCATTATGACCCCTTGTGCAGTATTCTTGGACATCAAAAACCATTTGTAAAAATCTGGGATAAGCTAAAGTCATTTTGTTCCCTTTATTTTTACACATGCCGTCAAAAATCATTTTGGAATAATTAAATTTTTGCCCAGTAGCAATACACACAATAGCACTTGCAATAGATCTATTGATCTCATTGTGTGCAGTGCACTTGGGACTCAAACATTGTAGGAGGACATGTATGAGGTACTTCCAGTCTGGGGGAAATTCCTGTTTATGATATTTATTTAAAGTTCCTTCATCAGGAAAAGGATAACCCAAAGCCCTTAGTCCTTGTTCTATTTCACTAATGGGAAGGGTGGTTATACCATCAGCATCATCAAGATGCAAGGCTTGGCGTACCAAAGCCTCAGTAACCACCCAAGTTCTCCCATGAACAATAGAAGATAATGTAGTCACTCTATTAACTGTTGAGGAACTGACAGTGTTCCAAAACTGTTTAATATGTGTGACAGGAATGAGTGGTGTATGAGAAAGAGCATACCTAATGGGGGATGCGTTCAAATACGCCACCATTTGTGTGTATTGGGCAAACAGAGTATCATCAGCTTCAAGATACGCGATCATGTTGTGTTGACTTCTGAACCCCAATTCCAATTCTGATGGTCTAAACTTTGGTGCCATTGTTGAAAGCTATTAAAAATGATTGATGAAGATGAAGTTGATAAGAGAAAATTGTGTTAGACAAGAAAAATAGGTACCCTGTTTAAAAATAGGAGCCAAATATATAGGAGAAGAAAATGCATGTGATTGGCCCAAAAATAGGCAAGTATTTTCAAAATGTAATCATGAAAATATTGAAATATAATAAGTTTATCTCATGCATTAAATGAAAGTTATCAACTCCCAAAATTACGGCCTAAAAATATGTCAAAAAGTAACAACTGGATAGGACCCATTGAGCGTCAACGGTCAAAAATAACCTATCTACGCCCAACGGCTATATTCTTGTCAACGTTTGCCATAGCCATGTCAGCGTCTAAATTGGTCACAACAACGCTTGGAAAAATACTTGTCAGCGTCCAAAAATAAAAATGTTGAAAAATGAAAAATGACCTTAACAAAGTAATTTATCCTAGAGAGGATAACCAAAAAGTTGATAAATATTATAGGGCGGCAAGCACTGTCCAGTTATGCACACTTGCTTATGCAAGATAGACATAACAGTCCTCTAGTGTCCCTTGCTAACCAAAACTCTTAACACTTAAGTTACCTTATAAAATTCCTTGTTACTCCCAGGTAAATCCCATAACAAAAACAGTCCCAAGTCTCCCAACAGACCACAACCAATTCTAGGCCAAAAATGTCTTGGCAGCATGCATAGTATATCAACTTTGCATGCTACAGTGTCTCTTCATTTAGTAAAACTAACTCATACTCACCTGTGGACACAATCTAGAATTGTGATAAGAGTATCATATAGATACCCAAACATCCTAAAGGTTCCTAAAACCTCCCCTTAAACTATGATACATAAGTTGCTAAAAATATGCATGAACATAAAAAATTTATGTCAAGATAGGAATTAAAAATTCCAACCATCATCCATAAACAAAAACAGGCTCAAATGCTTCTCCAATGATCCATAAGCAACTCTGTATCCAATGGTATACTGCTAACACCACCTGCACATTTAGATTGAAAACCACAAAACTAACATTGTTGCTGACAACGCCCCGATAACACATAACAGCGTTGAGGGAAGCTTTGTCAGCGTTAGACAATTATATTGCTGACAACGTCACAAAAACACTTATCAGCGTTCAAGCAACCTTTGTCAGTGTTAGAAAAATATAGTGGAAAATCTAACTCTTAAAAAAGACCAATAACAATGCATCATCCTGTACATACTTTTACAAACAGACTCCAAAACACATATTATGTGAGATTGGTCATTCCAATACTTGTTACCAAGTATTGAAACCTCCCAGCATCAAAAGGTTTAGTTAGTAAATCTGACACATTTTCTTCTGTATCAACCCTATCTGGTTGTATTAAACCCTTTTCAAAACAATCTCTTATAAAATGATGTCTAATTTCTATGTGTTTAGTTTTAGAATGATGTACAGGATTCTTAATGATGCATAATGTGCTGTTATTGTCAACAAATATCTTGGTATGCATGAAATTATACCCATAGTCTAACAGCTGGTTCTGAATCCACAAAACTTGTCCACAACAAGCAGCTGCAGCAACATACTCAGCTTCAGTTGTAGAATTAGCCACCACTGTTTGCTTCTTGCATTGCCAAGATATCAACCTGCTCCCAAGAAACTGACATCCACCAGTTGTGGATTTTCTATCAAACTTATCACCTCCATAGTCACTGTCTGAATATGCAATCAGCTCCAATGGTGAATCCTTTGGGTACCACAAACCAAGACTAGGGTAGCATCTTAGGTACCTAAAGATCCTCTTCATAACATAAAGGTGAAATTCTTTGGGAGTCACTTGATGGCGTGCACAAGCACACACAACAAACATGATGTCAGGTCTGGAGGCTGTAAGATACATCAAGGATCCAATCATGGATCTATAGTGCCTGACATCAACATCTTTCCCATCTCCAATCTTTCCCCAAGGGTGCTCTCTATCCGTAGGAGTAGTAGCCCTCTTTTCATGATGAGAAAAGCAAAATTTCTTCAAGATCTCTGCCACATACTTATCCTGGGAGATGAAGATACCATCTTCTTTCTGCTGAACTTGTAAACCAAGAAAGAAGTTCATCTCCCCCATAGCACTCATCTTGAATTTGTCAGTCATCAGTTTGGAGAAATCCTCACTCATCTTTGGATCAGTAGACCCAAAAATGATGTCATCAACATAGACCTGGACAAGTAACACGTCCTTGCCATTCTTCTTTGTAAATAGTGTCTGATCTATGGTGTCCCTCTTGAATCCATTGTCCACCAAATAAGTAGACAAAGTACCATACCGTGCTCTAGGGGCTTGATGAAGTCCATACATAGCCTTCTTGACTCTATACACCTTTTCTGGATTCTCTGGATCCTCAAAACCAGGAGGCTGCATCACATATACCTCCTCAACAATTGTTCCATAGATGAAGGCACTCTTGACGTCCATTTGATAGACAGTGAAGCCCATACAGGATGCATAGGCTAAAAAGATCCGAATAGCTTCAATCCTTGCAACTGGTGCAAAGACTTCCTAATAGTCTATCCCCTCCTCTTGTGTATATCTCTGAGCCACTAATCTTGCCTTGTTTCTGACCACAATCCCTCTTTCATCTCTCTTGTTTCTTAGAACCCATCTTGTCCCTGTAGGTCTGACATATCTGTGACAATCAACCAGCTCCCAAACATCCTGAATTGCAAATTGGTGAAGCTCATCCTGCATTGCTTCCACCCAACTTGGTTCTTTGAGAGCATCAAATATTTTCTTGGGTTCCTGTTGTGATAGAAAACAGGCAAACAAACATGCTTGTACAAGAGGGGTATCAACCTTCTTGTGTATATTGGCAATAAACCTACCAAGACCTTGATGAGATCTTCTAGTCTGAACTGGAGTCATAATATCACCAATGATTTGAGAAGTGGGGTGATTCTTCATAGTGGCAGTGAGAACTCCTCCTTCAAAAAGTCTGGTGTCCTCAACCTCATTCTCTATGTTGCCAATATCTTCTTCATCAGACTCTCTTTCATCAACATGAGGATGAACCTCTTCATATAAATTGGAAGGTTCACCTTGTTCAAAAATGGAAGAGAAAAGATGTGCAGAAGTGTTGTCAACGCTTGAACTTTGTTTGTCAGCGCTTGGCCTAACAACGCTTGAACTGTTGTTGTCAACGTCTGAGCCATCAACGTCTGAATTGGTCTTGTCAGCGCTATATTTGCCTTTGTCAGCGCCTGAAGGACCATGCATGTTTGTATCTGGTGGTACTTGGGGACCACCATTATTTTTACCAGCAGCAGCAAAAGCATCTGTCCAAATGGGGATTGTAACATATTCTTTGATAGGAGATGACTTATCTGCTTGTGATCCAACCTTTTCATGAACCTGTGTACCTAAAACATCAACAACTTGTTCTTCCACAACATTTGAAGTTACCTTCACAATGTCTGGATTAGTGACAGGCATATAATTTAAAGTTCTAGATAAAGGTTCCAAGTCAAACAACCAATTTGGGCCACTTTCAGGATAACTAGGTTTATTCTCTAAAAACCTAACATGTACTCTTTCAAGAATACGTTTTTCTTCTTTAAGATAAACCCTATATCCCTTGCTCTGCACTGAATACCCCATGAAGTAGCCTTCATCACCTTTTGCACTAAATTTACCTAAGGCATCACTAGTATCTAAAACTACTACATGACAACCAAAAGGTCTGAGAAAACCAATATTAGGTTTTCTACCCCAAAGTAACTCATAAGGTGTTTTGTTCTGAATTTTGTTGACCAATTCTCTATTTTGAACATAACAACCTGTATTAACAGCTTCAGCCCAAAAGGCTATAGGAAAATGAGCATCAGCCAACATGGTTCTGGCTGCTTCAATTAGGGTTCTATTTTTCCTCTCAGCAACCCCATTTTGCTGTGGGGTTCTGGCAACACTAAATTGCCTAGTAATTCCTTTCCTGGCACAGAAATCATCTAACTTTTTATTCCTAAATTCACCACCATTATCACTCCTAAGTATTTTAACTTCATTGCCAGATTTCTTCTCAATCTGAGTGATAAAATCAATTAAAGTATCAGCTGTGTCACTCTTCATAGCTAGAAAGAATGTCCAAGTAACCTAGAAAAGTCATCTGTTATAACAAAGCAGTAGGACTTACCATTCAAACTTTCTATATTGGTTGGACCAAAGAGGTCCATATGAAGCAAATGAAGAGGTCTAGTACTAGAGTGCACCTGTTTGGACTTAAATGAGACCTTGTGCTACTTGCCTTTAAGACATGCAACACAAGAGTGGTCATTGTGGAAGGCCTTCTCAGGCAAACCATCAACCAGGCCAAGTCTCACAAGCCTGTTTATATTCTTAAAATTTATGTGCCCTAGTCTCCTGTGCCACAAATTACTCTCATCTACTGAAGCTTTAGCATAAAAACAAGACATATTGTTATTCATTCTAATCCCATTCAGATTCACATTGTATATGTCTTTATGCCTAGGTGTTCTAGATTCAATATATTTCTCATCAGGGATCTTATAATCCTTGCTTAACACCAAACATTCAGTATCAGTAAACAGAACTTTATTTTTGTTATCACAAACTTGTGATACACTAAAAAGATTGTAATCAAGTTCCTTTACCAAAAATACGTTCTCAAAACGCAAATTCTTGGTGAGAAGGGTTCCTTTGCCTGTGATAGTACCATATCCTCCTCCAAAGTAAACCTTATCACCATCCTTAATGGGAGTGAAGTTTGTAAGATAATCTTCCTTCCCTGTCATGTGCCTTGAGCATCCACTGTCCCAATATCCATAATCATTGACCTGTTTTTGAATGCCCTGCACATAAAGAAAACAAATTAGTTTTCTTTGGGAACCCAAGCCTTAGAAGACTTGGATTCATCTGGTTGTTCAATAAGAACAGAATTAGTTCTCACAACAACCCCATTTTCATCCTTCTTAGGATGAAATACCCAGTTAACCCCAATAGGTTTTGTAATGACCTTTGAAATGTAATTAAATCTGTTGCATGTCATTGAAATCCCATTATCATTAGGGTTTTGATCTTTCTTGGGTCTCCATGTTAAGCTTGAAGAAGCTTTAGACCCCTTACCATGTGGTTGCAAATATTTAGGTCTGGTCACTTTTCTGTCAGCGTTGGAATTGGTCTTCTCAACGCTGAAATTACCCTTGTCAGCGTTGAACCTAGGGTTTGCTACAGAAACCCATTGCCTATTCGACCAAGTGTTTGTCTTTGAAATGGTCTTTGTCCATGAGTGTTAGACCCTCTAGTGAAGAATGGGGCAGGTCTAACAACTTGTGGACTTTGTTGCACACAAGGGTTGGGTGTGACAACGTTTGACTTTCTAACAACGTTGACTTTGTTCCTGTCAGCGCTGAATTTGTTCCTGTCAGTGCTGACTTTAGGAGCGTTGACACACTTATATGCCAAGTGTGAAAAGCTACCACAAGTGTAACAGGCTTTTCTAGACACAACCCTAGGTCTAGAAGAGAAGAAGCCTGTTCCATCATTGTTAACTTGACTCTTAGGTGACCTAGTATTCCTATACATCTCTGCATACTTAATGCTAGGTTTTCTAACCGTGTTTGAGCCTAGGTCAACAGCTTTACCAGTGATTGGGTTTGTGACCTTAATGGGAGTTGACTCATTAGGACGTTCACATATCAAGCCACCCTTAACAAATAATGTAGGGTTATCTTTCTTCTATTCATTCAGGTCAGTCAACTTTTGTTGATACTCCTCAACTGGGGTGACAACTCTTGGTGGAGGAATGAATTCCTCCTCTTGGAGTTCGGGCAAACCAGTCCAAGATAGGTCCTTTTGTTGGACACCATAGAAGTCACCAGCTGGTGGTGGAACCACAGAGTAGTCTTTCATCCCAGTCCCAGTCATGTCCTTAGGATCCCTTTGTTTACTTACATTCACCTAGGGTTTATGTTGCCTTATCAAATCTCTGGATTTTAAGGCCAACATTATCTTTATTTTTAATGGCTTCATCTAATTTAGCCTGTAACTCACCATTAACCCTTTCCATAATGTTTCTAATATCCATACTAGCATTTAACTCATGTTTTAAGATATTTATTTTATCTTTTAAGTCAAATTCCATTTTCTTGTATTCCGAAACTGTCTTCTCAGTTTGAGTGAGAGCTAGCTGGTAATTAGACAGTTTGCACCTTTCAGTACTCACATCACTAAATAATCTTAACACCTCTTTGTTAAGTTTCTCGGTGTTTAACCTACAACCTTTACTACAAAAAGCATCATCGTATACCTCATTATCAGATGAAGAGGAGGAGTGTGTCATGAGAGCATATTCAACATGCTCTTCTTCTTCAATTTCAGCAACCAAAGCTTTATCCTCTTCCATATCTTTAGCCAGATAGCTCCAATCCCATCCCATACCATCAATTCCTTGAACAGCAACCATGGCTTTAGGATCCTGAGCCTTAACAATTTGACTTGAGGGTTTACCAGCATCAGATCTTCTAGGAGATCTGCATTCCCTCATGAAGTGCCCTATACGATGATAGTTGTAGCATTCAACTTTGGATTTATCAAATCCAGCTGTGTCTTTTGCATTGAAGGTCATCTTCTTCTTAAACCTTCTGTTCCACCTGTTTGCTCTTATACTAGCAAGAGCCATGTTCCACTTAATGTCCATCTCTTCCAAGGGCTCATCACTTATCTGCTCAAGGTCCTCATATGTAATCACTGAACCATTGGGCAAAGAAGCAATATAAGCACATACAGTATCAAAATCCAAACCAGCAGGTTTAACTCTTGGTGAGTCACTTTTGAATGTGTCAGCGTCTGAAAAGGAGACGTTGACAGGACATGTTCCAGCGCTGACACATGATGATCCAGTAACTGGATGCATGTAGGAGTCCATATGATTGAATTGACCTTAAATATGAGAGAAGAAGGCCATGTTACTGTTGGTAGACTTGCTTCCATGCTCTAACAGAGTTTCATCTTCCAACAGCCTCAGTTTGTTGTAGATGTCATCAAACGTGGAACTTTTGTAAGTATTATTGGCAAGAATAGATCTTGCCTCAATCTTCCACGCCTCACCAAGACTTTTAAGAAAGTTAGAATTAATGTCAACATCACCAAGTTGTGTCCCCATGAGGGACAATTTTCTTGTAATGTCAAGCAATCTGCTTCTCACACTACTCATCTTCTCATTGGGTTGAGCTTTGAAAACAGCATAATCATGCATGAGTTGTTTCTTCTTTTCT
The DNA here is from genome assembly GCA_025667525.1 of Glebionis coronaria. Lineage (NCBI taxonomy): Eukaryota > Viridiplantae > Streptophyta > Magnoliopsida > Asterales > Asteraceae > Glebionis > Glebionis coronaria. Next base: position 555,506,266 of record CM046875.1, on the reverse strand, counting down.
TCCCTAGTATCTGCATTGCCACCATATGCAACTTCAAGAGCTGCCCAAAGGTCTTTAGCATAATCATAACCTCTATATTTATGCTGGTTCTCTTGTCCCAAAGAGACTTTCAGAATATTTAGGGTTTTCATATCAACCCTTTTCTTTGCTATGTCTTCAGCAGACACAGCTCTACCATCTTCAGGCTTTTCTTTCTTATCTTCTTCAGAACATCCAGCAACAGCTGCTCTGCCAGCAATAGCATCATCAATCTTTTGGGCTTTATTGAATGTGTTTCCATATTCAATAATCTCCCAGAGTGTGTAGTCATATATCCCTAGATATTGCTCAAAGTTGAATTTCCACAATTCAAAGTTGGTTGCATCAAGCATGGGAATCTTGATGTTTGGTAAAGGTGAGGAGGAGGAGGTTATTTCTGAAGTTGACATGATGTTGTTAGGGTTTTTGAGAAAATTAGGGTTTTGGTGATTTTTAGGGTTCTTGTGTTCTTTAAGATCAAAAGTTCCTCAACAAGCTCTGATACCACTTGTTGATCCCAAACTTAGATCGATTTAGCTTTATGTATACGAGATTAGATCAAGTAATACACTTGTATATGTTTATGATAATCTAAGTGTTATGCGGAATTAACACTTAAACAAGAACACACAAAATATAAACAAACTTTCACTTTGATTAATGATATCAAACTTGCTTACAATGAAAGTAGTTTACGAATGAAAACTTATTTTGAACATTAACCTAAAGGTCTTCTTTTATAGACATAAGAAGCCTTGTACAATAATCTACGTATCAACTATTCTAGGTAAAGATAAATATAGAAAATACATTGTTGTCCCTATCTCTACTAGAAGTAATCTTGAATACAATAAACGCGTAGAGTATATCTTTCTATCAGTGCTTGTCTTCAATGTATCAACGCTTGACTTTATCTTGTCAACGCTTGAGCTGTCAACGTTTGTTTTGCTCCTGTCAACGCTTGTTTTACTCTTGTCAGCGCTCAAGTAGATTGGCTATAATTTATTCCCAACAAAGTCTACATGCATGAATTCTGGAACACTGCATCTTTCTCCAAAAAGACTATCTCTTTTGAACTGAACAAAACACCAAGGGTACTCAGCTTGAGCATTTTTCGGAAATTGTTTAAATTTTCTAGGTTGGCACAGGGAGAAAAAATTTCTGAAGCCAAAAGATTGCGTATTGTTCTTCAACAAAGCCGACAGGAAGCTTTTGGAGGATCAGGCTCAAGAGTGTTTGAAGACTTAGCAGATTTTGGTAATCCTGATGATGATACAGCATTTTATGACGATCCTACTGAGGAAGATACTTATGAAGATTCATATGAAGATGCTGCTAACTATCATTTTGAAAGTCGTAAACCAAGTGAAGAACGTGAGAGCAGTGCTGATACTGATACAAGTTTGATGTATCGAGATGCCAATATCACCACATCTTTACCACAACCGACTCACATGGTGCTAAGTGAAGATGCTCATGCAACTTTCATACCAGAAACGGAACTTCAAAGAAAGTCTACTTCAAACTCTGATGATGTTATGAAATATCTCAATTTAGAAGGGGAGGGTGTCGAGGTCACAAACACTGATCCGTCAACAAATGAAGGAATGGTGGATGTTCCTATAACCACTATTACATCGACCACCACTCCACTACTATCCACCCCGGTCATCAGTGAGGTCATAACCACCACTATCACACCCGCACTTATTGAACAACCAGTATCAACCACCACCATCACCACTGAATCTACACCGTCATCCACAGCCGAACAACCTATATCAACCACCGTCCCAACCACTGAATCTACATCAACACCTATCTATGTACAACCAGTATCATCCACCACCACCTTAACGGTTATGGTTACACCTCCACCAACAGAACCACAAGTATCATCCACATCAAATCCTTTCCTCACAGTCAATGATCCATTGATCCAGTCTCTTCAACAACAGCTAGAGGCTCAAGCTACACAAATAGCTACGTTGACTGAAAGGTTTGCCACTCCTCCCAAGGAACCGCAACCTGATGAGTCTACTCTTCAGAAACTAACAGACAGAGTGTCAAAGCTTAAAACACAACATAAATCATTTCTTAAAGAGAAGAAAACTCGAGATAAAGAAAATGCTGCTTTTCTCGGGTCAATTGACGAGCAGATGACCACGATCATTCGACGTGAAGTCAAGTCTTATGTTGATCAACAACTACCAAATCTTGTCGGTAATGGTTTATCTACTCTTCAACTAATGACAATGTTACAGACACGTCTGCTAGATATGGGAGCTCATAAATCGAAATACAAACGCAAAGTTCTGCAATATCTCAACAAAGCAATTCTTAAAGAGAAACATGCAGACACTACCGACTCTGAGTCTGACGATGAAGATGAGTTAGAAGAGGAAGATGACGAGGAAAACGGTGAAGAGGATGATGGTAACCATGATAAAAATGAGGATAGGGATAAGGAAGGAGATGAGGAGGAAGAAGAGGATGAACAAGGAAAAGATAAGAATGAAGATGAAGATGAGGACGAGGACGAGGATACAGATGATGATCAGGATGACGATGATGATAATGAAAAGGGTAATGAAGTCAACAAGGGTGATAAGAATGACGACACATGTACAAATGCCGAAGAGTCAAACAAGGATGACAATGATACAGCCACTGAGAAAGGTTTAGAGGAAACTGCAGAAAAGATTGCTGACACCACAGAAAAGACATTGGAGTCAACAGTACCAGAAACTCAGCAGGTTGCTACAGGTATATCTACTGCACCAGAATTCACTACTGATTCTCACATTGAATCTGTAGAATATATGCAAGCAGAAGAACCGACAGAGACAATGCTTGAAGAAGAACCTCACGATGATATACCGGTGATGCAAACTCAACCTTCAACATCATCTGCAGTTCAGCATGACGATGATATGGAAGTTGAAGATTTAAATGTTCCAGAACCGACATTTGTTGAATCCCTTATCATCGATGATACTGTACAAGAGCAACTTTGGCTAACAAATGCAGCACCACAGCATCCATTTGACACTGCAACTGAAATGGAGCTGACTCAATTCCTCAACAACCCTATCGACTTCTCGGCTTTTCTAAGGTATTCTCATGGGAAACCGACGATGACCCCGGATCTGATCAAAATGGCAGCTGCAAATGTGGACTTCTTTGACACGTTAAAGATCAGCCATAATGAAGCAGAATATCACCTGAATGAGCTTACAAAAGCAATGAGAGCGACAACTACAGGAATTCAAACTCCCGTGTTGCGACCTCTTACACCAACGGTCATCACCGGTTCTGCCACTATCCCAATAGAGCATTTTGTCTCTCACGATCTTGAATACCTTGAAAATGGAGCAAAGAAATATGCCACGTCACTAACAATGCTCAAGGCTGTTAACTTGGAGAATGTTCCATGGATAGAGGATAAAGTGCCTGAGTCAATATGGAGAAAGAAGCTGCTCAAGTTTTATGATACCTATGCTTCACTTGGCATATCTCACTGGAATCAAAAGAAGAAGTTAGCTTACAATCACTTCCATCGTCCTAAGAGAGGTGCTTCTATTGTCTCAGCTCACAGAATCAAAAGCATCCAAGGAGCAACCACTCAGACTGTCTTCGGTTATGATTACTTAAATGTAATCGTGTTCAAACGTACCGATGAGAAAGAATACCGTATTGACGAAAGTGATCTCCAGTACCTTCAACTTGAAGACATCGAAGATCTTTTGTTTCTATTGGCTCAAGAAAAAGTTGATCATCTATCACCAGAGATTGTCATAGCCATGAGCTCCAACTTTCGTCAATATGCCAGGAAAATAGTCATTCAAAACCGGGTGGAAGACTTTTAACTTGGAGTAGAAAGCTATCAGAAGAAGCTAAACCTGGAACGTCTCCATACGACTCCACTCAGTAATTTCCATAAGAACAAGAAGGTTTACATGGGGACTACCACGCCGGAAGCAGGGATCTTTTATCCAAATGAGACTGGCGTCATGCAATATATGCGATTCTCAGAACTGCACAAATTCAGTGATGGAACGCTAAAGAATGTTCGAGATGATTTGTCGGTTCTCAATGCCAACTTACCTCTTCCGGCAGTCAAATACACCTGGACAACCCAGTGCAGAAAGGGAGCATCGTACGCAATCAGGAAGATTGAGGAACTTCTAAGGAAGCGCCGGTTGCTATGAAGTGTAGAACGATTCGTCGGTGGACGACCATATGGAGCTCACCATCGGTTCACGGAACGAACCAATTAATTTTTGTTCGTCTTATAACAGGTCAACTCCATATGTCTATAATTGTGAATATGTTATCTTTTTGCTTTATCAGATTTTGTGGCTTGTTGTAGTGTAAAAGTATGATATTTTTCAAGAATTTCTCTCGAGATTCTAAATCTTTCAAACAAATCATACTCAAGCACTACAACTTACCCTCATTAATTTGAGGGGAGCATTAATATGTTCTTTGGCCAACATCTAATTTCATTTTATTACCCAAAGACCGGTTAATCCATTAATATCCAAAATATTGATGGTTAACATTTTGGAAAGGGGAGAAAATGGGATTAAGGAGACTTAATGATATTCGGCTAAAACAATGAAAAAGGCTTAAAAGATAAACAAACTTAACATGTGCAATGCACAAGTTAAGGGGGAGCGTTTTTGATGATCAAAACACTTAAGGCACAAAAACTTTGATTTTAATATCACAAGTGCTTTAAGTGATTTTCAAGGATTTTTCATGGTGACTATATCAACCCAAAACACACTTAACTCACGACGGATGTGGTGACAAAAGGGTGGTAGGTATAGGTATTAGTCCAATGATTCATCAGAACCGATGGAATCTTCCCAAGGACAACTCCCTAGATAGAACTATAAGTCCTAGGAAAGATGGAGAATGAATGTGAACGTAGCTGAATGCCGACCAAGTACTTAAGCTAGCACTGGAACAATCACAACAAGGTGCTAGTGATGACGTATTGGTAAGCATTGAAGGGGTTGAAGAATGAAAAAGAATTGTAAAGATAAATGGTGTAAAGAAAGAAGCCCTCCTTACAACTTTAGGCAAAAACCGGGTCAATACATATGCTATTGAGATCATTAGTTAATGATTCTCGATATTGAAGAAAGCCATCATGGACCCAGTGATGCAATGCACAACCCTCCCCAGCTAACTCAAATATCTCTCAAAAGGTATTTGTTTTAATCACACGGAGATCAACACGTTATCTATTGGTTTATTCACTCCGAATAGACTGATATTGAATAGGTGGCACTCCTCTCCAGCCATCGATCACTAAATCAAAACGCACTATCGAGTCTAGAGCCACAAGATCATCAAAAGTCTCATTAGGACACTTTCCATTTATTCCTTGCTTCTTCACACACTGTGAAAAGTAAGAGATCTTTTATGAGTCCTACGCAGTATTCTTGTAATATTGCCAGAACATCCGAGTGATACGCAAGTATTACAGTGAAGATGGAAATCCTGCTTGAGCCAACATCAAACAAGCTCATGGTAGGTGACACGTGCGGTTCTTTAAGAACTAATCTTGTGACAACTGGAAAGAAACAGTAGTTTAATTCTTAATTGAACTTAAACTCGTTCCAGGCCTCTACGCATTATCAAATGATCTTGCCAGAACACTCAGAGTGACACTCTTTAGTGTTCACAGTGACGAGTGGAAATCCTTCTAGTGTTAACATCAAACAACACTTGGTAGGTGACAAGCAAGATTCAATTTGAATCAAGTTTGTGACAACTGGAAAGCAACGATGGTGAATATCTTAATTGAAATTCACTTGTTCCAGGTTTCATGAATTGACGGCTTCAATCATAAGGATTTTTAATCCAAATGATTCACTCTTTATGTTCACAGTCAGCTTTGGACGGTCGAATAAAGAGAACGGGTTTACCCGCGAAATCCTGTCAGGAAGTTACTTAATTGAAACTATCCGTCACGGGTACGATATCTAATATCGTCCAACGGTCTTCACCGACCTGAGGTAAAATGCTACCGAATTAGAATAAAATGTCAAAGCCATTTTATTTGTGTCTTATTATGTTGCTGCATTCGAAGACGGTGGTGTTGCTGTGTACCTGTTGAAGACGGTGGCGTTGCTGTGTACCTGTTGAAGACGGTGGCGTTGCGGTGTACCTGTTGAAGACGTCCTCACATGCTTATTCCTTCTGCATCAAATACTCCTGCAAATTCAAGAAAGTATGACCTGAAAGTCTTCCGCTGTATCGACTCTGAAACTTTCAAGAATTCAACAAAGGATAAGTGTGTGGGACATGAAGTCACAAAGAGGCGAACATCACAAGAAAATAAAGACTGCACGTGAAAGGCCGAAAAGAACCTGTTCCAAGCAAAAGGCTGATATTATTCAACACATATTCACAAAAGGAAGAAAAAGAAAGAAAAGAAGACTACGAGCTCAAGAACTAGATCTAACATGCTAGATTAGGACTTTGTAAATTTGTAGTGACCTCCCTTTGGGGGAGATTGTTGGAAATACGTTTTACGTATATAGAAAGTCTCGGTCACTCCAACAATGTAGTTATAGGCTCGTAGTAATTTTAAGTTTCATTTATTAAATAGCCCAACCCATGAGCATGTTCATGGGCCGGAAGCCCAAGTCCATTAAGGACTTGGGGTATTTAAACCTCTTTCCACCATGGAAAGAGGTGTTGGTTGTTTTCATTTCTTGTTTTCAATATAACAAAGTTCTTTCATTTCTCTCTCTAAGTTTCTCTCTCTAGAAAACATCAACCCCTTGTTTCACAAAGATTATCATTGTTCTTCATCTTTTGTTAGTGGTTGTTGTTCACAGCTTATGGTTTGATTTTGGCGTTGGAGTCTAAACCTATGACTCTCACCAACTTTATGTTGACGTGTTTTAGTGTCTCTTTCAGGTGAGAATGTGGTTAAGCTTGAGAATAGAAGTGGCTAGTTTTGGAGGCATTAGGATTGCATATAGAAGGAGATCCCTGTTCCTTCTTAGTTTCTTTTGTTTGTTTAATAAGTGATACTGTTGACACCTATATGATTGCTTTGTTTATGTATTGTTTGTCTTGGGTAAGAGGTAGGACTGTTACCTACTTACCTAGACTCCTGCATTGTTGATATATTGTCATGACATTTGTGTCACCCATTTTATGAAATTTCTTGTTTCATTTAGTTATCTCAATAGACACGCCATGTTGTGATGATATCCATACGTCGCGCTCCATATTCCGCCATGGTGGGGTGTGACAGAATAGTATGAGAGACAATGGTTATAGAGAATTAGGTTGCCTAGTCGCGTAGCCTAGTCTATAGCTTAAGGGTCCCTGCATATAGGCGTCATAGGATTATGTGTGCATTTTATATTAATTGATGTGTTTGGATGTTATTTATTGCGATGTTTTGACTAGTATGAATTGAACCATAGTATGTTCATACTTAGCCACATGTTATTTTCTTTTCGGGTTGTGACTAGTGCGGGTTGAACCATAATCGTCCACGCTAGTCATTGTTGTATTTTGCTTAAATTGTACATTATAGTACATAATTTGGTACAAGGTAGTTTCTATCTTTTGTTGAGTTATTTTATGTACCTGAGGTATGTTATTTTTCTTTAGATGTTTAAGTCATGTTCCCTAAGAATCGTGTGGTGGTTCGAGTTACTAGGAGCACATGGGTAGGGAGGATTTTAAGGTGTTTCCATTCTGATGGGCGACATGACTTATAATTGATTATGTTTTCGTTTTGGATTTTGTCTATGCTGTTTTAGCTAGACTATGGATTTCTGTATTCCAAGAGTTTGACTATGTAATTTTATTAGTTGGAGTTTTCGACCTTATTATTTGTGTGGTTATGTGCTTAGGTGAGTTGATGGATTTATGTGGTATGTGTTGTATTGATTCTTATAAGTGTCATCATAGGAGGGAGTGCATTAGGGAAAGGGTAATTGTATAAGTATGGTAGCCAACAAAGTTATACAAGTGCCACAACATCAATGGGTTCCTAAGTATGATTGCATGAAAGAGGGTTAGTACATGCTTGTATATGATGAGATGTGGATTATTGGTATATGTATAGTATATGGGTTTATGTAACGGTTGCCTACGATATGGATATTTTTTAGTGTGTTATTGTTTTGGGTTGTAGTCATGTTGTGTGATTATGGAGTCACACGATATGGACTGGTTTTAGTGATGGGTTTTATGCCTTGTGGTAAGATGGTGGTTACTAGTAAAAATAACGAGTGTATGACGCGATTGGTTGATATGACATGTATGGTAACGAGTATGTTTTGGGTGATTTAATATGTATATTTGTATGCGGATGTATATATACTACTATGTGTTAAGTTTGGTATATGGTCGTTCACTAGTTATTATAACTTGAACGTACCTTGTGTTTGTTCGTGTTTTATGGTGCTGGAGTTTGATGGAGTTCCAACGACGTTTTGAGTCTTTTGGATGTGTGTCTACATTTGGGTATGTATTTTTATTAATGCGAATTACTAAATTTTCTTACAAATAAGTGTGGCTGATTATGGGAAAACGGTTTTGAAAAAAAATAAAAATTGTAAGTGTATGGTATGATATCGTGACTTACATATTTTTTTTAGTTTGTGGTAGTAAGCTATAAAAAAGTTGTCTTGAAAATAATTGGATTAGTCTTCTATGTAACATGTGATAATATATTTTAAAGGGGTAAATAAATTTTACAATAATTCTTAAGTGGAGTTAAAATTTTAGAATAATTTAACTAAGACGGAAAGAGTAAAAAAAAGAGATTTTATTATAGTAATGATAATAATAACACCACACCTTGTAGTAGTTTAGTTATAACCAACCTAAATGGAAAAAAAGGTGTATTTTATAAACATGTATTGGTTTCATAATAACAAGTGAAATAAGTTTAATATGGATAAAAAAGATAATGGTTAGAATAAGATTGTAGTATACTAACTAGTTGATATCTTGATAGAATGATGAAGATAAAGGATGAGTTACTGGTTAAAAATGAGTATGATTGATTTTAGTAGTATTGGAGTTTGGTTCTTATGAGAAGTAACTAATTGGGACGAAAGTTTAAAAAAAAATTCTAAGGTATAGAGATTCGGTAATACTAATCGTGAAGAGTCTAAAATTTTCATTGTTGGCTGATCTTTCGGATTACATTGTTTTGTTTTTAGTTGTTTTGGCTAGGGTTCGTTTTACCCTATATTTTATTGGGACACGATTGTTTGGAATTCTTCTATTACATGTCATGGCTGATTTAGTTATGCGGTTGTGGAAACGTTAGGATGAGAGGATAGAGTTGGGTAGTATTACTTATGGTTAGATATTAGAATGGAGAAATGTGTTTTGGTTTAAAGGTTGTGTTAAAGGAATGATTAAGATTTGTGGAATTTGGAAACTTAGATTGGTTACGGGAATAAGAGGGTAGGTAAAGTTAGTTGACTGGTAGTGGGAACGAGAAGTTATGCTATGAGAAGTTGGTTGAAGTACCATTAGGAGATTGATGAAAGTACTAGCAGATGTGAGGGTAGAGTAGAAGGTTTATACTAATGGAAAGGTTGGGTAAATAACACGCAAGGGATTGGTATAGTTTTGGGTTGAAGTACTTTTAGAAATATTGTGGTAGATGAGTTGAAGTTAGAAGCTACTGGTAGTGTGAAGTTCCTAGGTAACATCATGGAGACGAGAAGGAGTGCGTAAAGAGCTACATCGCGAAGCAAGGAGCTGAAAGGACTACGTGTCGGCTGCAAGAAGGATGCAAGAGATTTCGAAGGAGTCACAAAAGTTGCGATGACTGGAAAGGTGACAAGAACTATGATGGGAAATTACGTATGGTTCGTGACGAAGAAGGGCAGATTGAGTATCAGAGTGGAGCTACAAAGAGCTGAACCGGTGGATCGTGATGAAATGAATACATGACATGGGAGATTAAGAACTTGTGGAAGTAACAAGGGGATCGAGGGATGAGAAGTGAAGCTGAGTTGAATAAGTTTTGTGGGGAAGTGATTAGAGAGTCGGTTTTGTGAAGGTGTTATGAAAGATCTTTGGAAGAGACAGCTATGCATTATCTAATGCACTAGTGATTTCCTTAGATTTGATGAATGAAGTATGGAATTTTTGTTGGACGGGATAGTGTAGGAATAAGGGAGAACCATGGAAGGAGAGAACCAAGTATTCCTAGAAGATGATGATTGAAAATACCTCATGTTGGGTGCAAGATCAAAGTAGAAGTATGAGATTTGAATAAGAATTCAAAATATGGCTTAGTAGACAAATGGAAACTAATGTGGGTATAAGATGAGAGTGTGATCCGCATGGAATCACATTAAACTCTAGTCTGTCCCTATTAGGAGGGAGTAGGAGAACTGGTTGTGAGAAAAAAAAAACAAGTGAAGCTACTTGGAAAATTTTGGCGTATAGATGACTAGATAGACTTAGTTAGTGGAGTTGGATTGTTATATCTGCCTAGAATGCTAGAGGCATTTGGGGTACGAGACGTAGAGAATGATCTATACAGATCATGAACGTCTCCAACACATATTTAATCATCTTGATTGAACATTTGGAAAAGGTGGTGGGTGGAGTTAAGTGATGAAAGAAAATTGCAAGGCCAAGTACCATCTGGGAAAGGCAAGCATGGTTGATGAGACATGGAATAAGAAGAATGAAGTGAAGCTGAGACGAACTTGAACTATATGGATGACGTATTAGGGTGGTTTGGATGAAGGATGTAGGTTGCACGAGTTGAGTTGTCTAAAGCAGAGAACGCGTCAACATGTATGTTGCGTGGTTTGGACAATCATATGGAGAAAAGGGACGTAGACTATACTTCCTACATAGATAGGAGTAGCTTAGAAAGGGAGATGTAAGGACGAAATTGATGAAAGGGATACATAATGGGGTGGAGGAATAAGTATGACGAGAGTTGGGTGATAGTCGATAGACTAACTAATTCATCTCATATTTCAAGAGAAATGAGAAGTCACGTAGTTGAGAAGTTGGAAGGATTGCGTACGGATGTGATGGAATAGAAGGTTTTGCGTAAAAGTTAGCCTAATATGTATGGAATGCCTTATGAAGGATTATGGCAAGGGGAGAAACGATGGGAAGCATCACATCGTGATGTATGGTAGGAGTTGAGGAAGAAGAAGGAAGTGTTTATAGATGCGAAGCATGAATGAAATAGGTCGAGATAGGAACCGAAGGTAAAACTTTAGTAGAGCTTAATGAGTAGAATAAAGCACGACGCAGGCTAATACTATCGTAGTGTGGAAGAGGAAATGGCACTGACCTATACTGATTGTTTGGGAGGCTTAGTATCGATAATCGAATGGATGAGGAGTTATAGATGTGATGTGCCATAGGGACGAAGGGCTTGGTCTAACTGAGATAAGCGTCCTTTTGATGATGTGTATAGATCATAAGTTGATTTGGATTGGAAGAACTAATGGATATGTGAAAGACCGTTATAGGTCACTTTGTAAGGAAATTGGAAATTTTAAGTAGTTTGGGGTACGGACTAAAGGGAGTTGATGAACATGATTGGATATGAGTATATCCAGCTAACTGGAAGAGGATGGGCAAGTGAGATATTTATACAACCTTAGGAGTTACACTGAGGGCATGAGTGATTGATTTAGAGGGAGTTAAGAAACTCTTTAGCGATGGATGAGTTTTCATATAATGATAGTTATCATACTAGAAGTTGATAAATGCCATTTGAGACACTATATGAAAGGATAGTGTGAGTTTTCCCCATTGTGGACTAGAATTGGTAAAAGAGGCTACTAATGTGGTAATGGTGTTTGTGAAAAGGGTGAGAGCCACAAGGGATGCTATGTTGAAAAGGAGGAAACCACTAGAGTTTAGTGACAAAGTTATGTAGGAAGTTTCACCCATAGTAACGGGTGGTATGTTTTGGTAAAATGGAATAGTTGATGTAGAGTTTGGTAGGTCCATTTATGATCTTTGGAAAGATCGGACCAGTAGCTTATGAGCATAGAATTACCTGGGGGAAATGAGTGGTATACATGTTATATTTCGTGTATTAAGATTGGTAAATGCTGTTTGAGAATGCATATTTGCATGTACGGTTATTCGGGATTTGTGTTAATAAGGGTTTGTGTTATCAAAGAGTCATTTGTGAGATTTATTGTCTGTGAGATCAAGAGTTTGGCAATAAATTTAATTATTGTTAGTTAGTATATGTGGTGATTTGAGACTTGAACTAAAGTTCACGTGGAAATAAGAGGAGTTCATTTAGAACAAGTATCCTCAGTTGTTTGCTAATGGTATGTTTGATACTAAGGAGTAAATCTCGGGATGAGATTTCTATTAGGAGGGAGTGATGTGACAACCGCGGTTTTGAGGTTCGTCACTTAGTTTTATTTTGTGCTAGTTACGTGTCTTAACGTGTTTATGTGCTAATTGGTGTGTATAGATTGTGGTTTGGATATCGTTTTCGGTACGGGGTACCTTGTGAGTGAAACGGTGAGTGATGATTTCATGTTCATGAGCTCACCTGGTAGTGACTATGAAATGAGATGGTGTTATTTAGTGGTTTACGTATACGTATATGTATTATAGAAAATCGTATTTTTATGATTTACGGTTTAGCATTTAGAGGTCTCGGATGAGGTAATTAGTCATGTGAGTATTTTTCGGGATGGTTTCAAGTCATTTATGACTTAGTTATAAAGTTTATTTCAAAATTTAAGATTTTTTTTAAAATTGTATATTTTACGTCTTTTACGGTAAACGCGTAAATTTGACTAGTTTTACGGTTTTGAGGTTTTGGAGGTTTTAGGAGCTGAAATAAATTAAGGTAAATTAAGGTATTATTAATAACATAATAATAAGTAATAAAAAAAGAAAAATAAAATAAAATATATATATAGGCGGTTTGGGGCCGATTAAAGAAGAAAAAAAAAAGAAAAAGGAAAATTGGGTTTGGGTTGGACTAGGATTCACCCGCACCCTATATAATGTTTTATACTAAACAAAAATCACATAATTTTTCTCCTGGAGACAAAGGAAGTCGCGGCATTCAACAAAAAATTAGGGTTCTTCATAAAATTTGGGGGTTTTCATAAATCAAAGGTAAATCTTCAAATCCCTTTTCTATATAATTGTTTTTGATGTTCTAATAATCAATGTATGATGGATTTAGGGTTTATTCTAAATTAAAAACCTGAGTTTTTATGATTAACAATGATTAGAATTATTAGGGCTTGTGATTAAACATGATGAGGGTAATTAATTAGGTTAATTATGTTAAATTCGTTTTTAAAAACTGGGCAGAATTTAGGGTCAATTGTTTTGATCATATAGGGAGTTCTACAAACTCTTATTTTGCGATCCAAGTATCCCTGGAAAGGTAATTGAAGTGGCTTTCAAATGCAAGAAACTAGAACTAAATTGGAGGTCGGGAAGTGGGTCAAAAACAGGTTACAACAGTCGGAGGTCAAAACAGTTTTGAAATCAGCCTGTTTTCTTTTTAAGTTTTGGGTTGTTTGGGGTACTTAGGTTTGCATTGGGACTTTAAAACGAACATGGGAGTTGGTTTATATATTATAGGAAGTATCTGCATTGGGGATAAGAATGTGGGTTAGGGTAAGACCCCCTAATCATAACAAACTTTTTGTATGTTCAAAATCAGTAAAATCTGGATAGACAAAAGTATATATATATATATATATATATATATATATATATATATATATATATATATATATATATATATATATATATATATATATATATATATATATATATATATATATATATATATATATATATATATATATATATATATATATATATCGGGGCCTTAACAGTAGCTTTAAGGTGGGGGCAAATGGGAGGTGTTAGCTAACATATGTAAGGGCATAGGATTTCCTTTACAGAGATCATGGGTATGTTTAGGTGGGCGTTTGGCTTATAGTTTGGAGACCTAAAAGTTGAGACTGTTTTGTGTAAAATATGAACGGGATAAGTATCAAACTTAACCAAGTTAAGGACTTGTTAGGGAAGGGTAATGGGGTGTTTAGAGCATATTAATGAGGATCATATATGGGAGAAGGCTAGATGTCCATCATAGGTTGATGAGCCATTTTAGTGGTTGGTTCATGTGTTGTGTTTTTGTTTGTTAGCTTTTTGCTAGTGCGCGAACTTTTGGAAGCTCAATCAGGTGAGTTTCATATTCCCATGTCTACTAATGATTTTGACTTCCAGATGGAATGGAAGAGACACTGTCTTGTTTTTTAAAAAATATGTGAATGTTTTGTGTTTGGTGATGGACTTGTGCATACTTATGTGATCAACTGCTAGTTGATTCATGATTGTTTTATGTTTTGACTTGGTACCAAGGGGATGTTGACAAGGCGAGGCCTTGGGAAGGTACATAGATGTGTGAGCATCTATGGGACCAATGGATAATCACAAGGCAGGGCCTTGGGATTTGTACATAGGTGTATGGGCGCCTATGGTACCATGGTGTTTGGTAAGGCTGGGAGCCTTGGATTTCGTTTGCTTTGTTAAATCTTGAATATTAGTTTGTTAATGCATGTTTGTATCACATTGTCCATATGTTCTTTTGTTAGTGGTTGTTGTTCACATCTTATGGTTTGATTTTGGCGTTGGAGTCTAAACCTATGACTCTCACCAACTTTATGTTGACGTGTTTTAGTGTCTCTTTCAGGTGAGAATGTGGTTAAGCTTGAGAATACAAGTGGCTAGTTTTGGAGGCATTAGGATTGCATATAGAAGGAGATCCCCGTTCCTTCTTAGTTTCTTTTGTTTGTTTAATAAGTGATATTGTTGACACCTATATGATTGCTTTGTTTATGTATTGTTTGTCTTGGGTAAGAGGTAGGATTGTTACCTACTTACCTAGACTCCTGCATTGTTGAGATATTGTCATGACATTTGTGTCACCATTTTATGACATTTCTTGTTTCATTTAGTTATCTCTATAGACACGCCATGTTGTGATGATATCCATACATCGCGCTCCATATTCCGCCATGGTGGGGTGTGACCAGTGGTCTAGGTGGGTGGTAGATGGTGGAAGCCATTGTTGGAGATAGAGAGAGAAGGTTGTGTGTGTAAAGAGAAAGGAAGAAGTGTATTGAATGAAAAATGGGAAAAACACAATCAACAACCCCTCCTTGGAAGCCTTGGAGGGTTATATATAGTCACTCACGCGCCTCCACTATACATAGTTTCCTAGTCTAGTATTTGCGTGAGTGACTATGATAACTAATGGGAATTCTTAAATGTTGTCACATAAAGTGAATTTCCAATAAGAAGGAGTTTGGTTTCCTTCCTTTTGACGATGTTTACGTGCATGTTTTGCTTTAGAGCGAGTTTGCATAACCGTAACGTACAACGTGGGGTGAGCAAAGAAGATTCTTTTTGGTGTTTTTACGTTTTTCAATTTTTTGTGCTTTTGATTGTTTTTAACTTCTTTTTTTGGATTTTTATTGTGAATTACGTAGACAAATCTACAAATCTCTCCTTGAATCGATTTCTCGATTAAAGGAGCCTCAAGGAATGAAAACGATCACATTGAGTGAACGTCTTCGATGACTTTAGAACGTTAGTGGAACACCAAAACGTTCAAGAGGGTTTAATCTTTGAAACCAAGCAAATATATATGATACGTAGATAATACTTTGGTCGGCAAACCCTCGATTAGCCCTTTTTGTCTCAACACGCACAAGCAAGCGGGGGAAACGAGGCGGCGCTAAGCACTTAAGAGACTTTTTCCCTTAGGTCGTGAAATACAACCGCCTTATACCCACCTTATAGTTTATGTTAATCAAAATTAAGCTTCTCGAAAGTAATTATCTATTTTGCCTTTTTCTTTTGCTTTAGATTCGATACAATATTTGAGTGATGGAATCCCAATTAAAGTTGCGTTTTCACGCTTTTGGAGATATTATTGATTTATTGTGATACGTATAGACTATAGTAATAATATTCACAAAAACAAGGAAAACCAATAATACATATGATTAGAGTGCTAATCACACAAATAATAATTATGGATACTATCAAAAAAAGAATTGTTCAAACTTAACACAACACGCCTCCCCGGCAGCGGCGCTAAAATGATAGTAGTAAAATTATACTTCACTAAGTTTTAGGAAAAACAAAGCAAGTATAATAAAGCGGTAAGCACTAAGCGTACGTTTAGGAAAACGTAAACACTTATGACCCTTTTATGAGTTCGTTCTCGAGGAGGATTAATGTGTGTGCTAAACTTGACGGTATTTGGGATTAATATTAATGAGAAGAAGGAAAAATGAAATTGATGACGGTTACGATTAAAATTAAACTACGACGAATGATAAAACGTAAAACGTAAAAACGTGACGAAATTAAAAATTTAATCTAAAAATTTATTAAAAATAAAAATCAAATATAAAATAATATAAATAAGAATAAAAGTTTGACAAAAATATTTTAAAACTTATTTCCAATTTAATATTCAAATTTAAATGCTATTTAAAATCTTAAAACTAAATAAAATCAAAAATAAATCCAAAATATGATTTTATCAAATGAGAATCTTACTTATATTATATAAAAACTAAAAAGTATTTTTCTTGACTTTTTAAAACTAATTTACTATTTTTAAATGGCTAAAAACTATTAAAATATTAAAATAATCCTAAAAATTAATTAAAAGATGGGAAAATTAATTTTACTGTTCCAAAAATCTTAACTTAATGTATTTAAAGTGGGAAAAATGAAAAAGTTGAAAAAATATTAATTTAACCCTAATAGGACAAAAACAGATTTAATTAAAACTAGATTTAACTTAAAATAGTTCTAAAAAATGATTAAATAAAATGAAAAATGAAATTCTTTTTCTAAAATTCTTAAAATATGTTACTAAAACTAAGAAAATTGAAATTACTGAAAATCACAACTTTTACCGCTAAAAGACAAAAAACGGATTAATAAAACCCTATTTTAAATTCAAAATAATGCAATAAATATTAAACTAATCAGAAAAATGAAATTTCGTTTTCTAAAAATCCTAAAATAAATTAAAGAACAAGGGAAAAAGTAAAAATCTGAAAAACACTAATTAAAAAGCACTAAAGACAAAATTTTAAAAGATAGATAGTGACAAGTAGGCTGATTTTGTTTTTATGCTAAGCAGTGGCTAGCAAAAGTCTATCAGTGGGAACAGGGGTTCCCGCTGCTGTTCACAGAGAGTAAACTTGGCTCTTTGGAGCTTATTTGATGGTTTCTTTGGACAATCAAGGTACCCCACAAGTCAGTTGACTTGTGGGAGTCACAAATAACACAAAAAGAAATTGATCCAAGCAACAATTAACCACCTTATCTAGCAAATTCAGTCACTGGGCACTAAGAGTGGGTTTGGGGGTGATGTTGCTAATATAATTGGTCAAGTGGTGAATTTTTATGCCACAAACCTAACAACCTAGCATACCAATCCACAAATTGACTACTAACACTCCAAGATTATCAGTTAAACTAACTGCTAACAAGATTTCATGTCATAATAATCAAAATCAAACTTATTAAGACCTACTGAAAATTATGTCTGTTTTATGCAATATTTTGTAACACAATAATCTTTAAAACTTTGAATTACTCTTAACCACTACTCATGGCATTTTTTTACAAACTAAATGAGTATGTTAATTCTAATCTTGTCTCATTGACCTAAACCAAATACCCTTAATTTAGTAATCCCAGACACCCTATAAAACAGATACAACCAAAAATGTTAAAGAACAAGCATGCAAATCATAAACATACAGCAATCATTTATTCAAGACAACTTAAACAAGACAAGCTCATACATTTATCTAATAGGCAGATAAGAAGAAAATGAGTAGAAGAGATTACCACTATGGACTGGCTAGCCCATAGAAACACCAAATTTGTGAGGATGAATTATGAGATGGATTATATGCAATAATGAGGAAATGAAGAGGACTACAACAGTCCAACACCTAGACTACAGCAGTCAAGGTGTTATGTCTTCTTAGATGATCTTTGTTGATAACCAAAATCACAAAACAAACTCTTAAATCTCTTAAACAATCTTGAATAAAAGCTTGAGCCAAGGGACTTTAGAGCAGTTAGTATAAGAATAAACAAAACAAAATCTTTTCTTAAATAACCTTGGTATAACTTTTTCTTAACAAAACACAAGCCAAAGAGTTTTGTGCCTCACATCTCTTCACCTAAATTTATACACCCACAAATCCTTGATATCCACTTGATATCAATTATTTATGGTCATATATATAAATGAATGAGCAGCTTACGGGGCTTATAATAACTCTCTCATTGAACTGAATAAACTCAAACTTAGAATAAGGAACTTAAGGCAGAAACTTTGTGAAACACACGTTTGAAGAACTTAAAATAGATTTTTGAAAAACTAATTGAAAGCAAGTAAGAACAATGATAACAAATAAAGTAACATGGGACTTGTTTTATTCATCAAACACTACACTTTTCATTAATCAGACAAAGAGGATTTACAAGCTTGTGAACAAGAAAAACAAGAACAGAGTAAAAATGATAAACTATCATGCCTTTTATAGGCTTACAAGGATAAAAGTAAACTAGCAAACCCTAATGCCTTTATTTTCAGAAATGCCCTTTGTAGAAACTAGAAGGGAGGGTTGAATAGTTTCTTAAGTTTACTTGTTAAAGATTGGTTTTTTAATAATCCTTTTCAAAAACTTAGACTTGAGTATTTATGTGAAACCTTCTTATACATAATATGAACAAGGTATAGTGCAACTAAACTAATAATCACAAGTATAAAGAATAATGAATGTAAAGAGATAAAGGAAGGAAATATCAAACCAAACACCAAGGATTTATAGTAGTTCGACAACGAAGCTCACTCCTCGTTCCTACTCCACTACTCGTTCCTACTCCACTCCTCGAGTACTCCTTACTCGAGAGTTCACTAATCAACAAGCTCCTTAAGGTGGAGAAACCGTACACAACGTCTCTTAACCAATTTCTGACTCTAAGCTAAAAGTCGAGCTCTAATCTTAGCTAGGACCAATATACTTTAAGGATCAAGTATTAAGCTTAGTACATACACAACTTCCAAATAGACACAACTACTTGGATCTTCACAACAATGACACAACAATAAATAAATAAGTTTGGATCTTCAATGGATCTTTGAGGTAGACACAACACTTCAAGGATGATAGCATTTAATAACTCACTTTTTGTGTTGGTTAATAAAAAGGTTTTTGCTTGCAAGATCTCTCTTTGCGTTGCTCGTACCCAATTGATATATATCGTTGTTTCGTTCTCGGTATCTTCTCGAATCGATCACGGTCAAAAGTGGAATAATTGTAATTGGTGACTAAAAAAAGGGGAGCTTTGGTCTAAATCTACTAAAATGATAAAGACAAGTAATAATAAAATTAAGCTAGAAACTAGAAATGAAAATAAATCCAGAATTTAAATGAAACAGTAAGAAAATACCTTTATGAAGAATAAAACTGGAAATCTCTTGTTCGAAATATCTGCTCTTACTCGGAATATCTGCTATGCGGAAAAAAGTACTCTACTCGGAAAAAGTGCCTTACTCGGAATAATCTGCCTTATGCGGAATAAATGAAAAATGCCCTATGCGGAATAATCAATTATGCGGAATATTGAACTCTGCCCTATGCGGAATAATTTGGAAGAAGCCCTATTCGGAAAGTATCTCTTATGCGGAATGAATGCTCTATTCGGAATATTATGACTATGCGGAATATCTAAAGAAAAACCCTTATGCGGAAAGTATGCCCTATGCGGAATAAAAATTCTTACTCGGAATATTTGTTCTATTCGGAAAGTTTAGAAAGGAAACCTTACTCGGAATAATTGATATTCCGAATAACCAAGAAAATCTATCTCTACTCGGAATAACTGATATTCCGAATAAACAAGAAAAATAACCTCTACTCGGAAAAATTTAATTATTCCGAATAACGAGAAAGAAAGCCCTACTCGGAATATTTTATATTCCGAATAAACAAGAAATAGAAACACTATTCGGAATATTTTGAAAATTCCGAATAAACACAATCCCAGAATCCCTGTTCGGAATCTGGGAAACTCAGTACTGTAAAAAGCGAAGAACAGGGGACTCGGTTTTAATCCAAAATCAAACTCAATAAGCAAAAAGGTTTTACCAAATTAATCACAAATCATTTAAATATCATAAGTAACAAATCCCAACAATAAAAACATAAATTCAACAACTTTTTAAAATCAAACTTGAACCAAATAAAAACTTAAGAACTTGAAATAAAAAGATGATGAAGATCAAGATGAATGAGAAGATTAAAGGAACACTTGTATTAATGATTTAGATTCAGTAACAAAAAGAAAAGATTACACTTACAAGATTTTTAAGAAATTGAATAAGATGAAAACCACTCCTTAAGGGAGATGGTTCCTAAAAACTAGGAAAACTAAAAACTGAAAAAGGAAGATCGAGAGTCTTGAATGGGAGGAGTATATATAGGCTTCTCCCTTGGTTGGTGAGTGGGCTTTCTTTCCTTCTTTTTGTCTTCTCGTCTTTTCAGAAAAGTTGACGTTTTCGATTTCGATTCGGGATTTGTCGACGAATAAATTCAACTCGTCTTTTAATTTCTTCATTTATTAGACTTGAGTTTCTTCGACATAGGTAAATCTTCCGTCTTTGGTCCTTTTCTTCGATGAATCTTCAAATAGGCCCATTGACTACAAATCTTTTGCATCTCTTGGACAATAGACTTCGTCTTCAGTCTTTTTCCTTGATAAAACCCGTGCAATCCCATGTTTTCTCCAATATTTATCCGGTTGTCTCTGAAAACACAACAAACACACAAACCACGCATAATTCCAAACAAATGACATTAAATACGTGTTTTGGTCTTGTTTTAGCAAGAAATAAGTGGTAAAAGGATGGGTGTTTTCACACCTATCAGCATTCTTCTCTTTGCACTTTAAGAGGAAAAGATGAGAGGAGAAAGATTCACTTCTAAACAAGTAGTAATCAAACAAATGATCAAGGATTTGAGTGATTTAAGAAGTATGAAAGAATCTAGAAATGTATGTGAAAAAGAGGTGAATTGAAAGTCTGAGAATGGTCCACTATTTATAAGACAAACATCCAACGGCTATATCTGCCCGCGGTTCCTTATTGGAGCCTGTGGTTCCTTATCGATAAGGAGCCGCTATATGAGCTAAGGAACTGTCTGCATAGACTCCGCTCCTAGTGGATTGGTTCGAATCTGGGGATTAAAATATCCTGAAAGGATATTCCAAACCAAGATAGAATATGCCATTTTCAAATTTCAAATTTTCAAATAATTAATTTAATAAAACATTTTCTTAAAAAGAAAGTGTAATAAAAAAACTTGTCACACTTAATAAAAAGTGAGTTTTAAGAAAAGATTAAATCCTTGATCACTTAATTAGGATGATTACTTGTTTGTTCATACCTTAAGTGATAATGGTTGAAATGAAAAATACTTGAACTCAAGAATTCGTTTTTCGTTGTTTTCGTAAATGCTTGTTTTTATATATTGTCGTAATCAAAACAAAGTGAGACCGAAAAATGCAAGTAATGTTTTTAGGCATCATTGCATTAACAATCTCCCCTTTTTTGATTCCGACAATACATAAACTCAATCACCTAATAAAACAAGATTTTCGAAGACGAGTTTATATCATTTCTCCCCCTTTGTCGAAGCAAAAATGTTGCAAAAGTCTTTGAAGAAGAAAAGAACCGGACTTTGCAAATGCTCTCCCTTGGTGCTTACTCCCCTTGCTTGGAGCACCAAGGAATCGATATATAGTGACAAGCTACATAGAAGGGTTAGTAGAAGAGAAGAGACACCCAACAAGATATAGCAAAGGTAACAAAAAAAATTAAGAGAAGAGAAAAAAGATCCAAGATAAGTCATGTTAAAAGGAAACATGATAAAAGATACAAGGAAATAAATTATACAAAGATGTATGAGACACAAAAACAAGCCAAAAGAAAAGCATTAATATATTACTAGTTAAACTAGAGCTCTAAGATTTTCTTGAACTAGATGTCTTAAGAGTAAGCAACCAATGCTTAGATAAAAGACAAGGTAGTGGCGGAAGTAGGTGGGGTGGCTTGGTAGAGATATCATAGTCATAGTGAAGAGGAGGTTTGACTAAGAGACTCTTGATGTAATTCAACTCTTCATAGATATGGGCCATAACAAGATGTTGATATTTACAACAATGACAATATATTCCATTATGCATGACATTATTATGTGAAGGAGGAAGAACACTAAAGGCTAGTGGTGGAAGATAAAAAGTTACACAATCAACATTATTAGAAGAAGAAGAGATGTGATTTTGAGTGTTCTTGGGTGAATTGGGATTGAAAACAATTGTATTAATGATTTAGATTCAGTAACAAAAAGAAAAGATTACACTTACAAGATTTTTAAGAAATTGAATAAGATGAAAACCACTCCTTAAGAGAGATGGTTCCTAAAAACTAGGAAAACTAAAAACTGAAAAAGGAAGATCGAGAGTCTTGAATGGGAGGAGTATATATAGGCTTCTCCCTTGGTTGGTGAGTGGGCTTTCTTCCCTTCTTTTTGTCTTCTCGTCTTTTCAGAAAAGTTGACGTTTTCGATTTCGATTCGGGATTTGTCGACGAATAAATTCAACTCGTCTTTTAATTTCTTCATTTATTAGACTTGAGTTTCTTCGACATAGGTAAATCTTCCGTCTTTGGTCCTTTTCTTCGATGAATCTTCAAATAGGCCCATTGACTTCAAATCTTTTGCATCTCTTGGACAATAGACTTCGTCTTCAGTCATTTTCCTTGATAAAACCCGTGCAATCCCATGTTTTCTCCAATATTTATCCGGTTGGCTCTGAAAACACAACAAACACACAAACCACGCATAATTCCAAACAAATGACATTAAATACGTGTTTTTGTCTTGTTTTAGCAAGAAATAAGTGGTAAAAGGATGGGTGTTTTCACACATATCAAATCCCCTACACTTAACCATTGCCATGCCCTCATGCAATGCTTAGTGATAAAGCAACTTTACACTTTTCTCATAATTAATTAACCTTGGCCTTATTCAAATACTACTAAACAAAAATTAAAGCACTAATTAAAACTTTTAAAGTAAACAAAAGGATAGAACATAGCTATGTGGAAATAACTTGTAAAGAGATCGAGGACTTACATTAGGGCTTTGGTGCTGCGAAGATTTATCACCCTCAAATTTCACGTTCCCCAAACTAAGCTTAAAAACGAGATCATTGTTATTATAAGTTAGCAATTCAAACACTTACACACATGGCTTAATTAAATGCTTAAACTCCCTTATTCCTAGGTGTATCTCTTATATTTTATTTTTGTCTTAGAATGATCATGAAGATGCATTTTTGGACTTATTTCGATAGTTTATTTAGGCTGAAAGCAAAGTAGGACGATTTGATCAATAGTTAGCTAAAGGACAAAATCTCTTAAAACTACTTCTCGGGATATCAAAAAGTTCATATCTTGGCATAACTTGGTTCACGATTTGAGACCTTTCTCAGGCCGATATTTGGCATGTACTTCATACTTCATATCTTGAAAGACGTTCTTGAGATAATGGTCTTCTCATCATAATAGAGTTTCTTCACTTTGGAGATTTTTTTGCGGATGCACTCCAACTTTGTTGACCACGACTTCATGATTATTTCTTCAATCTCTATTTGGGATTTTGAGATACAACGATCCGCCTCCTTTTCGGACTTGGATCTATTTATCCTCATACCTTGTTAGGGTCTTTTCGGATAGACTTCTCCATCATCTTAGTGGGAGTTGATTGCTTTTCGTCGTGAGTCTTGATCCTTCATATTGACTTTGAGAATAATGCTTTTCACATCACTTTTGGATCTTCAGCAATAAAATTGAATCCTCATGCCTTGTTAGGGCCTTTTCGGACTCGCCAATCTTCGCGCCCCGCTTCATAAGTTATGCCTTGGCTATGAACTCTCGTCATTACCGAGCAACTTTTAAACGATCTTGGGCTAGAAGCTAAGTAACTTTTCAAATCGTACGACCTTACTTATTGCAGATAAGTTATTAGCAAGTGATGGGAGAATAGGCAAAGAATTACACCAAGTGAGCTTGCGCAAGAATACCGACTTATAATTGACTCTATCATTTCTCGTCCTCCACAGTTTAAAATCTCAAATAATGAGACTCGTGGACACTTAGCCTAATAAACCAATCAAGGTCTACCTGGTTAAGGATACTAGCTAGAATAAACTTGGATAAGTCTATTCGGGTTGAGTCAAAATATTCACAACGGGCCTAATATATCTAAGATATCTAAACTTGCTAAAACCATTTTATTAATTTTTTTGAATTTATTGCGGAATATATACATATGAAAGCAAAATAAAAATTTTAAAAATTACGACTAAATGGCCAAAGTTAATAAAAATTTGAAAAATGTTGAAAAACAGGATTTTCTGGTTAAATGAAGGCATTTTCATGGAAAAGTCCACTTAAAACTTCGATAGAAGTCCCCCTACACTTAAGATAAACATTGTCCTCAATGTTTAAGCATGTGGGAAAAATCTCCCCTACACTTATGACATTGTGCACATTGGTTAACTCAAGCTAAGGAAGAGAAGACTAAAGTGATCAATTTCAAATGTGAATATGAAGATAATTGAATCACGATAGTGGAGAGATAGAACCAGTATTGTGGATAACATGGGAGCACGGTTCTTCCAAGATTCCAAGAGTGCAATAATCCCTGTAATCACATCACCATCCAAAAACAAGCAACCTATATAGCTCCCCCTACACTTATGATGAAAAACGGGAAAGGGGGATAGATACTCGGGCTGCCTCCCGAGGAGCGCTTGTTTTTGTTAACCGAGTCGCGAGCCTGACTCGGTCCCGAACTAATTCAAGGGAAACGTGGTGAGGGATGGAATCATCTCCTGAGAGATGTCCTCACCAAAGTACAATTTCAAACGCTGGCCATTCACCTTGAAGTTGGGCCCATTTGGCTGAGAAAGCTCAATGGTACCATACGGAAAGACATTGGCGATGGTGAATGGACCAGACCAGCGGCTCTTCAACTTGCCTGAGAAGATCTTCAACCGAGAGTTAAAGAGTAAGACTTGATCACCAACGTTGAACTCTCGGTTCTTGATTTTAGCATCGTGGATAATCTTGGTCTTCTCCTTGTAAATCAATGAATTCTCGTAAGCTTGATTCCTCAATTCTTGTAGCTCGTTGAGTTGAATCTTTCGAAAATCACCGGCTTTGTTGATGTCGAAGTTAGCCCACTTCAAGGCCCAGTATGCCTTATGTTCCAGCTCGATGGGGAGGTGGCAGGCTTTCCCGTACACAAGACGATAAGGTGTACAACCAATCGGCGTCTTATAGGCGGTACGGAAAGCCCACAGAGCATCATCAAGTTTATCGGCCCACGAGGCACGATGCTCTCCCACAGTACGTTCCAAAATTCTCTTCAATCCACGGTTGGATATCTCGGCTTGACCGTTGGTTTGAGGATGATAAGCGGTGGAAAGACGGTGATTGACACCATACTTAGCCATGACTCTTGCAAATTGATCGTTGAAAAAATGAGTCCCGCGGTCACTGATAATAGCACGAGGAACACCGAAACGAGCAAACAGTTGTTTCAGGAAATTACAAACCACCCTCGCGTCGTTAGTGGGTAAAGCTTTGGCTTCAACCCATTTAGAAACGTATTCGACAGCGACAAGGATGTATTTGTTGCCTTTAGAAGAAGGGAATGGCCCCATAAAGTCGATGCCCCATACATCAAAGATTTCACACTCTTGTATGAAATTTTGAGGCATCTCATCCTTATGTGTGATCTTGCCTTGTCGTTGGCAAGCATCACAATGCTTAACCAATTCGTGAGCGTCACGATAAATGGTGGGCCAGTAGAATCCAGAATCAAACACTTTCTTAGCGGTGTAGTTGGAACCAAAGTGACCACCGGTGGGTCCTTTGTGGCAATCTTGGAGAATATCAAAAGCTGCCGGTCCGTCAACACATCGGCGAATAATCAAGTCAGCGCATTGTTTGAATAGAAAAGGGTCATCCCAAAAGTAAGTCTTAACATCGTTCAAGAACTTCTTCTTTTGTTGGGATGTTAACCCTTGGATGAGAACACCACCCGCTAAGTAGTTTGCAATATCGGAAAACCACGGGGTGCCATCAAGATTGAGATTTATAGACATTAAGGTCTCAAGGGGAAAAGAGTCATTGATCTCTTTGTTCGGATGGTCCCCTTGATATGGATCCTCAAGTCTGCTCAGATGATCCGCGACTAGGTTTTCAGCACCCTTCTTGTCACGAATTTCAATGTTGAATTCTTGAAGGAGTAAAACCCAGCGAAGAAGTCTTGGCTTAGAATCATTCTTAGTCATCAAGTACTTCAGCGCGGAATGGTCCGTGTATACGATGGTGGTGGATAAAACAAGATAGGGGCGGAATTTTTCAAAAGCATAGACAGCAGCTAAAAGCTCTTTTTCGGTCGTTGTATAATGCAATTGAGCCCCCGTCATTGTTTTGCTAGCATAGTGGATTGGTTGGAAGTGTTTATTCACTCTTTGGCCCAAAACGCACCAATAGCAAAGTCGCTAGCATCGCACATCAATTCAAAAGGCAGCTCCCAATTAGGGGTGACCAAGACCGGTGCCTTAGTTAGCTTATCCTTGAGAAGATTGAAGGCTTCGAGACACTCTTTAGAAAAGATAAAAGGAGTATCTTTTTCCAAGAGGTGGGTCATCGGGCGAGCGATTTTAGAGAAATCCTGAATGAATCGACGATAGAAGCCCGCATGACCCAGAAAACTTCTCACACCCTTCACGGTTGAAGGTGGAGGTAATTTGGCTATGACATCAACTTTAGCACGGTCGACTTCAAGACCGGCATTAGAGATTTTGTGTCCTAGCACAATGCCTTCTTTTACCATAAAGTGGCATTTTTCCCAATTCAGAACAAGGCGAGTGTCTTCGCACCGCTTAAGCATACGTTCCAAATTGGCAAGGCAAGAAGAGAAAGAATCCCCGAAGACCGAGAAATCATCCATGAAGACTTCCATGGTTTGCTCAACCATGTCATGGAAGATAGCCAACATGCACCTTTGGAAAGTCCCGGGGGCATTGCATAAGCCAAAAGGCATCCTTTTGTAAGCAAATGTGCCATAGGGACAAGTGAATGTTGTCTTCTCTTGATCTTGGGGATCGATGGGTATTTGAAAATAACCCGAGAAACCATCCAGAAAGCAGTAATATTCATTACCCGCTAGACGTTCAAGCATTTGGTCCATAAAAGGTAGAGGGAAATGATCCTTTCTCGTGGCATCATTGAGT
Source organism: Glebionis coronaria (assembly GCA_025667525.1). Classification (NCBI taxonomy): domain Eukaryota; kingdom Viridiplantae; phylum Streptophyta; class Magnoliopsida; order Asterales; family Asteraceae; genus Glebionis; species Glebionis coronaria. Next base: position 555,478,780 of record CM046875.1, on the reverse strand, counting down.
TTGTGGTAGTCTATACAAACTCTCCACCCAGTAACGAGACGGGTAGGAATTAACTCGTTGTTTGCATTGGGCACAACGGTAATTCCGCCTTTCTTAGGCACACAATGGACTGGACTAACCCATGGTGAATCCGAAATAGGGTAAATCATACCCGCATCAAGAAGTTTGATAACCTCTTTTTTGATGACGTCATGGATTTTAGGATTCACCCTTCTTTGGCTTTGAATTGTGGGCTTAAAGTCGTCCTCCATGAGAATTTTATGTGTGCAGAAATGAGGATCAATTCCACGGATGTCGGAGATTTTCCAAGCGATAGCTCTTTTATGCGTCTTCAACACAGCGACAAGTCGGGCTTTTTCGTCTTCTTTCAGATCCTTTGCGATGATGACCGGTAACTTCTCGTTGTCTTCCAAGAAAACGTACTCAAGATGAGGAGGAAGGTCTTTAAGCTCAAGAGTAGGAGGATCCTCAATAGATGGTGAAACTAACGATGGATCATCATTAGTCACCTCTTTAGGAGAAGGAGGAGACAACGGGTCCTCATTGAGAAGTCTCTCAATAGTACGAATGTCTTCATCCCAATTGGTGAAAAAATTATCATACTTAATATTGAGAGGACCCAAGCTAGCTTCGAAATCATCCAAGTCACTTTCTCCAAAAGGAGTCAATGCGGGAGCAATTGAGGCAACGGTCTCAACATTGGGTAGAGAAGAAAGAGTACTTTTGCAAGCATCATGAAAATGTTCTTCACAAGCCTCATCGAGAACATCAATAGCATTAACACTCTCATATGAATAAGGTTGTTTAGAAATCTTACCCATGTTGAAGACAATTTTATCGTCACCAACTCTCATGATTATTTCGCCCGCGGCTACATCAATGAGAGTGCGACCGGTCCTCAGGAATGGACGTCCGACGATTAATGGAACACGGGGATCCATCTCGTAGTCAACGACGACAAAATCCGCCGGGAAGGTGAATTTATCAACGCCAACAAAGACTTCTTCGGCTATCCCCACTGGATAAGCAACCGTACGGTTGGCTAATTCCAAAGTCATTTTGGTGGGGACTAGCTCGGGGAGAGATAATTGCTTCCAAACACTTAAAGGAATTAAGTTTATACTGGCACCTAGATCGGCTAGGGCCATGCAATTCTCTACTCCCGGGAAGTTGCAAGGAATCAAGAAGCGACCCGGATCACCAAGTTTGGTGGGCAATTTCCTTAAGAGCACTGCGGAGCAGTTCTCATTAAGTTGGGTTTGAGCGATGTCAAGAAGCTTTTCCTTATCACTTAGAAGATCTTTAAACATCTTAGCGTATTTGGGCATGTGAGCGAGAGCCTCGGCAAAGGAGATGTTAAAATTCAATTGTTTAAACATTTTTAGAAAGTTGGAAACCTGAATATCATCCTTGCTCTTTTGCTTCTCTTTCCTCAACCTTGAAGGATAAGGGATATTGGATGAAGAAGAAGGCTTTAAGGGAATAGGATCACTCACAATCACGGGTGGTGGGGAAATGGGGACAGAAGGTGAAGGAGGTGGGGAAAGTTGCTCGTTTTCCTTGTTCACAATCACGGGTGGAGGTGTAGGAAGCTCGGGTTCCATATAACCTTTTCCACTACGAGTGGTGATTGCTTTCATCTCCCCTCTTGGATTCGCAACGGTGTTACTCGGAAGAGTACCCGAAGAAGAGGGTTGATTACCTTGGATGAGCGAACCAATCATATCACGAAGGTGAACAGCTTGATTATTAAAAGAGTTTTGCATGTTGGCATTAATAGCATCGCTGTGTTTGGCCATGTCATTCCTTAGCTCGGCTCGAATATCGCTTCCTTGTTTTACCATGTTCTTCAAGTTGACAAATTGACTCTGAAGATTCGTCACCATCTCTCGATTAGTCTTCATGAATGTCTCAACGTCTTGATTTACTGCCATCGGTTGATTGAGAGGTGGAGCTTGGTAAGCTTGAGAATTTCCTTGAGTTGGGTATGTGTTTCTTTGGGGTTGATATTGATTTTGAGCACGAGGTTGGGATTGGTTGTTTCGGTTATAGCTTTGTTGTTGGGTTTGGTTTGCAGGAGGGAAACCGGGTGGAGCAAGATAATTGTTGGAACGATAACTTAGCAAGCTACGGTCTCCTTGAGGACGAGCTTGATAGCCTCCCGTGGGATAAGTACCGTATGCCCCGTTAACGTTTTCAGAATAATTGCCTTGAGTAGAAGGACAATCATTATAAGAATGAGGACCACCACATGTGTCACAATAAATAGCAACGGCTTTAGCTTGTTGAAAGTGGTTTGTGGCTATGGTCATGAAATTCTTGTTCATTTCAGCGAGTTGTCGAGAAATTTCAGTCATCTCGGGATTGGAAGTAGTAGAAGAAACATTTACTCTCGAGTTAGATCTTGAGGATGCGGATGAATCCCAATTCTTGTGGTGAGTAGTCATGTTTTCAATCAACTCTCGACACTCCTCCGGTCTCCTTTTCATAAAAGTACCACCGGCGGCGGCATTGATCGTGTCACGATCACGAAAAGTGAGACCATTGTAGAAGGTATCAATGAGAGTGACGGGGAGCATATTGTGATTAGGACAGCGGTCGATCAAATCATTGTACCGTTCCCAAGTATCAAAAAGCGATTCATCATTGTCTTGCATGAATCAACTAATTTGGTTACGAAGGCTCGTGACCATGGATGGTGGGAAGTAGCGCGACAAAAAGCGTTGAGTCATGTCGTCCCAAGTATGAATAGAGTTCTTTGGGAGACGGTCAAACCATTTTTCGGCATGGTGAGAAAGCGAGTGGGGAAAGAGTTGAAGGCGAAGGTCATCCATAGAAACACCTGGGGACTTCATGCTTTGGGTAATGGTAATGAATTTGTCGAGGTGTTTGTTGGCATCATCATCCGGAATTCCGCGAAATGGGTTAGTTTGCATTTGCTGGATCATGTGATGCTTCAACGAAAACTCCTGAGCCGTGACATGCATCGGTGCAATCGGGCCGCCACGTCCGTTCATTGTGGGTTGACATAGCTCCTCCATGGTTCGAAGGTCGGGTAAAGGTTGATTATTATTGTTGTTTGGGGGGTGGATTATTATTGTTGTTGTGTACGCCGGCCATGTCTAAATCTTCGAGAGTCTCGGGCTCTGAATAAGACGTTTATCGAGTACGCATACACTAAAAAGAAAATGCAAGAGAAAATATTTTTGGTTTTTATAGGTTTTTTAATGTTTTTGTATTTTTTGAAAATTTTATATTTTTATGGATTTTTGAAAATTTTTGTGCTTGAAAATAACGTTCCCGAAAGAACGGATCCCAAAATCCAATTTTTCTTACAAGAAACCGTTGATCCTTACGAAAAGAGCCGGCAGCGGCGCCATTTTAATAACTCACTTTTTGTGTTGGTTAATAAAAAGGTTTTTGTTTGCAAGATCTCTCTTTGCGTTGCTCGTACCCAATTGATATATATCGTTGTTTCGTTCTCGGTATCTTCTCGAATCGATCACGGTCAAAAGTGGAATAATTGTAATTGGTGACTAAAAAAGGGGGAGCTTTGGTCTAAATCTACTAAAATGATAAAGACAAGTAATAATAAAATTAAGCTAGAAACTAGAAATGAAAATAAATCCAGAATTTAAATGAAACAGTAAGAAAATACCTTTATGAAGAATAAAACTGGAAATCTCTTGTTCGAAATATCTGCTCTTACTCGGAATATCTGCTATGCGGAAAAAAGTAATCTACTCGGAAAAAGTGCCTTACTCGGAATAATCTGCCTTATGCGGAATAAATGAAAAATGCCCTATGCGGAATAATCAATTATACGGAATATTGAACTCTGCCCTATGCGGAATAATTTGGAAGAAGCCCTATTCGGAAAGTATCTCTTATGCGGAATGAATGCTCTATTCGGAATATTATGACTATGCGGAATATCTAAAGAAAAACCCTTATGCGGAAAGTATCCCTATGCGGAATAAAAATCTTACTCGGAATATTTGTTCTATTCGGAAATTTTAGAAAGGAAACCTTACTCGGACTAATTGATATTCCGAATAACCAAGAAAATCTATCTCTACTCGGAATAACTGATATTCCGAATAAACAAGAAAAATAACCTCTACTCGGAATAATTTAATTATTCCGAATAACCAGGAGAAAGAAAGCCCTACTCGGAATATTTTATATTCCGAATAAACAAGAAATAGAAACACTATTCGGAATATTTTGAAAATTCCGAATAAACACAATCCCAGAATCCCTGTTCGGAATCTGGGAAACTCAGTACTGTAGAAAGCGAAGAATAGGGGACTCGGTTTTAATCCAAAATCAAACTCAATAAGCAAAAAGGTTTTACCAAATTAATCACAAATCATTTAAATATCATAAGTAAAAAATCCCAACAATAAAAACATAAATTCAACAACTTTTTAAAATCAAACTTGAACCAAATAAAAACTTAAGAACTTGAAATAAAAAGATGATGAAGATCAAGATGAATGAGAAGATTAAAGGAACACTTGTATTAATGATTTAGATTCAGTAACAAAAAGAAAAGATTACACTTACAAGATTTTTAAAAAATTGAATAAGATGAAAACCACTCCTTAAGGGAGATGGTTCCTAAAAACTAGGAAAACTAAAAACTGAAAAAGGAAGATCGAGAGTCTTGAATGGGAGGAGTATATATAGGCTTCTCCCTTGGTTGGTGAGTGGGCTTTCTTCCCTTCTTTTTGTCTTCTCGTCTTTTCAGAAAAGTTGACGTTTTTTATTTCGATTCGGGATTTGTCGACGAATAAATTCAACTCGTCTTTTAATTTCTTCATTTATTAGACTTGAGTTTCTTCGACATAGGTAAATCTTCCGTCTTTGGTCCTTTTATTCGATGAATCTTCAAATAGGCCCATTGACTTCAAATCTTTTGCATCTCTTGGACAATAGACTTCGTCTTCAGTCTTTTTCCTTGATAAAACCCGTGCAATCCCATGTTTTCTCCAATATTTATCCGGTTGGATCTGAAAACACAACAGACACACAAACCACGCATAATTCCAAACAAATGACATTAAATACGTGTTTTGGTCTTGTTTTAGCAAGAAATAAGTGGTAAAAGGATGGGTGTTTTCACACCTATCAGCATTCTTCTCTTTGCACTTTGAGAGGAAAAGATGAGAGGAGAAAGATTCACTTCTAAACAAGTAGTAATCAAACAAATGATCAAGGATTTGAGTGATTTAAGAAGTATGAAAGAATCTGGAAATGTATGTGCAAAAGAGGTGAATTGAAAGTCTGAGAATGGTCCACTATTTATAAGACAAACATCCAACGGCTATATCTGCCCGCGGTTCCTTATTAGAGCCTGTGGTTCCTTATCGATAAGGAGCCGCTATATGAGCTAAGGAACTGTCTGCATAGACTCCGCTCCTAGTGGATTGGTTCGAATCTGGGGATTAAAATATCCTGAAAGGATATTCCAAACCAAGATAGAATATACCATTTTCAAATTTCAAATTTTCAAATAATTAATTTAATAAAACATTTTCTTAAAAAGAAAGTGTAATAAAAAAACTTGTCACGCTTAATAAAAAGTGAGTTTTAAGAAAAGATTAAATCCTTGATCACTTAATTAGGATGATTACTTGTTCATACCTTAAGTGATAATGGTTGAAATGAAAAATACTTGAACTCAAGAATTCGTTTTTCGTTGTTTTCGTAAATGCTTGTTTTTATATATTGTCGTAATCAAAACAAAGCGAGACCGAAAAATGCAAGTAATGTTTTTAGGCATCATTGCATTAACAATCTCCCCTTTTTTGATTCCGACAATACATAAACTCAATCACCTAAGAAAACAAGATTTTCGAAGACGAGTTTATATCATTTCTCCCCCTTTGTCGAAGCAAAAATGTTGCAAAAGTCTTTGAAGAATAAAAGAACCGGACTTTGCAAATGCTCTCCCTTGGTGCTTACTCCCCTTGCTTGGAGCACCAAGGAATCGATATATAGTGACAAGCTACATAGAAGGGTTAGTAGAAGAGAAGAGACACCCAACAAGATATAGCAAAGGTAACAAAAAAAATTAAGAGAAGAGACAAAAGATCCAAGATAAGTCATGTTAAAAGGAAACATGATAAAAGATACAAGGAAATAAATTATACAAAGATGTATGAGACACAAACACAAGCCAAAAGAAAAGCATTAATATATTACTAGTTAAACTAGAGCTCTAAGATTTTCTTGAACTAGATGTCTTAAGAGTAAGCAACCAATGCTTAGATAAAAGACAAGGTAGTGGCGGAAGTAGGTGGGGTGGCTTGGTAGAGATCTCATAGTCATAGTGAAGAGGAGGTTTGACTAAGAGACTCTTGATGTAATTCAACTCTTCATAGATATGGGCCATAACAAGATGTTGATATTGACAACAATGACAATATATTCCATTATGCATGACATTATTATGTGAAGGAGGAAGAACACTAAAGGCTAGTGGTGGAAGATAAAAAGTTACACAATCAACATTATTAGAAGAAGAAGAGATGTGATTTTGAGTGTTCTTGGGTGAATTGGGATTGAAAACAATTGGAGAAAATGGAGGAGAATCAAAGCTTTCATTTGGGGAATAAGACACTTTGATTTGAGGAAGGATGCAAAATGCTTAAGGTTAAATAGAGAAAGCCCAAGATATTTTAGGGGTGGTCAAAGGGTTGAGAAAAAGATTCCAAAAAGTATTGGAAAAAATTTGGAGTTTCAGGAATACCCGAAAAAGAGGTTACGGGGCGCGGTTCCTTTTCTCCACAGGCGGTTCCTTATCACTAGGGAACCGCGATCTCAATAGAGAACCGCCCACAGTGGGTTAAATTGGGTGATGAAGGAGGATATTCCAATTCAACAAATCCTATTTTTCTAGTCTAACTAATCATGGAGATGTGCTTAGAAGCAAAGATAGACAAAGAAAACACACAAGAAATCACCAAACAAGGTTTTGACCAAAATACATGGATTTTAAAGAAAATCGATGTAGGAGGTGTGTCGAACTAGACACATAGTCATGACACAATGATCCTCCATAGTTATCTTTTGTTCTTGCTATATTTGAGAGACCCATACATATGATTTATGTAAGCTCATTTGAATAGCAAGAAGCTATGAAAAATGTTTTTAGATTGAATTAACAATGCAAAAACATTTCTCGACCATTTTTGAAAGAACTTTGAGAATTTTGAAAAAGGGAAGAGAAGTTTTCAAAAGGAGTTTACGATACTCAAAAGATCAAAGGAAGAAAAGACTCAAGAGAGGAAAAGAATCGATTAATTAAAATGCATAATTAAGGAATATGTTCCATTAAACCTAGACCTAGACGCAAGTAATTAAAAGGTTCCCTCTTAAGTGGCTTAGTGAAGATGTCGGCTAAGTTTTCTAGCGAGGGTACCTTTTCGATCGAAATGTTCCCCTTTTGAACATTATCCCTAAGAAAATGATGGTGAATCTCTATGTGCTTAGTTCGCGAATGTTGTACGGTATTCTTGCTAAGGTCTATTGCACCCTTGTTGTCGCACATGATCGGAACATCATCAAGAGAAATCCCGTAATCAACAAGCGGTCTTGCTTCATCCATATAGCTTGTTGACAAGCTTTACCAGCACTCACATACTCGGCTTCCGTGGTGGATATAGCAAGAGCGGTTTGTTTCTTAGAGAACCAAGAAGTTAAACAAGAACCCATGAAGGTACAAACTCCACTAGTGTTTTTCCGGTCCACATAGTCTCCCGCATGATCCGAGTCCGCGTAGACAATGGTTTTTACGCCGGTCCCTTTAGGATACCATAATACTAAATGTATAGTGCCCTTAATGTATTGGAAGATACGCTTAACCGCTTCAAGGTGAGAGGTTTTGGGAGCCTCTTGGAAGCGATCACAAAGGCAAACACTAAACATGATATCCGGTCGAGTTGCCGTTAGGTACAACAAACTATCAATCATACCTCTATATTTGGTGTTGTCTACCGAATCACAATCATCATCTACGGTGAGTTTAGTATCTGAGGCCATAGGGGTCTTCATTGGTCTAGAGTCTTCTAATCTAAAATTTCTTTAGCATTTTATTAACATACCTGGATTTATTAAAGAAAATGCCATCGTCCATTTGTTTAATTTGGAGTCCTAAAAAGAAGTTAAGTTCTCTCATCATACTCATTTCAAACTCGTCATGCATGATTTTGGCAAAGTCATCACACAATGATTGACAAGTTGTACCAAATATAATGTCATCAACATATATTTTTACGATAATGAGGTGAGAACCTTTCTTCTTTGTAAAGAGTGTATTGTCTACCATCCCCATGGTATACTCATGTTTTACAAGAAATGCTTTAAGTCTATCATACCAAGCTTTGGGTGCTTGTTTGAGACCATAAAGAGCTTTCTTAAGCTTGTAAACATGATCCGGTTTCTCAAAATCAATGAAGCCGGGAGGTTGAGCCACATATACCTCCTCATTGATCAAACCGTTAAGAAATGCACTCTTTACATCTATTTTTTGAAGCTTAAAGTCTAAGGCACAAGCGTAAGCTAAAAGGATTCTAATGGATTCTAATCTTGCTATGGGTGCGTATGTCTCGTCATAATCAATACCTTCTTTTTGATTATATCCTTGAGCTACAAGTCTAGCCTTGTTACGAGACACAAAACCATTCTCGTCTAACTTATTCCTATATAACCATTTGGTTCCTATGATGGTCGAACTTCTAGGTGGAGGAACAAGTTCCCCGTCATCCATCAATGCTTCTTTAACATTCTTTGGTTCAATCAAGGAGACGAAACAAAAGAAGTTACTTTGATTTTGGACTTGAGATCTTAGGGTCCTTTGATTTAATTTGCCTATGACGTTATCGAGAGCATGATCCTTTGACTCCTTAATGTTTACTCCCTTTTCAACACTAAGGTCTTCAACTCCTATGTTTCTAACATCTTTGGCATTAACTATGTCTATTTCATCCAAGTCATCATCTACCAAAGGTGGTGTATTAGATGAAGGAGGGGTTTCATCAAATGTCATGTTAAGTGATTCTTCAATTACACCCGAGGTTCTATTGAGGACTATGTAGGCTTTGCAAGTTTGAGAATAACCTAAAAATATACCTTCGTAAGACTTTGGGTCAAACTTAGTAAGGTAATCTTTGGTGTTAAGAATGAAGCAATTGCTTCCAAACACCCTAAAGTATTCAAATGAGGGTTTATTACCTTTAAGAATCTCATAGGGGTCATTCCTAGAAAAGGTCGAATAAGAATTCGGTTGAGAATGTAGGTCAATATGTCCACGGCATTGCACCAAAAATTTTGAGGCAAAGATTGCTCATTTAACATCGTCCTACTCATCTCTTGGATGGTCTTATTCTTCCTTTCAACTACCCCATTTGATTGTGGAGTGCAAGGAGCCGAGAAGTTATGGGTAATACCTTGAGCTTCACAAAAGGCAACAAATTGCACTTCATCATCAGATTCCCTACCATGATCCGTCCTAATAGAGACAATTGAACATCCTAGTTGATTTTGAATTCTTCGACTAAAGGTTTCGAAGTGATCGAAAGTTTCATTCTTAGACGCCAAAAATCTAGTCCAAGTGAATCTAGAGTAGTCGTCAACTATAACTAGGGTATAAAGGTTACCTACATAACTCCGTATAGCAGAAGGTCCAAATAGATCCATATGTAGGAGCTCTAAGCACCGAGAGGTCGAAACCAAAATCTTGACATTGTGACTTGAGCGAACTTGCTTCCCAATTTTGCAAGCATCACAAAAGTGACTATCAAACTTCATCTTGGGGAGACGTCTTACCAACTCCTTAGAGACTAAAGATTGAATTAAATGAATATTAGCGTGACCTAATCTCCTACGCCAAAGAGTAGAACTATCATCTAAAGTCGCTAGACATAAGTTGTCCTTTGACTTCCTATTAACCTTCATGACATAAAGCCTATGCTTTCTAACACCTTTTCCAATGACTTTTCCATCTTTTATGATTTCACTGCCATATTCCGAAAAGATGACCTTACACTTATTGTCACAAATTTGACCTATACTTAGAAGGTTAAAACCTAAGTTATCTACGTGCTCTACGTTTTCTACAGTCATAGAGTCAAGAGAGACCGTACCTTTGCCAATGATATTACCACGTCGATCACTTGCGAATGTAACATTATCTCCATCATATGCTTTGTAGTACGAGAATAAACTTTGATTACCCGTTATGTGTTTAGAACAACCACTATCCTTAATCCACTCGTCGGGCTCAAAATTGATTCCCAAGCATATCTAGGTAACAACACACAAGATCAAACATTTGGTCCCCAATATCTCATGGGTCCAAAATTGTTAGTCCCAGACATCCCTTGCATTTGGTTGGGATGCATGAATGAAGGAGACATTCCCCATGGGGAAAAGTATTGTTGTTGAAAATTATTCTAATTCATATGGCCATTTTGTTGTCCATAGTTTCTCCTAAGTTTCTTTGATCTTGATCTAGAATTATTGTTATTCCTCCTAGGTGTTGGAGTTTTATTTCTAGGTTGTGATTTAGCTTGATCATCTCTTTTTGGCGTAGGTGTTCTACTTCTAGGTTTAGATTCATTTCGTACTCTTGGAGGAGTAGATGTTTGTCTCGATAAGTTTCTATTTCCCATTAGAGGTTTACTCAAGGGCTTGTAGAATTTATCTAGAGTAGGCTTTTCAATTATAGATACTTTGATCTTGTTAATAAGAATATGTTTTGGTCCTTCACCTAAAATAGACTTCTCAGAAAGTTCAGGATTTTCATATAAATCTTCTTCTGACCGCGGTTCTTTAGCTTCATCCGTGGTCCCATAGAAATAAGGAACCACCCCATATTTTAGAGAACCACGTATAGGGGAGTATTTTTCTAAAAACCTAACTTGTTTTGATTCACTAGTTGATGCTTCATTACTGTTATATCCTAACCCAAGTCTTTCCTTAGAATGAATTTGTTTGTTTAACATATCATCAAGAGCATTAGTACCTCTCATGAACTTTTCAAGTCTAATGGAGGTGCTCTTAAGGTTTTCATTTTCTTGTCTAACGTTTTCACATTTTAAGCATCCTAGATCTACTTCTTTGTTTTTCTCAAGCTTAGCTAATTTCTCTTTTAGCTCACTAATCTCATTTTCAAGCTTAGTTCTAGTTGATTTTAGCACTTTGTTCTTTTCAATGAATTTAAGACTAAGCTTATGCAAGTTATTGTATTGACCTTCTAATTCACTATCATCTTGAGAAGAAATATTTTTGCTATAATACTCGGTTTCAGAATATACCTCTTTAGAAGTGTGAGCCATGAGACATTTCTCATCTTTGGGGTTGTCATCAACATCTTCACCGCTATCTCTCGATGAACCTCCAACAAACACCGTGTGGTTCTTGTCGCGTGAAGGCTTAGGACAATCACCGATGAAATGATCTGGATCACCACATCTAAATCATTTCCTATCACCTTTATCATCTTTGGCAAATCAGTTTTTGGAGAAGGGTTTCTTGTCGTTGTTTGGTTGCCTCACGTATTGACCTCGTCTTTTAAAGAACTTCTTAAAGTCTCTAACCGCCATGGCATATTCCTCATGATCACTATCCGAGGTTCTTTCATGGTCACTTTGCGCCTTCTTGGCCTTGAGTGCAAGAGACTTTCTTTCACTCTTAGTTTTCACATTTTCCGAGTCCTTCAAAATTATCATCTCGTGGACCTTCAAGTTACCAATGAGTTCATCGAGTGATAATCTGGTGAGATCCTTTGATTCTTCAATCTCCGTGACTTTAGCTCTCCACTTTGGATGCAACGCCCTAAAAAACTTCCTAACATTGTTCTTGCTAGAAAAACCTTCATCAAGTGCTTTTTGACTAGTAATAATAGTGTTAAATCTAGCAAATGCACTATCAATAGTTTCATCTTCTAAGATGACAAATTGTTCATATTGTTGAACAAGAAGATCGATTTTACTTTATTTGACTTGGCTATTACCTTGGGTGGGTTACTAAAAGTGTGTTCCAAATATCTTTAGCGGTTTCACACATAAAAATCCTTTCGTACTCTTTTTTTGGTAAAGTATTATAGATCACCATTTTAGCCTCATTATTTTTAGCAAGTTTCCTTTTAGTATCATCATTAGCTTTGTCAAAAGTGAATATCTCTTTGCTTTTAGAAACTTCATTATATTGATAAGGCAAAAAATCACCATTGGTAATAACATATCAAAGATCTAAAGCTTTTGATTTCACATAAGTCTCAAATCTATTTTTCTAATAAATAAAACTATCAGTTTCAAAAATAGGTGGTCTTTGCATGGATTGTGTAACACCCCAAAATGTGATATACGGAAGCGGTGAAGCTCGGGGGTTGTTACGTCATTGTATCATAGTTCAAGGTACAAGAGAACGACTCTAAATGAGACGTTTTATAAAAATACCTCGTTGAATTTAAATTAAAAGCATCACAGTACAAAAGGTCTCAGTTTCAAAAGATAGTGCAGTAGAATGTAAAAGTTTTAAACATCAACGAGATAATAGTTCAAAAGCATAAGTAAATAAATATCCGAAGATAGCCAAGAAATGCATGCGGACTCCAAGTACTTCACACAGCAGATACAAATCATCATCAATTACCTGAGATAAATGCTAAATTGGGTCAACATAAAGTTGGTGAGAATATAGGTTTCAAGTAAAAGTTCATAGTAATTCAATTTCAGATTTCATTTCATATACACGTGCAACTATAGGAGATATAGTGCCAAGTGTAGGATAAATTGGGTGTTCACAATATTTATGATAGCTAAGCTCGTGACATCGAAACTAGTGATCCAGTGCATACAATAGATTGCATACATAAATTTCCCCAATGGAGTACCTAGCCAAGATGACTCCGTTCATACAAATGGTACACACTCGTCCGGCGTCAGAATGCCCGAGTGGAGGTTGTCAACCCTCAATAGATCTATCCGTAACATAAGAGCTTACTCCAGCAGAGTAACTAACGATTCACGATAGTGGGGACTATGGCTAAAGCAACTTAAGCTATCTCATAAATAGTGTTCACAAAGCGTTCACAGAAATCAAGTTTTACTTGCGTCCAGAAGCAAGCATCAAAGCATTTATCACATCCCAAAACATTAAACATACAAAAATAGTTTAATAGGGATCTATAAACTCACCTCAAGCAACGATTCAAACCGCACAAGTAAGATCAAATAGTAGCGATCAACTCTAGCAACAACCTAAATATAATACTATAGTTTAGGCGCTAGCAAATAAGTCACAATAGTTCATCACGTACGTTACTCATCAGTCAAGTATATATTTTGTTGTTAAAATCTTGACTTGTAAATGTTATATCGTTATAAACATTATAGTATATATATACTTAGGCAAAAATATTTATTTTTGACTCGACGAAATTTCGACAGCCTTTCGGCGTATAATTTAATTTACCAAAATTTATCTTAACAAATTTTCCTACACGATTTCTAAAGAAAATTCGGCAGCCTTTCGGCGTCACATAAAAATTTGCCATTTTCCGTAAATACTCAAATCTCGTCCTAAAACCCCTATTTTCAACAATTTCTCAATCGCCAACAATTCAACAATTCATTTTTCACAATCGTAACAATTTTCACTTCCAACGTTCAACTTTCAATAGTACAACAAGTATTCACATTTCGAGCTAATACGCTTTTACAAAACAAGTCCAACATTCATACATACCATTTAGTAACCATTTCGACACTTAAAACAACTCCGTTTGACTCGAAAATGTCGTTTCGACCACTTTAAAAATCTGGACAGCAACCACTTATAGTGTTGTTCTCTAAAAATTAAGTTTTCCGACAACAAAATTTAAACGACCACAACTTACTCATTTTAGCTCCGTTTTTAGCCCATAATATATCAAAACGAAGGTATTAACTTATACTCTCATAATATCGTAGTAAACTAGTGTCAAAACAATTTCTACGACTCTCTACGCCTCTTACAAAAGTCGGACAGATTGTATGTTTTCCGTAAAAACCCGTTTTCGACCATTTTCAAGCGTAACCACTAATAGTAACACTACTAGTTCCCTCCAATTTTTCATAAACATCAACAAAATCAAAGATTTTTCTTCAAGTTCACAAATCCAAAATATACATACTTATATTTTTCACAAATCTTTCAATTAACCCATTTTCATGTATGGATCTAATAGATCCACACTTAATTTCCACAAATCTTAAAATATTTCATGACCAAAAATAATTTTTATCATTTTATTTCAAGAAAATACTTGATGAGTAACATACATGCATAGATCCACAAAGATCATGCATGGAAAATGAAAAGATGAAAAAGGTTTAAGAAGTAACCTTGTGTAACGATTCTACGTAATCACAACGACCCGATTTACAATATAACCCACTAATAATCAACAAGAACTCTACTCTAAAACTTCAACCCAAAAACTACTTAAATCATCAAACCAAGAAAGACCATTCTTCTTTATGCTTATACAAGCTCTAGGGTGATTTTGTTTTGTGTTAAATCTTGGTAAAATGAAGCTTTTTAGAAATCAACAATGGTGGAAAAGTGTTTGTGTTTGTGCCGTGTGTTTAGAGAGAGAGAGGAAGAGGTGTGTGTTTTTTGTTTGAGGTGAAATGAAGTGTGTAAGTGAAATAATGGAAGGGTTTTTGGTTAATAAGTTAAAGGGTGTAAGGTTTATAACCTTAAGCTTAAAATGGCAAAGTGTAAGGCCATGCACATGGCTTGGCATGTGGCCGGTTATGGGGGTCCCAATGGGGGGTAAACTTTTCAAAAATTTTACTATGGTAACTAGTTAAAAGGTTTAAGGTAAAAAAGTTAGTTAGTTTTAGGTAAATATCAAAAAGTATATAGTTAAGTTAAAAATTACGTAAAACTTAAAAATTTGACGAAATATATTAAATTTATGATTTTTCGACGAAAACTGACATTTAATAATTGGTAAAGTATTTTATGCACGCTAACGACGGTTAAACGTAAAAACGACGTAAAATACGAAAACGCGATACGTTAATTAAATATTCACAGTAAATACGATTTATTACTATAAATAGCAAAAATACTAAAATACAGGCATATATAAACATATACATAAATATTTAAATACGCTGCTCAAGAAAATACGATCACGTTGTTAAAAACTAAACAGTTAAGCACATAATTCACAGATAACGAATAATCTCATGGATTATCGTCAATTCATTGACCGTCTCAGCACATTGGTCGGGTTCACAGAAAATGTTCAGAATAATGACTGAGCTCAGTGTCAGGCCATTACTCGTCACCAAACAGTTTTTCAGAAGACGCGGGATAACCTCCCGGTTCCAACACAGTTAAATCACATAGTTGACTAAATAAAAAGTCAAAGGGTAAAATAGTCATTTTACAAAGTAGGGAAAATTACCAGGTGTTACATCATCCCCTTGATAGAGAAGCTTTGTCCTCAAAGCTTAGGAGTGTCACGGGGTTTCTAGAATTGTCAAAGAGTTGCGGATATTTCTTGCGAAATTGATCCTCACGCTCCCAAGTGAATTCAGGTCCACGTTTAGAATTCCACCTCACCTTAATGATAGGAATACGACTCTGTTTCAATCGTTTGACCTCACGGTCCATGATTTCAACAGGTTCTTCGACAAAATGCATCTTGTCGTCGATTCGGAGTTCCTCCAATGGTATCACGAGTGTTTCATCAGAAAGGCACTTCTTCAAGTTCGACACATGAAAAGTGCTGTGCACACGGCTCAACGCTTGCGGTAATTCGAGACGATAGGCTACAGTTCCAACCTTTGCCAGAATTTTGAAAGGTCCAATATAACGGGGGTTCAGCTTTCCTCGCTTGCCAAAACGTACCACACCTTTCCAAGGCGATACTTTTAGCATCACTCTGTCTCCCACTTGAAATTCGAGAGGCTTACGTCGAACGTCGGCGTAACTCTTTTGACGATCACGGGCTGCTTGAATTTGGCTCTTGATTTGAACAATCTTCTCAGTCGTTTCACGGATGAGTTCAGGGCCAGTGAGTTGACTATCCCCAACCTCACTCCAACACACAGGCGAGCGACATTTACGACCATACAACGCTTCAAACGGTGCAACCTTAATAATGGTATGATAACTATTGTTGTAAGAGAATTCTACTAGAGGCAAATGTCTGTCCCATTGCTTTCCAAAGTCAAGCACACAAGCACGCAACATGTCCTCCAGCGTTTGAATAGTTCTCTCACTCTGTCCGTCAGTCTGCGGGTGATAAGCAGTACTCATGTCCAACTGCGTACCCAATGCTTTCTGAAGTGATTTCCAGAATTCCGAAGTAAATCTACCATCTCTATCAGAAATTATCGAGATCGGTATCCCATGTTTTGCGACTATTTCTTTCAGATAAAGTCTCGTAAGCTTATCCATTGAATCATCTTCCTTCATAGCTAAAAAGTGTGCAGATTTCGTAAGTCGATCCACAATTACCCAAATTATGTCGTATCCGTTTGTCGTTTTAGGCAGCATAGTTATGAAATCCATGGTTATGTTTTCCCATTTCCACATAGGAATTATAGGTTGAACCAACAATCCAGATGGTTTTTGGTGTTCTGTTTTCACTCTAGCACAAGTCAGGCACTTCCTTACATACGTAGCGATTTCAGCTTTCATATTTGGCCACCAATATAGCTTCTTCATATCCTGATACATTTTGTCAGATCTTGGGTGAATCGAATACTTAGATTTATGCGACTCGTGCATAATCACGTCCCTTATTCCTCCAAACCGTGGTAACCAACTTCTACCATTCAGACATAGCGTTCCATTATTGCTAGTCTCCAATTTCTTTGTAACCATTCCTCCTAATTTCTCAGCTTCAACATGTTCGGGCTTAAGAGCTTCGGTTTGTGCTTCACGAATTTGCACAGGTAAGTTCGGATTGATAACCATAGCTAATGATCTAACTCTACGTGTCATCAGTTGTTCCTTTCTACTTAGCGCATCCGCCACTACATTGGCCTTCCCAGGGTGGTAACGAATTTCATAGTCATAATCGCTGAGCAACTCGATCCATCGACGTTGTCTCATGTTCAGTTCCTTCTGATCAAGAATATGTTGTAAACTCTTGTGATCGGTATAGACGACACACTTGGTTCCATACAAGTAGTGTCTCCACAACTTCAAGGCAAATACTACCGCTCCTAGCTCCAAGTCGTGCGTAGTATAATTTTTCTCATGCGTTTTCAATTGTCGTGATGCGTAGGCGATAACTTTCTTCCTCTGCATCAACACAGCTCCCAATCCTTTTGCTGATGCATCACAGTAGACCACAAAGTCTTCCGATCCTTCTGGTAACGATAGAATAGGCGCACTACACAACATTTTTTCAACTTTTGGAATGCTAATTCCTCCTTATCTCCCCATTCGTATTTTACCTTCTTTTGAGTCAACTTCGTCAATGGTTTCGCGATCTTCGAGAATCCCTCGATGAATCTTCGGTAGTATCTGGCGAGTCCTAAGAATTGGCGAATTTCAGTCGGTGTCGTAGGAGCAGTCCACTCCCTAATTGATTCAATCTTGGCAGGATCAACATGAATCCCCTTGCTATCTATAACGTGACTAGAAATTGTACTCTTGGCAACCAAAAATCACACTTCGAGAACTTAGCGTACAATTCCTCCTTCTTAAGTAATTCCAATATTATCTTAAGATGTTCCTCATGTTCTTTCTCATTCCTTGAGTAAATTAGTATGTCATCGATGAACACAATGACAAACTTGTCCAAATACGGTTTACATACCCGGTTCATGAGGTCCATAAACACAGCAGGTGCGTTTGTCAAACCGAACGGCATCACTTGGAACTCATAGTGTCCATACCTAGTCCTAAAAGCAGTCTTTGCAACATCTTCCTCACGGACTCTTAATTGGTGATAACCAGACCTAAGGTCAATCTTCGAGTAAACGCTCGATCCTTGCAACTGATCAAACAGATCATCGATCCTAGGTAACGGGTAACGGTTCTTGATGGTAAGTTTGTTCAACTCAAGATAGTCGATACACATCCGAAAACTCCCATCCTTCTTCTTTACAAATAAGACTGGAGCTCCCCAGGGTGAAGAACTCGGTCTTATGAATCCTTTATCAGTCAACTCTTGTAGTTGCGTCGCTAGTTCTTGCAATTCCGACGGTGCTAAACGGTAAGGCACTCGAGCAACAGGTGCAGCTCCCGGTATTAAATCGATCTGGAATTCAACTTGTCTAGCCGGCGGTAATCCAGGCAAATCTTCAGGAAATATGTCCGGAAAATCCCGTACGATAGGTACATCTTCCAACCGTTTTTCTTCCGTCTGCTTTTCAGTAACACAGGCTAAAAATACGTGGCAACCTTCTGACAACAACTTCTGAGCCTTCACACGCGAGATAATGTTAAGTCGTGACTTCCCTTTTCCGTTACTTGTATCCCCTTGTACCTCCAAAACTTCATCACCAAATGGTAAACGAACGATCTTCTCGTCGCATACAATCATAGCACGATATCTCGACAACCAATCCATTCCGACAATTACGTCAAAACTCCCTAACTCAACAGGCATAAGGTCTATTATGAAAGGATGACCTAGAAGAATCAAAGTGCATCCACGAAGTATAGTGTCGGCTTCTATCAACTTCCCATTTGCTAACTCAATAGTGTACTTAGTGTCTAAGGGCGAAGGGGTCACATCAAGTAAAACACTAAAAGCAGTCGACACAAAACTCCTATCGGCTCTAGTATCAAATAAAATAGAAGCATAACGACCATTGAGAAGAAACGTACCCGTCACGACGTCGGGGTTTTGTTGCGCTTCTCCTCCTCCTATCACATAGACCCTTCCACGAGCTTCCCCAACTTTAGCATTCTTTCCTTGGTCCTTTTCCTTGTTCTTTTTCTTTGGGCACTCATTACTGTAGTGTCCCTTTTGCTGACATTCAAAGCAAGTGACGTTGGCTTTCGTGTTGGGTGGTGACTTACAATCCCTAGCAATGTGTCCAGTTTTCTTGCAGTTGTGACACTGTACATTGCATTGTCCATTATGGTGACGCTTGCATCGATTGCACAGAGGTAACGTCCCATTGTACACTCCCTTTTCCCCAGTACCAGCAGTGTACGCTTTCACAGTGTCTTGCCTCTTATTCGGATAGTTCCCATGGTTGTTCCTTTGCTTATTCCCCCATTTTCTCTTGTTGTCCGCGGATTCCCAGCATTTGCTCGAACAACTTGGTCCATCAGACTGTGAGCCATCCTTATAGCATCACTAACTTTTTTCGGTCCAGACGATGTCACATTCCCTTGAACTCTACCAGGTAAACCCCAAATATAGCGCTCACCCTTATTTTCTTCATCCGGAACCATTCCAGGACATAGCAAACACAATTCTTGAAACCTCCTAGTGTACGTCCCAATGTCATTGTTCTTCACAGTCAAGTTCCACAATTCGACTTCCATTTTCTGAATCTCATTACGAGGACAGTACTCCTTAGTCAACAACTTCTTAGGTTCCTCCCAACTCATTCCATACGCCTCCTCGGCTCCAGCCGTCTGCACATGTGTGTTCCACCATGTCAACGCTCCAGCAGCTAAAGTACAAGTAGAATAAGTCACTTGATTCTCAATAGCACATCCACTAACACGGAACACAGCTTCCATCTTTTCGACCCAACGAGCTAATCCGACAGCTCTTTCAGTACCATTAAAATTCAAAGGGTCACAGCTCCTAAAGTCCTTATAAGTACACGGCTTAGGCGGTCGATTGTCAACATTGTTCGGTGGTGCTTCGTTCACGTTGTTGTTAGCTTGAACGTTTGCTAGTGCAGCAGTCACTCGTTGCGTAATCAGTGCTTCCAATTGTGCGTCAGTCATTCCGTTACGTGTGTTCACCATTGTTTCTCTGCGTTAAGACAACAATGCAAATAAGGTTCAAGCATGAATATACACGTTATATATTTCATATGCTAAAATAGAATGCAGAATTTAACAGTACAACAAACATAAAAAGGATAGTCACTGGTCAAGGTCATAAAGTTAAATTCCCATTCATAATCAAAATATCAAGTACATAGTCATAAAATAAGAGTATGATTACATCTAGTCTACTCCAACTAACCGAGTACTACTCTAGTTTAGTGGATACAATACCCAAAAGATAAAGATGTCAATCTACTCTAGAATTAAGCACAATAACGATGAATCTCTAAGTGCGACGACGACGATCACACTCAGCACATCTCGGTGAATCACTCCTCGGGTCTCCATCTGCAGCTTGGTATCCTCCACGAACTGACTCCAACTCACGCCTCAACCTAGCAACCTCCTCAAGTGTGGTATCCAACAAGTCACGGGTATCCTCGTTATCCTATAACAATCCAAAAACCGCATCCTCAAGTAGACGAAAACGAACAACATCTAAATCCCTAGCAGATCCTATCATAACAACACATGACCTAGGTCTAGAGGGCTCTCCAACATGATGAGTAGGTGGTGTAGAAACAGTAGTAGCAGCTCGAATCTCATGAGTAGGCGATGCCTCAGGTGTAGTGTGTGAATCAGACACACGGATCTTCTTCCGTGGGCATGACGAATCAGAATCGGACAAAGCTCGAGATCTAACACTGGATGGTCCAGCTCCATCAGCAGGTGGTACAGTATCATCGGAATCAGTATAAACCTCAGTTGGCGGCGTACCCCATAAAGCTTCCCTCTCCTCTCTAAACCGCTGACAGGGAACAGTAGGCTTCTTCCTCAAGTTGGACGTCTTCCTAATCTCACTCCTCCTACTAGGCTCAACTCTCTCAGGTACCACAGTCAAAGCATCAACCCTAATATCATCATCAGCCTCAGCACCCTCGCTATCACTACTAGCCACAACCATCCTAACGTCAGTATCACTCTCAATCTCATCATCCATGTCCTCATCATCCTCACGATATACCTCATATCCATCCATATCATCATCACCCTCACGATCTACCTCAACACCATCCATATCATCCTCATGACCTACCTCATGTCCATCCATATCATCACCACCCTCGTGATCTACCTCAATACCATCCACGTCATCCTCATCATCCTCATCGTCCTCACTACTACTAACCCACTCGATCAAAGTACGATGCACAACAGGTGGCATCCCATCAACAACATCAGAAGTATCAGACAACACATCAGGCTCACCCTCATCATCCTCCTCCAGATCCTCGTCAGGGTCATACTCTACACCTTCCTCTTCAGGATCAGCCTCCTCTGGGTCATTCTCCGGCTCAACATGATCTGGTACCATCTCAATCTCGTCTTCCCACTCTTCGCCGGCAAAGTAGGGCTGGTAAGAAACAGTAGATGACGACATAACCTGCAACAACCAAAATGCGTATTAAAGCAGTTGTAGGGTATGCATGAAACAATCATGTATAGAAATTAAAGTATGCAAATCAACGAAATGCATATGTATATAATACATATTACGTATTACATAATATATATTACATATTACTTATAGTGTTATCCTACGTAATACATTACGTAGTACACATATATATACAGAGTAACAAGTAGTTACATCGGTTATAGTCTAGGCCTAAGATGCAAACCTAGTTCTCTATAACCTAGGCTCTGATACCAATTCTGTAACACCCCAAAATGTGATATGCGGAAGCGGTGAAGCTCGGGGGCTGTTACGTCATTGTATCATAGTTCAAGGTACAAGAGAACGACTCTAAATGAGACGTTTTATAAAAATACCTCGTTGAATTTAAATTAAAAGCATCACAGTACAAAAGGTCTCAGTTTCAAAAGATAGTGCAGCGGAATGTAAAAGTTTTAAACATCAACGAGATAATAGTTCAAAAGCATAAGTAAATAAATGTCCGAAGATAGCCAAGAAATGCATGCGGACTCCAAGTACTTCACACAGCAGATACAAATCATCATCAATTACCTGAGATAAATGTTAAATTGGGTCAACATAAAGTTGGTGAGAATATAGGTTTCAAGTAAAAGTTCATAGTAATTCAATTTCAGATTTCATTTCATGTACACGTGCAACTATAGGAGATATAGTGCCAAGTGTAGGATAAATTGGGTGTTCACAATATTTATGATAGCTAAGCTCGTGACATCGAAACTAGTGATCCAGTGCATACAATAGATTGCATACATAAATTGCCCCAATGGAGTACCTAGCCAAGATGACTCCGTTCATACAAATGGTACACACTCGTCCGACGTCATAATGCCCGAGTGGAGGTTGTCAACCCTCAGTAGATCTATCTATAACATAAGAGCTTACTCCAGCAGAGTAACTAACGATTCACGATAGTGGGGACTATGGCTAAAGCAACTTAAGCTATCTCATAAATAGTGTTCACAAAGCGTTCACAGAAATCAAGTTTTACTTGCGTCCAGAAGCAAGCATCAAAGCATTTATCACATCCCAAAACATTAAACATACAAAAATAGTTTAATAGAGATCTATAAACTCACCTCAAGCAACGATTCAAACTGCACAAGTAAGATCAAATAGTAGCGATCAACTCTAGCAACAACCTAAATATAATACTATAGTTTAGGCGCTAGCAAATAAGTCACAATAGTTCATCACGTACGTTACTCATCAATCAAGTATATATTTTGTTGCTAAAATCGTGACTTGTAAATGTTATATCGTTATAAACATTATAGTATATATATACTTAGGCAAAAATATTTATTTTTGACTCGACGAAATTTCGACAGCCTTTCGGCGTAAAATTTAATTTACCAAAATTTATCTTAACAAATTTTCCTACACGATTTCTAACGAAAATTCGGCAGCCTTTCGGCGTCACATAAAAATTTTCCATTTTTAGTAAATACTCAAATCTCGTCCTAAAACCCCTATTTTCAACAATTTCTCAATCGCCAACAATTCAACAATTCATTTTTCACAATCGTAACAATTTCCACTTCCAACGTTCAACTTTCAATAGTACAACAAGTATTCACATTTCGAGCTAATACGCTTTTACAAAACAAGTCCAACATTCATACATATCATTTAGTAACCATTTCGACACTTAAAACAACTCCGTTTGACTCGAAAATGTCGTTTCGACCACTTTAAAAATCTGGACAGCAACCACTTATAGTGTTGTTCTCCAAAAGTTATGTTTTCCGACAACGAAATTTAAACGACCACAACTTACTCATTTTAACTCCGTTTTTAGCCCATAATATATCGAAACGAAGGTATTAACTTATACTCTCATAATATCATAGTAAACTAGTGTCAAAATAATTTTTACGACTCTCTACGCCTCTTACAAAAGTCGGACAGATTGTATGTTTTCCGTAAAAACCCGTTTTCGACCATTTTCAAGCGTAACCACTAATAGTAACACTACTAGTTCCCTCCAATTTTTCATAAACATCAACAAAATCAAATATTTTTCTTCAAGTTCACAAATCCAAAATATACATACTTATATTTTTCACAAATCTTTCAATTTAACCCATTTTCATGTATGGATCTAATAGATCCACACTTAATTTCCACAAATCTTAAAATATTTCATGACAAAAAATAATTTTTATCATTTTATTTCAAGAAAATACTTGATGAGTAACATGCATGCATAGATCCACAAAGATCATGCATGAAAAATGAAAAGATGAAAAAGGTTTAAGAAGTAACCTCGTGTAACGATTCTACGTAATCACAACGACCCGATCTACAATATAACCCACTAATAATCAACAAGAACTCTGCTCTAAAACTTCAACCCAAAAACTACTCAAATCATCAAACCAAGAAAGACCATTCTTCTTTATGCTCATACAAGCTCTAGGGTGATTTTGTTTTGTGTTAAATCTTGGTAAAATGAAGCTTTTTAGAAATCAACAATGGTGGAAAAGTGTTTGTGTTTGTGACGTGTGTTTAGAGAGAGAGAGGAAGAGATGTGTGTTTTTTGTTTGAGGTGAAATGAAGTGTGTAAGTGAAATAATGGAAGGGTTTTTGGTTAATAAGTTAAAGGGTGTAAGGTTTATAACCTTAAGCTTAAAATGGCAAAGTGTAAGGCCATGCACATGGCTTGGCATGTGGCCGGTTATGGGGGTCCCAATGGGGGGTAAACTTTTCAAAATTTTTACTATGATAACTAGTTAAAAGGTTTAAGGTAAAAAGGTTAGTTAGTTTTAGGTAAATATCAAAAAGTATATAGTTAAGTTAAAAATTACGTAAAACTTAAAAATTTGACGAAATATATTAAATTTACGATTTTTCGACGAAAACTGACATTTTATGATTGGTAAAGTATTTTATGCACGCTAACGACGGTTAAACGTAAAAGCGACGTAAAATACGAAAACGCGATACGTTAATTAAATATTCACATTAAATATATTACTATAAATAGCAAAAATACTAAAATACAGGCATATATAAACATATACAGAAATATTTAAATACGCTGCTCAAGAAAATACGATCACGCTGTTAAAAACTAAACAGTTAAGCACATAATTCACAGATAACGAATAATCTCATGGATTATCGTCAATTCATTGACCGTCTCAGCACATTGGTCGGGTTCACAGAAAATGTTCAGAATAATGACTGAGCTCAGTGTCAGGCCATTACTCGTTAGCAAACAGTTTTTCAGAAGAAGCGGGATAACCTCCCGGTTCCAACACAGTTAAATCACATAGTTGACTAAATAAAAAGTCAAAAGATAAAATAGTCATTTTACAAAGTAGGGAAAATTACCAGGTGTTACAGATTGCCCTTCTAGATACTTGTTGGAATCCTTAGATCGATTCAAGTTTTAAAATACAATATATTTTAAAAAGGCTTGAGCAACCACGCTCTGATACCAATTGTAGAAACTAGAAGGGGGGTTGAATAGTTTCTTAAGTTTACTTGATAAAGATTAGTTTTTTTTAAATCCTTTTCAAAAACTTAGACTTGAGTATTTATGTGAAACCTTCTTATACACAATATGAGCAAGGTATAGTGCAACTAAACTAATAATCACAAGTATAAAGAATAATTAATGTAAAGAGATAAAGGAAGGAAAGATCAAACCAAACACCAAGGATTTATAGTGGTTCGGAAACGAAGCTCACTCCTCGTTCCTACTCCACTCCTCGAGTACTCCTTACTCGAGAGTTCACTAATCAACAAGCTCCTTAAGGTGGAGAAACCATACACAACGTCACTTAACCAGTTTCCGACTCTAAGCTAAAAGTTGAGCCCTAATCTTAGCTAGGACCAATCTACACCAATATACTTTAAGGATCAAGTATTAACCTTAGTACATACACAACTTCCAAATAAACACAACTACTTGGATCTTCACAACAATGACACAACAATGAATAAATAAGTTTGGATCTTCAATGGATCTTTGAGGTAGACACAACACTTCAAGGATGATAGTGTTCTTCTCTTTGCACTTTCAGAGGAAAAGATGAGAGGAGAAAGATTCACTTCTAAACAAGTAGTAATCAAACAAATGATCAAGGATTTGAGTGATTTAAGAAGTATGAAAGAATCTGGAAATGTATGTGCAAAAGAGGTGAATTGAAAGTCTGAGAATGGTCCACTATTTATAAGACAAACATCCAACGGCTATATTTTCCCGCGGTTCCTTATTGGAGCCCGCGCTTCCTTATCGATAAGGAGCCGCCATAGGAGCTAAGGAACCACCTGCATAGACTCCACTCGCTTTTATCTTTTAGTGGATTGGTTCAAATATGGGGATTAAAATATCCTGAGAGGATATTCCAAACCAAGATAGAATATACCATTTCCAAATTTCAAATTTTCAAATAATTAATTTAATAAAACATTTTCTTTAAAAGAAAGTTTAATAAAAGAACTTGTCACATTTAATATAAAGTGAGTTTTAAGAAAAGATTAAATCCTTGATCATTTAATTAGGATGATTACTTGTTTGTTCATACCTTAAGTGATAATGGTTAAAATGAAAAATACTTGAACTCAAGAATTCGTTTTACGTTGTTTTCGTAAATGCTTGTTTTTACATATTGTCGTAATCAAAACAAAGCGAGACCGAAAAATGCAAGTAATGTTTTTAGGCATCATTGCATTAACAATATCCCCCTTTTTGATTCCGACAGTACATAAACTCAATCACCTAATAAAAGAAAATTTTCAAAGACGAGTTTATATCATTTCTCCCCCTTTGTCGAAGCAAAAAGGTTGAAAAAGTCTTTGAAGAAGAAAAGAACCGGACTTTGCAAATGCTCCCCCTTGGTGCTTACTGCCCTTGATTGGGGCACCAAGGAATCGATATATGGTGACAAGCTACATAGAAGGGTTAGTAGAAGAGAAGAGACACCCAACAAGATATAGCAAAGGTCAAAAAAAATAAGAGAAGAGACAAAAGATCCAAGATAAGTCATGTAAAACGGAAACATGATAAAAGATACAAGGAAATAAATCTCTCAACATG
This sequence comes from Glebionis coronaria, assembly GCA_025667525.1. Lineage (NCBI taxonomy): Eukaryota > Viridiplantae > Streptophyta > Magnoliopsida > Asterales > Asteraceae > Glebionis > Glebionis coronaria. Next base: position 555,452,249 of record CM046875.1, on the reverse strand, counting down.
TTCATGAGCATCCTCGTCGTTGTTTCCTGCGAACATATCCTTGCATAATTCATTCAAATAATGACCCCTAATTACGAATGACAAGTCATCTAGAATACTGGGTTTGACCATGCCCGGTGCATGGTCATCACGAATGTTGATCAAGTATTGCTCCATCGTGAGCTTACATATGTCTACTTTTAACATATTTGTTTTCTACAAAATACATTTGGGGTGCACAAAGTAAAACTAAATATTAACTACCCAACAACGACGTCAAAAGCTTGATGCATATTTTATTTTTAATTATTTTTATCATATTTTAAATTTATAAAAGTCCTACCGACGATGTACTAACAGGTAGAGAACCTATCCTTGTAAAGTATTAGAATGGTATATCCGAGGTCGTCCAGGATGTAAGTGTGAATTGCTAAAGGAGTGGGTGCCCAGATAGTATCTCGGCTTCCCACTAACTTTTGTAAATATCCTATTTTCCTAACAAAGTGATATTATAATTAATAAATAATAATTATTATTATAATAAAAACTAAGAACATAAAGTAAAATACTGAAAAAAATGGCAAGAGATAGATCAATAGGAGAAATGTACTGGCCTATTTACCCTATTAATCTATTATTATCTATTTGTGATTAATGTTATCTAGGTATTAGTTAAATTAAGAGATATGCTATGGCGCATGTTAAATATGGCTTGGACTCCTAACTATTACATGTAGGAACTTAAGTTAAGGAGAATACTACATAAATTACTAATAACTTAGCGTTTATGTTTAACTTTTAGTCATCATAAATTCAACAAGCATATTTGTTCAGTAGCCCATGCCCTATGTCTTCTAAATTCTAACTACCGCTTCCACCACTACTCATGTATAAAGTTAACAATGTTTGAACCACAACTATCCATATGACCTAATTATTCAAACCCTCCCACAAGGCTTTTTTTCATTTTTAAGTAAACAACTTAGAAAATGCGGTGATCGTTAAACCCCTACACTTAGAACATTTACCAACTTGCTCCTTGAAATCCCTTTCCGAAGCTACCAACGATCATTTTTAAAAAATCCCGTATCAGCCAAGGGAAATATTATAATAAGCCAATGTTACCAAAACATAAGTTTTACATAACAGGCATAAGGATATCCTAAAGAGTTAAAGCATAAACTAAACAATAATCACAACATCAATAATAATATTATAACTAGGCCAGCATCAAGGTGTTTAGCCACTCAAAGCATCAACACAACAAGTAATCATAATCATAATGGTCATATAAATCATGAAAAGCTTACATCGTAATTGGAAACGAATGATTGGGATATATTATGTTAGAATACAAATTCTCCCGTACAATGGTGGAACCTGGTCGAATTATGACCTTTAAAATCGACCTAAAACCTACTAACTTTTTGTGTATGAAAGTGTGTGTCAAATTAAGGAGAAAAGCCCCTCTATTTATACTAATCGGACCACGTACGACATATATGATATTATGGTCTACACCATAGGGACATTATAGAAACTTTACTTTTGAGATCGAGTTTCCAATGGTGTAGAGAGTTAAAAAGCCTACTTCGTAGGTCTTCATTATATAAACTCCTTTCTGGCCACGCATGATCTACGATGTAGGGGGAACAATCACCTATGCCGTAGATAAACATTCTTCATTAAGCCTTGATCTTCTCACCTAGCGTATATCTTCAGTCAATTAACACCTACGTCATAGAATATTAAATGGCCTACATCGTAGGGCTTTCAAAATGTGAAGTTTGTGTCAAAACTGATGAGTTCAACAATGATATTCAGTCCTGTCCTATCAAGGTATGAGAGATGTACCAAGGTAAATGTGTTGTTTCTAGTACATAATACATGCATATGTGTATGTGCATGTGTTAAAACGAAGAAGATGCTCTTCGTGATAGTACCTTTTATGACGTTATCCTGCAAACCTTTGTCCAACATAACCCGTCTTGATATTTAACCAACTAAGGGCTCTAAGAAGCACGCTAGATGTCAGACAAGTGGATTACAAAATTCTAAGAAAAATCACCTAAAAATGTAGTAAACTTACCACTTTTTATGTTTGTATGTAGCTTACTTTTTTTCTCATTATATCAATAAACTTTTGAATTTCGATCTTTGTGTGTAGCGGGTGACCTGCTTAACCCTTAGCCGGTTGCTTATTCAAAAACATTGTCACTGTTAGTCCATTATATAACAACCGTCTATGACATAACATACAAAATTAACGACAATTTTTTGTCTTTATTATTATAATTAAATAATAAATAAAAATAATATAAATATAAAATAAAAATATAAAAATAATTAATAATAATAAATTAATAATAATAACTAAATAATAATAATACTAATATATAAATTTATTAAAAATAATAATAATAATAAATTTTATTATGTTTATACTACTACACAACATTTAAAAAGACAAATTTATAAAAAAATAAAACACGTTTTCTTTTAATCTTATATTTGTTCGAACAAAAATATTAACACTCATTTCAGTACAAAGATACTATAGTAGTATCTATGTACCTAGAACATCTTTTTGAACAACACTAAAACCAGATCATCTTCATGTTCAAGATCTACAAAATCTGTTGTATATTTTGTTAACCTAAAAAAGCAACCTACATTATTTTTCTTCAAAATCTTCGAAATATTCATATACCAAGAACCGGTATATCTTCGTTTCATACACCTCGATCCACACTATCACACCGCCAGAAATCATATACCAAGATCTGGTATATTTTCGAAATATTCATATACATTTGACAGATTCATTACTCGTGGTTGTTGCGATTCTCCACCACCAAAAGCCACGCGCCACCACAAACCCCTCTCTACTACCGACCCCATCCTCCCCATCTTTACTGCTACCATAAGAAAACCCTCACCCCAACTAGTATATGTTCAATAGGCTGGTCATTTATTTTTTTAATAAACCAACCACCAAACACAACAAACCCCTTCACAAATATACACGATTTTAAGGTTACCTCTTTCCCGATGATTGCGCTAAGCGGCGACGGTAAAGGTTTCAAGTGGCAACTCTTCTTCACAAAACCATATAAAAAACACACATATTCTGACATATCCGAATGTCACCATAAAAACATGCAACAGCAGATCCGGTTTAGATCTAGGATCTAGGTGATTTTTTCTAGAGTTGTTTGTAAGAATGGATCTGGGTATTTCATTTGTTTTGATCAAGATGGGCTTTTTTGTATGGTTATTTGAATCTAATTTTGTCATGAGTTTTACAGATTCACAAGTTTTTGCGAGTAAATATGATCTGCCATTTTTCTTTTTTGATAAACATGTTTGTGTGGTGGGTGCGTAGCTTCATTAATGAAAATATAATATAACAAATATAATAAAAAAATAGAATTTTCAAAAAATCATTTTTTAATTAATGACAAACGATCGTTAAAAAGGGACTAGTGTCGCAAAAAAAATTAACGGTCGTTAGTGTAACTGGCGCCACGTAGGAGTGCAGGGTTTAGCATGTCACCCACTACACACAAAGGTCGAATTCAAAAGTTTATTAGTATAATGAGAAAAAAATTAAGCTACATACAACCATAAAAAGTGACAAGTTTAAGGTATTTTTAGGTGATTTTCTCAAAATTCTATTCTTTATTCTATCATATGCTTTGGAGCCAAGCACTCCTACCATCTATTGCTAACACCTTCATAATTAAGGGGTTTAACCAAATTTAGAGCACTGTCAGTGATTGGGGCCCAAAGGCTCGTGCCAAAGAAAAATGAGTGCCACGTAGGATTGATACGAGAACCTCTTTAGCATCACATTTTTTGAGGAGTGGTTGTCATAAGACAAAGTGATTCCAAAGGATAAAAAGTGGTATCATAGATCCACATATACCTCACGTTGTTAAAAAAATTCACTCTGGTTGGTAAGATTGGTGCCATCCCCTTCGGCGCGAGAAGTGTTATGGTGCGCCAAGGACTGGCTCGCGCAAAATCCCTTGGCACCACTTACCAGCCCACCGCTCACATGGCTCTTTGTAAGAATATCCCACTAACGGTGTTCAAATCATCTTTTATGCTGATATGATGACTCTCAATGCAATATATATGTTGAACATTGTAGTATCTGGTGGAACCAATAAATTACATTTTCTTTTTGTTATCTTTATATTTGATGTGATGTTGTCGTTCCATATTCCATATGTCATTAAGTGATTTTCCCCACCATGTGTCAATAGTTCATCGATAATGCAATAGTGTTACTCAATTACAATACCATTTTAGCGTGTATCACACGTTATACAAATATCCATTTAAAGCACTCGTTTCATCATTCTTGCATATGGGGAAAAGGTGTCTCGTCACTATATCATAGCCAATTTCATTTTAGCTATAGCTACAAGTTCCTTTGAATGGCTTACACTACAATTAAGCACTTCCTTTTATAACATACAACACAATTTAGTAATGAATCTAATTATACATGTGTCACACTCTCATTGTCCAATCTCATTTCGCATCATTATCATCCGCATTACTACAAATCATCGATCAAAAACTTAAATTTGCTGGCAACATGAATTCACTTACACAATACATAAGAATATGAAGTCTAGATAACCATTGTCGTAATATAGTATAGTATATTGTATGGTAAATGATTCACTCGACCTAACCTCGTACCAAACCCAAAATCTTATAAACAGAATATATATCTAACTCATACTTTTAAAACTCAGTGACTAATTGACTAATGATTAACAACTTTCATAACTCCCCCTTAACAAATCAAGGGTCTCAACCTAACATCTCTAAAATCAGAATAGTTTCTCAAGATATGACAAACAAATTATAAAGTTACATCCAGTGGCGGAACTAGACAATGTGATTACGGGGGGCATTAATCAATAAAAAAAATTGCGTAACTTAAAACAAGTCGGGTCGGGATTGTGTGTTGAGGTTCAATCTAAATATTTTTTTTTGAAGAATGGGTTGTTTAAGCCATGCTATTTTTCAATGAATGATCGATCAATGAGATTGTTTGGACGAATGAGACAATTGTTGTCTTATGAGAAAAAAATTCATTTCTTATTTTAGTACATAAATGTATACAGTTTTTGTAGGTCCACGTTTTCTTAGGATTGTACAAGTGTTGTAATGATCTAAAAGAGAGAGGGGGAGATGAAGATCTTGAGATGAACTAGAGAGAGAAAGGAGAGGAAAGGAGAGGTAGAATGAGAAAGTGATTAAGTGAAATGGGAACCAACAAGTACCCTTCCTAACATGCTAGGAAGGGTATATATAGCCCACCCTACATGTGGGCTTTATGGGTTATACTAACTTAACTAGATCACAAGCCCAATCTACGTATATATCGTTGGAGTGACCGATCCTTTCTAAATACGTAAAAACATATTTCCAACAATCTCCCCCTAAGGGAGGTCACTCCAAGTTACAATGTCCTAAATAGTCTATAGCTCGTGATCTATGCTAACAATGATGTGACCGAGACTTTCTTTGGGAAAACGTATTTCCAACAATCTCCCCCTAAGGGAGGTCACATCATTTTACAAAATCTTAAACCTAGCATACTATGCTTGAGTCTTCGATCTTGTTCTTGTGAATATGCTGATGTGATCTTTGACTTTAGTCTTGAGCATGTTTCCTTGCCTTGACCTTGTGCATTCATCACTTGTGAAATCCGCCTCCACGTGACTTCATGTTCCACATACTTATACCTTTATAATTCTTGAAAGCTTTAGAGTTTGATACAGCGGAAGACTTGACTTTTAGGCTTTCATGAATTTGTTGAAGTCTTAAGTTCATAAAGTATAAGCATACGAGGACGACTTCTTTTCGGATAGTACACCGCAATGCCACCTTCTTGTTACGCTGCATAAGACAGTTAGCAACAAAACATATACACGGATGAAATGGCTTTGAACATTTCATTCTAATTCGGTAGCATTCTACCTCCGGTCGGTGAAGACCGTTGGACGATATAAAATATCGTACTTGTGGCAGGTAGTTTCAATTAAGAAGCTCCTTGACAAGATTTCGCGGGTAAACCCGTTCTCTTTATTCGACCGTCCAAAGATGAATGCGAACATAAAGAGTGAATCATTTGGATAATATTATCCGCATGATTTGAAGTCGTCAATTCATGTTCCTGTAACAAGTGAAATTCAATTAATAACAGCACCATCGTTGCTTTCTAGTTGTCACGTGCTTGATTCGTATAGATACTTGCAAGTTACCTACCAAGTGCTGTTTGAGGTTAACACTAGAAGGATTCCCACTCATCATTGTGAACACTATAGAGTGTCACTCTGAGTGTTCTGGCAAGATCACTAAGATATTGTGTAGAGGCCTAGAACGTGTTTAAGTTCAGTTAAGAATTAAACCACTATTGCTTTCTAGTTATCACAAGCTTGATTCATAAAGAATCGCACAAGTCACCTACCATGAGCTTTTTGATATTTGCTCAAGAAGGATTTCCATCTTTATTGTAAATACTTTTGTATTACTCGGATGTTTAGGCATGATCATGAAGATTTTGCGTAGGACTCTTAAGATCTTTCTTGTAGGATATGTAAATCTTGCTTATGTTTTAGAGAGAGAGAGATAGAGAGATGGTGGATTTCACACAATTCTAGAGAGAGAAAATGAAGATAACTATGTGTAAATTATGAAAACCACTACCCTTTCCATCAAAGGAGAGGGTTTATATACCCAAGCCCATGAGATGGGCTTGGGTTTACATTAGGCCGCCGGCCCATACAACTTATGGTCTCGGTTTGGGCTTTGTTTAATAAATGTAAGTAAACTAAACTACGAGCTATTACATGAACTATTGTTGGAGTGACCGATCCTTTATAATACGTAAAACGTATTTCCAACAATCCCCCCCTAAGGGAGGTCACTCCAAACAAGGGCGTTACCCAAGTTACAATAATAAAATAAACCTAGCATACTATGCTTGTCTTGAGCTCGTAATCTTCTTCTTTCTTTTCTTTTTCTTTTCAGGTGAACATGCTGATGTGATCTTTGATACCAATCTTGAGCATTAATCTCTTGCCTTGATCTTGTGCATCCATCACTTGTGATCTTCGCCTCCTCGTGACTTCATGTCCCACATACTTATACCTTCGTAATTCTTGAAAGCTTCAGAGTTCGATACAGCGGAAGACTTGACTTTTAGGCTTTTTTGAATCAGATGAGGTATTAAGTGCATAAAGTATAAGTTTGCGGGGACGACTTCTTCTTGGATTCCGCAACGCCGCTGTCTTCAAATGCCGCAACATAAGTAGACACGAACGAAATGGCTTTGAACATTTCATTCTAATTCGGTAGCATTTTACCTCCGGTCGGTGAAGACCGTTGGACGATATAAAATATCGTACTTGTGGCAGGTAGATTTAATTAAAAATCTCCTTGACAAGATTTCGCGGGTAAACCCGTTCTCTTTACTCGACCGTCCAAAGCTGACTGCGAACGTAAAGAGTGAATCATTTGGATAAAATTATCTGCATGATTGAAGCCATCAATTCTAATTCCTGGAACAAGTTTGATTCATTAAAGAATCGCACCATCGTTGCTTTCCAATTGTCACGAGCTTGATTCATATTAAATCTTGCAAGTTACCTACCAAGTCCTGTTTAAGGTTAACACTAGAAGGATTTCCACTCATCACTGTGAACACTAGGGTATCACTCTGAGTGTTCAGGCAAGATCATTGAGATTTTGCGTAGAGGCCTGGAACGTGTTTAAGTTCAGTTAAGAATTAAACCACTGTTGCTTTCCAGTTATCACAAGCTTGATTCATAAAAAATCGCACAAGTCACCTACCATGAGATTTTTGATATTCGCTCAAGAAGGATTTCCATCTTCATTGTAAATACTTTCGTATTACTCGGATGTTCAGGCAAGATCATGAAGATTTTGCGTAGGACTCTTAAGATCTTTCTTACTTTTCACAGTGTGTGAAGAAGCAAGGAAATATGAAAGTGTGTCCTAATGAGATATGTGATGATCTCAAATGGCTCTAGACTCGATCGTGCATTTTGGATTTTAGTGATCGGAGGCTGGAGAGGAGTGCCACCTTTTTAATACCAATTTATTCAAAGTGAATAAATCAATTGATAATGCGTTGTCTCCGTGTGATTAAAACAAATATCTTTTGAGAGATATCTGAGTTAGTTGGGATGGGTTGTGCATTGCATCACTGGGTCCATGATGTCTATCTTCAATATCGAGCATCATTAAAATGATCTCAATAGCATATGTGTTGACCCGGTTTCTGCCTAAGGTTGTAAGGAGGGCTTCTTTCTTTACACCCTTTATCTTTACAATTCTTTTTCATTCTTCAACCCCTTCAATGCTTACCAATACGTCATAACTAGCACCTTGTTGTGATTGTTCCAGTGCTTACTTAAGTACTTGGTCGGCATTCAGCTACATTCACAATCTTTCTCCATCTTTCCTAAGGACTACTATTTCTAGCTATGGAATGTCCTTGGGAAGATTCCTCTGGTTTTAGAAGAATCATTAGACTTAACCTATCCTACCATCCTTATGTCACCACAATCTTCATCGTTGTGAAATAAATGGGTTGTGGGTAAGTATAAATCACCATGAAAATCTATTTTGATATGCAAATCCGTTTTGCTCCCCCTTAACATATGCCACGATATTCGAAAACATTTCGCATATGTCGGGATGAGCCAGCACATTAAGTCAACCCATTTGTGATAATTTCTCATATTAAATCACATTTTCTCCCCCATATTAAATATATTAACCCAATCGATGTTTTTAATAATAATTGATTTAATGAAGGTTTAACAAAGGTTTTGGGAAGAAAATGCAAGTCTGTTTTATCTTCATGATCCCAAATGTATGAGATATGATACCGATTTGTAACATGATCACATATTCACCATATTAGAAAAAATTGACAAGGTTGGACCTGATTGATGAGAACATCATATGATAAGATCAAATGGTTCTTGTCAGCATATGTTGGTCGCCTCGTCACGTCTGAAGTCATCTCTTGACACCACATGTACGATTGGTATTGTTTGTCTTGACACCAATTAGTGAGCTTGGCTCTTTCGGCATCGAAGATTCTGAATGCTGGACAATTGCTCCCCCTCAATTATTGACCCGTGTTCTATTGAAAGAGCTATAGTCTTCGGCTGAGTAGTCGCATCGTCGAGTATGTAGATACCAATTGTAGATTGCTATGGTTGTAGAGATGATAGCTTCATAAAAACAAGACTTCTCTTGTTTTTAACAAATAAATGCACTGAAACGTACATAGATTTGTGTTAGACCAAGTTATAAAGTAAACTTGATCCCTTACAAGGTTTTAAAGTAAACCCGAGAAAATTAATTCTCGTTGTGAGCCAAATCTTTCATAAGAAATACTTGACTTTAATGTTAAAAACGGGTTGCAGTCAGAAATAACTACAAGCCATATGGGCATGTTTTATGAAATATTTACAACTTTTGTACGAACTCTATTTATGGCGCCGTGTCGATATTAATCAACATTTCTAAGGCCGTAAATATTATCGTACCAAAAGACATGCCTTTGAAAAATAAAGTAAAAATATTTTGGATTTTTATGAATTTTTCAATTTTTATGGTTTTTATATGGTTTTATATTTTTCTATTTTTCTTTTGTGGATAAAAATATAACATTATATACGAATGATCACCCAGGATACGGAGAATAGTTTACCACCACTATTCTTTCGCTTCATCTACCAGTTCCTTTCGAGTCTCAGGCGAGAAAGTTCTCATTCCTAGCTTGTCGGCCAAAAATTCCACTCAAGCGCGATCTAAAGCCTTCGTGAAAATATCCGCCAATTGATACTCAGATCGGACAAAGTAAAGCTCGATTACTCCATTTTCCACTTGCTTCTTGATGAAGTGGTAGCGAATGTCAATGTGCTTCGACCGGGAGAATTGAACGTTGTTGCAGCATAAGGCAATTGCACTCTTGTTGTCACAGTACATCGGAATTTTGTTGAAACCTAGACCATAGTCGGTTAATTGCGATCTCATCCAAAGAATTTGAGCACAGCAACCGGACATAGCAATGTATTCTACTTTCGTACTTGATATTGCAGCGCTTTTCTGCCTTTTCGATGCCCAACTGATTAGTCGATCTCCTAGTAGTTGTAAAGTTCCACTCGTGCTACGCCTTGTATCTTGACAACCCGCGTGATTCGAATTTGCATATGCCATAAGTGCAATCGAAGAGTCCTCCGAATTCCAAAGTCCCCAATTAATGGTTCCTTTAAGATATCGAAAGATCCGTTTCACAATGGCCAAGTGTAACTCAGTAGGTCGAGTTTGACACCGAGCACACATACATATAGCAAACTGAAGATCAGGTCGACTAGCTGTGATATACAGAAGAGTACCAATCATTCCATGATAAAGTGTTGGATCAACGGCAACTCCATGTGGATCTGCATCAAGCTTTGTTCGTTTCACCATTGGAGTATCCACGGGGTCGCAAGATTCCATCTTATATTTCTTAAGAGATTCAAGGGTATACTTGGATTGATTGATAAAGATGCCTCTGGGACTTTCAGATATCTGAAGACCTAAGAAGAATGATACCTTGCCCATCATTGACATCTTAAACTTGGAAGACATGAGTTTCCCAAACTCGTCGGATAAGATTTGGGTCGAGGCTGCAAATATAATATCATCAACATATATTTGTACCATAATCATATCTTTACCTCGTTTCTGAATGAACAGCGTGGGATCCACCTTGCCTTTTGCGAAGCCTTGCGTAATGAGGAATTGTGACAATAGATCATACCATGCGCGTGGATCTTGCTTCAACCCAAAGAGAGCCTTCTTAAGCTTGTACACATGATTAGGATATTTATGGTTCACAAAACCATCCGGTTGTTGAACGTAGACCTCTTCCTTGATTTCACCATTGAGAAATGCCGTCTTCACACCCATTTGATAGACGATCATATTCATGTAGGCTGCATAAGCGAGGAATAGTCTAATAGCTTCCAAACGGGCAACAGGTTCAAAGGATTCCATAAAGTCGATGCCTAATAATTGTTGTATCCACGAGCTACTAGTCTAGCTTTGTTCTACAATATTCCGCCTAACTCGTCGAGTTTCACCTTGTAAACCCATTTCAAAGTGAGTAACTGCACTTGATCCGGGCATGGGACAAGTTCCCATACTTCAAGAACGTATAAATTCATTAAGTTCTTCTTGCATAGCTTCTATCCAACAGGATTGAGTAAAAGCTTCTTGCCATGTCTTAGGTTCAACTTCAGTGAGAAAAGCATCAAAACATAGCATTTTCTTTTAGTTGACTTCGTGTGGATACCGGACGATTAGGGTCACCAATAATAGAATCTATAGGATGATCCTTTGTCCACTTACTGTCATGTACACGAATCCGTGGATTGGAGTAGACTGTAGAAGGAGCTTCCTCTGAGGTGGACGACCCGGCTTGATTAGGGTCGGGAATTGGTACACCAAAGAATGGAAGTTCACGCATTTGAGCGAATTTCAAATCGTGATCATCATCATCCTCTTCATCATCAATAGGCATGACATGGGTAGTTGAAACAGGTGTTGGTTGAGAATTACTTGTTGATGGTATATCTTGACCAATTGTAGGTGCAGATGTGTCTGATTGTGCTTTGGTTGCTGGAGCGACAACTTCGGTGACCGAGCTATTACCTCAGGTTCTGGAGCAACAATACTGGGAGGAGTAAAGAATTCATCAAATAACGGTTGAACAACGTATTCCATTCATTCCTAGAAGGTGGTTTAAATGATGATGAAGTAGGGTTGTTTGGGACAAGACCAGAGCTAATGTTACTAGGTCCCATTTCATGAAGTGCGGGTTCAGAGCTGCTTTGTTCAGAAGCCATTGCTGTCAGCTCATCAAAATCGACATTCATAGTTTCGAGGATCTTGCGAGACTTACGATTTTAGATTCGGTATGCCTTCTTTGCGGGTGCGTAACCAATGAAAATACCAATATCAGCCTTTGGTTGAAGTTTTCCCAAGTTGTCACCATCATTATTTGGATAGCAAAGAGAACCAAATACATGAAGATATGATAAATCTGGTATTTTACCATGGATAAGCTCATAAGGTGTTTTACCATGGCGTTTACGAATTAGTGACCGGTTTTGGGTGTACACTGCTGTAGATACTTCTTCTGCCCATAAAAACAATGGAGCCTTTGTGTAAAATAACATCGTTCGAGCAGCTTCCATAAGTGTGCGATTTCGCCTTTCAATGACACCGTTTTGTTGTGGAGTGCGTGCAACGGATGTTTCATGAGATATGCCAACTTCTTCATAATAATCACGCAAGATTTGATTCACAAATTCGGTTCCATTATCTGTATGAATGCGTCGGACAGTAGTGTTGAGACGCACTTGAATCATCTTGAGAAATCCGATGATGAATTTAGGTGCCTCATTCTTTGTTGTAAGAAATTTCACCCATGTAAACCGAGAGTAATCATCGACAATTACGAGGATGTACTTTTTGCCACTAAGACTTTCAACACGCATTGACCCACAAAGATCCATATGCAACAAATAAAGTTTCTCTTGGTTGGTGTCTTCTGTCTTAGGTTTGTATGATTTCTTAGTGATTTTCCCCATTGTACACACGGAAAACAAATGATCCTTGTGAAATGAAAGTTTAGGAAGACCACGAACAAGTTCGCTTTTCGCCAAATGTTTAATAGCGTCAAAGTTAAGATGAGATAACCGTCGATGCCATAACCATGACTTAGTCGTCGATGCTTTGGAGAGAAGACATATGGGAGAAGCGGCCATCATGTCTTGTAGAGACAAAGTATACAAATTATTCCCTCGAGTACTGTAGGATATGTAAAACTTGCTTATGTTTTAGAGAGAGAAAGAGATAGAGAGATGGTTAGAACACACACACTTAGAGAGGGAAAGTGAAAGAAAAACACTTTTCAACTATGTGTAAAATGAAGAACCACACTCCCTCTCCATCTAAGTAGAGGGTTTATATACCCAAGCCCTTGACATGGGCTTGGGCTACATTTGGGCCGGCCTACACATGTTGTAGGCTAGGCTTTGGTTTGTTTGTTAAATAAAGATAAGTAACTAAACTACGAGCTATTACATGGACCATTGTTGGAGTGACCGATCCTTCTTAATACGTAAAACGTATTTCCAACAATCTCCCCCTAAGGGAGGTCACTCCAAACCAGGGCATTACCCAAGTTACAATAATGAGATAAACCTAGCATACTATGCTTGTCTTGAGCTCATACTCTCCGTCTTTCTTTTCTTTTTCTTTTCTGGTGAACATGTTGAAGTGATCTTTGATATCCATCTTTAACATTAATCTCTTGCCTTGATCTTGTGCATCCATCACTTGTGATCTTCGCCTCTTCGTGACCTCACATCCCACATACTTATACCTTTGTAATTCTTGAAAGCTTCAGAGTTCGATACAGCGGAAGACTTAACTTTTAAGCTTTCTTGAAATAGATGAGGTATTAAGTGCATAAAGTATAAGCATGCGGGGACGACTTCTTCTCGGATTCCGCAACGCCACCGTCTTCAAATGCCGCAACATTAGTAGACACGAACGAAATGGCTTTGAACATTTCATTCTAATTCGGTAGCATTTTACCTCCGGTCGGTGAAGACCGTTGGATGATATAAAATATCGTACTTGTGGCAGGTAGATTTAATTAAAAATCTCCTTGACAAGATTTTGCGGGTAAACCCGTTCTCTTTACTCGACCGTCCAAAGATGACTGCGAACGTAAAGAGTGAATCATTTGGATAAAATTATCCGCATGATTGAAGCCATCAATTCTTATTCCTGGAACAAGTTTGATTCAATTAAGAACCGCACCATCGTTGCTTTCCAGTTGTCACGAGCTTGATTCGTATAGAATCTTGCAAGTTACCTAGCAAGTGCTGTTTGAGGTTAACACTAGAAGGATTTCCACTCATCACTGTGAACACTAAGGTTTCCCTCTGAGTGTTCTGGCAAGATCACTAAGATAATGCGTAGAGGCCTAGAACGTGTTTAAATTCATTTAAGAATTAAACCACTGTTGCTTTCCAGTTATCACAAGCTTGATTCATAAAGAATCGCACAAGTCACCTACCATGAGCTTTTTGATATTCGCTCAAGAAGGATTTCCATCTTCATTGTAAGTACTTTCGTATTACTCGGATGTTCAGGCAAGATCATGAAGATTTTGCGTAGGACTCTTAAAATCTTTCTTACTTTTCACAGTGTGTGAAGAAGCAAGGAAATATGAAAGTGTGTCCTAATGAGATATTTGATGATCTCAAATGGCTCTAGACTCGATCGTGCACTTTGGATTTTAGTGATCGGAGGCTGGAGAGGAGTGCCACCTTTTCAATACCAATTTACTCGGAGTGAATAAATCGATAGATAACGTGTTGATCTCCGTGTGATTAAAACAAATATCTTTTGAGAGATATCTGAGTTAGCTGGGATGGGTTGTGCATTGCATCACTGGGTCCATGATGTCTATCTTCAATATCAAGAATCATTAAAAATGATCTCAATAACATATGTATTGACCTAGTTTCTGCCTAAGGTTGTAAGGAGGGCTTCTTTCTTTACACCCTTTATCTTTACAATTCTTTTTCATTCTTCAACCCCTTCAATGCTTACCAATACGTCATAACTAGAACCTTGTTGTGATTGTTCCAGTGCTAACTTAAGTACTTGGTCGGCATTCAGCTACGTTCACAATCTTTCTCCAACTTTCCTAAGGACTACTATTTCTAGCTATGGAATGTCCTTGGGAAGATTCCTCTCGTTCTGGAAGAATCATAGGACTTAACCTATCCTACCATCCTTATGTCACCACAATCTTCATCGTCGTGAAATAAATGGGTTTTAGGTAAGTATATGTCATCATGAAAATCCATTTTGATATGCAAATCCGTTTTGCTCCCCCTTAACATATGCCACGATATTCGAAAACATTTCGCATAAGTCGGGATGAGCCAGCACATTAAGTCAAACCATTTGTGATAATATCCCATATTAAATCACATTTTCTCCCCCATATTAAAAATATTAACCCAGTCGATGTTTTTAATATCAATTGATTTAATGAAGTTTTAACAAAGGTTTTGGGAAGAAAAATGCAAGTCCATTTTATCTTCATGATACCAAATGTATGAGATATGATACCGGTTTGTAACATGATCACATAGTCACCATATTAGAAAGAATTGACAAGGTTGGACCTGATTGATGAGAACATCATATGATAAGATCAAATGGTTCTTGTCAGCATATGTTGGTCGCCTCGTGACGTCTGAAGTCATCTCTTGACACCACATGTACGATTGGTATGGTTGTCTTAACGCCAATTAGTGAGCTTGGCACTTCCGGCATCGAAGATTCTGAATGCTTGACAATTGCTCCCCCTCAATTGTTGACCCGTGTTCTATTGAAAGAGTTGTAGTCGTCGGTTGATTAGTCGCATCATCGAGTAAGTAGATACCAATTGTAGATTGCTATGGTTTTAGAGATGATAGCTTCATAAAAACAAGACTTCTCTTGTTTGAACTAATAAATGTACTGAAACGTACATAGATTTGTGTTAGACCAAGTTATAAAGTAAACTTGATCCCTTACAAGGTTTTAAAGTAAACCTTGCCCGAGAAAATTAATTCCCGTTGTGAGCCAAAGCTTTCATAAGAAATACTAGACTTTAATGTGAAAACCGGGTTGCAGTCAGAAATAACTACAAGCCATAAGGGCATGTTTTATGAAATATTTACAACTTTTGTACGAACTCTATTTATGGCGCCGTGTCGATATTAATCAACATTTCTAAGGCCGTAAATATTATCGTACCAAAATACATGCCTTTGAAAAATAAAGTAAAAATATTTTTGAATTTTTCTGGATTTTTCAATTTTTTATGGTTTTTATATGGTTTTATATTTTTGTATTTTGCTTTTGTGGATAAAAATATAAACAATATATACAGATGATCACCAAGGATACGGAGAATAGTTTACCATCACTATTCTTTCGCTTCATCTGCCAATTCCTTTAGTGTCTCAAGCGAGAAGGTTCTCATTCCTAGCTTGTCGGCCAAAAATTCAATTCGAGCGCGATCTAAAGCCTTCGTGAAAATATCCGCCAATTGATACTCAGATCGGACAAAGTAAAGCTCGATCACTCCATTTTCCACTTGCTCCTTGATGAAATGGTAGCGAATGTCAATATGCTTCGACCGGGATAATTGAACATTGTTGCAGCATAAGGCAATTGCACTCTTGTTGTCACAGTACATCGGAATTTTATTGAAACCTAGACCATAGTCGGTTAATTGCGATCTCATCCAAAGAATTTGAGCACAGCAAACGGACATAACTATGAATTCTGCTTCCGTACTTGAAATTGCAGCGCTTTTCTACCATTTCGATGCCCAACTGATAAGTCGATCTCCTAGTAGTTGCAAAGTTCCACTCGTGCTACGTCTTGTATCTTGACAACCCGCGTGATCCGCATCCGCATATGCCATAAGTGAAATCGAAGAGTCTTTCGAATACCAAAGTCCCCGATTAATGGTTCCTTTAAGATATCGAAAGATCCGTTTCACAGTAGCTAAGTGTAACTCAGTAGGCCTAGTTTGATACCGAGCACACATACATATAGCAAATTGAAGATCAGGTCGACTAGCTGTGATATACAGAAGAGTACCAATAATTCCACGATACAGTGTCGGATCAACGGAAACTCCATGTGGATCTGCATCAAGCTTAGTTCGTTCCACCATTGGAGTATCCACGGGGTGGAAAGATTCCATCTTGTACTTCTTTAGCGATTCAAGGGCATACTTGGATTGATTGATAAAGATGCCTCTGGGACTCTGAGATATTTGAAGACCTAAGAAGAATGATACCTTGCCCATCATTGACATTATAAACTTGGAAGACATGAGTGTCCCAAACTCATCCGATAAGGTTTGGGTCGAGGCTGCAAATATAATATCATCAACATATATTTGTACCATAATCATATCTTTACCTCTTTTCTGAATGAACAGCGTGGGATCCACCTTTCCTTTAGCGAAGCCTTGTGTAATGAGGAATTCTGACAATAGATCATACCATGCGCGAGGAGCTTGCTTCAACCCATAGAGAGCCTTCTTAAGCTTGTACACATGATTAGGATATTTAGGATTCACAAAACCATCCGGCTGTTGTACATAGACCTCTTCCTTGATTTCGCCATTCAGAAATGCCGTCTTCACATCCATCTGATAGACGATCATATTCATATGGGCTGCATAAGCGATGAATAGTCTAATAGCTTCCAAACGGGCAACAGGCGCAAAGGATTCCATAAAGTCGATGCCCAATAATTGCTTGTATCCACGAGCTACTAGTCTAGCTTTGTTCTTCAATATTCCGCCTAACTCGTCGAGTTTCACCTTGTAAACCCATTTCAAAGTGAGTAACTGCACTTGATCCGGGCATGGGACAAGTTCCCAAACTTCAAGACGTATGAATTCCTTAAGTTCTTCTTGCATAGCTTCTATCCAACAGGATTGAGTAAAAGCTTGTTGCCATGTCTTAGGTTCAACTTCAGTGAGAAAAGCATCAAAATGACAAAACATTGCATTTTCTTGTAGCTGACTTCGTGTGGATACCGGACGATTAGGGTCACCAATAATAGAATCTATAGGATCATATTTTGTCCACTTGCTGTCATGTTCACGAATTCGTGGATTGGAGTAAACTTTAGTTTGAGCTTCCTCTGAGGTGGACGACCCGGCTTGATTAGGGTCGGGAATAGGTACACCAAAGAATGGAAGTTCACGCATTTGAGCGAATTCCAAATCGTGATTATCATCATCCTCTTCATCATCAATAGGCATGACATGGGTAGTTGAAACAGGTATTGGTTAAGAATTACTTGTTGATGGTATATCTAGACCAATTGTAGATGCAGACGTATCTGATTGTGCAACGGTTGCTGGAGCGACAACTTCGGTTACCGGAGCTATTACCTCAGGTTCTGGAGCAACAATATTTGGAGGAGTAAAGAATTCATCAAAGAACGGTTGAAACAATGTATCCCATTCAGTCCTGGAAGGTGGTGTAAATGATGATGAAGTAGGGTTGTTTGGGACAAGACCAGAACCAATGTTACTGGGTCCCATTTCATGAAGTGCGGGTTCAGAGCTGCTTTGCTCAGAAGCCATTGCTGTCAGCTCATCAAAATCAACATTCATAGTTTCGAGGATCTTACGAGACTTATGATTGTAGATTCGGTATGCCTTCTTTGTGGGTGCGTAACCAATGAAAATATCAATATAAGCCTTTGGTTGAAGTTTCCCAAATTGTCACCATCATTATTTGGATAGCAAAGAGAGCCAAATACATGAAGATATGATAAATCTGGTACTTTTTCATGGAGAAGCTCATAAGGTGTTTTACCATGGCGTTTACGAATTAGTGACCGGTTTTGGGTGTACACTGCTGTAGATACTGCTTCTGCCCATAAAAACAATGGAGCCTTTGCGTAAATTAACATCATTCGAGCAGCTTCCATAAGTGTGCGATTTCGCGTTTCAACGACACCGTTTTGTTGTGGAGTGCGTGCAACGGATGTTTCATGAGATATGCCAACTTCTTCATAATAATCACGCAAGATTTGATTCACAAATTCGGTTCCATTATCGGTACGAATGCGTCGGACAGTAGTGTTGAGACGCACTTGAATCATCTCGATAAATCCGATGATGAATTTAGGTGCCTCATTTTTTGCTTTAAGAAATTTCACCCATGTAAACCGAGAGTAATCCTCGACAATTACGAGGATGTACTTTTTGCCACTAAGACTTTCAACACGCATTGGCCCACAAAGATCCATATGCAACAAATAAAGTTTCTCTTGGTTGGTGTCTTCCGTCTTGGGTTTGTAAGATTTCTTAGTGCTTTTCCCCATTGTACACGCGGAATACAAATTATCCTTGTGAAATGAAAGTTTAGGAAGACCACGAGCAAGTTCGTTTTTCGCCAAATGGTTAATAGCGTCAAAGTTAGATAACTGTCGATGCCATAACCATGACTTAGTCTTCGATGCTTTGGAGAGAAGACATACGGGAGAAGCGGCCATCATGTCTTGTAGAGATAAAGTATACAAATTATTCCCTCGAGTACCTTTCAATAAATCAACCCCTTCCAAATTACGTATGAAGCAGGTATGCTCTCGAAAAGCAACTTCTAGGTTTGCATCACAAAATTATCCTATAGAAAATAAGTTGTGACCGAGACCTTCCACATAATACACTCTCGAAATTATAACATTCCGAATATGATATTCACCATAACCCATTATCTTTGCAATATGATCATTTCCAAATCTAACCGTACAAAGAAACTTGCTGATGAAATTTCTGAGCTGAGAGCGATCTCCGGTCATATGCTTGGAGCAACAAGAGTCCAAATACCATAGAACAATTTGGACCACCTGTTTTCAATAACAACAGTAGACAATGAATTGGAAACTATTGGTTCCAGAGTGTTAGCAGATACAGATATAGAATTATCAGAATTGCTAACATTTTTTATACCCTTAGATTTCCTGCGTTTTCTAATGTGAGTTTTAGCACTAACAGGTTTTACTGTTCCAACTTTCTTAGGTTTTGGATTATTCACGGGCACTACAGTGGGAGTAGACCTATTTAAAGGGCACTTGGTTCCTACAGTAGTGTCGGTGTTCCTAGTTAAAGGACACGCTTGTGTTTTGGTAGCCTTGGTACTCCTAGTTAAAGGGCACGCTTTCTTCGCTTTAGTGGGAGTGATCCTAGTTAAAGGGCACATATTTCCGACTATAGTGAAAGCTCTACCAGTGGGGCGCCACAACCAACCAACTTGGGTTAACACTTTCCCAGTCGGTTTCCATTCTAATCCATTTTTCCGGGCATGCATCTCATTCACATGGTCAATAAGGCAAGAATCATGACGACTAGAAAACATACATTCATTGCAATTCCAACATTTCAAATTAGAATTCACAGTAGGCTTAGAACGCTGCACAACCGTAGAGCCTTTAGGTTTAGCTACATGGTTCTTTTTATTCAAAACAAAAATAACATTCCTAGGATGGGCTTCTACTTTCTTCTTCACTTGACTACTAGATGGGGGCAAGATCCTATCATTCTTCTTGTTTCTCTTAAGCTTAGATCTTTGAGCCTTAGTAGTGGTGCTTACTCCTGTAGAAGGCAACACGGGAATATTGGAAGCCGGTTTTGATTCCGCCTTATCTTTAGTGACCAAAGTTTGAGATGGTTTAGTCCTAGGGCCCTTGTTAAGTGGTGTGACGGCTATTAGATTCCTTTTGATTGCACTAGAGGACAATGCTAAGACAGTGGCTGCGTTATCCACAACATTCTTACCTTTTAGAGTACGAAGTGTTTCCTTTAACTCAGCCAAGACCAGATTTTTAATACAAATTTGTTCCCTCAAATCAGATATTTCCATCGACTTTTGATTCAATTGTTCAATCAATGATTGATTCTGTGCAGTGGTATCAACACATGCGGGCTTTACTGAATCGAAGAGTCGTGTATTTTTCTGTTTTAAGTTATCAACTTTGGACAAAATCTTGGAAACTCGATTATCTAAATCAAGTTTAAAATTCTCAGCGGCCTCAAGTACGTTCACACAGTTAAGCTCCTTAGATTTCTCTATTTCTATCGACTAAGATTTAGCAACTTTGTCACTTGGCTGACGCTGTTTTGATTGTAAATGCAATCGAAAATTCTTTTCAAAGTTTGCATCATCGATATTAACACCTTCGAATGACGTTTCAAAGATTTCTTGAATAAATTATTGCTTGCATTCAAGCAAAATACAATGTGTTTGAATCTCATCAAAACATTTTGAAAGCGAAGAATGTGAATCTTGAAGCTTTAAAAATTCAGGGTCAGATTCGTGACAATTACTATCTACCACATTATCCACAGATTCAACATTATGCACAATAGAATCATTATCAACAATTTTATTCACACAGACGGAAACTATATCATGAGACATCACTTGCTTCAGAAGCTGATCATTTTGGCGTGAAACCCGTTCTATTTCAAGTAAACTGTTTTCATAAGAATCTTCCATTTCATTGAAAACACGTCTAACTTCTTCTATTTCCAAAAGCAAATCTTGATCAAGAGTGCTAAGACAAGCTTTAACATTCTTTACAAACGGAACAATTTCGTCTCGAAGCGCAGCTCTAGTGTGCTCAAAGTTCCATTCACCTTCCGTTATGGCCGAAGCCGTCGTACGTTCCAAAATGACCTTGTCAAAATCGGCTAAGTGTTGGTGTACCGCATTTAAGTTAACGGACGCCTTACTTACCGGTGGAATTAACTTCGTTAAATCCGTTTTGACAAGTGTAGGAGACGTACTAGGAGGGTTTTCATTTGACAAACTTTGGGGCACAAGAACTGTCAATTCAGCTAATTCCTTTTGTAAGCGAATGCGGGTTTTTTAGATAATTGATCTTTGTTATATTGATCATAATCAATTTTATGGAATTTTGAAATCATATTAGAATGAGTTTCATCCGCAAGTGACTGTGTCTCCTCAGAACTACGAACAAAAGGTGCTTCTTTCGATTTGCCAATTAGGGTCATATCATAAAGACACGGAATATATTCCTGAGCTTGTTTTACATAACCGGGATTAGGTGGTAAATCTTTAAGACGTTTAAGTTCGAGTTCTTTAAATGATTTAGTTAAAAGATGAACCTTTTCTGTGGAAGCGTATTGTTTTAAAAGCTGTTGTTCCTTGAATTTAAGAAGTTTGGTAGCATTAATTTCTGATTCAACCTTTTTAGACTCGAGAGTTTCAAAATCCATTTTAAGTTTTTGAAAATCATTGACAACCGACTCTTTTGCTTTTAATTCATTGGAAAGATTATCTTTTAATGATTCTATTTCTTTCAAGTGTTCAATCTTTTCAAAACAAAATTGGTCAAATTCAGAACATGTTATTTTCTCTGCTTGAGGGACCATTTCAAAAGTTTTGACCTTTTCTTTATGCAACGCAAGCTCAGCAGTTAGGGTGGAATTTGTATCTACGTATTGTCTAACGGCCATATGCATTTGATCAATAATATGTTTAGGCACCATGACCAAATCATGTTGAGCATAAGATTCCATACCCGTCGTAGCATTTGGTTGAGGTTCACTCAAATGTGTAGGATTGGGTACCACATCATTTGAGTTACTAGTTCCCGAATGATGTTCGAGGTTGTCATTTTCATGCCCAACTTGATGTTGGTTATCATCAATATTATTAGATGTGGTTGGTACCTCACTAACGACATCAGAACCGTAGTGAGAGAGATTAGCAACAAGAGCAGTTTGGGCAGAGTGAATGTCATCACAATCCGAATCATATGCATCAAGATCATCTGCTTGATAAGCTGCATTAGAAGTGGAAACGACTGCAATGCCTTCTGTATTTGCTGCCCCTGGGTCTGCAAGAAATGCTAACTTCTCTGAATCCAAAATCTTTCCCTTTGACTAAGCATCGACCAAATACATCTTCTCACGAAACCATGCATCATCCCTCCTCCGTTTTGGCTGAGTGCATTCCCTAGCCATATGACCTTGTCCTCGGCAATTGTAGCAAGTCACAACCTTTTAGGACTAATGGGGCTTCCATTTCCATTAGCTTGAGAATTCACAGCTTGAGCATTCACAGTCCTTGTAGGAGGTCCATATGAATTTTGCCTTCCCTGAATAGGTTGCACTGTTACTTGACCATCTTGAACAGTAGCTTGTTGTCGAGTATTTGAAGAGGTACGGAGCTGATTGTTTGTTGGTGGAAATCCTCTAGTTGCAACAAGGTTTGACAGGTAGGCAGTGAGATGGTTTAGTACATCAGCTGGCGTATCATTTGGAGTAAAGACCGGTGCTTGGATTGGTGGAAATTCATTAGAGTAGAAAGCTTGTGCTGGTTGTGCTTCTATTGGAAAGTATCCTTGCTGAGGAGTATAGCCCATTGGAGAAGTGTTGGCTTGTGATGGTGATGTCTGATATGGTGGTTGCTGTGGAAAAGATTGTTGATGAACACTTTGTTGATATGCTTGTTGTGGCATCATTGGTGGTTGATAAGATGGTTGCTGTGGTTGCTGATAGGTGTGTGGTGGTGGCTGCTGCAAGTATGATGGTTGTTGATAAGTATAAGCCATGTTTTGTTGAGAAGCATACATGGCAAGTGGATCATGAACTTGAGGTGTAGACAACCGAGCCTCAATCATGTGGCATTCGTGTTGTTGAAGAAAAGCTTTAAGTTGATCCACATTGGTGTTATGCAAGTCCTTAGCCAATTTAACATCCGTCACGTATTTTTTCCATTCTGGAGGAAGAGTGTTCAAATACTTGGTGTTTAATTGAAAGGTAGGAATTGCCATGCCATAGATATTGAGCTCATTCAACAATAGGGTAAATCTCAGATAGTAGTCATTGAGAGTCTCCCCTGGCACATAGGCAAACTTATCAAAAGTATCATAAAGCTTACACTCTCGTTCTTGTTTAGTTAACGAGGTGCCTTGAATTAGAACACGAATTCTATCCCATAACTCTTTGGCAACTTTATGTTTGCTGACGAGTTTGTAGACATCTGGAAGAAGGGCTTGGAGAATGATATTTGTAGCATACTTATCACATTTGTCTTGAATCTTCATATCTCCAATCAATTCACCCGTTGTGTGAGGACGAGTAGTTGTACCTTCCGTCATTGTACCATAATCTAATGGTCCATTGAGCACCGATGCCCAAATAAGATGTCCGTTCTCCTTGTTCAACATATAAAGTTCCATTCGAGAAGTCCAATCCTCGTACATAGACTTCTCCAACATTGGTGGACGATTATCCGTACCTGAGAGGATGGACTTATCCGTAAGAGATGTGTACTCCATTTCGATAAGTTAAGATTTACAAACTTGATCGGTCAATGAAAGAAAGTAAATGTGTTTGTTGTTGTGTGTAGAAGCCGAGAAATAATGTTAAAATCCCTTAAATTATGTTCTCGATAAACCAAAAATTCCAAGATCAAATTGCACACGTTTTGAAAATTCTTGGAATACTTGTTGCCCTATCGCAATGCCTAAAAGGAATCCAGTCGCAATGTCCAATCGCAATAATTCCTATCGCAATAATCCAATCGCAATAAATCCTATCGCAATGTTCCAATCGCAATAAGTCCTATCGCAATATCCAATCGCAATAATCCAATCGCAATACCCCTGTCGCAATATCCTGTCGCAAAACCCTGTCGCAATATGGATCGCAATAACAAGAGCTCCAGTCGCAATACAATCGCAATACACAGAAAACACTCCAATCGCAATCCCAATCGCAATGTGGATCGCAATGTCTAAACCCTAGATATTGCGATGGAGAGGCTGTCGCAATGGTACAAACAGTGGACTCTTTTTACCACTTTTCTCGGACAAAACACACCAAATTCGAGATTTTAAGCCAAAAATTGATCCAAACACCCAAAAATTTTGTGTTTTTAACCAAAATAACAATACCAAATCACTACCACAACTATGTAGACGATTTGTATCAAGAAAAAACCATAAAAACACAAAAAAAAATTGGACGTGTGGTTATATTGATCAAAAGGCTACAAAAATCAAGAACACGAACACATCAACAATACAATCATCCCATGGCTCTGATACCATTTGTAGGATATGTAAATCTTGCTTATGTTTTAGAGAGAGAAAGAGATAGAGAGATGGTGAGAACACACACACACTTAGAGAGGGAAAGTGAAAGAAAAACACTTTTCAACTATGTGTAAAATAAAGAACCACACTCCCTCTCCTTAGAGAAAAACACTTTTCAACTATGTGTAAAATGAAGAACCACACTCCCTCTCCATCTAAGGAGAGGGTTTATATACCCAATCCCTTGACATGGGCTTAGGCTTACATTTGGGCCGGCCTACACATGTTGTAGGCTAGGCTTTGGTTTGTTTGTTAAATAAAGATAAGTAACTAAACTACGAGCTATTACATGGACCATTGTTGGAGTGACCGATCCTTCTTAATACGTAAAACGTATTTCCAACAAGTACCTTTCAATAAATCAACCCCTTCCAAATTATGAATAAAGCATGTATGCTCTCGAAAAGCAACTTCTAGGTTTGCATCACAAAATTGTCCCACAGAAAATAAGTTGTGACTGAGACCTTCCACATAATACACTCTTGAAATTATAACATTCCCAATATGATATTCACCATAACCCATTATCTTTGCAATATGATCATTTCCAAATCTAACCGTACTAAGAAACTTGCTGACGAAATTTCTGAGCTGAGAGCGATCTCCGGTCATATGCTTGGAGCAACCAGAGTCCAAATACCAGAGAACAATTTGGACCACCTGTTTTCAATAACAACAGTAGACAACACATTGGAAACTATTGGTTCTGGATTGTTAGCAGATACAGATATAAGATTATCAGAATTGCTAACATTTATGTGACCCTTAGATTTCCTGCGTTTTCTAATGTGTGTTTTAGCACTAACAGGTTTTACTGTTCCAACTTTCTTAGGTTTTGGATTATTCGCGGGCACTATAGTGGGAGTAGACCTATTTAAAGGGCAATTGGTTCCTACAGTAGTGACTGTGTTCCTAGTTAAAGGACACGCTTGTGTTTTGGTAGCCTTGGTACTCCTAGTTAAAGGGCACGCTTTCTTCGCTTTAGTGTGAGTGATCCTAGTTAAAGGGCACATATTTCCTACTATAGTGAAAGTTCTACCAGTGGGGCACCACAACCAACCAACTTGGGTTAACACTTTCCCAGTTGGTTTCCATTCTAATCCATTCTTCCGGGCATTCATCTCATTCACATGGTCAATAAGGCAAGGCTCATGACGACTAGAAAACATACATTCATTGCAATTCCAACATTTCAAATTAGAATTCACAGTAGGCTTAGAACGGTGCACAACCGCAGAGCCTTTAGGTTTAGCTACATGATTCTTTTTATTCAAAACAGAAATAACATTCCTAGGATGGGCTTCTACTTTCTTCTTCACTTGACTACTAGATGTGGGCAAGAACCTATCATTCGTCTTGTTTCTTTTAAGCTTAGATCTTTGAGCATTAGTAGTGGTGCTTACTCCTGTAGAAGGCAATAGAGGAATATTAGAAGCTGGTTTTGATTCCGCCTTATCTTTAGTGACCGAAGTTTGAGATGGTTTAGTCCTAGGAACCTTATTAAATGGTGTGACGGCTATAAGGTTCCTTTTGATTGCACTAGAGGACGATGCTAGGACAGTGGCTGCGTTATCCACAACATTCTTACCTTTTAGAGTACGAAGTGTTTCCTTTAACTCAGCCAAGACCAGATTTTTATCACAAATTTTGTTAGGTCAAAAAGTTGATGTGGCAGAAACTCAAAAACGAAGAACACATGAAGGCATTTGTCTAAGCGTTGACAAGTGTATTCTAGGCATTGTCAAGAACAAATCAGGCGTTGACAGAAGCAAGCATTGTCAAGTGCAATTCAAGCATTGTCACATGCAATCCAAGCATTGACAGAAACATTGACAAGAAGCCTTTTGAAGCTTCTATTTGGATATATATGCAGGATATATTCTGTACATGTTTATTTAAATAGAAGATTTACATGTTTATTTGATATTATCTCTTGTAAACCCTAATCCTTACACTATAAAAGGAACCAAGGGTATTAGGTTTATTCATAACTTTCATTCACAATGTAAACCTAAAAGCGTGTGTCGAATAGACGTGGGATTCAATGTATACACGTCTAGTAATTGTTTGTTATTAATATAATGAACAATCCTTTTGTTTTAATTCATGTTCTTTGTGCCTAAACACCTTGTTACATAGTTATTGTTCTTTTCCGTTTTATTGTATAATCATATGAACAATGACTATGCCTAGTAGCTAAAAGATTCGAGGAAGCCAAGGTTTCCACAGTTGGTATCAGAGCCTCGTGGCTCGTGATGCTAGGACCAACAAGGTGTTCGTGTTTCCTGATGGAAAAAAAATTCCTATAGGATTTTTCTGGACGTTTTTGTGTGCGCAGTAGTATTCAGAAGGCCATAACTTTTTATTGAACCGTTGGATCGCCACGAATATTTTTGTGTGTGTTCTACACGCATATATCTAGATACCCACCAGAGGGATTGTCGAGATCTATCGCTAAGAAAAAGTTATTAAGCGTCAAAGTCAGCAGTGGTCATATGCTGTTTTCTGTGAACAGTAATAGTAAAAACGCGATTTCTCCTTCATTAACCGTTGGATCGTCGTGAAATTCGATCTGTAGGTTCTTGACACGTGTTTCTAGGATCTCACTGAAGGGATCTTCGATCTGAGCTCTCATGAAGAAGTTATTAGATGTCGAAGTTCACTGCAGTTTATGGTTTTCACATAAAATCATGATTTAGGGTTTATAAAACCCTAGATCTATTACCCGCTGACATGTGTTATTTAGACGCTGATAGATGTTGGTGTGACGCTGATTGATGTTGGTGTGATGCTGACAAGGCATGGATGAGACGCTGATGGCCAGGCGCTGACCGGTACAAAGTTGGCGCTGACAGGAATAAGTTAAGCGATGTTGGGAAGCGCTGACACTTGTTGTCCGATATCTACATTTTCAAACGCTGACAAGTGTTGTCTGATACTGGACAACACACAGTGTTGATATCTTGGACAGTGAAGGATATTGGACAGTGAAGGATATTGGACAACAAAAGGAATAGTTGTTGTTTGAGAAAATTGATACATTTTTAGCACACAAAAAGGAGGTATTTACACGCAAAGGTACATGGAATCTCCGTTTTTATTTAGAATATCAAGTTGATATTTATGGCTCGGATATTCTTACAAGAAGTAAATGATTTTTAAGTAAGTTAGCAACAATTCATGAAGAATTTGATGGATATTCAGATTATGTAATCGGGGTAGCCTTGTGAAAGAGCTATCCATAAAGGCTTTTACATATGGTATGAAGATGTTATTTCATTAAAATTCGTCATGAAGAGGTGTTGGCTTAAGGGGAAGAATTCTTATGGTAAGTTTGATGATCGAGGTAGATTTTCGCGAGTTTGTGTTTTATCATATCTTTAAATCATGGGATCCATCCATTGGTTTGAAAATAACTTGTTCGTGATTACATGGTTGGTGACGAAGACTTGTCATAACACTTGAAGGAGTTACATTATCGTGCTCAGTGTCTCACAAACGATGAGAATATTGACAAGGGATCGAGGTCTACTTATATTTAATCATCAGTAAAAGTTCTTCATCACATGGATAGTGCAAGACATAGAACACAAGGTTGGGTTATTCTACTTCTACATCAAGAATATTATATTTGTTTTTCTTCAGAATCATTACATAGAGCCTACATTTGGAGAATCTTCAAGATTGCATACATTGTTTACTTCCCTGTTGATGTGACAAAAAGGGGAAGACATACATGCTACAATTGAGGGGAATCAATTTGAAGATGATGTACAACTTACAAGAGATACACAAAGAGTTTTGCCGACATCAACTAGGGGAAGATTGTTGGGTCAAAAAGTTGGTGTGGCAGAAACTCAAAAACGAAGAACACATGAAGGCATTTGTCTAAGCGTTGACAAGTGTATTCCAGGCGTTGTCAAGAACAAATCAGGCATTGACAGAAGCAAGCATTGTCAAGTGCAATTCAAGCATTGTCACATGCAATCCAAGAAGCCTTTTGAAGCTTCTATTTGAATATATATGCAGGATATATTCTGTATATGTTTATTTAAATAGAAGATTTACATGTTTATTTGATATTATCTCTTGTAAACCCTAATCCTTACACTATAAAAGGAACCAAGGGTATTAGGTTTATTCATAACTTTCATTCACAATGTAAACCTAAAAGCGTGTGTCGACTAGACGTGGGATTCAATGTATACACGTCTAGTGATTGTTTGTTATTAATATAATGAACAATCCTTTTGTTTTAATTCATGTTCTTTGTGCCTAAACACCTTGTTACATAGTTATTGTTCTTTTTCGCTTTGATTGTATAATCATATGAACAATGACTATGCCTAGTAGCTAAAAGATTCGAGGAAACCAAGGTTTCAATAAATTTGTTCCCTCAAATCAGATATTTCCACTGACTTTCGATTCAATTGTTCAATCAAGGATTGATTCTGTGCAGTGGTATTAGCACATGCGGGCTTTACTGAATCGAAGAGTCGTGTATCTTTCTGTTTTAAGTTATCAACTTTGGACAAAATCTTGGAAACTCGATTATCTAGATCAAGTTTAAAATTTTCAGCGGCCTCAAGTACGTTCACACAGTTAAGCTCCTTAGATTTCTCTATGTCTATCGACAAATATTTAGCAACTTTGTCACTTGGCTGACGCTGTTTTGATTGTAAATTCAATCGAAAACTCTTTTCAAAGTTTTCATCATTGATATTAACACCTTCGAATGACGTTTCAAAGATTTCTTGAATAAATTTTTGCTTGCATTCAAGCGAAATACAATGTGTTTGAATCTCATCAAAACGTTTTGAAAGCGAAGAATATGAATCTTGAAGCTTTAAAAATTCAGCGTCAGATTCGTGACAAGTACTATCTACCACATTATCCACATATTCAACATTATGCACAATAGAATCATTATCAACACTTTTATTCTCACAGACGAAAACAATATCATGAGACATCACTTGCTGCTGATCATTTTGGCGAGAAACCCGTTCTATTTCAAGTAAACTGTTTTCATAAGCATCATCCATTTCATTGAAAACACGTTTAACTTCTTCGATTTCCAAATGCAAATCTTGATCAAGATTACTAAGACAAGCTTTAACATTCTTTACAAACGGAACAATTTCATCTCGGAACGCAGCTCTAGTGTGCTCAAATTTCCATTCACCTTCCATTATGGCCGTGGCCGTCGTACGTTCCAAAATGACCTTGTCAAAATCGGCTAAGTGTTGGTGTACCGCGTTTAAGTTAACGGACGCGTTACTTACCGGTGGAAGTAACTTCGTTAAATCCGTTTTGACAAGTGTAGGAGACGTACTAGGAGGGTTTTCATTTGACAAACTTGGGGGCACAAGCACTGTTAGTTCAGCTAATTCCTTTTGTAAGCGAATACGTGTCTTTTTAGAAAGTTGATCTTTATTATGCTTATCATAATCAATCGTATGGAATTTTGAAGACATTTTAGAATGAGTTTCTTCCGTAAGTGACTGTGTCTCCTCAGAACTACAAACATAAGGTGCTTCTTTCGATTTGCCAATTATGGTCATATCATAAAGAACAGGAATATATTCCTGAGCTTGTTTTGCATAACCGAGATTAGGTGGTAAATTTTGAAGACGCTTAAGTTCGAGTTCTTTAAATGATTTAGTTAAAAGATGAACCTTTTCTGTGGAAGCGTATTGTTTTAAAAGCTGTTGTTCTTTGAATTTAAGAAGTTTGGTAGCATTAATTTCTGATTCAACCATTTTAGACTCGAGAGTTTCGAAATCCGTTTTAAGTTTTTGAAAATCATTACAACCAACTCTTTTTCTTTTAATTCATTAGAATGATTAGCTTTTAATGATTCTATTTCTTTCAAGTGTTCAATCTTTTCAAAACGAAATTGGTCAAATTCAGAACATGTTATTTTCTCTGCTTGAGGGACCATTTCAAAAGTTTTGACCTTTTCTTTATGCAACGCAAGCTCAGCAGTTAGGGTGGAATTGGTATATACGGATTGTCTAAGGGTCATATGCATTTGATCAATAATATGTTTAGGTACCATGACCAAATCATGTTGAGCATAAGATTCCATACCCGTCGTAGCATTTGGTTGAGGTTCACTCAAATGTGTAGGATTGGGTACCACATCATTTGAGTTACTAGTTCCCGAATGCTGTTCGAGGTTGTCATTTTCATGCCCAACTTGATGTTTGTTATCATCATTACCAAGATTGGTTGTGGTGGGTACCTCACTGACGACATCAGAACCGTAGTGAGAGAGATTAGCAATGAGAGCAGCTTGGGAAGAGTGAATGTCATCATAATCCGAATCATATGCGTCAAGATCATCTGCTTGATAAGTTGCATTAGAAGTGGAAACGACTGCAATGCCTTCAGTATCTGCTGCCCCTGGGTCTGCAATAAATGCTAACTCCTCTGAATCCAAAATCTTTCCCTTAGACTGAGCATCAACCAAATACATTTTCTCACGAAACCATGCTTCATCCCTTCTCCTTTTCAGCTGAGTGCATTGCCTAGCCATATGACCTTGTCCTCGGCAATTGTAGCAAGTCACAACCTTTTGAGGACCAATGGGGCTTCCATTTCCATTAGCTTGAGAATTCATAGCTTGAGCATTCACAGTCCTTGTAGGAGGTCCATATGAATTTTTCCTTCCCTGAATAGGTTGCACTGTTACTTGACCATCTTGAACAGTAGCTTGTTGTCGAGGATTTAAAGAGGTGCGGAGCTGATTGTTTGTTGGTAGAAATCCTCTAGTTGCAACAAGTTTGGACAAGTAGGCAGTGAGATGGTTTAGAACATCAGCTGGCGTATCATTTGGAGTAAATACCGGTCTTGGATTAGTGGAAGTTCATTAGAGTAGAAGGCTTGTGTTGGTTGTGCTTCTATTGGAAAATATCCTTGCTGAGGAGTATAGCCTATTGGAGAAGTGTTGGCTTGTGATGGTGATGTCTGATATGGTGGTTGTTGTGGAAAAGATTATTGATGAACACTTTGTTGAAATGCTTGCTGTGGCATCATTGGTGGTGGATAAGATGGTTGATGTGGTTGCTGATAGGTGTGTGGTGGTGGCTGCTGCAAGTATGATGGTTGTTGATAAGTATAAGCCATGTTTTGTTGAGAAGCATACATGGCGAGTGGATCATGAACTTGAGGTTTAGACAACCGAGCCTCGATCACATGGCATTCGTATTGTTGAAGAAAAGCTTGAAGTTGATCCACATTGGTGTTATGCAAGTCCTTAGCCAATTTAACATCCGTCACGTACTTTTTCCATTCTGAAGGAAGAGTGTTCAAATACTTGGTGTTCAATTGAAACGTAGGAATTGTCATGCCATATATATTGAGCTCATTCAACAATAGTGTTAGCCTCAAAATATTGAGTCAAACAAGAATGCTCGGTCATAGGTTATTATTGTAACATTAGTTAGAACGTTGTAATAGGTAGTTAATTAGTCGTGGTTTACGGGCTTGGATTTAAACTAATTAAAGTCCAAAAGACAAGCCCGGCCCAATATATAGCCCATTAAAGCCCGCATGTGGGTGGACTATATATACTACCCTCCTAGCATGTTAGGAGGGTGGATGGTCATTTGTAACTCTAATCTTCTTCTAATCTAATATTCACCAAGTTAAACACCTCCTTTCTACTTTCTCTCACTACTTTCTCTCTCTAGGAATCCATCTATTCTTCATCTATTTTCTTTCTTTCTTCCTTGCTTAATCATCACAAATATATGGGACAACAATTGGTATCAATCGCCATGGGGTAGTTTTGTGATTCGTTGTTGATTTTACTTGGTTCGTGTGATTTTCTCTTATAATCATCTCGAATTTAAGATTTTTTTGTGTTTTCCATGCTCTAAATCTTGATATAAATCTTCTACATAGCTGTGGTAGGGATTTGGTCGCATTTGGTTGGTTCAAATCACGGATTTCTTGTCGAAAATATCATTTTTTTACCTCAAAATCTCGTAACAGTGCTATTATTCCGATCAGTGCAATCGGAAAAGGGATTAGTGATTCCGATCACTCGCATCGGAAAAGGGTTTAAACATTCCTATCAGTATTCCGATTAGACTTTCCGACAAGGGCTTATCTGATTACTTTCCGACAAGTGTGTATCCGATTACATTCCGATTAAGGGTTATACAACAACATTCCGACAGGAGTTTATATATATATTCCGACAGGGGTTATTTAGGTATTTCGACTAGGGTTTTCCGATAACATTCCGACAGGAGTTGATATATTCCGACAAGGTGTCTTTCCATATTCCGACAGATGGATTCTGATTGCATTCCGATTAGGGCATTCCGACATTATTCCGATAAAGGGGGACATTCCGATTTGGGTATTCCGATAAGGTCATTCCGATGATGTGTTTTTGCTAAATTTTGTTCGAGTATTTTTTAGACTTTGCCACCATCTAGACTAGTTTCGAAATATCGTTTACACGATGATTAAAAAAAATAATAAAAAAATGAGTTAAAATTTTTCCATCAAGTAAATTCAAATTTTTTCCATACTAGTTTTAGGACATTTCTAGCTCGATTTCAAATTTTGGCGATTACAAAATTTTCTGGTCTACCGTTTTGTCGGACTGGTGAATTTATTGTCGGACTGGAGAAATATTGAAATTTTCGGAATTTAAACCACAACAACGATCACAACAAATCTACTTAAGATCCATATTCACTTCATCATTTCAGAGAATATTGAGATGGATTCTACTGCCGAATATCGTGTGACGAACAATAACATAATGGTGGCGGGTAACAAAGAGAGACCACCAATGCTTGTGTCTGGTCGGTATGCTCAATGGCAATCACGTTTCATACGATACCTTGATACAAGACCTAATGGTGATGCCTTGAGGAAATGTATTACTCATGGACCATATATATTTAAGAAGATCTCAATTCCTCCAAGAGCAGCCACAGATACTACTGATCCCATACCTGCAAGTGAACGTGATGAAACAAGAGCCGATCTCACACCTGAAAATTGTGCTTGGCATGATGCGGAGAAGGAAGACATCTATATGGTTTTAAGTGGGATTGGAGATGATATTTACTCCACAGTTGATGCATGCCCGACAGCCCATGAAATGTGGACTGCGATTGAACGCTTACAACAAGGAGAATCACTCAACAAACAAGATGTCAAAACAAACTTGTTTTGGAATTTTGGCAAGTTTACTTCAAGGGATGGAGAATCAATTGAATCTTACTACTCCAGGTTTTATAAGATGATGAATGACATGACAAGAAATAATCTGCAAGTCTCCACCATGCAAGTCAATGTTCAATTTCTTCAACAACTTCAACCCGAGTGGACACGGTTCGTCACTTTGGTGAAACAACAAGAAAAGTTAGACGAGGTCTCATATCATCGACTCTTTGACATCTTGAAGCAATTTCAGAATGAAGCAAATGAGATTCGAACTGAACATGTTGCAAAGACGGCTAATCCACTTGCTTTAGTGACTACCACACAACATGTTCAAGATCATCACTCTCGTGCTCCAAAGCCATACTCCACTACATCATCTTCACCACGATCTTCCACATCATCTAAGTCTTCCTCATCCACAAAATCTCGAGGTAAAGTGCCAAGATCACCATCACCACCATCTGAGTCCTCATCTGAAGAAGATAGTGATGAAGATCAAGCTCAAAAGAACCGAGAGATGAAACAACAAATTTCTTTCATAATGAAGACTTACAAAAAAATCTACAAACCCACCAACAAAAATCTTCGCACATCATCTAACACAAAGAACCGATATGTTGAGAGTCCTCAAAGGTATGACACACATCGACGTGGTGAAAGTCCTTCTAGGTATGATCGACATAATCCAACACATGTTGAGGGTTCTGCAAGGTATGATCGACAAACTGCCAAGTATGATACTCAGAGGATTGCTGCTGCTACCGGGAATAGGGAAACTGTTGGAAGTCAAGTGGTTCAGCAGAGTGGGATTCAATGTTTTAATTGCCAAGGTTATGGGCATATGTCAAAGGAATGCAGGAAGCCGAAAAGGGTTAGAGACTCCAGCTATCACAAGGAAAAGATGCTGTTATGCAAGAAAATGGAAGCTGGGGTTAAATTGTCAGCTGAGGAAGGAGCAATGCTTGATGATACTGATGATGAAGATTCTAATCAAGAGCTCGATGAACATTACTCGTACATGGCAAAGGTTGAAGAAGTTCTCAAAGTCACTGAAGATGACAATGGCCCTATCTTTGACACTGAGCTAATCGATAAGGTACACACTACTGATGAATATAATGTGTTTGGTGATAATCCTGAGCATAGTGATCTACCCAATGCCATTAATGACACGTGTATGATAGAAATGGTTGATAGCAATACCACACCCGATTCATCAGACATGTGCAATAATGAGTCTGAGGATGATCAACATGCAAATGAATATGATGAAGAGGAACGTATTGCGCTTGCTAATTTAATTGCTACTTTACAAAAAGATGTCACTGAAAATAAAAAGAGTCAAAAGCAATTAAAGAAGGCAAACGCTACGCTCACTCAAAGTTTTGAAGAATGCAAAGCTGCTCTTATCAAATCTACTGAGATGACTGAAAGCTATAGAGATGAGATCCTTCAGAAAACCAAAGAGCTTGAGGGGTACAAGGGAAGTGCGTTAAAAAGTCAAAAGGACGATTTTGAAAACAAATATAATACAACTCTTGAGTTATTAGCAAAAGAGAAGCGTCAATATAATGTTTTCTTAATGGATGAACGCCAAAAAACGTACCTTGCCAACACCAAAGTTAATGAACTTGAACAAAAGCTCTCTATGACCACTACTGATACTGCTAAAATTCTTGAGGATAAGAAACAAGAGGTAGATGCGTTAAAACAAGACTTCAAAAGTAGATATGATAAAGAAACTGAAAAAGTAACGAAACTAGAAGCACAAGTCGAATTTTTGAAGAAAGTTGTTTATAAGACTGATAGTCGTAGAAATTACACTTGTTTAGGAAAACAAGGTAAATGGGGTAAGTATTAACGAGCGATTTAGGAAAACCACAAGTTATGACCCAAATGGGGATCGTTCTCTCGAGGAGGCACGTGTGTTGTGTAATGAATTGATTTGATTGATGATTTTATTAAGAAGAAAAGAGAAGAGAAAATGACGAAGACGTAAAAATAAAAAAATTAACGAAAAAATCACTACTAGAAAGTTAAGACGTAGAACCGTAAAAACGACAAAAATTAAAATTTTAAACTAAAAATTCCTAAAAATTACTAAAAATCCACAATAAAATTCTAAGAGTTTACAAAAAATCAAAACTTGCTAAAACCTTTTAATTAATTAAATAATGACTTTTTAATGCTAATTAAAGCCCTAAAAATCACTTTTAAATATTAAAAATCCCTAAACAAGATTTAATAGTTTGTAAACCTCAAAAATGACCTAATTAAGCTAAAAACTTTTTTTTAAAATTTTAAAACCAAATTAATCTATTTTTAAACTCCTAAAAACTATTAAAATCTATTAAATCTTAAATTAATTCTAAAAATTAAATGAAAAGCCTAAAAAATATTTGGAAAGTTACGAAGTTCCTAATTAAGTGTCCTTAACCTAGTAAAAATGAAAAAAAGTTAAAAATTAAACTTTGAATTTTTACTAATAAAATAATATTAAAATATTCTAAAAAATTAAAAGTTTATAAATTAATTCTAAAAATTTATCAAAAATCCTAAATATTCTAAATAAGACAATAATGCAAGTTAAAGTTCCTAAAACCTTTTTATTAATTTTATATTAAACTTTAAAGTTAACAAAAAACCCTAAAATCAAATAAAATTAAAAATAAGACTTTTTGAAAACTTTTTGCTATGTAAACCTCAAAAATATAAATTAAAACTTAAAAACTATTTTTCTGGATTTTTAAAATACTTTTTGCTATTTTTAAATTACTTTCTAAAAATAAATCTAAAAATAATCCTAATAAATAAATAAAGAAAGGGAAAAATCTACTTTTTAAACGGAAAAATCTAAAACCTTAATAAAGTCCTAGGAAAAATGAGCTAACACCAAAAAGCTAAACAAATAAGCTTAAATTTGGCTAAATAAGCCACGGCTTATTTTAGATAAGCCAAAAAAAATCTCTTTAAGTATAATTTGAAACCAAACCTATCAGTCAAAGTCCCTAGGGCGCAGATGGTTAGCACGTTGTGTTGTGAGAGGAGTGGCGCAGGTTCGAGTCCTGGCCACGTCTTTTTGGTCTTTTATTTTTTTTTTCTTTTTAGCTTTTAAGAACACAATCCAATGACCTATTTAAGCTTAAAAACACAAACACAATCTAATATAATCAAGATTGAAGCAAGAAATGAGCAAAAACGTGCTCAGTTGAGCTTTTGGTTTCTGATGAACACCGGAATATGTATTCACTTGTGAATACAAACCAAGAGGAGCCTGGTCCTTGTTGATTGTGGTGTATTGTTGGAAACAAGGGGCACCCTTGTACTCTTTGGAGTACAAGGAGTCAAGCACACACAAATAAGCAAGAACTAACACACAATCAAGCACAAATCAAGCACCAAAAGCTTACAAGTTACTGATAAGCACACTTGTGTTGTCTGAGAGTATTATACTGATTTTAAATGCAAAAACTTGAAATTCAAAGGATCCAATCTTTCTCACAAAGCAACCAACTAGCATATAACCATACTACAATCCTACTTAAACCTATTGTTTAACAGATTTGAAGATTTGAAGCACCAAATTTTACATAAACAAGCAGAAAATGAACTTGACAGATTTTAAGATTCTTTTTCACTTTTAGCATGCAAATTGTGATCAAACCCTGTCCACAATGATAACCAAACTACACACAACCTAATGCAATCCTAAGGAAAGTATCTAACACGTTTTAACTTCACAAATTTGTCACAAAATATGATTAAAACACAAATCCAAACACCCCTTTAAGTTGCTGAAATCAATTTTAACAAACCAAATGATTTCAAATCAAATCCAAACTGACTTAAATCCTGCCTAACATGCATATAACACCAACTTAACTCAAATCAAACCAAATTAACTACACTTAAACACTTATCATGTAAATCACATAAGCAAAACATAAGACTGAAAATGGAAAAAGTAAGAGGGTGCTACCTTAAGGGTCCTACATCCAGGACCCTTAGTGACAGCTATGTCACCTCCTATAGGCTGGGGCCTATGTTGGGCCTTTAACAGCAACAATCTCCAACAATCCTGCTAAGACTTAAGAAGAAAAATACACAACAATGCAATATAACTGATTTTTCTTTTCCTTTCTGAAACTTTTTTAACCTTGTTAAATTATTTCCCAATGTTACTCTTTCAAAACAAGAACAATATCAGATCATCCAATAATTCATTCCACTTTCACTTCACAAATTCTTGGATTTCTGAATATTGAAAAACTTTGGAAAAACCTTTTTGAAACTCAAAAACACAAAGTGTTTCACAAATATGATATGGAACTCAGCCTAGCTTCTCAATCACTTACCAACTTTTAAAAATCAAATAAAAGGAATTATATTTTCTTCAAAAATTACCAACTTTATAAATTTGTAAAAAGGGATTACAATGAGAGAGCTAAAAACTGGAACAAGAGATATGAGTGACATGCCACTCATATTTATACTAGCTAATGGAATAAACTAGAAACTAAAACCCTAATTCTTGAAATCTCTAAAAAGTCCTTGGTCTTCATAGTCAAAATTCGTCCATGTGAATGAGAGTGATGTGCCAGCTGTTGTAAGTGATCTTGGCCATCCATTTGAACTTGGAGGACAAGGAGATCATCAGAATCGTCCATCTTGTCTGTTTGTTGGAATTAGGGGAAAGAGACGTGTGCAGGGGAATCTTGGGAGGTCACATGGGTTGAGTGGGAACATGGGTTTTGTGTGGGATAGGATGAGAGAAGGGTGAATTACCTATCTGGAGCATTTGGGGTAAAACCCCTTTGTTTTGCTCTTGATTGTGACTGGGGTGGATTAGGGTTTATATGGGATTAAGGTTTTGTTTAATCTGTTTTTGGTAAAAAAAAGGATTTAAAAATTGTGTTTGGGTGGGAAAAAAGGGAAGGTTTGACTGGGGTTTGACTAAGTTTAATAAATAAACTTGGGTGGGTATTGGGTATGGACCGGTAGGGTAGGGTTAATGGGTTATTGGGTGGGTTTGCTGAGGTGTCACAATGTGAGTGGTGGTGGGAGTTTTGTTGTCTGGCAATTTAGGTCCCCAAGTTTTCCTCTTCTTTCCACTTTGTAAATAATTCCATCAGCGCCCATTTTACTCTTTATCAACTTTTGGCAAGTTGTCACTTTTGGCACAAAACCTTTAAAAACTTTTAACAAGGGCTTTAAATGCATATTCTTGATTCTCCAAGGACTGAACTTGTATAGTCTTCAAACATGGAGGACCATACTTGTACAAATAACATTTGGAGGGTCATTTGTGACAAGTTCTTCAAAGATGAGGGACTAAAGTTGCCAATCTTCAATTCTTCAAGGGTCTTTTTGCAAATTTCCAAACTTGGGCCCGGTTCATTGTGCGGCTTCGTTTCCCGTGTTCGTTTTTGAATGATTCTTGTGATCTTTTGCCATTTCCTCAATATCCGTACCTAAAAATACACAAGTAACAAACACGAGCATATATTTGGTATAATTAATGATATTTTATGCATTTTAAGCCCGTTTTGGACGATGAGACCATGTATAAAAGCCGTCTCATCACTCCCCCATACTAAACCATTGCCGTGCCGTCACGCAATGCTAGAATAAAGTATCAAAGCATCTCCAAAATTCAATTTTATTCACTTTATTGAAATGATAAACTAGCTATACTACTACTATTGCTACTACTTGTGTTATAGACATAATGTATGATTTTCATCGCAAAATGGAACGTTTAGGTTCATAGAATAAGAACACGTGAATGCTTCGTTATAAATATTTTCGTCTTCCTCGATTTTCACTATAATTCCATGCTAAGCGTGCAACGAGATCATTGTCATTATAAGTTAGTAATGCTAACACTACTCATATGCCCTAATCACGTACTTATTCTCCCATTATTCCTAAGTTGTATCTCTTATATTTTATTATGTATTAATGATCACGAGGATACATCATCGACTTATGCGATAATAGAGATTTAGGTCTAAAAATAGAGTCCTAACGGTGTAACTAAGACCATCAAATCAATAACCCTTCCTAATAGACAACGATGTCAAAAAATTAAGTTGACAAGAAGAATCGATAAACACGGTTTTATAACGGTTTTGAACATGAGACTTATTACCAAGACTTTTATACGCCCCCTAACGGAAGGGCCTTATTATCTTTGGTTTACCTCCATCTTTTATTCAACTTCGCCATGAAGCTTTTATTATGACTTCGGTCTTGCCTTGCCTTTTATTATCCGCCATCATCGGTGGTTTTATTAACCAAAGACGTATATCCTCACGCTAAAGCGAATTTTGGATCTTTAAAGCTTCGAAGATTAAGGCTTGATTCACTTTCAATTTTGCATATATTTTAGGCCTTGTGGGGCTTCAAATTGTTTGCTAGATTTAGGTGAGCACTTGAAATCTTATTATTGGGTGAAGCTTTCGATTATTCGGGTTGCCAATACTTCAAAACCGTGACGCTGGCGATACGTTAATGTCTTCCCAATTTAATTACACGGAAGCTACTAGAAAAGACTAGAAACCCAACAATCCTAACTAAACCGCTAAGTCAATATTTATTAAGCAAAAAATATTTACAAGCGAAGGGAGAATAAGCAAACAACGAGAACACATGAGTTTTTGAAAGAATACGAGTACTCTACGTTTAGCATAGTAACTTATAATTAACTCTATCATTTCTCGTCCTCATTTAAGAGACTTAGCCTAATGTGAAGTTAAGGAATCAAAGCTAAGTGCTCAACACGCACGGTCGAGTCAAAGATTACTCTTATTCTCGCCATCGGAAAACCTACATTCGTGTCTTCAAACACTTATAAAACATGAGAAAAATTTTAAAATTTGGCCATTTTTAGCCTTATTTTGCAACAAAACGATAACAAAAAGATAAACTTTGGAAAGCGTGAAGGTTTGGCAAGGCAAGTATCTATTCACCCCCCATACTAAAGTTAAACATTGTCCTCAATGTTTCGAGTCTAGGGGTGCAAACACCCCCATACTAGAGACGTAGTCGAATGCCTAATCTAGCATGGGAAGGGTGTAACCAATAAGTTAATAGCCGTTTATGAAGTGTGCTAAAAACCTATGGTTAGAACATCAAAGGATATATCATATGGATATTGGGAAAGGCCTCCAAAGCAAACGATCGAGTGCTCCAATAAACGAACACGAGAGGCTCCAATCGTGGAGATCATGATCTAAAAAGCCACAATTCACAAACAACCACGAAACAAAGGTTGGAAGGGCACAAATCCCCTCACATTACATTAACTAAAAAGCAATAATATGTACATGGATAAGCATGGGTCTCCCCCACGAGGCACCTTGTTTTTGATAACCGAGTCAAAAGCTCGACTCGAATCCCCATAAATGTGATCATTTAGGGATAATCATGGTATGGTCAATTTTTGGTGGGGCTTACATGATAAACAAGGCCCAAAAGTACGTGGAGTACTTTAGAAACCCGATAAACGTATACCGGGGTCAAAGATAGCGTCCTCGTTTTCGGATGAAAGACGAAACAACGCCACTCCAACACAAACCCCAATGGGGTAGAAGAAAATAGGAGAGAAGAAATAGAAGGGTGGGACAATGGGTAAGTCTCTAAAAACATGAGCTAATCGAGGTAGACTCGCACCAATCAAATGAAAAGATTTTCCATTTATTGCATCGGTGGAAGACCGAGATTTCCCTATATAAGCAATTCCAGGATCAAATATCTCGTCCTCGGTGGAGAAAGGGGAAGGAACATAAGGGGATTCCCCCACACTAAGTCCACACAAAGCATCATCAAAAGGAGAAGACGAGCTTGTAGTACTCAATAAACGCGGTGATGACGGAGTTAGAATTGTAGAAAAATCTTTTAAATTCAATTCAAAATCTTTTCCTTTTTCATCTTTTACACTCTCCTTGTGAAAACCCGATTTGATTATGTCAAAAATATTCGGTGTTTCTAAAGCAATGTTAGTCACACTAAAAATTCTCACATTTTGAAATCTTTTTGGCAAGGGTGGTGGTAAGTTTTCAAATCTTTTGTCAACAAAGAAAACCTCCCCATCGGGATCAACGTATTCATCATCCGAAGAATCACTCGAGATTGGAAACGTAGGCTTATCACTCTTAACCTCCACCGGCGGAGGGGACGGAACTTCATTTTTCTCAACAACTCCTAAAACTCTATTGGAGATCTTTTTTCAAATGCTTTTGATGGGATTGACATTGTACAAAGATGTGATAGAATACACATGAGAAAGTGTGGAGTTTTGGGTTGCATTAATGACGAGTTCTTCCTCATTGAAACGAAGAGTGATTTTTCTTGCATGCACATCGATAAGTGCTCTCGAGGTATCCAAAAAAGATCGACCTAAAATTAACGGAACTTTAGGATCGATAGGAATATCAACAACAATAAAGTCTACAGGATAGTAGAACTTTCCAACTTTCACAAAGACGTCCTCGACAACTCCACAAGCTAGAATCATAGAATGATCGGCCATCTCGATTGACATTCTTGAAGGAGTGAGATTTGGAAGATTGAGCAATTTAAAAATCTCAAGAGGCATCAAATTAATACTAGCACCAAGATCGGCCAAGGCGTAGCATTCTTCCATGTCTTAGATAGCACATGGGATTAAAAACTTTCCAGGATCACCGACTTTTTGAGGTATGCGGCTTAGAAAAACCGATGAACAACTAGACGATTTTTGCAATTTTTCTTTGTTATTCAACATACTTTTGAAGTTCGCGGCAAATCGAGGCATCATGACTAAGGCGTCGGCAAAACTTATATTAAAATGCAAGTCACGAAACATTTTCATAAAGAGTTCAAATTGATAATTATTTCGTTCTTGTGCCTTTTCCTTGTCTCGTCTTGAAGGGTAGGGTAAAGGTGGTGTGGGTTGGGGCATAGTAGGCATAGGCATCGGCCTTGGAATCTCGGGTTCCATGATTGGTGTGGGTTCAACCGTAGGTGTGGTTTGAGCGGTACTTCGTGGGCTTGTAATTTGCTCCTTTTCAACCACAACCTTGGGTTCTTTCTCTTTTTCCTTCTCCATAGAAGTACTTGGACGAGAAATGGGTTCTTTGAAAGTTTTACCACTACGAGTAGTAATAACCTTCAATTCTCCTTTCGGGTTCACGATGGTATCACTAGGAAGACCACCCGAAGAAGAGGGCTTACACATGATAGCTTCAAACATTTTAGCCATTCGGTCCTTAAATTTTGATTACCTAGCATCCGCTTTTAACAACTCTTGCTTAATCTCATGTTGACCTTGCTCCATTTTTTGTTTATTTTGTTGGAGACGTGTGACATTTCCTTCCATTTATTAGCATGAGTTTTAAGTTCATTAGGAAGTTCGTTTTTAAGCTCGTTTTCCAACTCGGATCTTAAGCTAACCATTTCACGTTGCATATTATCAAACTTAGCATCATTAGCCATTGCATAATTCAAAAATTCTCCTTGAAGATTTTTGGTGTGATCGTTTTGAAAACCTTGGGCATTGTTTTGAAAATCACGGTTTTAGTTTTGGTTTGAAATTTGCCCATTTCCACTTTGATAATTACCCTTGTTATAATTCCTTTGATTTCCTTGGTAATTTCCACCTTGGTTGTTGTTGCGATAATTATTAGCATTTTGATTGGGTGGAGCTTGATTTTGGCGGGAACCTTGACCGATTTGGTTATAAGTTCCCGTGGCTACAAAAGCATTCGAAGTGTTACCATCCGCGGTAATGCACTCGGAAAGATCATGAGCTCCACCACACGACAAACAACTTTCAGAAACCGCTTTAACCGAAGCGGAATTTGAAGCTTCTTGAGCTTTCCAATGGGTCATAAGGCTAGAAAATCTATCAAAAAATCGGTTTTCTTCATTTGCTTCATCATGTAAGGCATTGATACTACGAGACGATGATGATGAGCCCAATTTGGCAACACTCGGTGTGTGACGAGGGATATAAACCTTAGACCTATTCTCAATTATGACCAAAGCTTCTTCAACCGTTTTACACAAAAAATTACCACCCGCGGCGGCATTCAAATAATCTCTTTCATGATCGTTAAGTCCATTGTAAAACGTGTCGATTTGGTGTAAATCGGAAAATCCGTGATGAGGACATTCATGCAACATCTCCTTAAACCTATTCCAAGCCGTAGAAAAACTTTCATTTGATTCTTGTGAAAATTTAGAAACTTCATTTTTCAAATGCGTAGTCTTAGAGGGCGGAAAAAATTGGTTCACAAATTTTGAAACGAGATCCTTCCACGTCAATATAGAATTGGGTGGCTCTTTCTCTAACCAAATTTTAGCGGGCCCCGCTAAGGAATACGGAAAAAGCATCATCTTAATCGAGTCATTCGAGACATCCTTGAATTTGCACGTGGCGGTAAGACGATTAAATTGGCGGATATGGTTGTGAGGATTGTCCTTCTCATCACCACGGAATTTGTTGTTTTGGATCATCGACAACAAACCCGTTTTCACCTCAAAATTCTCCGCAAGGATAGCGGGAATCACAATAGCTTCTCCATAACCCTCGGTGGGTGCTTGAAGTAACTCCATCATAGTTCGATTCGCCATGGTA
The DNA here is from genome assembly GCA_025667525.1 of Glebionis coronaria. Lineage (NCBI taxonomy): Eukaryota > Viridiplantae > Streptophyta > Magnoliopsida > Asterales > Asteraceae > Glebionis > Glebionis coronaria. The sequence goes on along the minus strand of CM046875.1, from coordinate 555,407,593 downwards.
GGTGCTTCTCGTACAATGGGTTCGTCATTAGGAGACTCCTCACTAGAATGAGTTGGAGTGGGAGTTTTGTTCTTTCGTCTACGTGCACGTTTTGCTTGATTACGAGTGAGCATAAACGTCACGTACAACGTGGAGACGAGCAAAGAAGATTCTTTTTGGTATTTTGTGTTTTTCAAATTTTTTGTGGTTTTTGATGGTATTAACTTTTTGGAAATTGGTGAATGTATTAAGTAGACAAAAATCTACAAATCTCCTCCTTACTCAAATCTCTTGATTAAAGAAGCCTCAAGGAATGAAAACGATCACGCGGAGTGAACGCCTTCGATGACTTTAGAACGATGGTGGAACACCAAATCGTTCAAGAGGGTTTAATCATTAGAAACCAAGAAAATATATATGATATGTAATAATACTTTGGGCGGCAAAACCCTCGATTCACTCTCAAAATCAAATACGCACAAGCAAGCGGAGGAAACGAGGCGGCGCGAAGTACTTAAGAGCCTTTTTCCTTTAGGTCGTGAAATACAACCGCCTTATACACACCTTATAGTTTGTATTATCAAAATCAAGCTTCACGAAAGTATTTATCTATTTTTGCCTTTTTTTCTTTGGTTTGAGATTCGAATACAATGATTGGGTAATGACCTCCCAAGTCAAGGTTGTGATTGCTCACGTATTTGCAGTACTTGTGAATTTATTGTTCTACGTATACAATATATTAATAATATTCACAAAAAACCGAAAAACGATAATACGTATTAGTAGAGTGCTACTAATACAAATACTATTATGGCTAATATAAAAAACAACAATGGTTCAATCAAAACACAACACGCCTCCCCGGCAGCGGCGCCAAAATGATAGTCGTAGAAATTACACTTGTTTAGGAAAACAAGGTAAATGGGGTAAGTATTAACGAGCGATTTAGGAAAACCACAAGTTATGACCCAAATGGGGATCGTTCTCTCGAGGAGGCACGTGTGTTGTGTAATGAATTGATTTGATTGATGATTTTATTAAGAAGAAAAGAGAAGAGAAAATGACGAAGACGTAAAAATAAAAAATTAACGAAAAAATCACTACTAGAAAGTTAAGACGTAGAACCGTAAAAACGACAAAAATTAAAATTTTAAACTAAAAATTCCTAAAAATTACTAAAAATACAAAATAAAATTCTAAGAGTTTACAAAAAGTCAAAACTTGCTAAAACCTTTTAATTAATTAAATAATGACTTTTTAATGCTAATTAAAGCCCTAAAAATCACTTTTAAATATTAAAAAGCCCTAAACAAGATTTAATAGTTTGTAAACCTCAAAAATGACCTAATTAAGCTAAAACGTTTTTTAAAAATTTTAAAACCAAATTAATCTATTTTTAAACTCCTAAAAACTATTAAAATCTATTAAATTTTAAATTAATTCTAAAAATTAAATGAAAAGCCTAAAAAATATTTGGAAAGTTACAAAGTTCCTAATTAAGTGTCCTTAACCTAGGAAAAATGAAAAAAAGTTAAAAATTAAACTTTGAATTTTTACTAATAAAATAATATTAAAATATTCTAAAAAATTAAAAGTTTATAAATTAATTCTAAAAATTTATCAAAAATCCTAAATATTCTAACTAAGACAAAAATGCAAGTTAAAGTTCCTAAAACCTTTTTATTAATTTTATATTAAATTTTAAAGTTAACAAAAAACCCTAAAATCAAATAAAATTAAAAATAAGACTTTTTGAAAACTTTTTGCTATGTAAACCTCAAAAATATAAATTAAAACTTAAAAACTATTTTTCTGGATTTTTAAAATACTTTTTGCTATTTTTAAATTACTTTCTAAAAATAAATCTAAAAATAATCCTAATAAATAAATAAAGAAAGGGAAAAATCTACTTTTTAAACAGAAAAATCTAAAACCTTAATAAAGTCCTAGGAAAAATGAGCTAACACCAAAAAGCTAAACAAATAAGCTTAAATTTGGCTAAATAAGCCACGGCTTATTTTAGATAAGCCAAAACAAAATCTCCTTAAGTATAATTTGAAACCAAACCTATCAGTCAAAGTCCCTAGGGCGCAGATGGTTAGCACGTTGTGTTGTGAGAGGAGTGGCGCAGGTTCGAGTCCTGGCCACGTCCTTTTTGGTCTTTTATTTTTTTTTCTTTTTAGCTTTTAAGAACACAATCCAATGACCTATTTAAGCTTAAAAACACAAACACAATCTAATATAATCAAGATTGAAGCAAGAAATGAGCAAAAACGTGCTCAGTTGAGCTTTTGGTTTCTGATGAACACCAGAATATGTATTCACTTGTGAATACAAACCAAGAGGAGCCTGGTCCTTGTTGATTGTGGTGTATTGTTGGAAACAAGGGGCATCCTTGTACTCTTTGGAGTACAAGGAGTCAAGCACACACAAATAAGCAAGAACTAACACACAATCAAGCACAAATCAAGCACCAAAAGCTTACAAGTTACTGATAAGCACACTTGTGTTGTCTGAGAGTATTATACTGATTTTAAATGCACAAACTTGAAATTCAAAGGCTCAAATCTTTCTCAAAAAGCAACCAACTAGCATATAACCATACTACAATCCTACTTAAACCTATTGTTTAACAGATTTGAAGATTTGAAGCACCAAATTTTACACAAACAAGCAGAAAATGAACTTGACAGATTTTAAGATTCTTTTTCACTTTTAGCATGCAAATTGTGATCAAACCCTGTCCACAATGATAACCAAACTACACACAACCTAATGCAATCCTAAGGAAAGTATCTAACACGTTTTAACTTCACAAATTTGTCACAAAATATGATTAAAACACAAATCCAAACACCCCTTTAAGTTGCTGAAATCAATTTTAACAAACCAAATGATTTCAAATCAAATCCAAACTGACTTAAATCCTGCCTAACATGCATATAACACCAACTTAACTCAAATCAAACCAAATTAACTACACTTAAACACTTATCATGTAAATCACATAAGCAAAGCATAAGACTGAAAATGGAAAAAGTAAGAGGGTGCTACCTTAAGGGTCCTACATCCAGGACCCTTAGTGACAGCTATGTCACCTCCTATAGGCTGGGGCCTATGCTGGGCCTTTAACAGCAACAATCTCCAACAATCCTGCTAAGATTTAAGAAGAAAATACACAACAATGCAATATAACTGATTTTTCTTTTCCTTTCTGAAACTTTTTTAACCTTGTTAAATTCTTTCCCAATGTTACTCTTTCAAAACAAGAACAATATCAGATCATCCAAGAATTCATTCCACTTTCACTTCACAAATTCTTGGATTTCTGAATATTGAAAAACTTTTGAAAAACCTTTTTGAAACTCAAAAACACAAAGTGTTTCACAAATATGATATGGAACTCAGCCTACCTTCTCAATCACTTACCAACTTTTAAAAATCAAATAAAAGGAATTATATTTTCTTCAAAAATTACCAACTTTATAAATTTGTAAAAAGGGATTACAATGAGAGAGCTAAAAACTGGAACAAGAGATATGAGTGACATGCCACTCATATTTATACTAGCTAATGGAATAAACTAGAAACTAAAACCCTAATTCTTGAAATCTCTAAAAAGCCCTTGGTCTTCATAGTCAAAATTCGTCCATGTGAATGAGAGTGATGTGCCAGCTGTTGTAAGTGATCTTGGCCATCCATTTGAACTTGGAGGACAAGGAGATCATCAGAATCGTCCATCTTGTCTGTTTGTTGGAATTGGGGGAAAGAGACGTGTGCAGGGGAATCTTGGGAGGTCACATGGGTTGAGTGGGAACATGGGTTTTGTGTGGGATAGGATGAGAGAAGGGTGGATTACCTATATGGAGCATTTGGGGTAAAACCCCTTTGTTTTGCTCTTGATTGTGACTGGGGTGGATTAGGGTTTATATGGGATTAAGGTTTTGTTTAATCTGTTTTTGGTGAAAAAGGATTTAAAAATTGTGTTTGGGTGGGAAAAAAGGGAAGGTTTGACTGGGGTTTGACTAAGTTTAATAAATAAACTTGGGTGGGTATTGGGTATGGACCGGTAGGGTAGGGTTAATGGGTTATTGGGTGGGTTTGCTGAGGTGTCACAATGTGAGTGGTGGTGGGAGTTTTGTTGTCTGGAAATTTAGGTCCCCAAGTTTTCCTCTTCTTTCCACTTTGTAAATAATTCCATCAGCGCCCATTTTACTCTTTATCAACTTTTGGCAAGTTGTCACTTTTGGCACAAAACCTTTAAAAACTTTTAACAAGGGCTTTAAATGCATATTCTTGATTCTCCAAGGACTGAACTTGTATAGTCTTCAAACATGGAGGACCATACTTGTACAAATAACATTTGGAGGGTCATTTGTGACAAGTTCTTCAAAGATGAGGGACTAAAGTTGCCAATCTTCAATTCTTCAAGGGTCTTTTTGCAAATTTCCAAACTTGGGCCTGGTTCATTGTGCGGCTTCGTTTCCCGTGTTCGTTTTTGAATGATTCTTGTGATCTTTTGCCATTTCCTCAATATCTGTACCTAAAAATACACAAGTAACAAACACGAGCATATATTTGGTATAATTAATGATATTTTATGCATTTTAAGCCCGTTTTGGACGATGAGACCATGTATAAAAGCCGTCTCATCAAAGACGCATGATTCTATTCAATCTGTAAGAATGCTGGCACCCCCTTCCATGTTTAAGGGTCAAGCTAGCTTTGCAAGTCCTGAGTACCTTACCAAAGCTCAAGCTGCAAACCCGTGTCTTTATCTTGATGAGACTGAAAGGACCAATCTTGATTGCATGCCTGTTAGTGCCGATAGTGAAGAGACTGCCCTTTGGGATGATGATAGTCAACCTCTTGTCAATAAGGAGTTTGTAAAACCATATAATTATGCTTATGAGAATAGTCTCTATGGTCTTTTCAACAAACAAACTCAGAAAACTCGTGAGGAAGTGTTTCTAGAATGCAAACAAAAGAGAATTCAATGGAAGAAAGCATTTGCCCCTAAGAAATCTAATGTTTACAAATACATAAACTACCTACCTCTAGATGAATCTAAAAGAAAGAGTAGGAAAACATTAGGTATTCTTAAACATCACATAGATAATGTTAAATCTATTGTTGAAAGAGACTGGGCAAAACGTGAAAATGCTGAGTGGACACGTCCGATTCCTCAAGATATTACCTTGCTTGTCAAAGAACTCTTAATTCCAAACACGGCGTTGATTAAAGAAACTGTTCTTCAACTTGAGGAGTTCATTCGGACTGAAATGTATGATGATTTAAAATATGTTGAATCTCTTGAGAAACACATTGATGATCTTCAAATGGAGAAGTCTGATTTCTCAGATGAATATGATTTACTCTTGCAAGAATGCGTTTCTAAAGATGTTATGTGTGCTTATTTTACATCTTGTGCTGATATTGATGAATATTCTGAAGTTGCATGCCAATATCTTGATAAGATCAAAGAATGTGAACGTCTTGAAATTGAGCTTTCGAAACGTAAAGAAAATGTTGACAAAAAGGCTTTTGAGTTACTTCAACACAAAACTGATTTCCTTCAAAAACATTGTCATTCACTTGAACTTGCTTTGCAAAAAGACGTTGGTCGTTTTCCACATGATAATAAATTGCAAGAAAAACTTTCCCAAACATTTCGAGAAATAAATGAACAGAATTTGGAAATTAAAGGGTTGAAAGCTCAATTACAAGACAGGGACAGAGCGATAGCAGAGTTGCAGAAACTCGTTGCTAAAATGGGTGGGAAAATCGTGGAACCTAGCATTAAGAAACCTGTTGTTAGACAACCCAATGCATCTAAAGTAAATAGATCCTCTATCTTGGGAAAACCATCTGCTTTATCAAATTTCTCGTTTGCAAAACCTGTGTTTGCCCCCAAGATGGATGGAAAGGAAAGGTTACCACAGAATTAACCCATAAGGAATCCTATAGCACCAAGCGTTAAGCATAATAATGTGATTAAACCAGGGATGTATAGAATGTCCACTAAGCCCACAAACACAGATACTCACTCGCCTCAGACTTCTAGAAACACTAATATTCGTGTGTCTTCTACTACAGGAATAGTTTCGACTACTAGTGTTAGCCGGCCTCAGCTTAAGCGCACTCAAGTGAATGATAAGGTCTGGAAACACAAGAATCAAGGGAAGATGAAGGAAGTAGAAGAACACCCTAGGAATTTGAATTTTTTTAAGAATAAAAAGTCTGTAATCGCATGTAATGACGATTTGAATGCTGTGAATGATTTGAATGCTATGAATGTGAAATTTGTTTGTGTTAAATGTGGAAAGTGTGCTAATGCTAATCATTCTATTTGTGCTATGAATAAAGTCAAAGGCGTAGATACTAGAACTAAGAAGCAAGTTACAATGCTTATTAGAGCTAGTAAACCCAAACGCAAAGTGAACCATTATGGTGCTACCCCCACTAAGAAAAGTAATGCATCAGACTCCACCACTAAGAACCCTAGAAGCAAAATTAAGGAATTATATGAGTCTGCTAGTAAGTCTTGGAAATGGTGGTTTGCTAATCAATGTCCTCCCGGATATAAATGGATGCCTAAAGTTAGGACAGAAAATGTGACTACGAGTGTTAGTATGCCTTTAAACGTTGCTAAGGACACTAATGATTCTATAATCACAAATAGTGTGGTATCAAATTTAGCAAATGCTCCATCGTGTTCTAACTCTTCTGCAGGTGATACAAATAATTCTCTTCATACTGGACTCCGGATGCACGAAGCACATGACGGGGAATCTCAAGCTTCTAATTAACTTCGTGGAGAAGTTCCTGGGTATGGTCCGATTCGGAAATGATCAATTTGCACCGATCCTAGGATATGGAGATTTGGTTCAGGGGAATATTACGATTAAAAGGGTATACTACGTCGAAGGGCTCAATCACAACCTTTTCTTGGTTGGTCAATTCTGTGATGCGGATTTGTAGGTTGCTTTCAGAAAGAAGACATGTTTTGTTCGTGATTATGATGGGAATGATTTACTTACCGGTACACGGGGTACTGATCTTTACACAATTTCACTATAAGACACAACTTCATCAACTCCAATTTGCTTCATGGCTAAAGCTTCAACGACTCAGGCATGGTTATGGCATCAACGACTTCCTCATCTCAACTTTGATACCATTAACTTGCTTTCCAAGAAAGATATTGTGAGAGGCCTTCCAAGGTACACATGGACTCACTTCTTGAGGTCCAAGGATGAAACACCCGAAGTTCTCATCAGCTTTCTTAAACTGATACAACGTGGTCTTCAAGCTCAAGTTAAAGTGGTTCGTACTGACAGAGGTACAGAATTTTTGAATTCAATTCTGAGAAAGTATTTTGAAGCCGAAGGGATTGAACATGAAACATCTATTGCTCGAACACCCGAACAAAACGGAGTTGTTGAAAGACGAAACCGTACTTTGGTTGAAGCTGCTCGAACATTATTATCCGCTTCAAAACTTCCACTATATTTTTGGGTCGAAGCCGTGTCAACCGCATGCTACACACAAAACCGATCCTTAATTATCCCAAGACACGAAAAGACACCATATCACATAATTCATGATCAAAAACCTTCACTCAAACACCTTCATGTTTTTTGATGTACTTGTTATATCATTCGAGATGGTGAAAATTTGGATAAGATGAAAGAAAAAGGTGATGCATGTATTCTTGTGGGATATGCAACTCAGTCTAAGGGATATTGAGTGTATAACAAGAGAAAAAAATTGATAGTCGAGACTATTCACATCCGATTTGATGAATTACAAGAAATGGCACTTGAACAAAACAGTTTAAGTCCCGATCCACAACGACAAACGACTTCCGTTCACAACCGCACGGAACTCGGAACTCAAGACCACAACAATGAACCGTCAAGTTCAACGTTTTGTTCCAGAACATGTTCCTAGAGCCGATATGACAGTCGACACGACAATTGAAGAGTTGGAAATGTTATATGGACCAATGTATGATGAATATTTCACGGGGGAGAAACAAGTTGTATCGAAGTCTTCCGTTGTCACTCATGATAAGAATGATGATACCGATCATCGTCAACAACCGGATACAACATCATCTACTTCAACACGGGTTGCTGCAGATTTACCTCCTCAGAATATCACTTCAATAATCGATCCTACAACATCCACAACTACTGTCATTACTCCAGAGAACACAAATCAAGCAGACGATGCATTATCTGACGAAGAAGAATTTATCAACCCATTCGATACACCGGTACACGAAACTAGAGAGTCTTCTACTCGCCATGTTGATCCGTCAAATATGCATACGTTCTATCAACGACATCCTTCAACACATCATTGGACCCGAGAACATCCTTTGGTTCAGGTAATTGGAAACCCTTCACAGCCCGTTCGCACAAGACGACAGCTTAACACCGATGCTGATGTTTGTATGTTCGCACTCGCCGTGAGTGTAGCTGAACCGAAAAACATCAAAGAAGCCTTAGCTGATCATGCTTGGATTGAATCGATGACGGATGAACTTCAACAATTTTAAAGACTTAAAGTCTGGGAACTTGTTGACAGACCATACGATGTAACACCATTAAATCTTCGATGGATCTGGAAAAACAAGATGGATGAAGAAAACACGATCATCAAGAATAAATCTAGGCTAGTGGCAAAAGGGTATGGACAAAAAGAGGGTATTGTATTTGAATAATCATTTGCACCAGTAGCTCGAATGGAAGCGGTCAGGATTTTTCTTGCTTATGCTGCACATAAAGGATTCATTGTCTACCAAATGGACGTAAAGACGGCGTTTCTTAACGTTCCTTTGAAGGAAGAAGTTTATGTCACGCAACCGGAAGGATTCGTCAATCCTCATTATCCTGACAAGGTGTATCGTCTCCACAAATCACTTTATGGACTCAAGCAAGCTCCAAGGGCGTGGTACGACGAGCTCTCGAAATTTATGGTCTCCAAAGGTTTCTCAAAAGGTTCCATTGATTTAACTTTGTTCACTTATAACTATGGGGATGACATTTTGCTTGTGCAAATTTATGTTGATGACATTATTTTCGGGTCTACAAAATCAAAACTTTCAATATGGTTTGAAAAAGTAATGCACAGCAGATTTGAAATGTCTATGATGGGCGAACTAAATTCTTTCTAGGAATTCAAGTTCACCAATCCCCAAGTGGTATCTTCATTAACCAAGCTAAGTATTGTCAAGAGATAATCACAAAGCATGGTATGACATCATGTGACCCCGTTGGGACACCATTATCAACCACATCCCTAGATGCTGATCTGGAGGGATTACCCATAGATCAAACGAGATATCGTTCCATGATCGGGTCCCTCATGTATTTGACAGCAAGCAGACCTGATATACATCATGCTACATGTTATTGTGCACGATATCAAGCACAACCCACTGAAAAGCACCTCAAGGAGGTTAAACGGATCTTTCGGTACCTTAAGAATACCATTCACATGAGACTCTGGTATCCGAGGGAAACCGGTTTCTTTCTAACGGCCTATTCAGATTCTGATCATGCAGGGTGTCTTGATACACGTAAAAGTACTTCTGGTGGTGCACAATTTCTAGGTCAAGACAAGCTTGTGGGATGGTCTTCCAAGAAGCAGGATTGCACGTCACTTTCATCAGCCGAAGCGGAGTATGTGTCTCTATCTGCGTGTTGTGCTCAAGTTCTTTGGATGAGAACATAACTCACGGATTATGGCTTCCATTTTGATAAAATACCTATGTATTGTGACTCAAAGTCAGCCATAGCCATCTCTTGCAACCCGGTACAACATTCCCGCACGAAGCACATCAATGTCAGATATCACTTCATTAAGGAACAAGTTGAAAAGGGTATTGTTGAATTATACTTTGTTGGAACTGATTACCAATTAGCTGACTTGTTTACAAAAGCTCTTTCGAAAGAGAGGTTTGCGTATCTAGTTAGGCAAATTGGTATGAGATGTTTGACTCCAGTAGAACTTGAGGTTCTGGCAAAGAAGCCTGCTTGATTCATCTATCAAACATCTACCTGTAAATATTAATGAAAAAGAAAAATACAAAATTAAAAAATCTTTGATAATCCAAAAATATTCTTCTCGACATGTCTTTCAGTATCGATAATATGGACGTACCTAGAAATGTCGCTCAATAACGACACGGGTGTGTACATAAAGCTCGAATGAAAGTTGTAAATATTTTTCAAAACATGTCATTTCTATTTCTTTAAAGGAAATTGTCTCTTTTGGACAATATTTCCAACAACGGTAGAGCAATCTATCTAGGGTTGAGCTTGTCACAAAACATTCAACGTTTTGAGCTCAACACAATGGTTTGTAATCACTTTCAGATTGCAACCCGGAATTATATTCACGGGGGAGTGTACGTTTTCGTGCTCATACCCTTAGCAAAAGAAGTTAAATCTTCTTACACTTGAGTCGATTCGTCAAGACATTCAAAGTCTATGAACTCAAGTTTATGCTTTATAAAAACCTTTTCATCAAAAAGAATTGATTTTTCAAAAAGCGTTGAACACAATTTTTTCAAGAATTCCTTAATGATATTCAAAATCTTTCAAAAATTGTGTGTTCAACAACTCCCATCCTCAAAAGTTTAATGTGGATCAAATCCTCGTAATGACAATTTCATTGGATCAATTTTTGAGGGGGAGCGTTCCAAAATTCATGCTAAGTTTGACACATCTTTCTCCCGAAGATTTTCAAGACTATTTTTTAAAAATATATTTTAATCAAATTTGGTATCTCTAATATCAAAATATTTTATATATTAGAGATAGGGGAGAAAATGTGATTAAAATGTGATCTAAAAGACTCAAGCACTCATGGTTACGATCAAAAACCCACAACATCTTTAATTCACGACGTTATTGGTGTCAAAAGGGTGGTTAGGTTTAAGTCCTATGATCCAACCAGAACCGGAGGGATCTTCCTAGGGACAATCCAATAGATTATTAGAAGTCCTTAGGAAAGATGGAGTAGAATGTGAACGAAGCTGAATGCCGACTAAGTACTGATGATAGCACTGGAACAATCACAACAAGGTGCTATTAATGATGTCTTGGTAAGCATTGAAGGGGTTGAAGAATGAAAAAGAAATGTAAGGATAAAGGGTCTAAAGAAAGAAGCCCTCCATACAACTTAGGCAGAAACCGGGTCAACTCATCATGAAGACAAACTCATCATGGACCCAGTGATGTAAAGCACAACCCTTTCCTAGCTACTCAGGCTTCTCTCAAAAGAAGTTTGTTTTATTGTCACGGAGATCAACACTACTTCTATTGACTTTCTCACTCCGAGATAGTTGATATTGAATAGGTGGCATCTGCTCCAGCCTCCGACTACTAAAAGTGCACAAATAGAGTCTAGAGCCAAGAGATCAATCAAATCTCGTTAGGACACACGGATGAAGATCAAGAGAGTCCTGCGCTATATTCTTGTGATATTGCTAGAACACTCAGAGTGATACTACTTAGTATTCACAATGATGAGTGGAAATCCTTCCAGTGTTAACATCAAACAGTACTACGGTAGGTCATATGTAAGATTCTTTATGAATTGAACATATGTAAAACTGAAAAGCAACAGTGGTTTGATTCTGAATTGATTCAAACTCGTTTCAGGTTTCTACGCAATATCTTTATGGTCTTGCCAGAACATTCAGAGTGATGTTCATTAATATTCACAGTGACGAATGGAAATCCTTCTAGCGTCAACATCAAACAGCGCTACGGTAGGTGACTTGTGAGATTCTTATGAATCAAACTTGTGTCAACTGGAAAGCAACAATGGTAAGATTCTTAATGAATCAAACTTGTTCCAGGAATTTGAATTGACGACTTTAATCAAGCGGATATTCATCCAATTGATTCACTCTTTATGTTCGCAGTCTTGCTTTGAGATGGTCGAGTAAAGAGAACGGCTAGTACAGCCGCGAAACCCTGTCAAGGAGATTCTTAATTGAATCTACCTAATCACAGGTACGGTATTTAATATCGTAAAACGGTCTTCACCGACCGGAGGTAAAACGCTACCGATTTAGGACGAATGTCAAAGCCATTCAGTCCGTTTCCATGTTTTGTCTCGAGAAGGTGGCGTCAGGGTGTACTCAGCATAGTCAAAGATTCAAAACCACATGTTCATGCCCAAAGACTTATTCAACAATTAATAGTGTGAGCATGTGGATAAAGACACAAGATCGCAAGATGGCAAAGACAAGTCAAGAATGATTTGAAGATCTCAAGATAAAAGACTAAGTCGAAAGACAATGACAAAGACTCAAAGATCACAGCATGAAGGAACAAAACTACTGTTACATGTTCAAGACTCATTTATGACGAGATTCATAATCTCCATTGATCTCCAAACATCAAAAGGGTATGACCTCACATTGGGGGAGATTGTTAGCCTCAAAATATTGAGTCAAACAAGAATGCTCGGTCATAGGTTATTATTGTAATATTAGTTAGAACGTTGTAATAGGTAGTTAATTAGTCGTGGTTTACGGGCTTGGATTTAAACTAATTAAAGTCCGAAAGACAAGCCCGGCCCAATATATAGCCCATTAAAGCCCGCATGTGGGTGGACTATATATACTACCCTCCTAGCATGTTAGGAGGGTGGATGGTCATTTGTAACTCTAATCTTCTTCTAATCTAATATTCACCAAGTTAAACACCTCCTCTCTACTTTCTCTCACTACTTTCTCTCTCTAGGAATCCATATATTCTTCATCTATTTTCTTTCTTTCTTCCTTGCTTAATCATCACAAATATATGGGACAACAAATAGGGTAAATCTCATATAGTAATCATTGAGAGTCTCCCCCTGGCACATAGGCAAACTTATCAAAAGCATCATAAAGCTTACACTCTCGTTCTTGTTTAGTTAACAAGGTGCCTTGCATTAGAACACGAATTCTATCCCATAACTCTTTGGCAACTTTATGTTTGCTGACGAGTTTGTAGACATCTGGAGGAAGGGCTTGGAGAATGATGTTTGTAGCATACTTATCACATTTATCTTGAATCTTCATATCTCCAGTCAATTCACCCGTTGTGCGAGGACGAGTAGTCGTACCTTCCGTCACTGTACCATAATCTAATGGTCCATTGAGCACCGATGCCCAAATGAGATGTCCATTCTCTTTGTTCAACATGTAAAGTTCCATTCGGGAAGTACAATCCTCGTACATAGACTTCTCCAACATAGGTGGACGATTATCCGTACCCGAGAGGATGGACTTATCCGTAAGAGATGTGTACTCCATTTCAATAAGTTAAGATTTACAAAGTTGATCGAACAATGAAAGAAAGTAAATGTGTTTATTGTTGTGTGTAGAAGCCGAGAAATAATGTTAAAATCCCCTAAATTATGTTCTCGATAAACCAAATATTCCAAGATGAAATTGCACACGATTGAAAAATCTTGGAATACTTGTTGTTCTATCGCAATGCCTAAAAGGAATGTTGTCGCAATGTCTAAAGGAATGTTGTCGCAATGTCTGAAAGGAATGCTGTCACAATGTTGTATCGCAATAAGTCCAATCGCAATACTCTAATCGCAATACTCCAATCGCAATACTGTCGCAATACTCTGTTGTAATACCCCTGTCGCAATATGAATCGTAATATGGATCGCAATAATCAAAGAACTCCAATCGCAATCCCAATCGCAATACCCTGTCGGAATATCACAAAATGAACTCTAATCGCAATGCCAATCGCAATACGGATCGCAATGTGACAAGATGAAAACCAATCGCAATACCCGTCGCAATATGGATCGCAATCCAAAACCCTAGATATTACGATGGGAGCTGTCGCAATAGTACAAGCAGTATATGAATTTTTCCACTTTTCTCGGACAAAACACACCAAATTCGAGATTTTAAGCCAAAAAATGATCCAAACACCCAAAAAATTTGTGTTTTTAGCCAAAGTAAATATACCAAATCTCTACCACAACTATGTAGAGGATTTGTATCAAGAAAAAACCATAAAAAACACAAAAAAAAATTGGACGTGGGTTTGAATAGATCAAAAAAGCTACAAAAATCAAGAACACAAACACATAAACAATACAATTGTTGGGAATAAATTATAGCCAGTCTACTTGAGCGCTGACAAGAGTAAAACAAGCGTTGATAGGAAGAAAACAAACGCTGACAGATCAAGCGTTGACAAGAAGAAGTCAAGCGTTGACACATTAAAGACAAGCCCTGATGGAAGGATATGATCTACGCGTTTATTATGTTCTAGATTACTTCTAGTAAAGATAGGAACAACAATGTATTTTCTATATTTATCTTTACCTAGAATAGTTGATACGTAGATTATTGTACAAGTCTTCTTATGTCTATAAAAGAAGATCTTTAGGTTAATGTTCAATATAAGTTTTCATACGTTAAACACTTTCAATGTAAGCAAGTTTGTTATCATTAATCAAAGTGAAAGTTTGTTTACATCTTTGTGTTCTTGTTTAAGTGTTAATTCCGCATAACACTTAGATTGTCATATACATATACAAAGGTTTCTCTACATGTATAACTTGATTTAATCTCGTATACATAAAGCTAAATCGATCTAAGTTTGGGATCAACAAGTGGTATCAGATCTTGTTGAGGAACTTTTGATCTTAAAGAACACAAGAACCCTAAAATCACCAAAACCATAATTTTCAAAAAAACCCTAAAAACATCATGTCAAATCCAGAAGTAACCTCCTCCTCCTCACCTTTACCAAACATCAAGATTCCCATGCTTGATGCAACCAACTTTGAATTATGGAAATTCAACTTTGAGCAATATCTGGGGATCCATGACTACACACTCTGGGAGATTATTGAATATGGAAACACATTCAATAAAGCTCAAAAGATTGCTGATGCCATTGCTCAAAGATCAGCTGTTGTTGGATTTTCAGAAGCAGATAAGAAAGAAAAACCTGATGATGGTAGAGCTGTGTCTACTGAAGACATAGCAAAGTAAAGGGTTGATATAAAAACCCTAAATATTCTGAAACTTTCTTTGGGATAAGAGAACCAGCATAAATATAGAGGTTATGAATCTGCTAAAGACCTTTGGGCAGCTCTTGAAGTTGCATATGGTGGCAATGATGATACTAAGGAAGAGAAGAAGAAGCAACTCATGCATGAGTATGCTGTGTTCAAAGCTCAACCTAATGAGAAGCTCAGCAGTGTTAGAAGCAGACTCTTTGATATTACTAGCAAGTTGTCCTTCATGGGGACACAAGTTGGTGATGTTGACACCATTGCTACTTTTCTTAAAAGCCTTGGTGAAGCATGGAAGATTGAGGCAAGATCTATACTTGCCAACAACACTCACAAAAGTTCTACTTTTGATGATATCTACAACAAACTGAGACTGTTGGAGAATGAAACTCTTTTGGAGCATGGAAGCAAGTCTACCAACAGTAATATGGCCTTCTTCTCACATAGTGAAGGTCAATTTAATCAGAAGGACTCTTACATGCATCCAGTTACTAGATCATCATGTGTCAACGCTGAAACATGTCCTGTCAACGCCTCCTATTCAGACGCTGACACATACAAAAGTGACTCACCAAGAGTTAAACCTGCTGGTTTGGATCTAGATACTATATGTGCTTATATTGCTTCTTTGCCTAATGGTTCAGTGATTACATATGAGGACCTTGAGCAGATAAGTGATGAGCACTTGGAAGAGATGGATATTAAGTGGAACATGGCTCTTGCTAGTATAAGAGAAAACAGGTGGAATAGAAGGTTTAAGAAAAAGATGACCTTCAATGCAAAGGACACTGCTGGATTTGATAAATCCAAGGTTGAATGCTACAATTGTCATCGTATGGGGCACTTCATGAGGGAATGCAGATCTCCTAGAAGATCTGATGCTGGCAAACCCTCAAGCCAAATTGTTAAGGCTCATGATCCTAAGGCCATGGTTGCAGTTCAAGAAATTGATGGTATGGGATAGGATTGGAGCTATTTGGATAAAGATGTGGAAGAGGATAAAGCTTTGGTTGCTGAGATTAAAGAAGAAGAGCATGTCCAATATGCTCTCAGGACACACTCCTCCTCTTCATCAGATAATGAGGTATACGATGATGCTTGTTGTAGTAAGGGTTATAGGTTAAATACTGAGAAACTTAACAAAGAGGTGTTAAGATTATTAGATGATGTGAGTACTGAAAGATGCAAATTGTCTAATTACCAACTAGCTCTCACTCAAACTGAGAAGACAGTTTCTAAATACAAGAAAATGGAATTTGACTTAAAAGATAAAATAAATATCTTAAAACATGAGTTAAATGCTAGCAATGATATTAGGAGCATCATGGAAAGGGTTAATGGTGAGCTACAGACTAAGTTAGATGAGGCCATTAAGAATAAAGATAATGTTGGCCTTAAAATTCAGAGATTTGATAAGGCCACACAAACCCTAGGAGAATGTGTTAATAAACAAAGGGATCCTAAGGACATGACTAGGATTGGGATGAAAGACTACTCTGTGGTTCCACCACCAGCTGGTGACTTCTATGGTGTCCAACAAAAGGACCTATCTTGGACTGGTTTACCAGAACTCCAAGAGGATGAATTCATTCCTCCACCAAGAGTCATTACCCCAGTTGAAGAGTATCAACAGAAGTTGACTGACTTGAATGAATGGAAGAAAGCCAACCCTACCTTATTTGTTAAGGGAGGCTTGTTATGTGAAAGTCCTAATGAGTCAACCCCTATTAAGGTAACAAACCCAATCACTGGTAAGGCTGTTGTCCTTGGCTCAAACACTTTTAGAAAACCTAATGTCAAGTATGCAGAAATGTATAGGAATACTAGGTCACCTAAAAGCCAAGTTAGTAATGATGGAACAGGCTTCTTCTCTTCTAGACCTAGGGTTGTGTCTAGAAAAGCCTGTTACACTTGTGGTATCTTTTCACATTTAGCATATATGTGTGTCAACGCTTCCAAGGTCAACACTGTTAGAAAGTCAAACGTTGTCAGACCCAAACCTTGTGTGCAGCAAAGTCCACAAGTTGTTAGACCTGCCCCATTCTTCACAAGAGGGTCTAACACTCATGGACAAAGACCATTTCAAAAGACAAATACTTGGTCTAATAGGCAATGGGTTTCTGTAGCAAACCCTAGGTTCAACGCTGACAAGGGTAATTTCAGCGTTGACAAGACCAAATCCAACGCTAACAGAATCGTGACCAGACCCAGAAATTTGCAACCACAGGGTAAAGGGTCTAAAGATTCTTCAAGCTTGACATGGAGACCTAAGATAGATCAAAACCCTAATGATAATGGGATTTCAATGACCTGCAACATATTTAATTACATTTCAAAGGTCATTACAAAACCTATTGGGGTTAACTGGGTATTTCATCCAAAGAGGGATGAACAAGGGGTTGTTATGAGAACTAAGTTTGTTCTTGTTGAACAACCAGATGAATCCAAGTCTGCTAAGGCTTGGGTTCCCAAAGAAAACTAACTTGTTTTATTTATGTGCAGGGCATTCAAAAACAGGTCAATGATTATGGATATTGGGACAGTGGATGCTCAAGGCACATGACAGGGAAGGAAGATTATCTGACTAACTTCACTCCCATTAAGGATGGTGATAAGGTTTACTTTGGAGGCGGATATGGAACTATCACAGGAAAAGGAACACTTCTCACCAAGAACTTGCGTTTTGAGAACGTATTTCTGGTAAAGGAACTTGATTACAATCTTTTTAGTGTATCACAAGTTTGTGATAACAAAAATAAAGTTCTGTTTACTGATACTGAATGCTTGGTGTTAAGCAAGGAATAAGATCCCAGATGAGAAATATATTGACTATAGAACACCTATACATAAAGACATCTATAATGTGAATCTGAATGGGATTAGAATGAATAACAATATGTCATGTTTTTATGCTGAAGCTTCAGTAGATGAAAGTAATCTATGGCACAGGAGACTAGGGCACATAAACTTTAAGAATATAAACAGGCTTGTGAGACTTGGCTTGGTTGATGGTTTGCCTGAAAAGGCTTTCCACAATGACCACTCTTGTGTTGCATGTCTTAAAGGCAAGCAGCACAAGGTCTCATTCAAGTCCAAACAGGTGCACTCTAGTACTAGACCACTTCACTTGCTTCATATGGACCTATTTGGTCCAACCAATATAGAAAGTTTGAATGGTAAATCATACTGCTTTGTCATCACAGATGACTTTTCTAGGTTTACTTGGACTTTCTTTTTAGCTATGAAGAGTGATACAGCTGACACTTTAATTGACTTTATCACTCAGATTGAGAAGAAGACTAGTAATGAAGTTAAAATGCTTAGGACTGATAATGGTGGTGAATTTAGGAATAAAGTTTTAGATGATTTTTGTGCCAGGAAAGGGATTACTAGGCAGTTTAGTGTTGCCAGAACCCCACAGCAAAATGGGGTTGCAGAAAGAAAGAATAGAACCCTAATTGAAGGAGCCAGAACTATGTTGGCTGATGCTCATTTCCCCATAGCTTTTTGGGCTGAGGCTGTGAATACAGCATGCTATGTTCAAAATAGACCATTGGTCAACAAGATACAGAAAAAAACACCTTATGAGTTACTTTGGGGAAGAAAACCTAATATTGGTTTTCTTAGACCTTTTGGTTGTCATGTAGTTGTTCTTGACACTAGTGATGCCTTAGGTAAATTTAGTGCAAAAGGTGATGAAGGCTATTTCATGGGGTATTCAGTGCAGAGAAAGGGATATAGGGTTTACCTTAAAAAAGGAAAAACGTATTCTTGAGAGAGTACATGTTAGGTTTTTAGAGAATAAACCTAGTGATCCTGAAAGTGGTCCAAATTGGTTGTTTGACTTGGAACCTCTATCTAGGACTTTAAATTATATGCATGTCACTAATCCAGACATTGTGAAGGTAACTTCAAATGTTGTGGAAGAACAAGTTGTTAGTGTTTCAGGTACACAGGTTAATGAAGAGGTTGGATCACAATCAGAAAAGTCATCTCCTATACAAGAGTATGTTACAATTCCCATATGGACAGATGCTTTTGCTGCTGCTGCTGCAGGAAAAGATAATGGTGATCCTCAAGTACCACCAGATAACAACATGCATGGTCCCTCAGGCGCTGACAAAGGCAAATCTAGCGCTGACAGGACAAATTCAGACGTTGATGGCTCAAAAGTTGACAACACCAATTCAGGCGTTGACAACCCAAACGCTGACAACCAAGGTTCAGGCGTTGACAACACTTTTGCGCATCTTTTCTCTTCTACTTTTGAACAGGGTGAACCTTCCAATTTATATGAAGAGGTTCATCCTCATATTGATGAAAGAGAGTCTGAAGAAGAAGATATTGGCAACATAGATAATGAGATTGAAGATACCAGACTTTTTGAAGGAGGGGTTCTCACTTCTACTATGAAGAATCACCCCACTTCTCAAATCATTGGTGATATTAGGACTCCTGTTCAGACTAGAAGATCTCATCAAAGTCTTGGTGGATTCATTGCCAATATTCACAAGAAGGTTGATACCCCTCTTGTGCAAGCATGTTTGTTTGCCTGTTTTCTATCACAACAGGAACCCAAGAAGATCTTTGATGCTCTCAAAGAACCAAGTTGGGTGGAAGCAATGCAGGATGAGCTTCACCAATTTGCAATTCAGGATGTTTGGGAGCTGGTTGATTGTCCTAGATATGTCAGACCTATAGGAACAAGATGGGTTCTAAGAAACAAGAGAGATGAAAGAGGTACTGTGGTCAGAAACAAGGCAAGATTAGTGGCTCAGGGATATACACAAGAGGAGGGGATAGACTATGAGGAGGTCTTTGCACCAGTTGCAAGGATTGAAGCAATAAGGATCTTTCTAGCCTATGCATCCTGCATGGGCTTCACTGTCTATCAAATGGATGTCAAGAGTGCCTTCCTCTATGGAACAATTGTTGAGGAGGTGTATGTCATGCATCCTCGTGGTTTTGAAGATCTAAAAAATCCAGACAAGGTGTATAGAGTCAAGAAAGCTATGTATGGACTTCATCAAGCCCCAAGAGCATGGTATGGCACATTATCCACTTATTTGGTGGACAATGGATTCAAGAGGGGCACCATAGATCAGACATTGTTTACAAAGAAGAATGGTAAGGATGTTCTACTTGTTCAGGTCTATGTTGATGATATCATCTTTGGATCCACCAATCCAAAGATGAGTGAGGATTTCTCCAAGCTTATGACAGACAAATTCAAGATGAGTGCTATGGGGGAGATGAACTTCTTTCTAGGGTTACAAGTTCAGCAGAAAGAAGATGGTATCTTCATCTCCCAGGATAAATATGTGGCAGAGATCTTGAAGAAGTTTGGCTTTTCTCCACATGAAAAGAGGGCTACTACTCCTATGGATAGAGAACATCCTTGGGGAAAGATTGGAGATGGAAAAGATGTGGATGTCAGGCACTATAGATCAATGATTGGTTCATTGATGTATCTCACGGCCTCCAGACCTGACATCAGGTTCGCTGTGTGTGCTTGTGCACGCCATCAAGTGACTCCCAAAGAATGTCACCTTTATGCTGTCAAGATAATCTTTAGGTACCTAAGATGTTATCCTAGTCTTGGCTTGTGGTACCCAAAAGATTCACCTTTGGAGCTTATTGCATATTCAGACAGTGATTATGGAGGTGATAAGTTTGATAGAAAGTCCACAACTGGTGGTTGTCAGTTTCTTGGGAGCAGGTTGATATCTTGGCAATGCAAGAAACAAATAGTACTGGCCAATTCTACAACTGAGGCAGAATATGTAGCAGCAGCTGCTTGTTGTGGACAAGTCTTATGGATTCAGAACCAGCTGTTGGATTATGGGTATAATTTCATGCATACCAAGATATTTGTTGACAATAACAGCACCTTATGCATTATTAAGAATCCTGTACATCATTCTAAAACTAAACACATAGAAATTAGACACCATTTTATAAGAGATTGTTTTGAAAAAGGTTTAATACAACCAGATAGGGTTGACACAGAAGAAAATGTGTCAGATTTACTAACTCAACCTTTTGATGCTGGAAGGTTTCAATACTTGGTAACAAGTATTGGAATGATCAATCTCACATAATATGTGTTTTGGAGTCTTTTTGTAAAAGTATGTACAGGATCATGCATTGTTATTGGTCTTTTTGAGGATTTAGATTTTCCACTATATTTTTCTAAAACTGACAAAGGTTGCTTTAACGTTGATAAGTGTTATTGTAACGTTGTCGGCAATATATTTGTCTAACGCTGACAAAGCTCTTCTTAACGCTGTCAAGTGTTATCGGGGCGTTGTCAGCAACAATGTTAGTTTTGTGGTTTTCAATCTAAATGTGTAGGTGGTGTTAGCATTATACCATTGGATACAGAGTTGCTTATGGATCATTGGAGAAGCATTTGAGCATGTTTTTATTTATGGATGATGGTTGGAATTTTCTATTCCTATCTTGACATAAATTTTTTATGTTCTTGCATATTTTTGGCAACATATGTATCACAGTTTAAGGGGAGGTTTTAGGAACCTTTAGGACTTTTGGGTATCCTTCTGATACTCTTATCACAATTCTAGATTGTGTCCACAGGTGAGTATGAGTTAGTTTTACTAAATCATGAGGCACTGTAGCATGCAAAGTTGATATACTATGCATGCTGCCAAGACATTTTTGGCCTAGAATTGGTTGTGGTCTGTTGGGAGACTTGGGAATGATTTTATCATGGGTTTTACCTGGGAGTAACAAGGAATTTTATGAGGTAACTTAGTTGTTAAGAGTTTTGGTTAGCAAGGGACACTAGAGGACTGTTATGTCTATCTTGCATAAGCAAATGTGCATAACTGGACAGTGCTTGCCGCCCTATAATAATTATCAACTTTTAGGTTATCTTCTCTAGGATAAATTACTTTGTTAAGGTCATTTTTTATTTTTAAATATTTTTATTTTTGGACGCTGACAAGTATTTTTCCAAGCGTTGTTGTGACCAATTTAGACGCTGACATGGCTTTGGCAAACGTTGACAAGAATATAGCCGTTGGGCGTTGATGGGTTATTTTCTACCGTTGACACTCAATGGGACCTACCCAGTTGTTACTTTTTGACATATTTTTTGGGCCATAATTTTGGGAGCAGATAACTTTCATTTAATGCATGAGATAAACTTATTTCTTTTCAATATTTTCATGATTGTATTTTGAAAATAGTTGCCTAATTTTTGACCAATCACATGCTTGTTTCTCTCCTATATATTTGGCTCCTATTTTAAACAGGGTACCTATCATTCTTGTCTAACAATATTTTCTTCTATACTTCATCTTTTTCAAATGGTTTTTGATGTCCAAAGTTACTGCACAAGGGATCATGATGATTTTTATGAGATCCCTGTGCAAAAGAAAGCAATTTTTACAAAGATGAACTCACCCCCACATCATGACTTACTCCTAACCCCAGCTATGATTGTTGTCACTGAAGCAGCACAACCCCAACCAGACCCACAACCCCAACTTGACCCAATACCTGAACCATCACCTTCACCACAACACATGCAACTTGACCAAGAACCCTTCGACGCTGACACATTAAAAGTTGGTGTTGACATGCCTATTCCAAACGTTGACACCAATCCTTCACAGTCCCAAACACCCCTTAACCAACCCACATCCACCCAATCCACATCATCTTCTCCCCCAACACAATATAGGTTACAAAAACGCCAAAGGACTACTGGAGTGTTCTCCTCTAGTGACCTAGCCATGTAGCAGAGAGAACCACCACCACAAGTGTGGTTGGTGCTATGGATGAGGCTGGGACTATTGGTTCTGGCTTAGAAGCTGGCCAAGACAGTCCTACCATAATTAAGACCTCATCCATGCCCAATGAATCTAACTTGGGAGGTCAAATACCCATTTTAGAAGAGGGTAGATTGGAACCAATGACTTTGATGGAATTAACGTCAGTCTACATTAGCTTGCAAAAGCAAAATGCAGACTTAGTACAAGTTGTCAGCACACAAGGCCTTGAACTCAAGCAATTGAGGGAGAAGATTGTTGTTTTGGAAAATGCTAGCACAAGGAGAGGGATGGAGGAATCTTCCAAAGGGGAGGATGAACAGATAAATGTGAGTGATAAGGGCTCTCATGATGGTGAATCTTTGGGTGTTGCTGAGGCCCTAACAAGTTTGAAGAAACAGACAGGTTTTGATACGTCTCTAGTCTCTCCTACAAACTTAAATTTGTCATTTACAGCCATGTTGGAGGAAATTACAAGAGGCGCTGAGACAGGTACTTTGGGCGTTGACAAGCAAGATTTGAACGCTGACATGGGTAACTTGGGCGCTGACAAAGCAAAAGTGAGCGTTGACAGGCCTGTAGATGAGGTTGATGTATTCCAGTCATCATCCATCATCCATCATCAAAGATGTTTCTTCACAGGTATTACCATCTTCCTTACCCACCTTGGATCCATTAGATAAGGGTAAGGGTATTATGGTAGAAGTAGATGTTCCAAAGAATGCAGCACAGATTGAGTTTGATAGAAGGTTGGCTACACAAATTATGGAACAAGAAAGAAAGAAGGTGGGTGAATCACCTTTTGTTGTCACTTCAGAAGAGCAAGAAGGAAGTGATGAAGCCAGTTCAGACTCAATTGTAATGATCATAGAACAACCAGAAAGACTTGAGTATGGTGATGAGTTGGCAAAAGAGAAGTTGAATGAGTTGAAATTGCAGGTTGATTTTGATATGCCAGAAGTTGTTCAGATGTACCATGCTTGGGAAGATAGGTGTATGGAGAATCCACATTTGACCATTTCAGATCAGATATGGGGTTTGGAGATTCTTTTCAGAGTACAAAAGGATTGCAAGGTCATTCTGAAACACAAAGCAAGCAATGTTCTCTCAAATTTGAAAAGGGATAGAAGGGAGTTGTACTGCATGCTACTCAGATGTCATGGAACAGGGTGGACTTATAATAAATTGATTGGATTGACATTTGAAGAGTTGGAGTACAAAGCTTATCCCATTTGGGTAAGAGTGCAGGAAGAAAACACTCTAAGACTTCTTTCTGATGAAAGGAAAGAAGAACTTGTAGAAGAAATGGAGCTTAAGAAGGCAATGATTGTTCCCAGACTTGTGAAGAAGGGAGTCCCTCTTGAGTTTCCCAAAAATATTGATAGGTTAAATCCAAGTGAAGTTGTTACAAGAAAGAGTCTCAAGCTCTCACCATTGGAAGCTTCAGATATGGTACAAGTGTTATGACTTGATTCCGGGAACCCTGTTATAAGCTATGAAGAAGATGAATGTGGGTTTTGGAAGATTGGAAGGTATGGAAAAGAGGTTCACACTTTTACCACTCTTATATCTTTGTTTGCAAGTTTTGGTAGAGAAGACTTGGTAGACCTATGAAGGTTGTTAGAGGCCAAGTATGAGACTGAAGCTCCCACTTCAGTCAATGCAATAAAACAGTGGTCAACATTCAAGAGAATGTGTAGACCAAGAGATGAAGATCCTGCTATTTGGAAAGATCTTGAAGATGATCTCAGTGGTCTTCAATGGCGTTTGTATTCAGCTGCTGGTGTTTATTATTTGAGTTCTATAAAGTTTGCTGAGTATCTAATTGTAGATGGTCAGTATTTCATGTCCAAGGAAGTCTTGGAGAAGATGAAGAATACACAGCTGGAAATTGATTATTCAAGTGACATGGCCAAAGATTTGATCAGATTTATTTATTTCCAATATGATAAGTGTTGTAAGATTCCTCCTAGTTCTTAATGTTTATTCAGAAACTTGATTATCAAGTTTAGGGGAGGATTGTTGGGAATAAATTATAGTCAGTCTACTTGAGCGCTGACAAGAGTAAAACAAGCGTTGATAGGAAGAAAACAAACGCCGACAGATCAAGCGTTGACAAGAAGAAGTCAAGCGTTGACACATTGAAGACAAGCACTGATGGAAGGATATGATCTACCCGTTTATTATGTTCTAGATTACTTCTAGTAAAGATAGGAACAACAATGTATTTTTTATATTTATCTTTACCTAGAATAGTTGATACGTAGATTATTGTACAAGGCTTCTTATGTCTATAAAAGAAGATCTTTAGGTTAATGTTCAATATAAGTTTTCATACGTTAAACACTTTCATTGTAAGCAAGTTTGTTATCATTAATCAAAGTGAAAGTTTGTTTACATCTTTGTGTTCTTGTTTAAGTGTTAATTCCGTATAACTCTTAGATTGTCATATACATATACAAAGGTTTCTCTACGTGTATAACTTGATCTAATCTCGTATACAAAAGCTAAATCGATCTAAGTTTGGGATCAACAACAATCATCCCATGGCTCTTGATACCATTTGTAGGATATGTAAATCTTGTTTATGTTTTAGAGAGAGAGAGAGATAGAGAGATGGTGGATTTCACACAAATCTAGAGAGAGAAAATGAAGATAACTATGTGTAAATTATGAAAACCACTACCCTCTCCATCAAAGCAGAGGGTTTTGTTGATCCCAAACTTAGATCGATTAAGCTTTGTGTATACGAGATTAGATCAAGTAATACACGTAGAGAAACTTTGTGTATTCAACAATCTAAGTATTATGCGGAAACTAATACTCAGAACGAAGAACAAACAGAATATATGAATACCAAACTTTCACTTTGATTAATAATAACAATGAAAGATTACAATGAAAGTGTTATGAGATATGTGGAAGAGGTGTATGTGAGATATGTCTTATGTCTAACCCTAAGGCCTCCTTTTATAGGTTTAAGGAGCCTTGTACAAAAAGCTAAGATCAACTATTTTAGGAAGAGACACAAGATAAACATACATAAATAACATATTGACTAAATCTTTTTAAACATTAAGAATATATTCTGAATTCTTATCTTCATACTTTGTCCACCATCTTGAAGAATTCATCATTGGCAGATTTAGTCCTTGTCTTTGTCTTTAAGATTCTTCTTGTCAACGCCTTGATAATTCGTATCAGCGTCTCATCTGTCAGCGTCTCGTTTACTCTTGTCAGCGTCCAATTTCCTCTTGTCAGCGTTCAAGTGACTTAGCTAATTTTATTCCCAACAATCCTCCCCTAAACTTGATATCTACTCTAGTAATCAAGTTTCTGAATAAAATAAAACATACAGAGAGGATTCTTACAAATATACTTATCCCTGAATTTGAGTAATAATAAATCTCGAAAAGTCAATCACTCAAATCACTTGTATAGTCAGCCTTCACTTGGTCTTAGTTATCTTCAACACCTGTAGAGTCTTTGGAGCTTTCTTTATTACTTTTGTCACTCAAATTCGATTGCTCCTCCCCTTTTTAAGACTCCTCTCCAAGATCAATATACAAGGACGGAACCAAGAACATCCTCATTGCATCAGCTTCCAAAACAACAAGTCTATCAGTTCAAAACTGTGATCCTTGACAATTTGTACCATTTCTGTATTATGCTTTTACAAGCTAATACAGATTTTCGTCAATTCCATTAATGTCAAAGGTTTCATACTGTCCTCATCCACATTCGGGAAATGAATCCTCAATGTTGATTCATAGGACATGGAGATGGACTTACTGATGATAAGACTGACTTGACCTGCATTAAAGCTAGTGCCAATAGTCTCAGCCATCTCCATAACACTATACACCCTTGTGAAAGTGATCTCTGCTGCTACTAGATGTCAATCACTTAGGAAAAACATCTCAATGATCATTAGGCTTCCAGATATCCAAAAAAAAAAAAAATTTGAAAAATGTAAGGGTGATGAAACGTTTTGGGTCTATAAAGAAGTTTAAAAATGACATCAGCTAAGATGGCATAGCATAAAATGTACTTGAGAATGCATAAAACCTTAATTAAAACACAAACAAAGGTAATAATCCTAAGGAAATTAACTAGTCTCTAATAAGCAAGAATGACAAACACTGTTCATGCATACACTCATGCAAAAGCATGATAGACACACATGAACTCTAGAGTCCTTTGTTCACAAATGCCCCAAAGAGAAAGTTAACTCATATAAAACCTTTGCAACTCCCCAAGTAAGCCAAAAATATATCTACCCCAAGTCACCCATACGACCACACCCAATTCTAGGTCAAAAGTCTTGGCAGCATGCATGCAAAATAAATTACGTGCATGCTACAGTGCCTCGAGGTTTAGAAATTCCAACAATTTCATAATGAAAGAGCCTTCAGTATTTCTAACCCCCACTCACCAGTGGACACAATCTAGAATCGTGCAAGAGTGCTCTAAGAGTACCCAAAAACCTAGAGGTTTACCTCCCCTTAACAGAAGCATACAAATCATTATATGTGAAGAAACAAAATTTTATCTCAAGATAGGAATGTAAACACTCCAACCATCATAAATAAAAGTTTGCAATTCTGTATCCATCCATATGTAGCTCCACTTTCCTGCATAGTTAGACAAAAACCACAAAAACACACACCAACAGAGGCTATCCTATCCCATGAAAATGGGTAGAGATAACATGTCAATGGATAAAAATAATATTAGTGGAAAAATCAACAATGCATGTTCCTTGAGCATCCACTATCCCAATATCCTTGATCATTAACCTGCTTTTAGATAGGCTGCTCAAAAAGAAAAGAAATTAGTTTCCTTTGGAGATCCAAGCCTTATCAGACTTGGATCTGTCTAGTTGTTCAACTAGAGTGGTATTATTCTTTACCATAAATCCCTGTTCATCCCTTTGTGACCTAAACACACAATTTGTTCCAACGATACTAGTAATGACCTTCTCAAGATATTTAAATCTATTGCAAGTCATTGAAATACCATTAAACTTAGAGTTTTGCTCTTGTTTAGGTTTCCATGTTAAGTGGGATGATGCTTTAGACCCTTGACCCTTACTAACCAAGTATCTTTGTTTATATGGTCTAAAATAAGGTCTCATACCAAACTTGGAGCTGTCAGCGCTGCATTTGTTCCTGTCAGCGCTGAATTTGTTCCTGTCAGCGCTGAATTTGTTCCTATCAGCGCTGAATTTGTTCCTGTCAGCGCCCAAATTAGGGTTTGCTATAGGAACATACTGTCTGTTTGACCAAGTGTTGGTCTTTTGAAAGGGCCTTTGTCTATGGGTATTAGCTACCTTAGAGAAGAAAGGAGCTGGTCTAGTAGCCTGTGGTCTAGTGTGGACAAAAGGTCTATGGTTAACATTGGATGACCTATTGTCAGCGAATGATTTGTATCCACTGACACAATTATAGGCCAAATGAGAAAAGCTCCCACATGAATAACAAGCCTTTTTGGACACAAACTTAGGCCTAGACTGATAAAACCCTGTCCCATTAACACTTTCTTGGCTTTTGAGTAACCTAGGTTTCCTATACATTTCAGCATATTTAACACTAGGTTGTTTCTTAATTGGGGAGCCAAGGTCAACAGTCTTGCCAGTGGTTGGGTGTGTTATCTTGATGGGGGTAGACTCTTGTGTGGTGATAGGGGTAGGGTCATTTGGACTTTCACACAATAAACCTCCCTTAACAAACAAAGTAGGGTTGGCTTTCTTCCATTCTTCTAGGTCAATAACCTTTTGTTGATATTCCTCTACTGGGGTAAGAACTCTAGGTGGAGGAATAAATTCCTCTTCTTGGAGTTCTGGAATACCAGTCCAAGACAAGTCCTTTCTTTGGACACCATAGAAGTCCCCAGCAGGTGGTGGAACACCAGTATAATCTTTCATCCCAATTCCACTCATGTCCTTAGAGTCTCTTTGTTTACTAACACACTCTCCTAGGGATTGTGTGGCCTTATCAAATCTCTGAATTTTAAGACTCACATTATCTTTATTTTTGTTAGCCTCCTCTAACTGAGCTATCAAATCAAGATTAACCCTGTTTACTATATCTTGAATATCTTTACTTTGATGTAACTCATGTTTTAAGATATTTATTTGATCCTTTAAATCAAACTCCATTTTCTTATACTCAGCTACTGTCCTTTCTGTTTAGGTGAGAGCAATTTGATAATTAGATACTTTGCATCTTTCAGAACTTGCCTCATCTAATAATTTTACTATCTCATTATTTAGTTTTTCAGTATTTAACCTACAAGAAGAGTTATCACATACCTCACTATCAGAACATGAAGAAGAATTGGAACTTGAAGTAGACGTGGCCATAACTGAAAACATCATCAAATTCTTTTTCACCTTCTTCCTTAGCCTGGTTCACCTTACAATATTAGATCTCGTTCTTCAAATCAAAGTTTCTCAACAAGCTCTGATACCACTTGTTGATCCCAAACTTAGATCGATTAAGCTTTGTGTATACGAGATTAGATCAAGTAATACACGTAGAGAAACTTTGTGTATTCAACAATCTAAGTATTATGCGGAAACTAATACTCAGAACGAAGAACAAACAGAATATATGAATACCAAACTTTCACTTTGATTAATAATAACAATGAAAGATTACAATGAAAGTGTTATGAGATATGTGGAAGAGGTGTATGTGAGATATGTCTTATGTCTAACCCTAAGGCCTCCTTTTATAGGTTTAAGGAGCCTTGTACAAAAAGCTAAGATCAACTATTTTAGGAAGAGACACAAGATAAACATACATAAATAACATATTGACTAAATCTTTTTAAACATTAATAATATATTCTGAATTCTTATCTTCATACTTTGTCCACCATCTTGAAGAATTCATCATTGGCAGATTTAGTCCTTGTCTTTGTCTTTAAGATTCTTCTTGTCAACGCCTTGATAATTCGTATCAGCGTCTCATCTGTCAGCGTCTCGTTTACTCTTGTCAGCGTCCAATTTCCTCTTGTCAGCGTTCAAGTGACTTAGCTAATTTTATTCCCAACAGGTTTATATACCCAAGCCTATGAGATGGGCTTGGGTTTACATTAGGCCTCCGGCCCATACAACTTATGGGCTCGGTTTGGGCTTTGTTTAATAAATGTAAGTAAACTAAACTACGAGTTATTACATGAACTATTGTTGGAGTGACCGATCCTTTATAATACGTAAAACGTATTTCCAACATTTCTTACTTTTCACAGTGTGTGAAGAAGCAAGGAATTATGAAAGTGTGTCCTAATGAAATATTTGATGATCTCAAATGGATCTAGACTCGATCGTGCATTTTGGATTTTAGTGATCGGAGGCTGGATAAGAGTGCCACCATTTCAATACCAATTTATTCGGAGTGAATAAATCAATAGATAATGCGTTGTCTCTGTGTGATTAAAACAAATATCTTTTAAGAGATATCTGAGTTAGCTGGGATAGGTTGTGTAATGCATCACTGGGTCCATGATCTCTATCTTCAATATCAAGAATCATTAAAAAAATGATCTTAATAGCATATGTGTTGACCTGGTGTCTGCCTAAGGTTGTAAGGAGGGCTTCTTTATTTAGACCCTTTATCTTTACAATTCTTTTTCATTCTTCAACCCCTTCAATGCTTACCAGTACGTCATAACTAGCACCTTGTTGTGATTGTTCCAGTGCTAACTTAAGTACTTGGTCGGCATTCAGCTACGTTCATAATCTTTCTCCATCTTTCCTAAGGACTACTATTTCTAGCTATGGAATGTCCTTGGGAAGATTCCTTCGGTTTTAAAAGAATCATTAGACTTAACCTATCCTACCATCCTTATGTCACCACAATCTTCATCGTCATGAAATAAATGGGTTGTGGGTAAGTATAAATCACCATGAAAATCCATTTTGATATGCAAATCCGTTTTGCTCCCCCTTAACATATGCCACGATATTCGAAAACATTTCGCATATGTCGGGATGAGCCAGCACATTAAGTCAAACCATTTGTGATAATTTCCCATATTAAATCACATTTTCTCCCCCATATTAAAAATATTAACCCAATCGATGTTTTTAATATCAATTGATTTAATAGCATTTTAAGAAAATTTAGGAAGAAAAATGCAAATCCAATTATCTTCATCATTTTCACAGCTCTCCCTCAAATTAATGAGGGTGTACTTGAAACGTAAATTAAATGCCTTTTAAACACAAGTGTAAGGTATTTATCACGTGCAAAGATCATATATGATAATGTATTCACAAGATTAGCAATTTACGAGGTAGGACCTGAATGATGGAGAACATCATATGACAGAATCACATGGTTCTTGTTCACGAATGTTGGTCGCCTCGTCACGTCTGAAGTTATCTCTTGACACCATGTGTACGATTGATATCATTGTCTTGACACCAATTAGTGACCTTGTCACATTCGGCATCAAAGATTCTGAATGCTGGACAATTGCTCCCCCTCAATTGTTGATCCGTGTTCTATTGAAAGAGTTGTAGTCGCCGTTTGAGTAGTCGCATCATCGAGTATGTAGATATCAATTGTAAATTGCTATGATTGGTGGAGATGATAACTTCATAAAAACAATATTTCTCTCGTTATAACAAATAAATGCACTAACACGTACATATATTCATGTTAGATTGTGTTATTACGTAAACACAATCCCTTACATGGTTCTAAAGTAAACCATGCCCGAGAAAATTAATTCTCGTTGTTGAGTCAAAGCTTTCTGGTGAAATGCTTGACTTTAATATGCAAAGCGGGTTACTATCTGAAATAATAGCAAGCCATTTTGAGCATGTTTTAAAACATTTGAACTTCTGCTCGAACTTTATTTACAACCCCGTGTCATTATTGAACGACATTTCTAGTATCGTAAATATTATCGATTCCAGAAGGCATGCTCTTTTTTTTCAAAAACATTTTTGAACACACAATTTTGAAAGATTTAGAAAAAACATTTTGAGAAATTCTCGAAAAAATTGTGTTCAATGTTTTGAAAACCAATTACTTGAGCTTGAATATCTTACAAAACGAGCTCAAGTCCGAGAAGTTGTAAACTTCCCGTTGTGAGGATAAGTTTATCATCAACGATAACTTTCCTTTTAACTGAAGAGCGAGTTCTAAGCTGACATTTACTTAGAAGTCATTTTCATGAGCTTGAAAAACTTTTGAATGTTTTAACGTAAAGCTCATGACCGAGAAAGATAAATTTCGCGTTATGAGGAAAAGTTCTCTTATTTAAAAGATACACTTTCCTTTCTGAGCTTTAAACTTGGAATGTTTTAATACAATCTCATGACCGAGAAAAATTAACTGTTACGAGGATAAGTTATCTTTAAAGATAAGCTTTCCTAAAATGGAAGTCCGAGTTACAGTCTGATAGTTAACTGTAAGTCATTGTGCATGAGCTTAAAAACTTCGAATGTTTTTAATATTAGCTCATGCCCGAGAAAAATTAATTTCTCGTTGTAAGGATAAGTTTATCATCGGCGATTAACTTTCCTTTCTTTGAAGTCCGGGGCATAATCTGAAATGTGATTATATTTCATTTACACGAGCTTAAAACTTTTGAATAATTTTAATGTAAGCTCGTGTCCGAGAAAATTTAATTTCACGTTAATGAGGATAAGTTTATTATCGACGATAAACTTTCCTTTCTTTGAAGCGCGGGTTACAATCTGTCATGTGACAGCAAGCCGTTATGCATGAGCTTAAAATCTTGGAATGTTTTTTATATAAGCTCATGCCCGAGAAAAATTAATTTCTCGTTGTGAGGATAAGTTTATCATCGGCGATAAACTTTCCTTTATTGTTAGAGTGGGTCATCGTCTAACATTTAACGATGAGCCATATACACGATTTTAAAACCTTCGAATACTTTTAAAGTAAACTCGTGTCCGAGAAAATTTAATTTCTCGTTTTGAGGGTAAGTTATCGTTGACGAGATAAACTTCCCTTTCTTTGAAGTTCGGGTCACAGACTGTGATATGACTGTGAGCCATTGTGTAAGCTTAACTGCAAATCCCCTGAGACACTTGTTTCTCCGATATCAGCTTCTTCAATAACCAAACTCTGAGAGTGTCCTTAGTTGAACGGTATATAAAGCTCGGACTGGTTTGTTTTTGTTGATCCTTGACTTTGGTACCTGCATTCTCATTTGGAGTTTCTATGCTTTTATATGGGTTAGCGATATCTATCTTAGAACCATGCGGGGATTCACAGTTTTCTTTTCTTGTGCCAGAGGTGACCTGAGGAGATGATTCACTTATCTTAACTGGCAAACGTTTCCTTTTATAGAATACCTTAAGTTCAGGCTTAAGTGATGTATCATCCTTTTCAATTTCCTCCCTATTAGTCTTAGTAGAATCAGAGGCTATCCTAGTTAAAGGGCACTCGTTTCCTACAATCGTGAAAGTTCTACCAGTGGGGCACCAAATTTTACCAACGGGTTTGATTTTAGCTAGCCACTGGGATTTAATTCTAGCATGGGAGTTCACCTCATGAAGGAATTTCTTGACACAAGAATCATGATTGGCTTTAAAGACACATTTCCTACATGTTTTACAAGTAGCATATTTAATGTCCGAGTAAGATCTAGAATTCCTAGATGATTGATTGATGCTCCTAGTGTATGATATGCTACGGTTAGCAGTGTTGGGTAATCTAGAAGGCATCTGACTAGGTTTAAAGTTCATATCTCTTACTTGTGTCTTTTGAATAGCTTCCCTCAGACCAAATTTATAGTGAACGTCATTTGAACTAGTTTGAGACGTGTTCTTTGTACTATATCTAGGGATACTAGAGGCAATCATGTGATTAGATCTTGCAAAAGCTGTTTTAGTTACATTAGGCCTAGTTAGTGACTGTTCTAGAAACGTGAACCATATCAACTTAGGAGGCAAACCGTGGTCTTGAGGATTGAGGTCGCTCGGATCTAAATGCAGTCAGTTGTCTAATGGACTGATTTGTAGGCGGTTTCCCCAAGATTGATGGTTTTTCAAGCTTAATGGCCACAGTAGTTCCTTTAGTTTTCCTCAATTCGTTTTTCAACGTAGCTATAGCAAAAACCTTTTCCTGAACTTGAGCCTTTAAATTATCATTTTCTTTGAGCAATTTATCTTGGGATGCCAATTTAGATTCTAGCAACTTAGTTTGTTTCAAAAGATTATCCTTTTCAGGTTTAGAATCTAGAACTTTTTGATCCAATTTTCGTTCAAGAACAACGTTTGACTTTTCAAGTTTTTCAAAATATGTTTCAAATTTGTTCGTTTTCAATTCAAGTTTGGCATCCTCAAGATCTTTTGATTGCTGAGCTACGATTGTTTCATGCTCTTTAATCTTGGAATCGAAGCAGTTAATGAAACAGTCATAAGGCAATTATCATGATTGTTAGCATTTTGAACACTTTCTCCCCCATTATAACGCACATCGGATGAATCAGAAATGGTATCGCTATCACTCTTTTCCATTCCATGTTTGTCATAATTAGGTTTGAAATGCTCAATATGCGGCATTTAATCAGCATATACAACATTACATAGTACCATGTTTTTAGGCTCTTCGTCATAAACGGGTATGGTGTCATCATAAGAGATGTCTGTAACATTCTCTAACGTGTTGCTGATATCATACTTAACTGTTGATTCCATGTCCTTGCAATCTTTAGCAGCCTCTAACTCGTCAATCGTATGACCATTTTCCTCTTGCATCGACATCGTAGATTCTTGTACTCCACTATCATACGCTTGCTGATGTTGTGATCTTGCATAAATCGAAGATGAAACCGATGTCATTAATTTCAACAGTGTACCACGGAAATGTTGAAGCTCGGTATGTGTGTCTCGAAGAAATGACTGACAAATCACTGAACTTTTAGACTTGACGATATTGAATTGGAGAAAAGTGTGAGTTGTGTCACAAGAGCCTTATATGCAAGTGCCGATGCAGAGTAATTGAATTCTTCATTGTGGAGTTGTTCTGCTAGTTGGTTTAAAGTGAGGAATATCGATTCCATGAATATATGACGATCTTGACCAAAAAGTATCACAAATTCGTTTCCTCCTTGAAGCCATGAAAGAGTCACTATATGAGACTGAAGTAGTCGAAATGAAGTTATGCCACTTTCACTAGCTTTGTCTTGCATTTGATGCAATTCTCGCTCTTGAAACGTCAAATTCAACGATGCCATTGAATTTTGATGACAAATAAAGTAAGGATTACTTATCGATGAAAAATCCGTCTTCAATTTCAAATAATAATACCTGATTAAAAACCGTGACCACTAAAAAATAATTTCAAATCTAGTCATTCATCTCGGTCTCGTCAAATAAATCTTGGCACTTTAACACGTCACTGTGTCACGTTGTCACTTTATCGTGGTCCGTTTATAACCAAAACAATAAGTCTAAATATTACTATCCAAATAGATAGCAAAAAAATAAAATAAAAAAATCGGATGCCAAGCCCAGTATATTGTAATAGTCGATCCAACTTTTTGAAATCAACACTACAGTGTAATCAACTTTTCGAAATCAAGCCCAGTATATTGTAAGACTACACAATAATCTTATCCAAAAATAAGTGGATATTAATAGTTTGACAACCAACACGTGGGTACCAAACTTTCACAGATATCTTGTTTCATCCGCCCTATTTATTTCTTATCACATAATATTTCTTAGCCACCAATCTTCCAAAAAAAAACTTATCTGCTCCACTTCATGTTGTTTACTCTGCCCCCCAAAATCCTCTTAGCCAACACCCAAAAACAAGATCAGTTTCCATACATCAATAATAATCTCACACTACAAAAAATCCTTGTGATTACCCACAGGCGAAAATCGTGGCTAAAAACCCCAAATGTCTGGGTAATATGTAAATACCCATGAATTACCCATAAATACGTGTTCACGGGTATAACCTTCGAGGCTAAATGCGTACCCACGTCATTTTTTACTCATGGGAAATTTTACCCATGACTTTATGTGTGGGTAACTCGTCAAATCCGTGGGTACTTTTCTTGCCAGTAATCCTTGGGTAAAATTACCCACGATTGTAGTTGTAGCTAAAAGCCATGGGTAGATGATCTGATCTAACCCATAAATACTTGATGGTAAATTCATGGCTAAATTACGTATGAACTTCTTGATCGATAAAAAGCTGCTAAAAGATTCGATAATAAAAGCTGCTAAAGAAAATTTTGAAGATACACAACAAATTAATTTGTGATGATTAAACAAGAAAGAAAGGTAGAAAATAGATGAACTCTAGAGAGAGAAAGTAGTAAGAGAAAGTAGAGAGAAAATGGTTGGAACTTTTGGAGGATTAGATTAGTGAGTAGAAAATGAAAGTGACCAACACCCTTCCTAACATGCTAGGAAGGGTATATATAGTCCACCCACATGCGGGCTTGTTTATGGACTATAGTCTAATGGGTCGGGATTTTCTTTTAGGCCTTAGTTACTTATGAATGAACTTTAGCCTAAAGTTAATGTCACACCCCACCATGGCGGAATATGGGGCGCGACGTATGGATATCATCACAACAAACGGTGTCTCTATAGAGAAAACTAAAATGCAAATATAATGTCATAAATGGCGACACAAATGTCATGACAATATCTCAACAATGCAGGAGTCTAGGTAAGTAGGTAACAGTCCTACCTCTTACCCAAGACAATCAAATATCACAAACAAAATAAACATATAGGTGCCAATAATATCACTTATTAAACAAGCAAAAGAAACTAAGAAGGAACGGGGATCTCCTTCTATATGCAATTCTAAGCTTCTCCAATCCTATCCACTTATGTTCTCATGCTTAACCATAGTATCACCTGAAAGAGACACTGATACAAAGATTTAGTATGGGTTCAGATAAGTCTCTCGATATCCTCTCGAATTGATCTAGGTCTTAAGTGGAATGATTGTTCTTGGTTACTAAATAAAGGGGTTGGGTTTTCTAGTCTAATAGAAAGTGGAAATGAAAGTTTAAATCAAAGGCAATTACTTTAATTAAGATTAATAAAAACTTGGTTGAAATTTTAAAGTTCAAATTAAAATTAAAGTTAACATGTAAATAGTGAAATATGAGCAGAAAAATAGTAAAACATCAACAGTAAAACAGTAATCTTTAAAATACCCAAAAATTAACTGATTCGGAACTTTAATGCTTGATTCGGAACTATCTGATTCGGAAAACACTATTCACTCATCCGGAACTTAATGGTTGATTCGGAACCTTCCGGATGAAGGTTCTTGGTTCGGAAGTCTGAGCTTGATCCGGAACTTTTGCTTCGTCCGGAAGTCACTGGTCCGGAACTTTAAGACTGATCCGGAACTTTCCGGATGAATAGGTTGATTCGGAAGTTGCTGAGTCGGAAGTAACTGATCCGGAACTTCTTCTTGATTCGGAAGTTTGAAACTTCCGAATGAAGGTTACTTGATGCGGAATTTAAGGACTGATTCGGAACTCTAATGCTTGGTTCGGAAGTTTCCGAATGAAGCTTTCATTCGGAACTTTTTGTCTTGATTCGGAAGATCAGAAACCCAGTTACAGAAACTGTATAGCGAAGAACACGGGACACGAATTTTAACCAAATTCAACTCCAATACTTAAAAAGATTTAACCAAATTAAACACAAATCTCTTAGACAATATAAGCAACAAATCCCACTAACAAAAACATAAATCCAAACAACTTTTGAAGATCAAATCAAGAAAGATAAAACTTAAGAACTTGAAGATAAAAATGGAGATGAACAAGATGAAATGAAAGATTAAACAAGAACTTTGAATTGGATGATTAATGTTTTGACAAGATGAAACAAGGATTAAATTTACAAGATCAAAGAACTAATAATAAAAATCACCAATCACCCTAGTGGTGATGGTGTTCTACGAACCAGGAGAAAGAAAAAGAAGAAGAAAGAAAAAACTAGCTAGCTCCAAAAATGTGTGTGGGATGGCCTATTTATAGGTGTTTCCTTTGGTTGGTGAGTGGGCTTTCTCCCGTTCTTTGTGTCTTTTCGTCTTTTCAGAAAAGTTTCCGTTTTCGATTCTGATTCGGGATTTGTCGTCGATTAAATTCAACTCGTCTTTTAATTTCTTCATTTAATAGACTTGAGTTTCTTCGACTTATATAAATCTTCCATCTTTGGTCCTTTTCTTCGATAAATCTTCGAATAGGCCCAGTGACTTCAAATCTTTTGCATCTCTTGGACAATAGACTTTATCTTGAGTCTTTTTCTTCAGTAAAACCCGTGCAATCCCATGTTTTCTTCAATATTTATCCGGTTGGCTCTGAAAACACAATAAACACAAAAACCACGCATAATTCCAAACAAATGATATTAAATATGCGTTTTGGTCTCGTTTTAGCCCGAATTAAGTGGTAAAAGGATGGGTGTTTACACACCTATCAAATCCCCTACACTTAACCATTGCCATGCCCTCATGCAATGCTTGGTGATAAAGCAAGTTTACACTTTTCTCATAATTAAACAACCTTGGCCTTATTTAAAATTCTACTAAACAAAAATTTAAAGAAATAAGACTTCAAAGATAACAAAGGGATAGAAAACCATTTTCACGTTGAAAATAGCTACATGGAAATAACTTGTAGAGAAATCGATGACTTACATTAGGGCTTTGGTGCTGCGAAGATTTATCATCCTCAAGTTTCACGTTCCCCAAACTAAGCTTAAAAACGAGATCATTGTTATTATAAGTTAGCAATTCAAACACTTACACACATGGCTTAATTAAATGCTTAGACTCCCTTATTCCTAGGTGTATCTCTTATATTTTATTTTTGTCTTAGAATGATCATGAAGATGCATTTTTGGACTTATTTCGATAGTTTATTAGGGCTGAAAGCAAAGTAGGACGATTTGATCAATAGTTAGCTAAAGGACAAAATCTCTTAAAACTGCTTCTCGGGATATCAAAAAGTTCATATCTTGGCATAACTTGGTTCACGATTTGAGACCTTTCTCGGGCCGATATTTGGCATGTACTTCATACTTCATATCTTCGAGAGACGTTCTTGAGATAATGGTCTTCTCATCATAATAGAATTTCTTCACTTGGAGACTTTTGAGGGGTACTCCAACTTTGTTGACCACGACTTCATGATTATTTCTTCAATCTCTAATTGGGATTTTGAGATACAACGATCCGCCTCCTTTTCGGACTTGGATCTATTTATCCTCATACCTTGTTAGGGTCTTTTCGGATAGACTTCTCCATGATCTTTATGGGAGTTGATTACTTTTCGTCGTGAATCTTGATCCTTCATATTGACTTTAGGAATAATGCTTTTCACATCACTTTGGATCTTCAGCAATAAAATTGAATCCTCATGCCTTGTTAGGGCCTTTTCGGACTCGCCAATCTTCGCGCCCCGCTTCATAAGTTATGCCTTGGCTATGAACTCTTATCATTACCGAGCAACTTTTAAACGATCTTGGGCTAGAAGCTAAGTAACTTTTCAAATCGTAAGACCTTACTTATTGCAGATAAATTATTAGCAAGTGATGGGAGAATAGGCAAATAATTACACCAAGTGAGCTTGCGCAAGAATACCGACTTATAATTGACTCTATCATTTCTCGTCCTCCACAATTTAAAATCTCAAGTAATGAGACTCGTGGATACTTAGCCTAATAAACCAATTAAGGTCTACATGGTTAAGGATACTAGCTAGAATAAACTTGGATAAGTCCATTCGGGTTGAGTCAAAATAAACGCAACGGGCCTAATATATCAAAGACTTCTAAACTAGCTACACCACTTTATTAATATTTTTGACTTTATTGCGGAATATATACATATGAAAGCAACGATAAAAATTTAAAAATTACGACTAGATGGCCAAAGTTAATAAAAAATTTGAAAAATGTTGAAAAATAGGATTTTCCGGTTAATTGAAGGCATTTTCATGGAAAAGTCCACTTAAAACTTCGATAGAAGTCCCCCCTACACTTAAGATAAACATTGTCCTCAATGTTTTAAGCATGTGGGAAAAGTTTCCCCTACACTTATGACATTGTGCACGTTGGTTAACTCAAGTTAAGGAAGAGACGACTAAAGTGATCAATTTCAAATGTGAGTATGAAGAAAATTGAATCACGATAGTTGAGAGGTAGAACCGGGTTTCGGATAAACACGGGAGCACGGTTCTTCAAAGATTCCAAGAGTGCACTTATCCCTGTAATCACATCACCACAAAGACAAACGCATATACAAGGCCCCCCCTACACTTAGGGGATTAAAACATACAAGGATAGAAACTCGGGCTGCCTCCCGAGGAGCGCTTGTTTTTGATAACCGAGTCACGAGCCTGACTCGACCCAAAATTAGTTCATGGGGAACGTGGTGAGGGATGGAATCACCTCCTTAGAGGTGTCCTCACCAAAGTACAACTTCACTCGTTGGCCATTCACCTTAAAATTTGGTCCATTAGGTTGAGCAAGCTCGAGAGTAC
The DNA here is from genome assembly GCA_025667525.1 of Glebionis coronaria. NCBI lineage: Eukaryota > Viridiplantae > Streptophyta > Magnoliopsida > Asterales > Asteraceae > Glebionis > Glebionis coronaria. The sequence continues at coordinate 555,367,226 of CM046875.1, read as the reverse complement.
CATATGGAAAAATTTGGGCAATGGTGAATGGGCCGGACCAACGAGATTTGAGCTTTCCCGAAAAGATTTTCAACCGAGAGTTAAAAAGTAAGACTTTGTCTCCAACATGGAACTCTCGGTTTTTGATCTTAGAGTCGTGAATGAGCTTAGTTCTTTCCTTATAGATTAAAGAGTTTTCATAAGCCTCATTCCGAAGTTCATTCAGCTCATTGAGTTGGATTTTGCGTAGGTCACCGGCTTTGTTTATATCAAAATTGGCCCACTTCAAGGCCCAATAAGCCTTGTGCTCCAACTCAATGGGGAGGTGGCACGCTTTCCCGTACACAAGACGATAAGGCGTACAGCCGATCGGGGTCTTGTAAGCAGTACGGAAAGCCCACAAAGCATCATCCAATTTATCAGCCCATGAGGCGCGATGCTCTCCCACAGTTCTTTCAAGAATTCGCTTCAGTCCTCGGTTGGATATTTCGGCCTGGCCATTAGTTTGTGGGTGGTAGGCTGTGGAAAGACGATGGTTTACACCGTACTTAGCCATGACTCGAGCAAATTGATCGTTGCAGAAATGAGTCCCACGGTCACTAATAATGGCGCGAGGCACACCGAATCTAGCGAATAGAGCTTTCAAAAAGTTACAAACCACCCTTGCGTCATTAGTAGGCAAAGCTTTGGCTTCAACCCACTTCGAAACGTAGTCAACGGCTACAAGGATGTATTTGTTTCCTTTAGACGAAGGGAATGGCCCCATAAAGTCGATACCCCAAACATCAAAAATTTCACACTCTTGAATGAAATTCTGAGGCATCTCGTCTTTATGTGTGATTTTGCCTTGCTTTTGGCAAACATCACATCTTTTGACCATATCGTGAGCGTCACGGTATATGGAGGGCCAATAAAATCCCGAATCAAACACTTTCTTAGCAGTGTAGTTGGGACCAAAGTGACCACCGGTGGGTCCTTTGTGGCAAGCATCAAGGATGTCCGACGCTGCCGGTCCATCAACACATCGGCGAATTATCAAATCAGCACATTGTTTGAATAGGTAAGGGTCGTCCCAAAAGTAAGTCTTGATGTCGGTAAAGAACTTCTTCTTTTGCTGGGACGTCAACCCTTCCTTGAGAATTCCACCCGCCAAGTAGTTCGCAAAGTCCGCAAACCACGGGGTTTCATTCGGCTTCGAGTTTATAGACATTAAGGTCTCCAAGGGAAAAGAATCATTGATTTCTTTGGTCGGATGATCCCCTTGGTATGGATCCTCAAGTCTACTAAGATGGTCCGCGGCTAGGTTTTCTGCTCCTTTTTTATCGCGGATGTCGATTTTAAATTCCTGGAGCAGCAAAACCCAGCGAAGAAGTCTTGGTTTGGAATCTTGCTTTGTTAACAAGTACTTCAACGCGGAATGATCGGTGTACACGATGGTGGTGGAAAGGACAAGATAGGGGCGGAACTTTTCAAAAGCATAGACAACAGCTAAAAGCTCTTTCTCGGTTGTCGTATAATGCAATTGTGCCCCAGTCATTGTCTTGCTAGCGTAATGGATCGGTTGGAAGTGTTTGTTCACTCTTTGTCCAAGAACCGCTCCAATAGCAAAATCACTAGCATCGCACATCAACTCAAAAGGCAGCTCCCAATTAGGGGTAACCAAGACGGGTGCCTTAGTTAGCTTATCCTTAAGCGAGTTGAAGGCATCAAGGCACTCTTTGGAAAAGATAAAAGGAGTATCTTTTTCCAAGAGGTGGGTCATCGGGCGAGCGATTTGAGAAAAGTCTTTGATAAATCGGCGGTAGAAGCCCGCATGACCCAAGAAACTTCTCACACCCTTCACAGTGGAAGGTGGAGGCAACTTTGCTATAACATCAACTTTAGCACGGTCTACTTCAAGACCGGCTTTCGAAATCTTATGTCCAAGCACGACGCCTTCTTTTACCATAAAATGGCATTTTTCCCAATTTAGAACAAGGCGAGTGTCTTCGCACCGCTTTAGCATACGTTCTAAATTGGCAAGGCAAGCAGAGAAGGAATCCCCGAAGACCGAGAAATCATCCATGAAGACTTCCATGGTTTGTTCAACCATGTCATGGAAGATAGCTAACATACACCTTTGGAAAGTCCCGGGCGCATTACATAAGCCAAAAGGCATTCTTTTGTAAGCGAAAGTGCCATAGGGACAAGTGAATGTAGTCTTCTCTTGATCTTGGGGATCGATGGGTATTTGAAAATAACCCGAGAAACCATCAAGAAAGCAGTAATATTCATTACCGGCTAATCGTTCAAGCATTTGGTCCATAAAAGGTAGAGGGAAATGATCCTTTCTCGTGGCATCATTGAGTTTGCGGTAGTCTATACAAACTCTCCACCCAGTAACGAGACGAGTGGGAATCAACTCGTTGTGTTCATTGGGAACAACGGTTATTCCGCCCTTCTTGGGCACACAATGGATTGGACTAACCCACGGTGAATCCGAAATAGGGTAAATCATACCCGCATCAAGAAGTTTGATAACCTCTGTTTTGATGACTTCATGTATTTTTGGATTCACCCTTCGTTGGCTTTGAATAGTGGGCTTATAGTCGTCCTCCATGAGAATTTTGTGCGTGCAGAAGTGAGGATCAATTCCACGAATATCCGAGATTTTCCACGCAATAGCCTTCTTGTGAGCTTTCAACACAGCAACGAGGCGAGTCTTCTCTTCATCTTTCAAATCCTTTGCAATAATGACGGGCGACTTCTTGTTGTCGTCAAGGAACACGTACTCGAGATGAGGCGGCAACTCCTTAAGTTCCAAATCCGGAGGATTTTCGACGGGAGGCGTTTTCAAAGTCTTGGCATCGATAGCAATAACCGTGGGAGATGGAGGCGAAGGATTGTCTTCGGTGAGAAGATTGTCAAAGAAACTCATATCTTCATCCCCCTCGGTGGGAGAATCATTAGTAGCTAAATTCGCATCTCCCATGGCATCTTCAAGATTGTTCCAGAATAAATCACTATCTCCAAATAGAGACAACGATGAATCAATAGAGGACACGGTCTCAACAGTGGGAAGAGATGTAGGAATACTTTTGCAAGCATCATTAAAGTGTTCTTCACAAGCCTCATCAAGAACGTCAATACAATTAACGCTCTCATATGAATAAGGCTGTTTAGACAACTTTCCCATGTTGAAGACTACTTTGTCGTCACCCACTCTCATGATAAGCTCTCCGGCTTCAACATCAATAAGAGTGCGACCGGTCCTCAAGAATGGACGACCAACAATAAGTGGCACACGGGGGTCCATCTCGTAGTCGACGACAACAAAATCAGCAGGGAAGGTGAATTTGTCGACTCCTACTATAACATCTTCGGCTATCCCCACTGGATAAGCAACCGTACGGTTGGCCAATTCCAAAGTCATTTTGGTGGGGACTAGCTCTGGGAGAGATAATTGCTTCCAAACACTTAGAGGCATGAGATTAATACTGGCACCTAGATCCGCTAGGGCCATGCAATTCTCTACTCCCGGGAAATTGCAAGGGATAAGAAAACGACCCGGATCACCAAGCTTGGTTGGTAATTTCCTTAAGAGCACTGCAGAGCAGTTCTCGTTAAGTTGGGTGTTGGCAATGTCGAGGAGCTTTTCCTTGTCGCTCAGAAGATCTTTAAACATTTTAGCATACTTGGGCATGTGAGCGAGAGCCTCAGCGAAGGAGATATTAAAATTCAGTTGTTTAAACATTTTCAGAAAGTTAGAAACCTGAATATCATCCTTGCTCTTTTGCTTCTCTTTCCTCAACCTTGAAGGATAAGGTATATTGGAAGAAGAGGAAGGCTTTAAGGGAATAGGATCACTCACAACCACGGGTGGAGGAGGGGTAGAAAGAAGAGGTGGAGAAATTGGGGAAGGAGAAGGAGGAGGAATAGGAGCAGGCGACTCGTTCTCCTTAGTCACAACCACCGGTGGGGGTATAGGAAGCTCGGGTTCCTTTGTACCTTTACCACTTCGAGTGGTGATTGCTTTCATCTCCCCTCTTGGGTTTGCAACGGTGTTACTCGGAAGAGTACCCGAAGAAGAGGGTTGACTACTTTGGAAGAAACTAGCCATCATGTTCCTCAGATCATTAGTCTGGCTATCCAACGTGTTTCTCATATCAGCTCGCAAATCATTTCCTTGCTTTACCAAATCTGCCTTCAAATTGCGCACTTCCTCTTGGAGATTTCCCACTATCACATCATTGGTCCTCATATAGGTGGCGACCTCTTGGTGTAGTGCAGTGTTGGTTTGGTTGGAAGGAGCATTGTATGCAGGTGGTTGGTAAGCAGGTTGTTGGTAGATTTGATTGTTACGTTGAGGCGGTTGTTGCTGCTTGTGAGGTGGAACGTATGGTTGTCGAGGTTGTTGTTGTTGTTGAGGAGGGCGGTTAAGGTTTTGTTGGTTTGGGTTGGTAGGAGGAAAGCCAGGTGGTGAAAGATAGTTGTTTGATCGATAGCTAAGCAAGTTACGGTCACCTTGAGGTCTAGCTTGATAAGCAGGTTGTTGGTAGGTGCCATATGCCGCATTCACATTCTCAGCAGGGTAATCTTGGGTGGCGGTACAAGTTGTGTAGGAGTGGGGACCACCGCATATCTCACAAGGTTGGCTGACAGCGTTCACTTGAGCGTTTTTGGCGTTGTTGCTGTTGTTGTTGCTGACGGTATGTGTGACAAGCGATTCAAGAAGCGTGGTGATTTTGTCTAATCGCTTGTCGCTGTCATTAGTGCTAGCACTAGCAACATTGGTCCTAACACTCTTGGTTTGCACACGAGATTTGTTCTCAATGATATCCCAAGCAGCATTGGAAGTCTTAGCCAATAAATTACCCCCTGAGGCACTATTCAGTGAATCTTGGTCACTCATGCTTAAACCATTGTAAAAAGTATTTATTTGATGAACTTTGGTAAAACCATGTTGTGGGCATTTTCTTAAAAGATCTTTAAAACGATCCCAAGATTCACTGAAAGACTCATCGTACTTTTGTTTAAAGTTTATAATCACATTCCGCAAAGCGGTAGTACGAGAGGGTGGAAAAAAGTAGTTGATAAACTTTGTTTCCAAATCCGTCCACGAGAGAATACTCTGTGGCGGTTCCTTAGCAAGCCAATGCCGGGCTTGTCCCTCTAAAGAAAAGGGAAAAAGTTGTAACCTTATCACTTCTTGCGAAACTCCATTGAACTTGACCGTGTTGGTGAGTTGTAGAAATCTCTTGATATGGTCGTGTGGGTCATCAATGGTGCGTCCCAAGAACGGTTGAGCTGAGACCATCTGGATAAAGCCTGACTTGAGCTCGAAATTGTTGGCGGCAATTGGAGGAATGACAATTGGATCCGTGTTGCCATCAACATGAGCTTGCAGCAATTCAATCATTGGCCGATTATCCGGAAGGTGCTCATTGTTGTTGTTATTCATGTTGTTGAAAGGCGGGTTGTTGTTGTTATTATTGTTGTTCGGAGGTGGTATGTTATTGTTGTTTTGGACACCAGCCATGTCTAAGTTATCGAGAGGCTCGGGCTCTTGATAAGACGTGGATCGAGTGCGCATACACCTGCAAAAGAACGAACAAAGAGAAACAAAGCACAAATATTTTTGGTTTTTATTGTTTTTTACTTTTTAGGATTTTTGAAAATTTTATATTTTTTAGTGTTTTTGAAAATTTTTAGGAAAAAGTAACGTTCACGGGGAACGGATCCCAAAATCCAATTTCTCACAAAAAACTTTTGATCTTAACGAGAAGAGCCGGCAGCGGTGCCATTTGATACAAAGATTTAGTATGGGTTCAGATAAGTCTCTCGATATCCTCTCGAATTGATCTAGGTCTTAAGTGGAATGATTGTTCTTGGTTACTAAATAAAGGGGTTGGGTTTTCTAGTCTAATAGAAAGTGGAAATGAAAGTTTAAATCAAAGGCAATTACTTTAATTAAGATTAATAAAAACTTGGTTGAAATTTTAAAGTTCAAATTAAAATTAAAGTTAACATGTAAATAGTGAAATATGAGCAGAAAAATAGTAAAACATCAACAGTAAAACAGTAATCTTTAAAATACCCAAAAATTAACTGATTCGGAACTTTAATGCTTGATTCGGAACTATCTGATTCGGAAAACACTATTCACTCATCCGGAACTTAATGGTTGATTCGGAACCTTCCGGATGAAGGTTCTTGGTTCGGAAGTCTGAGCTTGATCCGGAACTTTTGCTTCGTCCGGAAGTCACTGGTCCGGAACTTTAAGACTGATCCGGAACTTTCCGGATGAATAGGTTGATTCGGAAGTTGCTGAGTCGGAAGTAACTGATCCGGAACTTCTTCTTGATTCGGAAGTTTGAAACTTCCGAATGAAGGTTACTTGATGCGGAATTTAAGGACTGATTCGGAACTCTAATGCTTGGTTCGGAAGTTTCCGAATGAAGCTTTCATTCGGAACTTTTTGTCTTGATTCGGAAGATCAGAAACCCAGTTACAGAAACTGTATAGCGAAGAACACGGGACACGAATTTTAACCAAATTCAACTCCAATACTTAAAAAGATTTAACCAAATTAAACACAAATCTCTTAGACAATATAAGCAACAAATCCCACTAACAAAAACATAAATCCAAACAACTTTTGAAGATCAAATCAAGAAAGATAAAACTTAAGAACTTGAAGATAAAAATGGAGATGAACAAGATGAAATGAAAGATTAAACAAGAACTTTGAATTGGATGATTAATGTTTTGACAAGATGAAACAAGGATTAAATTTACAAGATCAAAGAACTAATAATAAAAATCACCAATCACCCTAGTGGTGATGGTGTTCTACGAACCAGGAGAAAGAAAAAGAAGAAGAAAGAAAAAACTAGCTAGCTCCAAAAATGTGTGTGGGATGGCCTATTTATAGGTGTTTCCTTTGGTTGGTGAGTGGGCTTTCTCCCGTTCTTTGTGTCTTTTCGTCTTTTCAGAAAAGTTTCCGTTTTCGATTCTGATTCGGGATTTGTCGTCGATTAAATTCAACTCGTCTTTTAATTTCTTCATTTAATAGACTTGAGTTTCTTCGACTTATATAAATCTTCCATCTTTGGTCCTTTTCTTCGATAAATCTTCGAATAGGCCCAGTGACTTCAAATCTTTTGCATCTCTTGGACAATAGACTTTATCTTGAGTCTTTTTCTTCAGTAAAACCCGTGCAATCCCATGTTTTCTTCAATATTTATCCGGTTGGCTCTGAAAACACAATAAACACAAAAACCACGCATAATTCCAAACAAATGATATTAAATATGCGTTTTGGTCTCGTTTTAGCCCGAATTAAGTGGTAAAAGGATGGGTGTTTACACACCTATCAGACACTAAAACACGTATGTACCTTTCCAATCCAGATCACACACAAACAAGAATCACATAGTAGTTAATCACATAAATGTACACACAAGTCCATCTCAAACCTTAAAACATTCACAGCATTAATTTAGAAAATAATTCAACACAGTGTCTCTTCCATCCCATCTGGAAGTCAAAATCAATAATAAACATGGGACTATGAAACTCACCTGATTGAGCTTCTCCAAATGTCCTCGCACTAGCAAAAAGCTAACAAACCAAAAACACTTAATCAAAACATGAACCAATCACTAAAACGGATCATCAACCTATGATGGACATCTAGCCTCCTCCTATAAAAATACCTCATTTATATGCTCTAAGCATCTCATTACACCCCTCTATAAAGCCCTTAACTCCTTTTACTTCATAACCCGTCCCGTTAACATTTTACCCAAAACATTCCCGTTTTTCATACCTTAAACTATGGGTCGATCTCCCCCTTAAACATACCCATGATCTATGTAGAAGGAATATTCATACCCTTACATATGTTGGCTAACACCTCCCACTTTACCTAACCTTAAAGCTACTGTTAAGGCCCCGATATACATATATCTACTTTTGTCATTCCAGATTTCCTGATTTTAAACGTACTAAAAGTTTGTTACCATTAAGGGGTCTTACTCTAAACCACAACCTTAGCCCAAGTGCAGATACTTAATAAAATATATAAACCATCTCTCACGTTCGTGAGAAGATCCCAATGCAACCCTAAGTACCCCAAACAACCCAAAACTTAAAAAGAAAACATGCTGAATTCAAAACTGTTTTGACCTCCGACGGTTGTAACCTGCTTTTGACCCACTTCCCGACCTCCAATTTAGTTCTAGTTTCTTGCATTAGAAAGACACTTCAAATACCTTTCCAGGGATACTTGGATCTCATCTTTAATGTTCCTAGAACTCCCGATATGATCAAAACAATTGACTCAAAATTCTGCCCAGTTTTTAAAAACGGGTTTAATCAAATTAATCTAATTAATTAACCCTAACCCCACTAATTACAAGCCCTAATTTATTTAATCATTATAATATGATTAATATAATGTTTTTAATTAAAACCTAACCTAAATCCATCATAAGATGATCATAGAAACATTGAAAACAATTAATATGAAAAGGGTTTTGAAGATTTACCTTTAAATTAATGGAAGATGAGAAAACCCCAATTTTATGAAGAACCCTAATTTTTCTCTTCTATATGTCGACTATAAACTCCAGGGAATGAATAAAATTCGTTTGGTATTAAGTGTGGGGGTTTCTTATATAGCAAAACAATCCTTGTCCAAGTATAACACTTGTTTCCTTATTTTCTTTTTCTTCCTTTTTTTTTCTTGCGTCCAAACCAAACCGACCCACCTTATTTTTATTATTTTTTTTTATTTTATTTATTAATTAATATCTTATTAATATTGCCTTAATTTTCCTTAATTTATTTCAGCTCCTAAAGCCTCCAAAACCTCAAAACCGTAAAACTAGTCAAATTTACGCGTTTTACCGTAAAAGACGTAAAATATACACTTTTAAAAAAAATCTTAAATTTTGAAATAAACTTTATAACTAAGTCCTAAATGACTTAAAACCATCCCGAAAAATATCCATATGACTAATTACCTCATCCGAGACCTCCAAATGCTAAACTGTAAATCGTAAAAATACGATTTTCTATAATACATATACGTATACTTAAAACCACCAAATAACACCATCTCACTTCATAGTCACTACCATGTGAACTAATGAACATGAAATCATCACACATCGTTTCATTCACAAGGTACCCCGTACCGGAGACGATATCCAAACCACAATCTATACACCAATAAGCACATAAACACGTAAAGACACGTAACTAGCACAAAATAAAACTAAGTGACGAACCTCAAAACCAGGGTTGTCACATCACTCCCTCCTAATAGAAATCTCGTCCCGAGATTTACTCCTTAGGATCAAACACACATACAACAAATCACGCGAGGATACTTGTTCTAAAAGAACTCATCTCATTTCCACGTGAACTTTAGTTCAAGTTGCAAAATACCACATATAAAAACAAAAAAATAATTAAACTCATTGCCAAACTCTTGACCTTACAGTCAATAAATCTCACAAATGACTCTTTGATAAAACAAAGACTCTTATTAACACAAGTCCCGAATAACCGTACATGCAAAAAGCATTCTCAAACAACCCTTACCAATCTCAATACATGAAATGTATCATGTATACAACTCATTTCCCCCAGGTAATTCTATGCTCATAAGCTACCGGTCCGATCTTTCCGAAGATCATAAATGGACCTACAAAACTCTACATCAACTCTTCCATTATACCAAAATATACCACACGTTACTATGGGTGAAACTTCATACATAACTATGTCCCTAACTCTAGTGGTTTCCTCCTTTATATATAGCATCCCTTGTTGCACTCATCCTTTCCACAAACATCACTACCACATTAGTAGCCTCTTTTACCATTTCTAGTCCACAATGGGGACATCTCACCCTATCCTTTCACATAGTGCCTCAAATGGCATTTATCGACTTCTAGTATGATAACTATCGTTATATGAAAACTCAGCCATCGCTAAAGAGTTTTCTAACTCCCTCTAAATCAATCACCCATATCCAATCATGTTCATCAACTCCCTTCAGTCCGTCACATCCGTACGCAATCCTTTCAACTTCTCAACCACGTGACTTCTCATTCCTCTTGAAATATGAGATGAATTAGTCAGTCTATCGACTATCACCCAACTCTCGTCGTACTTATTCCTCCACCCCATTATGTATCCCTTTCACCAACTTCGTCCTTACATTGCTCTTTCTAAGCTACTCCTATCTATATAGGAAGTATAGTCTATGTCCCTTTTTTCCATATGATTGTCCAAGCCACGGAACATACAGGTTGATGCGTTCTCTGCTTTAGACAACTCAAGTCGTGCAACCTACATCCTGCATCCAAACCACCCTAATACGTCATCCATATAGTTCAAGTTCGGCTCAGCTTCACTTCATTCTTCTTACTCCATGTCTCATCAACCATGCTTGCCTTTCCCAGATGGTACTTGGCCTTGCAATTTTTTTTCTTTCATCAATTAACTCCACCCATCACCTTTTCTAAAAGTTCAATCAAGATGATTGAATATGTGTTGGAGACGTTCATGATCAGTATAGATCATTCTCCACGTCTCGTACACCAAATGCCTCTAGCATTCTAGACAGATATAACAGTCCAGCTCCACTAACTAAGTCTATCCAGTTCTTCCAAATCTTCAGTTCATGCAACGTATAAATGATCTCCTTTCTTTGTCGTCCTCGTACGCGTCCAAATCCTTGCTCCACGTATCGTCATGCTTCGCGAATTCAGCCAGTCCTTCCGATAATGCCAAGATCTGCTCATTATCCAATCCACCTCTTCAGCCTCCAAAACGCTCCCTCATCCTTCTTCACTTCGCCCCTTTCTGGTTCCATGATACGCCATCATCCCTAACTACTCACCATAGTAAATTTAATACTAAAACTCACACTTGAAAATATCACGTATAACTCCACTCCAAACACGTAATTCGCCTCACTCTCCTTCTCATATTTGAGTAGATCAAGATGTCGTCGATGCTCCCGATGACAACTCGTTTATACACGTTCATGCACACTTGGTTCATTGACACCATGAAAACCGCTAGTGCTTTGGCGAAGCCAAATGCATAACCGTAATCCCAAAGCGTTCATACAACATCCTTAGCAGTTTCAACTATGTCCTCCTTGCACCCTCTCTCAGCGGCAATACGAATAAATTCCTACCTCGTTCTACTTGCAAAATTCTACACGCATTTTAAGAGACCAATGCTTCCTCTCATCAGACCACTCAACCGCTTACCACATCCAATCTACTACTAAGCAACTCGACTTTTACCTTGCATCCGTTGCAATTTCCATCAACTCTTGTTCTTGGAATCATTCCATCCATAATTTCCTTGGAAAGACACTAACTCCAACTCCTCTCACTTCTCCTACTTGCTCTATTTATGGTTCTACCTCAAAATAATAGGCAAACTTACTAAATTTCAGGAAGATTTTTAGAAAACATACATGCCTTACGAACAATATTCCATTCCAACACTCTCTATGGCACGTTACTTGTGCTGGTATCCCACAAATCCCTATTCATCTCCTTGGTACTCCTAAGAGACCTCATAACCACATTAGTTCGTCTACGAACTTCTTTCCTCCCCGCTAAGGGTATTCCGACCGTTCTCTCATGGCCACCTACTTAAGCGTGTAGGCGCGACCAAGTCGTTCATATGACTACCTCACGCTCCCGAACAATACGAAACCAAAACTACATCTGAATCCATCAGATACGATCAACGAATCAAACCCACGGATAACTAACGACATTTCACGTGTACCAGTTAAAACAAGTCAAAAACCACGAGTCTCAAAAGAAAACTCACACCCAAAACCTGTATCAATTTAAAATGACCCATGACAATGAAAAATAATCCAAGAAACACCCAATGGCAACCAAACATATTACGCCCCGCGACATATTATTTAAACCGTGCAACAGATCGACTTTTCCAAAAGAATATATATCTTTTTTTTATTATTACCTCCCACATCTATGTGACTCAAACAATCTACAAACAACCCTCTTGACGAACTCAAAACTCAACTCAAAAACTAGGTATCCTGTGCATCCCAAATCATAAAAAATAAAACTATTATTCAAATTTAACCTTGAATCCGACACTTGTACAACAATTCCGACCAGTCCACTGACCTCCCATGACTATACATTCTGAATATTTGAAAAATACGTTCCGAGTACATAATTATAGGCTTTTGAATCACCCAAAAAGCTTTAAAAACGAACAAGTTATGACCAAAACAATTTTATGCTAGTTGTTTTAAAAACTAAAGAATAGACTTAGTGATCATTGCAATTCTTTTAAATGAAAGATACAATTGTATGTGAAATATTCATAAACCCCATTTAACCTTGTATTAATAATTATAAATGACGTGAATCGGTTAAACCCACTTATATGAACTATGTAAGTAGAAAGAAATTTTACTTCGCTTCATTTTAAAGAAAGTCCTTTAGAATTTGAAATATATAAGTGTTGATTAAAAATAAATCTTATGTTACATCTTGTTTCAAACACGACTCCAACACCTTACCCTTATTTTACCGAATACAACTAACTATCTAACCCTATAACAGATTTCTAAGTCCCCCTTTTTCTCAATATATACCAACCAAAAGAAATGTAAGACCCAACACAAACAATTTCATTATCTCAAAAGAAATCCCAAGTTATTTCAATAGACTTAAAACCAAGAACACCATTTTAAAATGTACACGTGAAATGCGAAACTCAAAGGATACGCTACAAGACACACTTCAAAAGATTTCAAAACGTCGTTGAAACTCCATCAACCTCCAGCACCATAAAACACGAACAAACACAAGGTATGTTCAAGTTATAATAGCTAGTGAACGACCATATACCATAACTTAACACATAGTAGTATATATACATCCGCATATATATACCTATTAAACCACCCAAAACATACTCGTTATCATACATGTCGGATCAACCAATCACGTCATACACTCGTTTTTCCACACGAGTAATCACCATCTCACCGTGCCACAACAAGGCATAAAGACCATCACTAAATCCAGTCCCTATCGTGTGACCCCATAATCACACAACATGACTATAGCCCAAAACAATAACACACTTCAAAAATATCCGTATCGTAGGCAACCGTTACATAAACACATATACTATACATATACCAATAATCCACATCTCATCATATACAAGCATGTACTAACCCTCTTTCATGCAACCATACTTGGGAACCCATTGAAGTTGTGGTACTTGTATAACTATGTTGGCCACCATACTTATACAATTACCCTTTACCCAATGCACTCCCTCCTATGATGACACTTATAAGAATTAATACAACAAATAATACATAAATCCACTAACTCACCTAAGCACATGACCACATAACCAATAAAGTCCAAAACTCCATCTATTAAAATAACATAGTAATACTCTTGAAATACGTAAATCCATAGTCTAGCTAAAACAGCATAGACTAAATCCAAAACGAAAAATAATCAGTTATGAGTCATGTCGCCCGTAAGAGTGGAAACAGCTTAAAATCCTTCCTACCCGTGTACTCCTAGTAGCTCGAACCACCACACGATTCTTAGGGAACATGACTTAAACATCAAAATAAAAGTAACATACCTCAGGTATGTAAAATATCTCGATAAAAGATAGAAACTACCTTGTACTAAATTATGTACTATAATGTACAATTGAAGCAAAATACAACAGTGACTAGCGTGGACGATTATGGTTCAACCCGCACTAGTCATAAACCCGAAAAGAAAATAACATGTGACTAAGTATGAACATACTACGGTTCAATTCATACTAGTCAAAACATCGCAATAAATAACATCCAAACACATCAATTATAATAAATGCACACATACTCCTATGACGCCTATATGCAGGGACCCTTAAGCTATAGACTAGGCTACGCGACTAGGCAACCTAATTCTCTATAACCATTGGCTCTGATACCATTCTGTCACACCCCACCATGGCGGAATATGGGGCGCGACGTATGGATATCATCACAACAAACGGTGTCTCTATAGAGAAAACTAAAATGCAAATATAATGTCATAAATGGCGACACAAATGTCATGACAATATCTCAACAATGCAGGAGTCTAGGTAAGTAGGTAACAGTCCTACCTCTTACCCAAGACAAACAAATATCACAAACAAAACAAACATATAGGTGCCAATAATATCACTTATTAAACAAGCAAAAGAAACTAAGAAGGAACGGGGATCTCCTTCTATATGCAATCCTAAGCTTCTCCAATCCTAGCCACTTATGTTCTCATGCTTAACCATAGTATCACCTGAAAGAGACACTAAAAAACGTCAACATAAAGTTGGTGAGAGTCATAGGTTTAGACTCCAACACAAAACAAGTCATAAGCTGTGAATATCATAAACCAATGAACATATGGACAATGCGCTACAATCATGTACTAACAACTAGCATTCAAGTTCAATCAATCATTACAATTCCAAGGCATCACGCCTTACCAACAATCACATTTCCAAGGCATCACGCCTTACCATTAACCATAGGTCCCATAGGCGCCCATACACCTATGTACCTTTCCAATCCAGATCACACACAAACAAGAATCACATAGCAGTTAATCACATAAATGTACACACAAGTCCATCTCAAACCTTAAAACATTCACAGCATTAATTTAGAAAATAATTCAACACAGTGTCTCTTCCATCCCATCTGGAAGTCAAAATCAATAATAAACATGGGACTATGAAACTCACCTGATTGAGCTTCTCCAAATGTCCTCGCACTAGCAAAAAGCTAACAAACCAAAAACACTTATCAAAACATGAACCAATCACTAAAACGGATCATCAACCTATGATGGACATTTTAGCCTCCTCCTATAAAAATACCTCATTTATATGCTCTAAGCATCTCATTACACCCCTCTATAAAGCCCTTAACTCCTTTTACTTCATAACCCGTCCCGTTAACATTTTACCCAAAACAGTCCCATTTTTCATACCTTAAACTATGGGTCGATCTCCCCCTTAAATATACCCATGATCTCTGTAGAAGGAATATTCATACCCTTACATATGTTGGCTAACACCTCTCACTTGCCCTAACCTTAAAGCTACTGTTAAGGCCTCGATATACATATATCTACTTTTGTCATTCCAGATTTCCTGATTTTAAACGTACTAAAAGTTTGTTACCATTAAGGGGTCTTACCCTAAACCACAACCTTAGCTCAAGTGCAGATAATTAATACAATATAAATACCATCTCTCACGTTCGTGAGAAGATCCCAATGCAACCCTAAGTACCCCAAACAACCCAAAACTTAAAAAAAAAACATGCTGAATTCAAAACTGTTTTGACCTCCGACTGTTGTAACCTGTTTTTGACCCACTTCCCCACCTCCAATTTAGTTCTAGTTTCTTGCATTAGAAAGCCACTTCAAATAACTTTCCAGGGATACTTGGATCGCATCTTGAATGTTCCTAGAACTCCCAATATGATCAAAACAATTGACTCAAAATTCTGCCCAGTTTTTAAAAACGGGTTTAATCAAATTAATCTAATTAATTAACCCTAACCCCACTAATTACAAGCCCTAATTTATTTAATCATTATAATATGATTAATATACTGTTTTTAATTAAAACCTAACCTAAATCCATCATAAGATGATCATAGAAACATTGAAAACAATTAATATGAAAAGGGTTTTGAAGATTTACCTTTAAATTAATGGAAGATGAAAAAACCCCAATTTTATGAAGAACCCTAATTTTTCTCTTCTATATGTCGACTATAAACTCCAGGGAATGAATAAAATTCGTTTGGTATTAAGTGTGGGGGTTTCTTATATAGCAAAACAATCCTTGTCCAAGTATAACACTTGTTTCCTTATTTTCTTTTTCTTCCTTTTTTTTTCTTGCGTCCAAACCAAACCGACCCACCTTATTTTTATTATTTTTTTTCTTTTATTTATTAATTAATATCTTATTAATATTACCGTAATTTTCCTTAATTTATTTCAGCTCCTAAAGCCTCCAAAACCTCAAAACCGTAAAACTAGTCAAATTTACGCGTTTTACCGTAAAAGACGTAAAATATACACTTTTAAAAAAAATCTTAAATTTTGAAATAAACTTTATAACTAAGTCCTAAATGACTTAAAACCATCCCGAAAAATTTCCATATGACTAATTACCTCATCCGAGACCTCCAAATGCTAAACTGTAAATCGTAAAAATACGATTTTCTATAATACATATACGTATACTTAAAACCACCAAATAACACCATCTCACTTCATAGTCACTACCATGTGAACTCATGAACATGAAATCATCACACATCGTTTCATTCACAAGGTACCCCGTACCAGAAACGATATCCAAACCACAATCTATACACCAATAAGCACATAAACACGTAAAGACACGTAACTAGCACAAAATAAAACTAAGTGACGAACCTCAAAACCAGGGTTGTCACATCACTCCCTCCTAATAGAAATATCGTCCCGAGATTTACTCCTTAGGATCAAACACACAGACAACAAATCACACGAGGATACTTGTTCTAAAAGAACTCATCTCATTTCCACGTGAACTTTAGTTCAAGTTGCAAAATACCACATATACAAACCAAAAATAATTAAACTCATTGCCAAACTCTTGACCTCACAGTCAATAAATCTCACAAATGACTCTTTGATAAAACAAAGACTCTTATTAACACAAGTCCCGAATAACCGTACATGCAAAAAGCATTCTCAAACAACCCTTACCAATCTCAATACATGAAATGTATCATGTATACAACTCATTTCCCCCAGGTAATTCTATGCTCATAAGCTACCGGTCCGATCATTCCGAAGATCATAAATGGACCTACAAAACTCTACATCAACTCTTCCATTATACCAAAATATACCACGCGTTACTATGGGTGAAACTTCATACATAACTCTGTCCCTAACTCTATTGGTTTCCTCCTTTATATATAGCATCCCTTGTTGCACTCATCCTTTCCACAAACATCACTACCACATTAGTAGCCTCTTTTACCATTTCTAGTCCACAATGGGGACATCTCACCCTATCCTTTCACATAGTGCCTCAAATGGCATTTATCGACTTCTAGTATGATAACTATCGTTATATGAAAACTCAGCCATCGCTAAAGAGTTTTCTAACTCCCTCTAAATCAATCACCCATATCCAATCATGTTCATCAACTCCCTTCAGTCCGTCACATCCGTACGCAATCCTTCCAACTTCTCAACCACGTGACTTCTCATTCCTCTTGAAATATGAGATGAATTAGTCAGTCTATCGACTATCACCCAACTCTCGTCGTACTTATTCCTCCACCCCATTATGTATCCCTTTCACCAACTTCGTCCTTACATTGCTCTTTCTAAGCTACTCCTATCTATATAGGAAGTATAGTCTACGTCCCTTTTTTCCATATGATTGTCCAAGCCACGCAACATACAGGTTGATGCGTTCTCTGCTTTATACAACTCAAGTCGTGCAACCTACATCCTGCATCCAAACCACCCTAATACGTCATCCACATAGTTCAAGTTCGGCTCAGCTTCACTTCATTCTTCTTACTCCATGTCTCATCAACCATGCTTGCCTTTCCCAGATGGTACTTGGCCTTGCAATTTTTTTTCTTTCATCAATTAACTCCACCCATCACCTTTTCCAAAAGTTCAATCAAGATGATTGAATATGTGTTGGAGACGTTCATGATCCGTATAGATCATTCTCCGCGTCTCGTACACCAAATGCCTCTAGCATTCTAGACAGATATAACAGTCCAGCTACACTAACTAAGTCTATCCAGTTCTTCCAAATCTTCAGTTCATGCAACGTATAAATGATCGCCTTTCTTTGTCGTCCTCGTACGCGTCCAAATCCTTGTTCCACGTATCGTCATGCTTCACGAATTCAGCCAGTCCTTCCGATAATGCCAAGATCTGCTCATTATCCAATCCACCTCTTCAGCCTCCAAAACGCTCCCTCATCCTTCTTCACTTCGCCCCTTGCTGGTTCCATGATACGCCATCATCCCTAACTACTCACCATAGTAAATTTAATACTAAAACTCACACTTGAAAATATCACGTATAACTCCACTCCAAACACATAATTCGCCTCACTCTCCTTCTCATATTTGAGTAGATCAAGATGTCGTCGATGCTCCCGATGACAACTCGTTTATACACGTTCATGCACACTTGGTTCATTGACACCATGAAAACCGCTAGTGCTTTGGCGAAGCCAAATGCATAACCGTAATCCCAAAGCGTTCATACAACATCCTTAGCAGTTTCAACTATGTCCTCCTTGCACCCTCTCTCAGCGGCAATACGAATAAATTCCTACCTCGTTCTACTTGCAAAATTCTACACGCATTTTAAGAGACCAATGCTTCCTCTCATCAGACCACTCAACCGCTTACCACATCCAATCTACTACTAAGCAACTCGACTTTTACCTTGTATCCGTTGCAATTTCCATCAACTCTTGTTCTTGGAATCATTCCATCCACAATTTCCTTGGAAAGACACTAACTCCAACTCCTCTCACTTCTCCTACTTGCTCTATTTATGGTTCTACCTCAAAATAATAGGCAAACTTACTAAATTTCAGGAAGATTTTTAGAAAACATACATGCCTTACGAACAATATTCCCTTCCAACACTCTCTATGGCACGTTACTTGTGCTGGTATCCCCCAAATCCCTATTCATCTCCTTGGTACTCCTAAGAGACCTCATAACCACATTAGTTCGTCTACGAACTTCTTTCCTTCCCGCTAAGGGTATTCCGACCGTTCTCTCATGGCCACCTACTTAAGCGTGTAGGCGCGACCAAGTCTTTCATATGACTACCTCACGCTCCCGAACAATACGAAACCAAAACTACATCTGAATCCATCAGATACGATCAACGAATCAAACCACGGATAACTAACGACATTTCACGTGTACCAGTTAAAACAAGTCAAAAACCACGAGTCTCAAAAGAAAACTCACACCCAAAACGTGTATCAATTTAAAATGACCCATGACAATGAAAAATAATCCAAGAAACACCCAATGGCAACCAAACATATTACGCCCCGCGACATATTATTTAAACCGTGCAACAGATCGACTTTTCCAAATGAATATATATCTTTTTTTTATTATTATTACCTCCCACATCTATGTGACTCAAACAATCTACAAACAACCCTCTTGACGAACTCAAAACTCAACTCAAAAACTAGGTATCCCGTGCATCCCAAATCATAAAAAATAAAACTATTATTCAAATTTAACCTTGAACCCGACACTTGTACAACAATTCCGACCCGTCCACTGACCTCCCATGACTATACATTCTGAATATTTGAAAAATACGTTCCGAGTACATAATTTTAGGCTTTTGAATCACCCAAAAAGCTTTAAAAACGAACAAGTTATGACCAAAACAATTTTATGCTAGTTGTTTTAAAAACTAAAGAATAGACTTAGTGATCATTGCAATTCTTTTAAATGAAAGATATAATTGTATGTGAAATATTCATAAACCCCATTTAACCTTGTATTAATAATTATAAATGACGTGAATCGGTTAAACCCACTTATATGAACTATGTAAGTAGAAAGAAATTTTACTTCGCTTTATTTTAAAGAAAGTCCTTTAGAATTTGAAATATATAAGTGTTGATTAAAAATAAATCTTATGTTACATCTTGTTTCAAACACGACTCCAACATCTTACCCTTATTTTACCGAATACAACTAACTATCTAACCCTATAATAGATTTCCAAGTCCCCCTTTTTCTCAATATATACCGACCAAAAGAAATGTAAGACCCAACACAAAAAAATTCATTATCTCAAAAGAAATCCCAAGTTATTTCAATAGACTTAAAACCAAGAACACCATTTTAAAATGTACACGTGAAATGCGAAACTCAAAGGATACGCTACAAGACACACTTCAAAAGATTTCAAAACGTCGTTGAAACTCCATCAACCTCCAGCACCATAAAACACGAACAAACATAAGGTATGTTCAAGTTATAATAGCTAGTGAACGACCATATACCATAACTTAACACATAGTAGTATATATACATCCGCATATATATACCTATTAAACCACCCAAAACATACTCGTTACCATACATGTCGGATCAACCAATCACGTCATACACTCGTTTTTTCACACGAGTAATCACCATCTCACCGTGCCACAACAAGGCATAAAGCCCATCACTAAATCCAGTCCCTATCGTGTGACCCCATAATCACACAACATGACTATAACCCAAAACAATAACACACTTCAAAAACATCCGTATCGTAGGCAACCGTTACATAAACCCATATACTATACATATACCAATAATCCACATCTCATCATATACAAGCATGTACTAACCCTCTTTCATGCAACCATACTTGGGAACCCATTGAAGTTGTGGTACTTGTATAACTATGTTGGCCACCATACTTATACAATTACCCTTTACCCAATGCACTCCCTCCTATGATGACACTTATAAGAATCAATACAACAAATAATACATAAATCCACTAACTCACCTAAGCACATGACCACATAACCAATAAAGTCCAAAACTCCATCTATTAAAATAACATAGTAATACTCTTGAAATACGTAAATCCATAGTCTAGCTAAAACAGCATAGACTAAATCCAAAACGAAAAATAATCAGTTATGAGTCATGTCGCCCGTAAGAGTGGAAACAGCTTAAAATCCTTCCTACCCGTGTACTCCTAGTAGCTCGAACCACCACACGATTCTTAGGGAACATGACTTAAACATCAAAAGAAAAGTAACATACCTCATGTATGTAAAATATCTCGATAAAAGATAGAAACTACCTTGTACTAAATTATGTACTATAATGTACAATTGAAGCAAAATACAACAGTGACTAGCGTGGACGATTATGGTTCAACCCGCACTAGTCATAAACCCGAAAAGAAAATAACATGTGACTAAGTATGAACATACTACGGTTCAAAAAACATCGCAATAAATAACATCCAAACACATCAATTATAATAAATGCACACATACTCCTATGACGCCTATATGCAGGGACCCTTAAGCTATAGACTAGGCTACGCGACTAGGCAACCTAATTCTCTATAACCATTGGCTCTGATACCATTCTGTCACACCCCACCATGGCGGAATATGGGGCGCGACGTATGGATATCATCACAACAAACGGTGTCTCTATAGAGAAAACTAAAATGCAAATATAATGTCATAAATGGCGACACAAATGTCATGACAATATCTCAACAATGCAGGAGTCTAGGTAAGTAGGTAACAGTCCTACCTCTTATGTGACAATCCGTCAATTTACGATTGATATTTTATTCTCAAATATTATTTGAAAATATTATTTTAATGTTACAATATGAACTCACTTATTTTTGGGAAGAAATTTGGATTTACGTCTTGAAGTAGCATCGACTACGTTTAAACCGGAGGATTCTACGTTACGTGCTTACGTTTACATACACCGTCTTTGGTGACAGTCCGACATTTCAGAAAATAAATTTGTCCATGAATATTATTTTGGAGTTTTAAATTTGTGTTGGTTCATAAACTCACAAATTTACGAGAAGAGACTAGGACTTACGATTTTTTTTAACGTCCTTTACGACTAAACCGGAAACCTTAGGATTACGTATTTACGTTTTCGAACTCCGTTTTTGATGAGACAATTTTTATTGGATTCGTTTTGTGACGTTGATTCATAATTTATAAAAACGTTTTTCGTAAAACGACCCGAGGGCACACAAATCGAGAAAACTAGAATCGAGAAATACCCGTAAACTAGTGAGATGGGACAAAACACATTGTCCCACCCCACTAGCAATGTTGGACGGCACAACTTGACACCACACACTAAGGTGGCATCAAGTTAGCTAGCACATTACATGTGTAAGCTTAGCTTACACCTTAAGCATTACCTTCCCACTTGTTTTCACAAAACCACTAGAAACTTCACTTCCACCATTTTCTTACATGCAAAATCCTCTCAAAACTCTCTCAATACTCCTCCCTTGCCGTCCAAAATAAAGCAACAAACACCCATTTTGATCTCTTCTAGCCATGAAACATATGTTTACTAGCTCTATTAAGGGGTTATCTTGAAGCCTTGATCATTTGGTGGCCATATTAACATCATTGGAGGTGATTTGCTTGTGTCCTAGGGCTGATTTCCCAACATATGTTCTTGATATTTGATGGTCTTGGAGTTACTTGTTGTGTTCATCAAGTTCTTGTCTTCCAAAAACAAGGAAAACACTTTGTTGGTAAAGAAGATCATCCTCTCCATTTTTCTCTTGTTATTTTGTAAAGAACAAATGTATTTTCTTTCATTTTGTATATGTATATGATGTATATATGATGATAAAAATGTTGTGTGGGGATCAAGTGTTGATAGATATGCTTAAAAGTGATAATAACTATAAGAAATGAGGTTAAAATCTTGATTATTTAGTTGGCTGTATAAAAACAGTATATAACTAAAACAAGAACTGATAAAATTGCATGGTATGATCCATTTACAGTAAGTACAAGATGTTATACACATGTGAGAGTTGGCCATGCAATGGAATCAAAATAATGAGTGAGATATGATCAAAACAAGTTAGGTGGTCTAATCTGAATAAGCAGTTTTGTAGGGACTGTTAAGGCAAGATGAACTCAAAATGGTCAGTAGCTATAACTAAGTTAAATGTATCACATAATATGAAGAACATGTCACCCAAAAATGAGCTTCTAATTCATTATAGAACTCTAGATATGGTAAAAATGGTGAAGATGAAGATAAAAATCAGATTTTGAGAATTAATGTTTATTATTATTATATAAGCACTCAAAATTATATTGTATAAAATGTAAAATAAAAACCCACTAACTTATGGATTTTATTTATATAAATATTTAAAAGGTTAAATAAGTGTATAAATTATAAAAATGGTAGTGAAATAATACTTATAAGTAATAAAAACTATAAACTTGATTTTTACGACTTTTTCGGCTATCGCCGTAAAATTAACGTTTTTCGCCAAATAAAACTTAGACGACCAACCCCGTCTAATGTAAAGTTTATAAAATTCATATACTGATATATAAGTATCTAATACAAGTAAAAACCGATAAAACCCGAACTATAAGAAATACGGACATTTACGAGCCAATTAAGCATATTGGACTAATAATTGGACTAAATAAGATAAAAACTTGTAAAAAGAACTTATTGGGCTTAACCCATTTAGGCCCAACTTTTAAAGTGTAGATACTGATAATATAAGTATAACATGGATTAAAACAAGTTAAAGAACTTATAATAAGTTTATTGGACTTAAAACACGAAAATAGGTGAAACTAGTAAACTAGTATAAAAGTTGTCGACATATAACACTAAAATGAGTAAACGAGAAGATGTAAACCCACTTGATCATCATATGTATATAATCATCATATGTATACATAATTGTTATTTTTATAAAGTCATTGGACAAAAGTCTAAGGCGAGTATTATTTGTCTAGGTTTCCGTGATTGAAGCACGTACCGTACGTCCGAATTGCCGATAACCCGTCTTCCCACATCAACGTGAGTTCATAGCCTCGCACTCTTTTAAATGTTTTTATAAATGTTTTATAAACCCGCGAGGGAGATAACATGTTAGTTTTTATAAAATAGGATACCATTTGTCCCGATTGTTTGTTTATTGATTTGGACCCGAATGATTGAATGACCCGATTGTATGACCTGATAAATGATTAAAGGACCCGATAGATGAAATTAAATGGATTATTAAAGTTAGGTTATGTCACTAAAAGTCCCATTAGCATGAATTGTGAACTACCGGGATTTGGTAGACGCTTATGCATTTAATAGTACTATTTGGGGACGATCACCCCAGTTCGCGCCTTGACGGTTGATCCCCGTCGTGCCACATTGATTGGTAAGCGAATTTATGTATGAGAAGATTTTCCATAGCGTGACCTTTGTGACGACACGCTACTTTAGATGGGCAAAATTGGTATTGGGTTAGCTACCCGTTGTTGGTTTAGTAAGGTAACAATGTCATGTGGCTTATAATAATCCAAAACTAATGAAATACTACTAGACGCTCCGAATTACGATGTATTGCCTGACTAGCAATACTGGGTCATACTATTGATATTATGTTCGTGTTTTGGTTTTCATAACCATATTCATATAACGGTTTTCATTTTTATACAACGTCATAAGACGTATTGTATGATGTTTTTACGACATTGGCTCGTATAATGATTTTTAAGGCAAATGCCTATATTATGATTTTGATGAAGTTTTGTATAAAATGACTTTGGCTATTTTATGGCCTATTAAAATGATTTGTACAAAATGATTTTCAGTAGTAATTTTATACTGATATTATATTGATGGATTTTATTAAACTCTATGAATTCACTCGGCGTTATCGCTGACCTTTTCTTTTAACATGTTTTATCTCAGGTACTTGAAGGTAATTCTCGGGAAGACGACAAGAATTCATGGCCCGCACTTAAACAATATTTTCCATTCAAATACTTTGTAAAACTTTGTATGAAATAATATGACTTGGGACCGATGTAACTTTGATGTTTATGAATGGAAATGCTTTTATTATAAAACGACGCGATTCTTATGCGTTGTCTATGATGTGAGTAATGTGCTATCCCGTAACACCAACTAGTCTTCCGCTGTACTGAGTTGAATAAATTTGGGGGTGTTACATCTTACCCAAGACAATCAAATATCACAAACAAAACAAACATATAGGTGCCAATAATATCACTTATTAAACAAGCAAAAGAAACTAAGAAGGAACGGGGATCTCCTTCTATATGCAATCCTAAGCTTCTCCAATCCTAGCCACTTATGTTCTCATGCTTAACCATAGTATCACCTGAAAGAGACACTAAAACACGTCAACATAAAGTTGGTGAGAGTCATAGGTTTAGACTCCAACACAAAACAAGTCATAAGCTGTGAATACCATAAACCAATAAACATATGGACAATGCGCTACAATCATGTACTAACAACTAGCATTCAAGTTCAATCAATCATTACAATTCCAAGGCATCACGCCTTACCAACAATCACAATTCCAAGGCATCACGCCTTACCATTAACCATAGGTCCCATAGGCGCCCATACACCTATGTACCTTTCCAATCTAGATCACACACAAACAAGAATCACATAGCAGTTAATCACATAAATGTACACACAAGTCCATCTCAAACCTTAAAACATTCACAGCATTAATTTAGAAAATAATTCAACACAGTGTCTCTTCCATCCCATCTGGAAGTCAAAATCAATAATAAACATGGGACTATGAAACTCACCTGATTGAGCTTCTCCAAATGTCCTCGCACTAGCAAAAAGCTAACAAACCAAAAACACTTAATCAAAACATGAACCAATCACTAAAACAGATCATCAACCTATGATGGACATCTAGCCTCCTCCTATAAAAATACCTCATTTATATGCTCTAAGCATCTCATTACAACCCTCTATAAAGCCCTTAACTCCTTTTACTTCATAACCCGTCCCGTTAACATTTTACCCAAAACAATCCCGTTTTTCATACCTTAAACTATGGGTCGATCTCCCCCTTAAACATACCCATGATCTCTGTAGAAGGAATACTCATACCCTTACATATGTTAGCTAACACCTCCCACTTTCCCTAACCTTAAAGCTACTGTTAAGGCCCCGATATACATATATCTACTTTTGTCATTCCAGATTTCCTGATTTTAAACGTACTAAAAGTTTGTTACCATTAAGGGGTCTTACCCAAACCACAACCTTAGCCCAAGTGAATATACTTAATACAATATATAAACCATCTCTCACGTTCGTGAGAAGATCCCAATGCAACCCTAAGTACCCCAAACAACCCAAAACTTAAAAAGAAAACATGTTGAATTCAAAACTGTTTTGACCTCCGACTGTTGTAACCTGTTTTTGACCGACTTCCCGACCTCCAATTTAGTTCTAGTTTCTTACATTAGAAATCCACTTCAAATACCTTTCCAGGGATACTTGGATCGCATCTTGAATGTTCCTAGAACTCCCGATATGATCAAAACAATTGACTCAAAATTCTGCCCAGTTTTTAAAAACGGGTTTAATCAAATTAATCTAATTAATTAACCCTAACCCCACTAATTACAAGCCCTAATTTATTTAATCATTATAATATGATTAATATACTGTTTTTAATTAAAATCTAACCTAAATCCATCATAAGATGATCATAAAAACATTGAAAACAATTAATATGAAAAGGGTTTTAAAGATTTACCTTTAAATTAATTGAAGATGAGAAAACCACAATTTTATGAAGAACCCTAATTTTTCTCTTCTATATGTCGACTATAAACTCCAGGGAATGAATAAAATTCGTTTGGTATTAAGTGTGGGGGTTTCTTATATAGCAAAACAATCCTTGTCCAAGTATAACACTTGTTTCCTTATTTTCTATTTCTTCCTTTTTTTTCTTGCGTCCAAACCAAACCGACTCACCTTATTTTTATTTTTATTTTTTTTCTTTTATTTATTAATTAATATCTTATTAATATTACCTTAATTTTCCTTAATTTATTTCAGCTCCTAAAGCCTCCAAAACCTCAAAACCGTAAAACTAGTCAAATTTACGCGTTTTACCGTAAAAGACGTAAAATATACACTTTTAAAAAAATCTTAAATTTTGAAATAAACTTTATAACTAAGTCCTAAATGACTTAAAACCATCCCGAAAAATATCCATATGACTAATTACCTCATCCGAGACCTCCAAATGCTAAACTGTAAATCGTAAAAATACGATTTTCTATAATACATATACGTATACTTAAATCCACCAAATAACACCATCTCACTTCATAGTCACTACCATGTGAACTCATGAACATGAAATCATCACACATCGTTTCATTCACAAGGTACCCCGTACCGGAAACGATATCCAAACCACAATCTATACACCAATAAGCACATAAACACGTAAAGACACGTAACTAGCACAAAATAAAACTAAGTGACGAACCTCAAAACCAGGGTTGTCACAGTTAAGCCCGTATAACACGACTAATCTACTACCTATTACAACGTTCTATTATATGATACATAATAAACATATAACCAAGCATTCTTGTTTGACTCAATATTTTGAGGCTAACAATCTCCCTCAATGAGAGGTCATTACCCTTTATGAGAGGTCATAACCCTTTGTCATTTGGAGATTTGTAGAGATTACTAATCTCGCCATAAATGAGTCTCGAACGTGTAATAGTAGTCTTGTTTCTTCATGCTGTGATCTTTGAGCCTTTGTCGTTGTCTTTCGACTTTGTCTTTAATCTTGAGATCTTCAAATCATCCTTGACTTGTCTTTGCCATCTTGCGATCTTGTGTCTTCATCCACATGCTCACACTATTAATTGTTGAATATTTATTTAGGCATGAGTATGTGGTTTTGAATCTTTGACTTTGCTGAGTACACCGTGACGCCACTTTCTCGAGACAAAACATAGACACGGACTGAATGGCTTTGACATTCGTCCTAAATCGGTAGCGTTTTACCTCCGGTCGGTGAAGACCGTTATACGATATTAAATATCGTACCTGTGATAGGTAGATTCAATTAAGAATCTCCTTGACAGGGTTTCGCGACTGTACTAGGCGTTCTCTTTACTCGACCGTCTCAAAGCAAGACTGTGAACATAAAGAGTGAATCAGTTGGATACATATCCGCTTGATTAAAGTCGTCAATTCAAATTCTTGGAACAAGTGTGATTCATAAAGAATCTTACCATTGTTGCTTTCCAGTTGACACAAGATTGATTCATAAGAATCTCACAACTCACCTACCGTAGCGCTGTTTGATGTTGACGCTAGAAGGATTTCCATTCGTCACTGTGAATATTAATGAATATCACTCTGAATGTTCGGGCAAGACCATAAAGATATTGCGTAGAAACCTGAAACGAGTTTGAATCAATTCAGAATTAAACCACTGTTGCTTTTCAGTTCTACATATGTTTAATTCATAAAGAATCTCACGTATGACCTACCGCAGTGTTGTTTGATGTTAACACTGGAAAGATTTCCACTCATCATTGTGAATACTAAGTAGTATCACTCTGAGTGTTCTAGCAATATTGCAAGGATATAGCGTAGGACTCTCTTTATCGTCATTCCGTGTGACCTAAAAAGATTTGATTGATCTCTGGGCTCTAGACTCGATTTGTGCACTTTAGTGGTCGGAGGCTGGAGCAGATTGCCACCAATTCAATATCAACTATCTCGGAGTAAGAAAGCTAATAGAAGTCATGTTGTTCTCCGTGACAATAAAACAAACTTCTTTTGAGAGAAGCCTGAGTAGCTAGGAAAGGGTTGTGCACTTCATCACTGGGTCCATGATGAGTTTGTCTTCATGATGTGTTAACCCGGTTTCTGCCTAAGTTGTATGGAGGGCTTCTTTCTTTACACCCTTTATCCTTACATTTCTTTTTCATTCTTCAACCCCTTCAATGCTTACCAAGACATCATTAATAGCACCTTGTTGTGATTGTTCCAGTGCTATCATCAGTACTTAGTCGGCATTCAGCTACGTTCACGTTCTACTCCATCTTTCCAAAGGACTTCTAATAATCTATTGGATTGTCCTTGGGAAGATCCCTCCGGTTCTGGTTGGATCATAGGACTTAAACCTAACCACCCTTTTGACACCAATAACGACGTGAATTAAAGATGTTGTGGGTATGAGATCGTAACCATAAACCACTTTAAAAAAAAAGTCTAACAAAGTATTTGAGAAACATTTAACACCTTGCTAGTTTTGTCGTTTCAGAAAGGCTCCCCCTACTCATGTGCATCGATAATCGAAAGTGTTTTGCACATGTAGGTAAGAGTTAAAGTGCTTGAGTCTTATATAAAATCATATTTTAATCACATTTGCTCCCCCTATCTCTAATATATAAAATCTTTTGATATTAGAGATACCAAATTTGTTAAAATATATATTTTGAAAAAATAATCTTGAAAATCTTCGGGAGAAAGATGTGTCAATATTTGCATGAAGTTAAAATGCTCCCCCTCAAAAATTGATCCAATTGAATTGTCATTGTGAGGATGTGATCCACATTTCGCTTTTTGAGGATGGGAGTTTGTTGAACACACAATTTTTGAATGATTTTGAATAATCATTGAAAAATTCTTGAAAAATTTGTGTTCAACGCTTTTTGAAAAATCCTATTTCTTTTTGGCGAAGAGGTTTTTCTGAAGCATAAACTTGAGTTCATAGACTTTGAATGTCTTGACAAATCCACTCAAGTGTTAGAAGATTTCTCTTCTTTTGTTGAGGGTAAGGGCACTAAAGCGTACACTCCCCCGTGAATATAGAACCGGGTTGCAATCTGAAAGTGATTACAAGCCATTGTGTTGAGCTCAAAACGTTGAATGTTTTGTGAAAGCTCAACCCAAGATAGATTGCTCTACCCGTTGTTGGAAAAATTGTCCAAAATAGACATTTTCCTTTATTGAAAGATAGAAATGACATGTTCTGGAAAATATTTACAACTTTCATTCGAGCTTTATGTACACACCCGTGTCGTTATTGAGCGACATTTCTAGGTACGTCCATATTATCGATACTGAAAGACATGTCGAGAAGAATATTTTTGGTTTTTAAAAGATTTTTAATTTTGTGTTTTGTTTTTATATGTTTTATATTTTGTATTTTTCTTTTTCAAAGATATTTACAGGTAGATGTTTGATAGATAAATCAAGCAGGCACCTTTGCCAGAATCTCCAGGTCTGCTGGAGTCAAACATCTCATACCAATTTGCCTAACGAGGTACTCAAACCTATCTTTCGACAGAGCTTTCGTAAACAAGTCCGCTAATTGGTAATCCGTTCCAACAAAGTATAGTTCAACGATACCTCGTTCAACTTGTTCCTTTATGAAGTTGCATCCGACATCGATGTGCTTAGTGCGGGAGTGTTGTACCGGATTGTAGGAGATGGCTATGGCCGACTTTGAGTCATAGTACATCGGTACTTTATCAAAGTGGAAGCCATAATCCGTGAGTGTTCTCATCCAAAGAACTTGAGCACAACACGCAGATAGAGACACATTGATAGGTGTGTAAACACCCATCCTTTTACCACTTAATTACAATAATAACCGAGCTAAAACGTGTATTTTATGTCTTTTATGTCGGAATTATGCGTGGTTTGTGTTTTTGTTGTGATTTAGGACGAAAAGGTGAAAAGTGGAGAAAACACGGGCATTCACGGGCTTTTATTAAAGAAAAAGATGAAAGACGAAGTCAAGAAGTCAAGAGTGCAAAAAGAACGGAAGTCCAAGACCAATTCTGAAGATTTATCGAAGAAAAAGTCAAAAGACGGAAGTTTACTTAAAGCCGAAGAACTCAAGTCTACTTTATTGAAGAATTAAAAGACGAGTTCAAAGAAATCCCGAGCCAAAAGTCATTAAAAGTCCAAGATTAAAGAAGATAAGAACAAAAGGACTAAGCATGCAATTAACAAAGAGATTAAGAAGGAAGGGCCTAATGATGCAATTAAGAGAAAAGGAAGGAGGGGGGAAGCTTCCTAATCCTCCCCTATATATATAGACTAGTTGTTAATCATTTTTCTTTGTTGGCTAAGTGTGACAATTAGTCTTCCATTTATTTACCTTGCACCTTTAAATTCATGTCAATTTAATTACTTGTCAAATTTACATACCTTGTCTTGCACCTTAAATTCCTTTAATTTCAAGTAAGTTTCTATTTAATTCTTGTCAATCTTTACTTTATCTTGTTAATCTCCTATCTACCTTTCTTAATCTTTGATTTTTATGTTTATGTTTATGTTCATGTTCATGTTCTTATTTTGATCAAAGTGGGTTTTGATTATTGTGGTTAGATTTGTTAGTTGTATTGATTTGGATAGTTTGTTTATGATTATTGGATGTTTTGTTATTAGTTTGGTTTAATCTTGTGTTTGATTTTGCTTAAATTGTTATTCGATTCGTGTATATTGTATTTCCATGTTCTTCGGGGTTGTTTGTTTAGCTGTTACTGTATCTTGCCCAGGTAAACTCCGGATCAGCAGAAACTTCCGAACCAAGAAGTTGGCAAGAAGTTCCGGATCAAGGACTTCCGAACAAACACTTCCGGATCAAGAGTTCCGAACCAGCAAGGCTTCATTCGGAAGAAGTTCCGAACCAGGGGAAGAAGTTTTCTTTCATTCGAAACATTTCATTCGGAAGTATTCAGAATCAAGGAATTGGCTTTTGAAGTTCCGAACCAAACTTGTTCACTCGGAAGTTTTCCGAACCAAGGAAAGTGTTTATTCGGAAGTATTCCGAACAAGCAGAAACTTCCGAATCAAGCCAACTCATTCGGAAGAGTTCCGAATCAACATCTTCCGAACCAAGACTTCCGGACCAAGGATTTCTTTCATTCGGAACATTTCATTCGGAACATTTCATTCGGAAGTATTCCGGATAGAGAACTTCCGAACCAAGGCTTTGTTCCAGTTGAGTTCCGAATCAGTAAAGTTCCGAACGAAGGATTGTTTTGGATAAGTGACATATTCAGAATAATTTGTTCCGGATCAAGGATTTTGGTAATATTCCGAGCGAAGAAGAATCATTCCGAACGAAGGTGATATTCCGGATGAGTGATTGTTCCGAACGAAGGATTATTCCGAATGAGCTGTATTCAGGTTCTTTTTAGTTTTTGTCTTTGATTTCTATTTTCAAGCTTTATTTTTCCCGCCTTTTTCCTTAGACGCACTTTAAGTTTATTTGCCTTAGCTTTATTTTAGCCTTGCCTTAGTTTAAGTTTTAGTTGCGTTTTAAGTTTGCCTTAGATATATTTAAGTTTGCGTTATTTACTTTAGTGCCTTTTAATTCGCGTCACGCTTTTAAATACTTGCCCTTTTATTTAATTAGACTTAGATTATTTGCACCATTTACTTTTAACTAGAATTAGATTTATTTTATTTTCCTTTTAAGTCATTTACTTTAATTGTTTTTGCATTTTTAATATACTACAACGAAAACTATTTGTTTCCACCAAAGACAGTTGAGTCGCACTTGGAACCTAGATCAATTCGATTAGACCACGAGAACGATAATTTTCTTACTAGGCAAAAGCCTAGTTATCAAATGGCGCCGCTGCCGGCTCTTTTCGTAAATATTAACGGTTTTCTGTGAGAGACGCGTTGCTTTTTGGGATCCGTTCACTTGTGAACGTTATCTTTCGTGTCAAAAATTTTCCAAAAACCCCAAAAACATTTGAAAAATCATAAAAAGCATTTCTTTTTCAAAGTTTTGCACCAAAAATATTCCTCTTTATCCTCTATTATGTTTAATTCTTTTCTTTACCCCTCTTCTCTATAATTCTTCATGGATTCGTCTTGCGGCCGGTGTGGGAGACCATGGCATGGTTTTCAAACATGTCAATGGTGTACTTGTGAGCGGTGTGGTTTTGATATCGACGATACACAATTTGGATTTTGTCCATTTTGCAATTCAACAAATTCATACTTCAACTCTTACAATACTTTCCCACCCTCTCCCGTCTATGACAATCCCTATCCTCAACATGCACCGGGTTTTTCTCCATACCCGTGTTGCTATATTTGTGGGGGCCCTCACGATGTTTCTTCTTGTGATCCGTCGAAGATCTTTGAGAAACCACCGTGCTATCATCCCAGTGCATTTAACTTTGAACCCCCACGTCACACCGTCAATCATCAACCTTCTTTCGAACAATTGAGTACCCAAGAACAATGGGCTACTCTTGTTACTCAATTTCAAAACCTCGAAGAAGCTTTCCATAAATACAACGCAAAATGTCAAGCGGATCAGCAACGAGAGCAGGTATCTAACCTTAATGCTTATACTCCTCCTCTTGTGCCTCCATATTATTATGACAGTGATGACGATGAGAGTCCTATTTCTTGGACCGATGAGAATGCTATTCCTTCTCCCGACTTACCGGAGCCTAAGGATTCAACCATCCTAAGGGATGAGGATATTAGTACAATTCCTGCAAAGGAATCCGACGAATTCAATACGTCTAGTGCTGATAACCTTGTCCCTATTCCAAGTGAATCTGAGTTGACATCCGACAGTGACGATGAATATGATGCACTTTCTTCTGATGATGTTCCTTCCACCAACACTTTGGAAGAGGATTCTTTGGCTTTCTCCAATCCTCTTTTTGATCAAGGTGATGATTTTACTTCTAGTGATGACGAGTCACTATCTGATGAAGACATTCCGAAGGAAACTTTCAAGATTTATTCGAACCCTTTATTTGATTTTGATGACGATTACATATCTAGTGAGGTGAATCCTCTCTTTGACGAAGGGATTGAGGACATTGCTAGCTCTGATTCTCCTACTATTAACGAGCATGCTTTGTTAGCCATGCCCCCTTCTATCGCAGAGGTGGAGAGTTCTGATTCTACTGGAAAGGTATCGCAGGTGGAAGGTAATTCTTCTCTTACTTCTCCTACTATATTGCCCCCTCATCCTACTGAATGCACGCCCAATTGGGTGATGTATCAATTTCCCTCTCCGGGAAATGAGGATGAGTGCTTTGACCCGGGAGGTGAAAATGACCATTCTATGATTGATAACACTACGACTTTGCCAATTGGCTCGCATCCATTTTCTTTGGAGGATGAAAATGTGATTCTTATACCCATCCCACCTCCCGAGGATCATGATTTCACATACTTCTCGTATGTTGAAAGGACCTTTCTACCGTTTAAGACTTATCCTTCTGCCTCTCCTTTGTTATATTCCTCCAGGAATAAGGATAAGGTCTTTGATCCCGGTATTACATTTGAGGCCTCCCCATGGACCATTTAATTCGGGGACGAGTCAGGCTCGTGACTCGGATAACAAAAACAAGCGCTTTTTGGGAGGCAACCCAATTATCTATCTATCTTTTTCTTTGTTTTTACCTTAAGTGTAGGGGGAGACCCGTTGGTTTGCTATTTCCTCTCCTCCCTTCTTATAATCAGGGATTCGCGCTCAATGATCCACTCTTGATGATTCTTGACGACCCGTGATTCCGTGTCCACTTCTTCCCGGTTTTATCCTAAACTCTTTTCAATTCACTATTTTATATTTTCTCAATATTAAAATAGGAATCTCTTTAGTTGTCTTTTCCTTAGCGAGATTTAAACAAAAGTGCACAATGTCCTAAGTGTACGGGAGTTTACTCCCACATGCTTAAACATTGAGGACAATGTTTAGCTTAAGTGTAGGGGGGACTTCTATCGAAGTTAAGTGGTCTTTTCCTTGTATTTGTCCTCATTTTAACCGGAAAATCAATTTTTCGACATTTTTCAAAATTTTTGATCTATTTTGGCCTATTAGTTTTTCCCTTTGTATAGTTATTTTCTTTCTTTTCTAGAATAAATTTTAATAAAGTGGTTTTAATTTTCAAACGTTGTGAATCTTTTGACTCAACCCGAGTTTACTTATCTAAGTTTACTCTAGCTAGTATCCTTAACGTGTTTAAGTCAAGTTTTGCTAGGCTTTTATATAGGGAGCTATAAAACGCGAAAGTCTTAACTCTCACAGGTTAAGAACAAGAACTTTTTGCAAGTTCCTATAATTGATCCTAGAGAGTCGTTTATCAAGGGAACTTTAAAATGCGATTTCTAAAACTTGAAAAAGTCTAAGAATTTGCAAGATCCTATAGGCGACTCGAAAACCCAAAACTTTGATTTAATAGGCTAAGTATCCACGAGTCTCATTACTTGAGATTTTAAACTGTGGAGAACGAGAGATGATAGAGCCAATTATAAGTTCGGTATTCTTTCGTGAATTTATGTGAGTTAATTATAAGCCTATTCTCCCATCGCTTGCTAATAAATTTATCTGCAATAAATAAGGTTGTACGATTTGAAAAGTTACTTAGCTTCTAGCCCAAGATCGTTTAAAAGTTGCTCGGTATGGATTAGAGTTCATAGCCAAGGCATAACTTATTGAAGCGGGATGCGAAGATTGGCGAGTCCAAAAAGGTCCTAACAAGGCATGAGGGCTATATTTTGTTGCTAAAGATCCAAAGTGATGTGAAGAATCATTTATCGAAAATCAATATGAAGGATCGAGACACACGACGTAAAGCAAAAACTCCCCAAAAGTCATGGAGAAGTGTATCCAAAAAGACCCTAGCAAGGTATGAGGATAAATAGATCCAAGTCGTAAAAGGAGGCGGATCGTTGTATATCAAAGTCCAAAATAAAGATTGGAGAAAAATGAAGAAGTCGTGGTCCAAGTATGAATCACTCAAAACTTCAAGTGAATAAATTCTATTATGAAGAGAAGACCATTATTTCATGAACGTCTCTTAAGATTTGAAGTATGAAGTCGCTGCCAAATATCGGTCCGAGAAAGGTCTCAAATCCCGAAGCGAGTTATGCCAAGATATGAACTTTATGAGGTCCCGAGAAGCAGTTTTAAAAGATTTTGTCCTTTAGCTAACTATTGATTAAATCGTTCACTTTATTTTCGACCCAATAAACTATCGAAATAAGTCAACAATGCATCCTCGTGATCATTCAAGACAACAATAAAATATAAGAGATACACCTAGGAATAAGGGAGTCTAAGTGAATAATTGGCCCACATGAGTTCGTGTTAGTCTACTAACTTATAATAACAATGATCTCGTTTTTAAGCTTGGTTTGGAGAAAGTGAAAACTTGAGGATGATGATTATTCATGACATTTTCAAAACCCAAGGTATGCTTTTGGTTTCTTTACTTTGAATGTTTGTAATTTTTTATCTCTTTAATAAAGGCCACTATGGATTGATTATGATGAAAAATGTAAACATGCTTTGTAACTAATGCATTGCATGAGGACATTGCAATGGTCAAGTGTAGGGGATTTGATAGGTGTGTAAACACCCATCCTTTTACCACTTAATTACAATAATAACCGAGCCAAAACGTGTATTTTATGTCTTTTATGTCGGAATTATGCGTGGTTTGTGTTTTTGTTGTGATTTAGGACGAAAAGGTGAAAAGTGGAGAAAACACGGGCATTCACGGGCTTTTATTGAAGAAAAAGATGAAAGACGAAGTCAAGAAGTCAAGAGTGCAAAAAGAACGGAAGTCCAAGACCAATTCTGAAGATTTATCGAAGAAAAAGTCAAAAGACGGAAGTTTACTTAAAGCCGAAGAACTCAAGTCTACTTTATTGAAGAATTAAAAGACGAGTTCAAAGAAATCCCGAGCCAAAAGTCATTAAAAGTCCAAGATTAAAGAAGATAAGAAGAAAAGGACTAAGCATGCAATTAACAAAGAGATTAAGAAGGAATGGCCTAATGATGTAATTAAGAGAAAAGGAAGGAGGGGAGGAAGCTTCCTAATCCTCCCCTATATATATAGATTAGTTGTTAATCATTTTTCTTTGTTGGCTAAGTGTGACAATTAGTCTTCCATTTATTTACCTTTCACCTTTAAATTCATGTCAATTTAATTACTTGTCAAATTTAAATACCTTGTCTTGCACCTTAAATTTCTTTAATTTCAAGTAAGTTTCCATTTAATTTTGTCAATCTTTACTTTATCTTGTTAATCTCCTATCTACCTTTCTTAATCTTTGATTTTTATGTTTATGTTTATGTTCATGTTCATGTTCTTATTTTGATCAAAGTGGGTTTTGATTATTGTGGTTAGATTTGTTAGTTTTATTGATTTGGATAGTTTGTTTATGATTATTGGATGTTTTGTTATTAGTTTTGTTTAATCTTGTGTTTGATTTTGCTTAAATTGTTATTAGATTCGTGTATATTGTATTTCCCTGTTCTTCGGGATTGTTTGTTTTGCTGTTACTGTATCTTTCCCAGGTAAACTCCGGATCAGCAGAAACTTCCGAACCAAGAAGTTGGCAAGAAGTTCCGGATCAAGGACTTCCGAACAAACACTTCCGGATCAAGAGTTTCGAACCAGCAAGGCTTCATTCGGAAGAAGTTCCGAACCAGGGGAAGAAGTTTTCTTTCATTCGGAACATTTCATTCGGAAGTATTCAGAATCAAGGAATTGGCTTTTGAAGTTCCGAACCAAACTTGTTCACTCGGAAGTTTTCCGAACCAAGGAAAGTGTTTATTCGGAAGTATTCCGAACAAGTAGAAACTTCCGAATCAAGCCAACTCATTCGGAAGAGTTCCGAATCAACATCTTCCGAACCAAGACTTCCGGACCAAGGATTTCTTTCATTCGGAACATTTCATTCGGAACATTTCATTCGGAAGTATTCCGGATAGAGAACTTCCGAACAAAGGCTTTGTTCCAGTTGAGTTCCGAATCAGTAAAGTTCCGAACGAAGGATTGTTTTGGATAAGTGACATATTCAGAATAATTTGTTCCGGATCAAGGATTTTGGTAATATTCCGAGCGAAGAAGAATCATTCCGAACGAAGGTGATATTCCGGATGAGTGATTGTTCCGAACGAAGGATTATTCCGAATGAGCTGTATTCAGGTTCTTTTTAGTTTTTGTCTTTGATTTCTACTTTCAAGCTTTATTTTTCCCGCCTTTTTCCTTAGACGCACTTTAAGTTTATTTGCCTTAGCTTTATTTTAGCCTTACCTTAGTTTAAGTTTTAGTTGCGTTTTAAGTTTGCCTTAGATAGATTTAAGTTTGTGTTATTTACTTTAGTGCCTTTTAATTCGCGTCACGCTTTTAAATACTTGCCCTTTTATTTAATTAGACTTAGATTATTTGCACCATTTACTTTTAATTAGAATTAGATTTATTTTATTTGCCTTTTAAGTCATTTACTTTAATTGTTTTTGCATTTTTAATATACTACAACGACAACTATTTGTTTCCACCAAAGACAGCTGAGTCGCACTTGGAACCTAGATCAATTCGATTAGACCACGAGAACGATAATTTTCTTACTAGGCAAAAGCCTAGTTATCACACATACTCCGCTTCGGCTTATGAAAGTGACGTACAATCCTGCTTCTTGGAAGACCATCCCACAAGCTTATCTTGACCTAGAAATTGTGCACCACCAGAAGTACTTTTTTGTGTATCAAGACACCCTGCATGATCAGAATCTGAATAAGCCGTTAGAAAGAAACCGGTTTCCCTCGGATACCAGAGTCCCAAATGAATGGTATTCTTAAGGTACCGAAAGATCCGTTTAACCTCCTTGAGGTGATTTTCAGTAGTTCGTGCTTGATATCGTGCAAAATAACACGTAGCATGTGAAATATCGGGTTTGCTTGCTGTCAAGTACATGAGGGAACCGATCATGGAACGATATCTCGTTTGATCTATAGCATTTCCCTCCAAGTCAGCATCTAGCGATGTGGTTGATAATGGTGTCCCAACGGGGTCACATGAGGTCATACCATGCTTTTTGATTATCTCTTGACAATACTTAGCTTGGTTTATAAAGATACCACTTGGGGATTGGTGAACTTGAATTCCTAGAAAGAATTTTAGTTCGCCCATCATTGACATTTCAAATTTGTTGTGCATGACTTTTCAAACCATTTTGAAAGTTTTGGGTTTGTAGACCCGAAAATAATGTCATCAACATAAATCTGCACAAGAAAAATGTCATCCCCATATTTATAAGTGAACAAAGTTAGATCAATGGAACCTTTTGAGAAACCTTTGGATACCAGAAATTTCGAGAGCTCGTCATACCACGCCCTTGGAGCTTGCTTGAGTTCATAAAGTGCTTTGTGGAGACGATACACCATGTTAGGATAATGAGGATTGACGAATCCTTCCGGCTGCGTGACATAGACTTCTTCCTTCAAAGGACCGTTAAGAAATGTTGTCTTTACGTCCATTTGATAGACAGTGAATCCCTTATGTGCAGCATAAGCAAGGAAAATCCTGACCGCTTCCATACGAGCAACAGGTGCAAATGATTCGTCAAAATCAATTCCCTCTTTCTGGCCATACCCCTTAGCCACTAGCCTAGCTTTGTTCTTGATGATCATATTTTCTTCATCCATCTTATTTTTCTAGATCCAACGTGTGACAATCTAACATTTTCAGGTAGTAAATTATTTTCTCGTATAATATTTTGAAACTTATTTTTGTGTTGGTTGATGAACTCATAATTTACGGATCTAAATTTGGGCTTACGTGCATAATTTAGCGTCCTTTACGATTAAACCGGAAACCTTAGGATTACGTATTTACGTTTTTGAATTCCGTTTTTGATGAGACAATTTTTATTGGATACGTTTTGTGTCGTTGATTCATAATTTATAAAAACGTTTTTCGTGAAACGACCCGAGGACACGCAAATCGAGGAAACTAGAATCGATGAATACCCGTAAATTAGTGAGGTGGGACAAAATACATTATCCCACCCCACTACACATGGGACGGCTCACACATGACACCACATCAAAGATGTGGCATCATGTTAGCTTATAACTTACAAGTGTAAGTTAAGCTTACACTTTAAGCTACTTTCTAGCTAAAACCATCAACCTAAACACATACCAACCATTCTCACATGCAAATCAACCAAAAATCCTCTCAACCACATCATCATTGCCGTCCACTTTTAAGCACAAACACCCCTTCTTGATCTTTTCTAGCCACAAAATACTTGTTATCTAGCTATATCTTGGAGTTACCTTGAAGCCTTGATCACTTGGTGGCCATTTTAACAACAAAGGAGGTGATTTGCTTGTGTCCTAGGGCTGATTTCTCAACTTATATTCTTGGTGTTTGATGATCTTGGAGTTACATTTGGTGTTCATCAAGTTCTTGTCTTCCAAAAACAAGATATACTCTTGGTTGGTAAAGAAGATCATCCTCTCTATTTTCTCTTGTTATTTTTGTAAAGATCAAATGTATTTTCTTTCTTGTTGTATATGTATATGATGAATATATGATGATAAAAATATTGTGTGGGGATCAAGTGTTGATAAATATGCTTAAAAAGATTAATAACCATAAGAAACAAGGCTAAAATCATGATTAATTTGTTGGCTGTATAAAAACAGTATGTAACTAAAGCTTGAACTGATAAACTTGCATGGTAGAATCCATTTACAGTAAGTACAAGATGTTATACACATTTGAGAGTTGGCCATGCAATGGAATCATTAAAATGAGTGAGATATGATCAAAACAAGATGAGTGTGCTAATCTGAATAAGCTGTTTGTAGGGACTGTTAAGCATAGATAAACTTAAAATGATCAGTAGCTATAACTAAGTTAATTGTAACACATAATATGAAGTTCATGCCACCCAAAATTGAGCTTCTAATTCATTGTAGAACTCTAGATATGATAAAAATGGTGAAGATGAAAATAAAAATCAGATAGAAGAATTAATGTTTATTACTATTATATAAGCACTCAAAATTATATTGTATAAAATGTAAAATTAAAACCCACTAACTTATGAATTTTAT
Source organism: Glebionis coronaria (assembly GCA_025667525.1). NCBI lineage: Eukaryota > Viridiplantae > Streptophyta > Magnoliopsida > Asterales > Asteraceae > Glebionis > Glebionis coronaria. The sequence continues at coordinate 555,326,634 of CM046875.1, read as the reverse complement.
TTATATAAATATGTAAAAGGTTTAATAAATGGATAAATTATAAAAATGGTAGTGGAATAATATTTATAAGTTATAAAAACTATAAACATGATTTTTACGACTTTTTCGGCTATTACCGTAAAATTAACGTTTTTCGCCAATTAAAACTTAGACGATCAAACCCGTCTAATGTAAAGTTTTTAAAAGTCATATACTGATATATAAGTATCTAATACAAGTAAAAACCGATAAAACCCGAACTATAGGACATACGGACATTAACGAGCTAAGTAAGCATATTGGACTAATAATTGGACTAAATAAGTTAAACACTTATAAAAAGTACTTATTGGGCTTAACCCATTTGGGCCCAACATGTAAAGTGTGAATACTGATAATATAAGTATAAAACGAAATAATACAAGTTAAAGAACTTATAATAAGCTTATTGGACTTAAAATAGGTAAATAGGTAAAACTAGTAAACTAGTAAAAAGTTACTAATACATAAACACTAAAATGAGTAAACAAGGATGTATAAACCCACTTGATCATCATCATATGTACAAAATCATCATATGTATATTGTTATTTTGATAAAGTCATTGGACAAAAGTCTAAGACCGATTATTATTTATATAGGTTTCCGTGACCGAAGCACGCCCGTAGCCGATAATCCACCTTTCATTATCAACGTGAGTTCATAGCCTCGCACTCTTTTAAATGTTTTATAAAATAATTTGTAAACCCGCGAGGGAGATAACATGCTAGTTTTTGATAAAAATAGAACACAAGTAGTCCCGATGGTATGCTTAATGATATGGACCCGAATGATGCTATGACCCTATAAACGAGACAAAAAGGATTATTAGTAGTTAGGTTATGTCACCTAAAGTCCCATTAGCATGAATTGTGAACTACCGGGATTTGGTAGACGCTTATGAATTTGATAGTACTATTTGGGGACGATCACCCCAGTTCGCGCCTTGAAGGTTGATCCCCGTCGTACCACATTGATTGGTAAGCGAATTTATGTATGAGAAGATTACATAGTGTGATTTTTGTGACGACACGCTAACTTAGATGGACAAATTGTTTGTCGGGTCCGCGGCCCGTTGTTTTCACAGTAAGGTAACAATGTCATGCGGCTAATAATAATCCAAATGTATCCTATATATAATACAATAACGATGCCAATAACGATAATAATATTACCTATAATGGTAATATTGAGGCTACGGTCTCATGGACGGTTTAAGATGTATGCTTGATTTATATATTGCCTGACTAGCAATACGAGGACTTACTTCTGATATTATACTTGTGTTCTGATTTCAACGATTGTTTTATATAACGGTTTTATTAAAATCTATGAATTCACTCGGCATTCGCTGATATGATTTTTGTATGTTTTTATCTCAGGTGCTTGAAGGTAATCCGGATGGAGTTCGACTCTGATGGCCCACATAATATTAAAAATGTTCATTCGATCTATGTTTTGTAAACTTAATGACCTGTATAATTTGTGACCTGTTGTACACTTTAAAACTTTTTATCGAATGAATGTATGTTGAACCTTGTACAACCATTTTTATGTGTTGTCTATGATTGGAGTTATTGTGCTATCCCGTAACACTCTGAAAGACCCTTCCGCTGTACCGATACGAAAATTGAGAGTGTTACACAACGAAGATTTAATGGAATCACCTCGTATGGTCTATCAACAAGTTCCCAGACTTTAAGTCTTTCAAATTATTAAAGTTCATCCGTCATCGATTCAATCCAAGTGTGATCAACCATGGCTTCTTTGATGTTTTTCGGTTCAGCTGTACTCACGGCGAGTGCGAACATACAAACATCGCCATCGGTTGCTAGTTGTCGTCTTGTACGAACAGGCTATGAAGGGTTTCCAATTACTTGAACCAAAGGATGATCTCGGGTCCAATGATGTGTTGAAGGATGTCGTTGGTAAAACGTATGCATATTTGACGGATCAACATGGCGAGTAGAAGACTCTCCAGTTTCGTGTACCGGTGTACCGAATGGGTTGTGAAAATCGTCATCGTCATATAATGCATCGTCTGCTTGATTTGTGTTCTCTGGAGTAATGACAGTAGTTGTGGATGTTGTGGGATCGTTTGATGAGGTGATATTCTGAGGAGGTAAATCTGCATCAACCCGTGTTGAAGTAGATGAAGTTGTATCCTTTTGTTGATGATGATTGGTATCATCATTCGTATCATGAGTGACAGCGGAAGACTTTGATACAACATGTTTCTCCCCCGTGAAATATTCATCAAACATTGGTCCATATAACATTTCTAATTCTTCAATTGGCGTGTCCACTGTCATATCTGCTCTTGGAACATGTTCAAGAACCAGCTTTGAACTTGACGGTTCATTGATGTGGTCTTGAGTTCCGAGGTCCGTGCGGTTGTGCACATAAGTCTTTTGTCGTTGTGGATCGGGACTTAAACTGTTTTGTTCAAGTGCCATTTCTTGCCATTCATCGAATCTGATATGAATAGTTTCGACTATCAATTTTGTTCTCTTGTTGTACACTCTGTATCGCTTAGACCGAGTTGCATATCCCACTAGAATGCATGCATCACCTTTCTCTTTCATCTTGTCCAGATTTTCACATCTCGAATAATGTAACACGTACATCCAAAAACATGAAGGTGTTTGAGTGAAGGTTTGCGATCATTAATTATGTGATATGGTGTCTTTTCGTGTCTTGGGATAATTAAGGGTCGGTTTTGTGTGTAGCATGCGGTTGATACGGCTTCGGCCCAAAAGAATAATGGCAGTTCTTAAGCAGATAATAATGTTCGAGCAGCCTCAACTAAGGTACGATTTCGTCTTTCAACAACTCCGTTTTGCTCAGGTGTTCGAGCAATAGATGTTTCATGTTCAATCCCTTCGGCTTCAAAATATTTCTTTAGAGTTGAATTCAAGAATTATGTGCCTCTGTTAGTACATACCACTTTTACTTGAGCTTGAAGACCACGTTGTATCAGCTTAAGGAAGTTAATGAGAACCTCAGGTGTTTCATCCTTGGACCTTAAGAAGAGGGTCCACGTGTACCTTGAGTATTCATCGACAATTACCATAACATATTTCTTCCCATTGATGGTTTGAAGACGCATGGGGCCACACAGATCTATATGAAGAAGATCTAACCGTCCTTTAGAGCTTCGTGTAGTCTTTGTCTTGAAACTAATTCGTTTAGCTTTACAAAGCTCACAAGAAGAACAAAGATGATCTTTGATGAATTTCAAGTCAGGAAGGCCTCTCACAATATCTTTCTTTGAAAGCAAGTTGATGGTATCAAAGTTAAGATGAGATAAACGTTGCTGCCATAACCAAGCTTGAGTCGTTGAAGCTTTAGCCATAAAACAGATTGGAGTTGAAGATGTGGAGTCTTGTAGTAAAATAGTGTAGAGATCAGTACCCCGTGAACCGGTAAGTAAGTCATTCCCATCATAATCACGAACAAAACATGTCTTCTTTCGAAAAACAACCTCCAAATCCGCATCACAGAATTGACCAACCGAGAAAAGATTGTGATTGAGCCCTTCGACGTAGTAAACCCTTTTGATAGTGATATTTCCCTAAACCAAGTCTCCGTATCCTAGGATCGGTGGAAATTGATCATTTCTGAATCGGACCATACCCAGGAACTTCTCCACGAAGTTAATTAGAAGCTTGAGATTCCCCGTCATGTGCTTCGTGCATCCGGAGTCCAGTATGAAGAGACTTATCTCGATCACCTGCAGAAGAATTAGAGCACGATGGAGCATTTGCTAAATTGGATTCCATGTTAGTTGTGATATCCGAGTCATTAGTTTCACTTAAAGACACACTAACGCTCGTAGTCACATTTTCAGTCATAACCTTAGGCATCCATTTATATCCTGGAGGACATTGATTAGCAAACCACCATTTCCAAGACTTGCTTGCAGACTCATATAATTCCCTAATTCTGCTTCTAGGGTTCTTAGTGGTGGAGTCTGATGCAATACTTTTCTCAGGGGGGGGTTTCACCAGAATGGTTCACTTTGTGTTTGGGTTTTCTAGCACTAATAGGCATCACAATTTGCTTCTTAGTTCTAGTAGCTATGTTTTTGACATTATTCGAAACACACATAGCATGATTCGCATTAACATACTTTCCACATTTCACACAAACAAACTTAACATTCAAAGCATTCAAAGTAGAATCGTCCAAATTGTCATTACACGCGATTACAGACGTTTTATTCTTAGAAATATTAAAAATCATAGGGTGGTCTTCTACTTCCTTCATCTTCCCTTGACTTTTGTTTTGCCAAACCTTTTCATTCATTCGAGTGCTCTTAAGCTGAGGCCGGCTAACACTAGCAGTGGGGACTACTCCTGTAGTAAAAGACACACGTCTATTAGTGTTTCTAGAAGTCTGAGGTGATTGACTTTCTTTGTTGTGTGTGGGTTTAGTGGCCAATCTATAAATCCCTGGTTTAATCACATTTGTGTTCTTGATGCTTTGTGATTGAATATGTGTTTTGAGAGTATTCTGTGGTAACCTATCCTTCCCATCCGTCTTGGGGGCAAACGCAGGTTTTGCAAATGCAGAATTAGAGAAAACAGATGGTTTTCCCAAGACAGAGGGTCTAGTCACTTTGTGCGCATTGGGTTGTCTTACAACAGGTTTCTTAACACTAGGCTCCACAATTTTCCCACCCATCTTAGCATCGAGTTTCTTTAACTCTATTATCGCTATTTCCCTGTCTTGTAACTGTGCTTTCAACTCTTTAATTTCCAAACTCTTTTCATTCATTTCTCGACACATTTGGGAAAGTTTTTCTTGCAATTTATTATCATGTGGAAAACTTCCTATGTCTTTTTACAATGCAAGTTCAAGAGAATGACAATGTTTTTTAAGGAAACCAGTTTTGTGTTGAAGTAACTCAAAAGCCTTTTTATCAACATTTTCTTTACGTTTCGAAAGCTCAAGTTCAAGACGCTCACATTATTTGATATTATCAAGATATTTGCATGCAACATCAGAATATTCATCGATATCAACACAAGATTGAAGAGTAACACACAAAATATCTTTGGAGAGACATTCTTTTAAGAATAGATCATATTCGTTTGAAAAATCTGATTTGTCATTTTGAAGTTCATCAATTTCATTCTCAAGAGACTCAACATATTTCAAATCGTCAAACATTTCAGACCGAATCAAGTTTTCAAACCCAATAACATGTTCTTTTATTATCTTCGTATTTGGTATTAAAAGTTCTTTCACAAGCACAGTTATGTCGTGAGGAATTTCTGTTTTCCACTTATCCTTTTGACGTTTTTCTCAATCGCTTTCAACAATTGATTGAACATTATCAATGTGGTGTTTAAGAAAACCAAGTGTTTTTCTACTTTTGCTTTTAGAAGCATCAAGAGACAAATAGTTAATATATTTAAAAACATTAGTTTTCCTCTTAGTGGCAAAAGCTTTCTTCCATTGAATTCGTCTTTATTTGCATTCTAAAAACAATTCCTCACGAGACTTCTGTTTTTGTGGAGTGAAAAGACCATAAAGACTGTTTTCATAAGCATAATTATATGATGTCACAAAATCTTTATTGACAGGTGATCTACTCTCCTCATCCCAAAGGGACGTCTCTTCATTATCGAGGCTGGCTACTGGGCAATCATGATCGGTCCATTCGGACTCATCAAGATATAAGTGAGGGTTAGCAGCTTGAGCTTGTTAGAGGTACTTGGGGCTAGCAAAGCTAGGTTGACCCTTGAAAAACGACCGAGGTGCTATTATTCTAACAGTTTGAATAGAGTCATCCGTTTTATAAATAAATTTTTTCAAAAAATCGACTTGTTCTTCGAGATCCTTTACTTTTTCAGTATCTTTGCCTTGTCTATTTTTGAAATATTGTTTTAATTTTTCAACCTCTTATTTCTTTTCGTCAAGAATTTTAGCAGAATCAGTGGTATTCATAGAAAGCCTCTGTTCAAGTTCATTAACTTTTGTTGTGGCAAGGTACATTTTTTGACGTTCATCACTTAATAAGACATTAAATTGACGTTTTTCTTTAGTTAACAAAGCAAGAGGTTCGTTGTATTTATTTTCAAAATCGTCCTTTTTAACGTTGATGACACGACTTTTGTACCCCTCAAGCTCTTTGGTCTTTTGAAGAAGCTCAGCCCTATAACTATCAATAGTCTCACTAGATTTTATAAGAGCGGCTTTGCATTGTTCAAAGTTTTGAGTGAGCGCTGAGTTTGCCTTCTTTAATTGCTTTTGACTCTTTATATTTTCATTGACATCTTTTTATAAACTAGCAATTAAATTAGCAAGCGCGACACGCTCCTGATCATCATACTCATTTGCATGTTGATCATCCTCAAACTCATTATTGCACATGTCTGATGAATCGGGTGTGGTATTGCTATCAATCATTTCCATCATACACGTGTCAGTAATTGTTTTTGGTAGATCACTATGCTCATGTGTATCACCAAACACATTATATTCATCATCATGTTGTACCTTATCAATTAGCTCGGTATCAAAGATAGGACCATTGTCATCTTCAGTGACGTTAAGGACCTCATGAATCTTTGCCATGTATGAATAATGTGCCTCGAGTTCTTGGTCAGAGAGTTCATCATCTGTGTCGTCAAGCATTTCTCCTTCCTTAGCTGATAACTTGATCCCAACTTCTATTTTCTTGCATAGCAACATATTTTCCTTATGATAACCATAATCTTTAACCCTTTTGGGCTGTCTGCATTCCCTATCCAAATGGCCATAACCTCGGCAGTTAAAACACTGAATCCCAGTTTGTTTCACAACTTGAGTACCAACAGTTTCTCTATTTCCAACAACAGTAGCAACCCTCTGATTATCATACTTTACAGGTTGTCGATCATACTTTGGAGGACTCTCAGCACGTCTTCGTGTGTCATACCTTGGAGGACTCTGAGCATAGTTGTTCCTCGTGTTAGATGATGTTCATAGGTTGTTGTTGGTAGGTTTGTAGATTTTCCTGTATTGTTTTATAATAAAATCCATTTGTTGCTTGAATTCCCTATCCTTTTGAGAAAGTTCTTCATCGCTGTCTTCTTCGGATGATTGCTCAGGTGTGGGTGATGGTGCTTTTGCAACTTCTTTGCCTCGCGATCTTGGTGGAGCATGTGACTTAGAGACAGTGGATGATTGTGGTAATGGTAATTGAGTGGAGTAGGTCTTTGGAACACGAGAACGATAATCTGGGTAATGTTGAGTGGTAGACACCAAAGCAAGTGGATTTGAAACCTTTGCAGCACGTTCAACTCGAAGTTCATTTGCTTCATTTTGAAATTGTTTCAAAACATCAAAGAGCGTGTGATATGAAACTTCATCTAACTTTTTTTTTTGTTTCACTAAGGTAACAAACCGTGTCCACTCTGGTTGAAGTTGCTATAGAAATTGGACATTGACTTGCATGGTGGAAACTTGCAAGTTGTTTCGGGTCATGTCATTCATCATTTTGTAGAATCGGGAGTAATAAGAATCAATTGATTCCCCATCTTTGATGTAAACTTGCCAAAGTCCCGAAACATCTTAGTTTTCATGTCTTGTTTGTTAAATGATTCACCTTGTTGCAATCTTTCAATAGCCGTCCATATTTCTTTAGCAGTAGAACATGCATCAACCGTGGAATAAATATCATCTCCAATGCCACTGAGAATTAAGTAGATTGCTTCCTTTTCTACATCAAACCAAGCACGGTTCTCTGGTGTGAGATCGTTTCTTTTTTCATCACATTCATAAGCTGGTTGTTCTTCAGTTGTGTATGTGGCTGGTTGTGCAGGAACATTTATCCTTGCGAGTTTATAGGGTCCATAAAAAATACATTGCCTTAAAGCATCACCGTTAGGTTTTGTGTCAAGATAACGTAAAAAACGGGATTGCCATTGATCATATTGACCCGACACAAGCATTGGTGGTCTCTCTTTGTTACCCACCACCATTATGTTGTTGTTCGTCACACGATATTCTGCAGTAGAATCCATCTCAATATTCTTTGAAATGATGAATTGAATATGGATCTTAAGTAGATGTGTTGATTGTTGTTGAAGTTGAAATTTCGAAAAATTCCGATTTTTTTTCTCAGTCCGACAATAAATTCCTCAGTCTGACAAAACGGTAAACTGAAAAAATTTTGTATCGACAAATTTTGAAATTGAGCTAGAAATTTCCTAAAACTAGTATGGAAAAAATTTGAATTTACTTGACGGGAAAATGTTAACTCTTTTTTTTAATCTTCGTGTAAACTATGTTCCGGGACTAGTCTAGGTAGTGGCTAAGTCTAAAAAATACTCGAACACAAATTTAGCGAAACATATCATCGGAATGTCCATCGGAATGTGCTATCGGAATGTCCATTGGAATGTTGTCGGAATGTAGTATCGGAATGTAGTATCGGAATGCTGTCGGAATGTAGTATCTGAATGCTGTCGGAATGTATAACTGTCGGAATATTAGCTGTCGGAATCACTGTCGGAATAATAGCTGTCGAAATCCCTGTCGGAATAACTGTCATAATAATAAACCCTTTTCCGATGGAATTCCGTCGGAATAACTGTTGGAATGTAAAACCCTTTTCCGATGGATTTCTGTCGGAATAATTGTGCAGTTCAGAAACTTTAGGTAAAAAAGTGAGATTTTTTACAAGAAATCCGTGATTTTAACCAACCGAAAGCAACCAAATCTCTACCACAACTATGTAGGAGATGTATATCAAGATTTAGAGCACGGAAAACACAAAAAAATTGAATTCGAGAGATGTTAAAGAGATGAAATGATACGAATCAAACAAAAACACAACAATCAATCACAAATCTACCCCATGGCGATTGATACCAATTGTTGTCCCATTTATTTGTGATGATTAAACAAGAAAGAAAGGTAGAAAATAGATGAATTATAGAGAGAGAAAGTAGTGAGAGAAAGTAGAGAGAAAATGGTTGGAACTTTTGGAGGATTAGATTAGTGAGTAGAAAATGAAAATGACCAACACCCAACCTAACATGCTAGGAAGGGTATATATAGTCCACCCACATAGACTATAGTCTAATGGGTCGGGCTTTCCTTTTGGGCCTTAGTTACTTATGAATGAACTTTAGCTTAAAGTTAAGCCCGTATAACACGACTAATCTACTACCTATTACAACGTTCTATTATATGATACACTAGCTTAAAGACCCGCAGAATTGCGGGGTGCTTTAAAAAAATATTTTTGTAAGGAGTTATATGTGGATATAAAATAAGAAAACAATGACGTAAACATGTTCCATTAATATACTAAAGAAATAATGAGATAATTCGTGAATCATTCGATATACATTTGAATTTTGTAACAATTAATAAATAAAAGTCCATTTGTAACAACTAGCCGGGTACCCCGCGCATTGCAGCGACAGGTACCCGGTGACTAATTTTATGACGAACCAATATTTTTCACGCTTTATTTTTTTAAGACAATAACTTTACGAATGAGTGACAATTTTTCAGTTATAATAACTATAATGGATAGCAATATGGATGATTTTATATCCAATAAACAATACGTATGGATTAAAAAGAATAATAAAAGTTGCATATTGAAAACATAAATTAAAATTAACGTCATTATAAAATGAAAAGTATGTATAAACACAAATATGCAACTATTAATATGTATCATTAGTTGTAATTTTTAAAGTTATGCATTTTAAAATAGAGATTTTGATGATTTTAAATATCAAAGATATATTTTATATATAGAAACTATACGTATGTTAATATATTTTGAGTGACGCGGATAACTCTTTGTAGTAACGTTCAAAATGGGTTGGGTCGGGTTAGGTCGTACTGAATGCAAAAAACCACTTCTTTTAACACTAACTAAACGAACAACGTATATCACATTATAAATCAATTTCATCGATTTCATTTTAAATAAGATCAACTCAGTTTGCATTCTATGTTCCCTTATAAAACTATAAACACGCAACCGAAAATAGAAAAAAAGGTGATTGTCGAAATTTGTGTCAAAAAATTAGCTCGTTATAAGTCGCTCGTACATGCTCGTAAAATTTAACATGGTTGAAATTTTATAAGACGCCAACTTAAAAAGCTTCCTTTTAAGAAAGGAGCTCATGCATAAAAATTAAGAATTTTTTTTATATATATATAGAAGCTTTTGTAGCTACGGTAACCAATGTTTTGAAACTTGGATTTTGAAGCGACCCGGTCGAGACAGCGGGTCCGGGTTAACCCGGGTCGAACCGGGTCAATTCGGTATTTAAATTTTTTTTTCTTCATATTTTTAGTAATTAGCAAAAATTATATATAAAAACCATAAAAACTTACGTATATTGAAAATATATATGGTTTACCAACCAATATAACATGTAAAAATAAATTTCATCGCAAATACGTAAAATCTACATATATTTTTTTAACAAAAAAACCTGAAAAATCTAAACCCAGTCAGGTCTCGAGAACCGGGTTGACACAGGTCATCCCAAACTCGACGGGTCTAGTCGGGTTTCAAAAATGTGAAACCGGGGTCAAAATGACCCTTTTTTTTACCATAACCGGGTCAACCGGTTGAACCGGTAGAATCGACCCGGGTTTCAAAACATTAACGGTAACATTCAATCATAAAAAAACTAAAATTGAATTTACAGTAATAAAGTACAATAGGTGTTTGCTAGTAACTGTATATTTTAATATATGTCATATACTCACATCCCAATATTATACTCCGTAACTTTAGTCTCCACCCTGATGACACTTTAATTTCTGGGTTGAGGGAACCCCTCTTTTTGCAGGAAATTTAACTATTTTTCCTACTGATTTACTTATTTCGGTGGAGCATTGTTTAGGGCCTCTGCCCCCACTATTTGCAAGGTGGCTCCGCCCCTGGCTGACTCCATTTTTTTCCTATATATTTACCAGATTGTACCCTAAAAATCATATGGTCACCAATATATGTGCTCCATTTTCTTTCATGTCATTTGCCCATCTTATTCCATGCCATAACCGTCGTTGCCAAGTTTAACCTCCAACTTTAACTCTTTACCATGACCACCAGCCCGATTTGACAATGAGGGCTTCGCTTTAATGTTGCCAACTGTTTCAAACCTGAACACCCATTCCAATCGTTGTTTCTTTTGGCCGTAACATGATCTATGCTTTCCGGGGTGATAGACATGGTTTATCAGATGAGTCCGACCATAACATCAGTAAGTACCAGAAAGCCAATGAATGTCGAATGCCCGCACATAACATCTTTTAAAGATGTTTGTCATACAAACGTTTAATCTCTTTTATGAAATTTGTTAAGTTTGATTTTTGTTTGTTGTTCTGTTTGGTTTGTTATTGTAAACTTTATATACTATAATTTATAATGCATCAGTCAAGAATGTAGTTAATGTTCATTGACGTTTTGTTTTTTAATAGCATTGCTATTTTTCTTTAACCATTAAACATGTCTATAAAAGAGGCGAGGATGGGTAGTTAAAGACCTTTAATTTTTATATGTCAATACTCTTTAAGTCTTGATGAATAATGAAGCTGTTACAAGTCAAGTCAAGTCAACAGACTTTATGGGCTCCCCATAACATATGGTGAAAACTGGGCAGTTACAAAATACATGAAGACACTTCAAGTTTCGGTTACAACTTTTAATTAAATACGTTTTTATTCACCTATGCTAATTGAAAAAATGTAAACATTAATTCTGGACATAACTTAAAAACGTATATGGCGAATACTGACTATCGACTAATGGCTGATATATAGATTTCCTCTTAAAGAAATGTTTGAGGCTTAAACTTTTTAAGACTTCTAATTTTAGAATAGCATATATGTTTTATAAAGTAGTAAAGATTAATAAATAAAAGTCCATGGATTGTAAAATACATGCCATATGTATATTATACATTCCTCTTGAACTTGATCAGATACCTTGAAGTACTTCTTTTTAGAAGATATTTGTAATAGATTTTGATATATTATTATCCTCATCATAAAAAACAACTTTCCAACCACTTTAGTTTTTTACTCTTGAAATAACAATGTATAGTCGCCTATGTTTGAGAATAAAACATGACACGTAAGATGTCAATGATACGATACACAATTTGATGCGATCACCTAAAGTTATGAATTTTTTTTTGAATTTATTTCCCTATTTGAATTTTTTTAAATAAATAACTTATAGGAAGTTTTTTAAAAGTTTTATTTGCAATTTTTTTTATAAAGTTTGTGCACCGGCTGATGAATTTTTTTATAAACGTTTAAAAAAATTCTTAAAAATAATATTTTTTTTATATAAAGATTGCAAACGTCCGGTTTAGAAAACATTTTTTATACCTTCTTTAAAAAACTTTATCAAATGCTTGTAAATGTGGAAACTAATTTAATGGCCATTTAGTTTTTATGCTTAAATTGCTTGTACATGTGGTTTATTTTAGGAATTGTTTTTAATAATCCAAGCTTTATTTGTTTGTAAATTATAGCATGTTATAAGATAAAATAACTTAAATACCCGTATAACGTCGGGTTTAGCTTAATTAGTATTTTTGATAAGAAATAATAAACAAATGTTAATATTAAAAGAAATCAAACGGGTTCTGTTAATAAATGAAAACAATAATATCCTAAAAGGAAATAATTCACGAGCTAAAATAACTATAAACAACATCCTAAAAGGAAACAACAACCAAAAAGACACAAATTTGTATCCTGACTGAACTAAACAGCCAAAAGTGACCCGTGCGACAACGAAATTAATAAAGCAACATACCAAAAAATCAATATACACACGGTTTGTATATCAGATATGTATATGTGAACTTTTCAGTTCTAAAATAGCTTATTTTATAGCTAAAAGTAACCCAATTCCCCTATAGAGCTGCCTAAACTAACTAATAAAGTAGCCTATGTATGAAATTGTTTTATACTACTTTGCCATTTATTTTAACCCTTCATGATCCTTTGTTTCAATGCTATTCCTGTTAAAATATAAGCACATAAAACATTCCTTATTAATGACCTAAAGAATAGCTTATTATGATACCGTTAGGAGAGAGTTCATTTAATAATTAGAAAAGCTTTACTAATCAAATGAAATTCAAACTCAATAATATTTGGTAAAACAACCATGCATGTCATAGTAAACCAAAAAAATTAGATGTGATTGTATGTAGTTCTTGCAAATGTCTTTGGAAATCACCTGTCAGGGGACACTGTTCTTTAGTTGTTTTTAAGGCAGTGAGAAACTTGATAAAGTACACCAAGATAGCTACCTAAGGATTGAGTGGGTTGTATGATTCAAATCGATTGAAAACATACACCACAATTCAACCCATTTGCACCTTATGAATTGTATCAGACAATAATTAAACTCGAATTTAAATTAGTGATAAGAAATGAAGTCCCAACAAATAAATAGACAACACGTTTTGTGGGGTCTCTAAACTCACTTCAACATTTTGATTAATAAAATGGTTTGAACTACAACCTGTAAGATATCACAGAAATAAAAGCCATGATAAATATATGTGTAACATCAATGTTTAAATTTCAATAATTGTAATTAAAATAGGGTTAAGCGTACATTTGAAAAACATAAAATTAGTTCTTAAGGTTAAGATATACTACCATGTTCAATGGCAGTACTCAACGACACCAGATATTATCTGTGTTAAAATACTGATGTAAGTCTTTGAACCTCCAATAAAGACATTGTTGCTCACTTAGAATAAAAGTTGAACCTCCAATAAAGCCATTGTTGCTCACTTAGATTAAGGTAACAATACCTTGAAAACTAAATGATAGGAATTTTTTTAAGATCCAAAGTAAAAAAAATCATGTAAACTCGTTTGATTGGAATTTTATTTAAAAACCATGGTTTACCACTGAGTATTAGAGATACTCACATGTAATATTCAAATAAGCAATCCCATATACAACTGTAACTCATATGACAATCCCAAACAGCCATATATTCCTTTGAGACCTAAGTTCGGATGATGATAAGATTAGCAAAGAAGAAATCGCACCTCGTAAAAATAAAATCAGAAAGCATTAATTTATTTTGCTACACTTTGTCACTATCCCCACCACCGTTCTTTTAATTCAACTTATGCCTCGTGCCACAACCATATTACGCAAGAAGAGTATTTCTCAATACAACCTCCTCTTTGTGCTCCCATCATTTTTCCTACCCTGCAATGCAAAAAAATAGTCCCTTTAGAAACATATAACTGAAAACACTTTTTTAAAAAGCCTAAAAAATGGAGAGCAAAATAAAAAAACTGAAGATATGACCTTGTTGCAGAACATCTAAAGAAACTGGAGAATTAGTGTTTGTAAGCTATCGATGACGGTACAACCACATTGATACATTAAAATTGTTGATAGTTTAAATATTTAAAAATACAACATCTTAATAATGAAAATATAATACAAAAACAATTACCAGTAGATCATGTCCGAAATCAAATCACATACAGACATTTATGTAACCTGGTAGGTAGATTAGATGATTGTAGTTCTGTAAAGACACAAAGAAGAGATACATATGCTATAATCGAATTTAAAATTAATCAAACAACAATCAAATAAAAAGGAATGAATACAGTTATGATACTTACCGATGGATACAAATCACTTGTGATCTACGCATTTTGCACAGTTTTTTAAGGGAATGAGATCAAGAAGAGAGAGCTGTATGTGCTTATCCTGTGAACCCAAGGATAACATTATCCTTGATGTATCCTGTAATGAATCATCCAATTCGTTTAATGCTAGGAAAGCAATGAATAGAGATTAAGAAGAGAGTTGTTTGATGTAAGCGCTTTGCACACTTTTTCATAGAATGGAGATCAAGAAGAGAGAGTTTTATGTGCTTAGGGTTTGTGTGATCATGGATGCAGCAATTGAGTATATGCAGGTCGAAACAGATTTGTGAGCTATGTTCGGAGAGGAGCGTATATCTTAAATGATATACGCGTTATTGCTTAATGATCATTAACACTTACCAAAAATATCACATACGTTTTGCTAATTTTGAATTCTCTGTTTTATTTTTGAAATTTTAAAAGCGTGTAATGTATAAAAACTATTTAAGGTAATGTTTTTAATTCTTTTAGCTTAAATGTGTTGTACATTAGAGGTATATTAGGAAATGTTTTTAATTCATTATTAAATGTTTGTGCTTTGTAGGGTTGTAATATATTTTGTTTTATTATATAAAATAGATAATAAACATATGACCAAGCATTCTTGTTTGACTCAATATTTTAAGGCTAACAGGTTTACATATAATTGAGTAATAATGCTTCATTTTACCATGTGGTAACTACTATTGCCTTAGATAATAAACAACGACACCTAAAGTATTTGAAAAAAAATCATGTAAATACAACTTCATGGGAACATTTAGCTTCTACAAACTTTAATTACGAGCTTGATGAAATATGAACTGAAATTCCAACATACTAACTTCTTCAATAGAGATCCTATAGAGACGGCAACAATTCACGTACCAAAACCTGTGAAGACCGAGATATTATATAGGATTAACGTTTGAAGAAGATACTACTAAAAAAGTCGTGAGATACCTTTTTATTGTCTAGTTTAAGAATAAACAATGCAAGAAGCATGGATGAGGTGTTAATGCAATGTTTTACATTTACAAACCGTAAGGATATCAAACACTTCATTATGCAATGGATTTAAACTCACCAAAAGAAACCTTTTTGTTCTTCAAACTTTCACATAATATTGGTGAGACTCCTATATAGAGTATTGATTCATGCCATCAATTCTAAAATCTTTTGGTTTTATAAACCTATACTTACTATTTACAAATCTTTTACTAATATTTATAAGTCTATTACATAATCATAACATGCATTAAGAAGTTCAATAATATAGACCTTTTCAGAATAAAAAATAACTAACCTTAATTATTTTTTATAAGTAATTGATGTCAATGTTACTTGCTTCTTTGTTTAACAAGCATGTCTCAAAGACACGGTTAATAGAAGTAATGTAATTTGAAATGTATTAAACAAACTAGTTAGTAAAGATGAAATATAAAACTTTTGTGCACCTTGTTTTTCGAGCAACACTTGGGGGAGCATTATCCTATACAGTATATGCTGTGATTAACCAAAACAACCAAGATTTTTTTTTTCTATTATATACTAAAAAATCATAGCCTTAGCACTTGCTTTATTTGCCATAGAGCTACATAAAATCTTACGTAGTACTGTAATAGATTATCAAAATGAAAAAACATAAAAACATACATAAACAAATCAACCATTGTGCAGTTTTATACCCAATCCTTAAAACATATTTATAATAAGATAAGTGACTCAATTAAAATCAAACCTTATACAACCGGTTGTTTTGATATAACTTGTATTAGCGAAGATCAGTATTGTCGCATCTCTCGCAAACCGAGAATGCCAACTCTTGTATATAACATGTGTATTCTTGCTAGGTCTCTAAATGTTTCTATTGACAATGAGAAAGGTTAATTAACAAAATGTTGATGAATTATTAAAACAAGTAACACAAATGATATGGAATTTAAATAGTAATATGACCTTGAGAGATGGCATTCCTAATTTCAAATGATCATCCATTTTTAGTTGTAAGGCAAAAACTAAACTGTTCATTTTGTTCCATGATTTTAGTAAACGGTTTCAATGCAGGTTTATCGGAGTATTAAAAAATTTGAAACCAAAATTTAGTTTTAGATGAGAGGAGAACTAAAAGCTAAGAGGGAAAAGTTCTTTCACCAAAAAAAATGGGGGGAACTTGAATTAGTGGAAATCCCACACACACACGTCAAAAAGCCATAAAAAATTATCATTAAAATTATTTTATTCTGTAATGATACTAGACACGTACGCGTTCCCGCACATATCTGCGGATACTGTTAGCGGCAAATAATTAACGATATAATAATTAAGTTCGTGATCGAACTGGGAATCGGTTGAATCGACCGGGTTTACCTGTTGATCGAATCAATGAATTTGTGACACGACCGGTGTGAATCGGTGGTCGATCTTATTACCTGGTGACTTCACCAGGTTGACCCGTAGTCGAATCAATGAACTGGACACCCGACCGGTTTGAACCGGTGGTCGACCCCGTGATCCGGTGACTCGACCTAGTTGACCCAATGGTTCGACCATATTTACCCGGTGGTTGAACCAATGACCCGGTGAATCGACCGGGTTGACCTAGTGACTCAATCATGTAAACCTGGTGGTCGACCCTGTGACCCGATGACTCGACCGGGTTAGACCATCCCGGTGACTCAACCAGGTAGAATCGGTGGTCGATCCCGTGACCCGGAGACACGACCGAATCCTTCCGGTGTTTAGACATGTGCCCGATAATATTGTGTGAAAAGTAAATGTTGAAATCTATATTAGAAAATGTTAAAAAAATTCAAGTTTTCAATAAAAAGGATATATCCTTTATATATGGTAGAGATAAATTTATAAACTATACATGTACGCTTGGATAGACACAAAATTATATAACGTAAAATAGTCATAGTTATTAATTCTACATCAAAGACGACCTACAATACAAACAGTACCCCACAAAATACCATTTTATTAAATACACACAAACTAAAAGAAACCACTTGGTCGTCTGATGAATTTGTAAGAAAAAGTAAAGGATTGGGAAATTTTAGGTGTCACTCTAGCCATTTCGTCATATATCCGGTCCAGCAAGAAAAACAAAAAAAACCTAAAACACATTGTTTCAACCGCAAGTCACAAACCGTAATGAGTTAACTGAATCGACTTCGTTAGAGCAATTAGGATTTCATATAAATTTCAAAGAAACAAATTGGAACCGTCATCACAACCGTGATAACGCGTCATCACGGACCATAATAAATTGTTGGGTTCGAAAGACCAAAATTGTGCATTATTTTGCGCATAACCCTCAAAACATGTTTAAAGTTGGTAAAATAGATGTCGTCAGCATGTGTGAATTCGTTATTATTATGAAACTTTTATAATCACGACTTACATGAGGAATTCACAACCTAGGTTGCACTGATATGGGAACGGCAAGGAGATACGGGAACGGCAAGGGAACGGGGAACGGCAAAAATAAAAAATTCAAGATACGGGAACGGCATGGATACGGTAAAAAATATTAAAAAAAATAAAAAATATATTAACGAAAATCCAAAAATAGATATTTACGTATAAGAGGAATGGAACGGAAATTGTGCTATTGTCAAACTTAAAGATATCAAATTCATTTATTAAATATTAAGTTTGAAACTATAAAAGAGTTGATGATAATGGAAAGTTAATAATATAAATTTAGAAAAGTGAACGGGAGGAGATTAAACACAGTATACACCCCACGTGCTTCCATATAACAAAGTGACTTTTCTTTTTTTAATACTACACGTCACGTATAAAAATAGATCTATGTATCATCTTCTCCCACAGTCTTCTTCACCATTGGTAATTCAATAAAAAGATCTATTTTTCTTTCTAATAAAACCCTAAAAAAATATGGATACGGGCTTGGATTTAAGATACGACAGTGGATACGGGATGGATACGTTTCGGCCAAAAAGGATACGGGATGGATACGTTTCGGCCGCGTTTCGCCAGCGTTTCAGTTCCCAAACCGTTCCCAAACGAGCATGGGCACCTTAAACGACGTTTCAGTGCATCCTACTGATAAAATATTGCATGTAATTGAGATCCAGTGTTATAAAGATCACATGTGATTGAAATCATGAGCTAGATAATTACATGTGATATTATTAGAATATTCAAATTATTGTTTTATCACTTGCGATTTCTCATGCAAGTATCAACAATAAATAAAAAATAAATACAAAAAGACGAGAGAATGTAAAAACATGAACATAATAAAAAACAAAATCTGTCGAAAGTAGATTAAAGTGTTAATTTATACAAATATAATTAATTCTTTGTCTTGATGATATATTTTTCTGTTAAACGATTAATGGTTTAATAGATATTTGTATTTGAAAATACAAAGTTAGTTTGTTAGATCATCCACAATACATCAAGCTTTTAAAAGATTGATACATTTATATGTATAATGTATCTTCACTGAAACTTTTATAACTTACTTGAAGACTGAAGAGTATCAAGTTTTAGTAAAAAGTTTTATTCAAAATCTTTTAATATAATGCTAAAAACCCTCTCCAAACACTTGTTCGAATAGTAGAAATCTTTTAGTTAGTTTATACATTCAAAATGCTCTTAAAATCCGTGTGATTAGGAAAAAGTTCAAATACACCCTTGATTTAGTATAAACTCAATCAACCAATTACAACCCTTCATTTTTTATATCTAACAAAAAAATATATTATTTAAAAATTAAATATCTCACAAACCGTTAATCGTTACGCAATACGAAACATACCATCGTGACGAGAATTAAATCATCTTTCTATCAAGGGGCAACTTTGTATACTTTCGACAAACATTTTTTGAGAAAATCATATATGATTCGTATCACGAATCATATATGATTCTGGAAAATCATATATGATCCGTGATACGAATCATATATGATTTTCTCATAAAAAAAGTTCGTCAAAGTATATACATGTGCCCCTCGATAGAAAAATGATTCAATTCTCGTTGTAATGGTATATTTCTTGTCACCTAACGATTTACCGTTTGTGAGATATTTAATTTTAAAGAAAAGATGGAAGGTTGATTTGGATAAATGTGATTGGTTGATGTGTTATATGCTAAAAACATGATCTACATTAATCTCAACTCATAAATATAAATGGTGATGCTATGATCTTTTTGTATTTTCATAAAATTTAATATTTAAACGTGGATATATATTTATCTGACCAGTGGATTCTATAGAAACTAGAAGGGGGGGGGGGTGAATAGTTTCTTATATTTACTTGTTAAAATTGTGGTTTTCAAAAATCCTTTTTCAAAAACTTAGGTTTGAGAAAATATGTGAAATCTTCTTATGCACAATATGAGCAATGATAGTATAATTAAACTAATACTAACAAAAATTATATGCACAAAGAATAAAGAATGTAAAGAGTTAAGGGTAAAGAAAGATCAAACCGAACACCAAGGATTTATAGTGGTTCGGCAACGAAGCTCACTCCTCGTTCCTACTCCACTCCTCGAGTACTCCTTACTCGAGAGTTCACTACACAACAAGCTCCTTATGGTGGAGAAAACCGTACACGTCGCTTAACCAATTTCCGACTCTAAGCTAAAAGTCGAGCCCTAATCGTAGCTAGGACCAATCTACACAACTATGCTTAGTACATACACAACTTCAAAATAGACACAACTACTTGGATCTTCACAACTATGACACAACTACAAATGTATAAAATTAGATCTTCAATGGATCTTTGGTGGTGGACTCAACACTTCACAAGGATAGTGTTCTTCTCTTTGCACTTGGAGAGGAAGGGATGGAAGGACAAGATTCACTTCTTAAACAAGTAGTAATCAAACAAATGATCAAAGATTTGAGTGATTAAAGAAGAGTGTTTGAATCTAGAAATAGATGTGCAAAAGAGGTGAGTTGAAAAGATGAGAATGGTCCACTATTTATAGGACAAAGGGCCAACGGCTATATCTGCCCGCGGTACCTTAGCTTAGCCCGCGGTACCTTAGCGATAAGGAACCACCTAGGAGCTAAGGAACCGCTGGATTAGACTCCGCTCCCTTTTTGTCCTTTAGTGGTGAAGGTCATATCTGGTTTAAAAAATATCCTGATAGAATATTCCTAACCAAATAAGAATATGCCATTCCAAATTTTCAAATAATTAATTTAATAAAACATTTTCTTAAAAAGAAAGTTTAATAAAAACTTGTCACACTTAATAAAAAGTGAGTTTTAAGAAAAGATTAAATCACTTGATCACTTGATTAAGGTTAGTACTTGTTTATCCATACCTTAAGTGAAAATGGGTAAAATGAAAAATACTTGAACTCAAGAATTCATTTTTCGTTGTTTTCGTAAATGCTTGTTTTTACATATTGTCGTAATCAAAACTAAGCGAGACCGAAATATGCAAGTAACGTTTTTAGGTATTATTGCATTAACAATCTCCCCCTTTTTAATTCCGACAATACATAAATTCAATCACACAAAAAACAAGATTTTCGAATTTCTCCCCCTTTGTCGAAGCAAAAAGGTTGTACAAGTCGGTGTTGAAGAAACGGACTTTGCAAAGACTCCCCCTTGGTGCTTACTCCCCCTAGCTTGGGGCACTGAGGAATCGAGATATGGTGACAAGCTACATAGAAGGGTTAGTTGAACAAAAGAAACAACCAACAAGATATAGCAATAGGTCACAAAATAAAAGAGAAGAAAACAAAAAGACAAAGATCCAAGATAGGTTACAAAAAAAACATCATACAAAGATGTATGGAAAAAGAAACAAGCCAAAAGCATAAATCTAATCCTAGTTATTCTAGAATTCTAAGATTTGCTTGAATTTGGTGTCTTGTGGATAAGAAACCAATGCTTATATGAAAGACAAGGTAATGGCGGAGGGTGGTGGTGGTGGCTTGTTGGAGATCTCATAATCATAGTAAAGAGGAGGCTTAATTAAGAGACTATTGATGTAGCTCAACTCCTCATAGATGTGTGCCATAGCAAGATGTTGATATTGACAACAATGACAATATGTTCTTTGGTGCATGACATTATCATGAGAAGGAGGAAGAACACTAAAGGGTGGTGGTGGAAGAAAAGATGTTCCACAATCAACATTCTTGGTAGGAGAGATGTGATTAAGAGTGTTCTTGGGTGGGTTTGGATTGTAATGGTTTTTGGGTGAGTTGGGATTGAAAGCAATTGGAGAAAATGGAGGAGATTCAAGGCTTTCATTTGGAGAGTAAGACATTTTGAGGTGTGAAGTATGGCAAAATGCTTATGGTTTAAATAGGGAAGGCTTAGGGTATTTTTTGGGTGGTCAAAGGGTTTGAAACAAAGATTCTCAAAAATGTTGGAGCAAATCTAGAGTTTCAGATAAAAACCTAAAAAAGGAAGGCACTGTAGGCGGTTCCTTATCTAGGCTGGCGGTACCTTATCAATAAGGCACCGCAGTTGTTCACATATGGAACCGCCTACAGAGGCTGTGTTTGGTGTTTGGAGGAAGATTTTTCATCAAATCTTATTTTTCTAGTCTAACTTATCATAGGGATATGCTTAAAAGCAAAGATAGACAAAGAAAACATATGCAAACTTACCAAATAGAGATTTGACCAAAATACATGGATTAAAAAAAATCGATGTAGGAGGTGTGTAAGACAAGACCTTAAGTCATGACACAAGGATCCTCCATGATTCTATCTTGTTCTTGCTATGTTTGAGAGAATCATACATATGAATTATGTAAGCTCTAGATTAATAGCGAGAATCTATGAAAAATCGTTTTTAGATTGAATTAAAAATGTCAAACGTATTTCTCAACCATTTTCGAAAAAGACTTTGAGAATTGTGAAAAGGAGAAGAGAGTGTTTTTCAAAAAGAGTTTGGAAGACTCAATGACTCAAAGTGGTAAAAGAAAACACACAAAAAGAAAGGAAATTAAGGAAGATGTTCCATTAATCCTAGACCTAGACGCAAGTAATTAAAAGGTTCCCTCTTAAGTGGCTTAGTGAAGATGTCGGCTAAGTTTTCTTCGGAGGGTACCTTCTCAATTGAAATGTTCCCCTTTTGAACATTATCCCTAAGGAAATGGTGTCGAATTTATATGTGTTTGGTTCGCGAATGTTGCACGGGATTCTTGCTAAGGTCTATAGCACCTTTATTATCGCACATGATGGGAACATCATCAAGAGAAATCCCGTAATCAACAAGCGCTTGCTTCATCCATAGAGCTTGTTGGCATGCTTTTCCGGCACTCACATACTCGGCTTCCGTGGTGGATATTGCAAGAGCGGTTTGTTTCTTGGAGAACCAAGAAGTTAAACAACAACCCATGAAGGTACAAACTCCACTAGTGCTTTTCCGGTCCACATAGTCTCCCGCATGATCCGAGTCCGCGTAGACAATGGTTTCTACGCCGGTCCCTTTAGGATGCCATAATCCTAAATGTATAGTTCCTTTAATGTATCGTAAGATACTCTTAACCGCTTCGAGATGGGAAGTTTTGGGAGCCTCTTGGAAGCGAGCACAAAGGCAAACACTAAACATGATATCCGGTCGACTTGCCGTTAGGTACAACAAACTACCAATCATACCTCTATATTTGGTGTTGTCTACCGACTCACAATCATCATCTACGGTGAGTTTAGTATCCGAGGCCATAGGGGTCTTCATTGGTCTAGATTCTTCTAATCCAAATTTCTTTAGCATTTCTTTAGCGTACTTAGATTGACTAAAGAAAATACCATCGTCCATTTGTTTAATTTGGAGTCCTAAAAAGAAGTTAAGTTCTCCCATCATACTCATTTCAAACTCATCATGCATGATTTTGGCAAATTCATCACACAATTCTTGACAAGTTGAGCCAAATATAATGTCATCAACATATATTTGTACGATTATGAGGTGAGGACCTTTCTTCTTTGTAAAGAGTGTATTGTCTACCATCCCCATGGTATACTCATGTTTAACAAGAAACGCTTTAAGTCTATCATACCAAGCTTTGGGTGCTTGTTTGAGACCATAAAGTGCCTTCTTAAGCTTGTAAACATGATCCGGTTTCTCAAAATCAATGAAGCCGGGAGGTTGAGCCACATATACCTCCTCATTGATCAAACCGTTAAGAAATGCACTCTTTACATCCATTTGTTGAAGCTTAAAGTCTAAGGCACAAGCGTAGGCTAAAAGGATTCTAATGGATTCTAATCTAGCTACCGGTGCATATGTCTCGTCATAATCAATCCCTTCTTGTTGATTATAGCCTTGTGCTACAAGTCTAGCTTTGTTACGAGACACAACACCATTTTCATCTAACTTATTCCTATATACCCATTTGGTTCCTATAATGGTAGAACTTCTAGGTGGAGGAACAAGTTCCCAAACGTCATTGGCAACGAATTGATTCAATTCTTCTTGCATCGCAATGACCCAACTCTCGTCCGCCAAAGCTTCTTTAACATTCTTTGGTTCAATCAAGGAGACGAAACAAAAGAAGTTGCTTTGGTTTTGGACTTGAGATCTTAGGGTCCTTTGATTTAAGTCACCAATGACATTATTGAGAGTATGATCCCTAGACTCCTTAATGTTTACTTCCTTTTCAACACTAAGGTCTTCAACTTCTATTTTTCTAACCTCTTTGGCTTTTACTACTTCTAATTCATCCAAGTCATCATCAACCAATGGTGGTGTCTTGGGTGAAGGAGGGGTTTCATCAAAGGTTACGTTGAGTGATTCTTCAATAACCCCCGAGGTTCCATTTAGGACAATGTAGGCTTTGCTAGTTTGGGAATAACCTAAAAGGATACCTTCGTAAGACTTTGGGTCAAACTTGGTAAGGTAGTCTTTGGTGTTGAGGATAAAGCACTTGCTTCCAAACACCCTAAAGTATTCCAATGAGGATTTCTTACCTTTAAGAATCTCATAGGGGGTCTTTCCTAGGAAAGGTCGAATAAGAATTCGGTTGAGAATATAAGTCGATGTGTCCACGACATTGCACCAAAACTTTTGAGGCAAAAATTGCTCGTTTAGCATCGTCCTACTCATCTCTTGGAGAGTCCTATTCTTCCTTTCAACTACCCCATTTGATTGTGGAGTGCGAGGAGCCGAGAAGTTATGGGTAATACCATGAGCTTCACAAAAGGCACCAAATTGCACTTCATTATCAATTTCCCTACCATGATCCGTCCTAATAGAGACAATTGGCATCCTAGTTGATTTTGAATTCTTCGACTAAAGATTTCGAAATGATCGAAAGCTTCATTCTTAGATGCCAAAAATCTAGCCCAAGTGAATCTAGAATAGTCATCAACTATAACTAGGGTATAAAGGTTACCTCCATAACTCCGTATGGCGGAAGGTCCAAAAAGATCCATATGTAGGAGCTCTAAGCACCGAGATGTCGAAACCAAATTCTTGGGTTTGTGACTTGAGTGAACTTGATTTCCAACTTTGCAAGCATCACAAAAGTGACTATCAAACTTCATCTTGGGGAGGTGTCTTACCAACTCCTTAGAGACTAAAGATTGAATTAAACGCATATTAGCGTGACCTAATCTCCTATGCCAAAGAGTAGAACTATCATCTATAGTCGCAAGACATATGTTGTCTTTTGACTTCTTATTAACCTTCATGACATAAAGCCCATGCTTTCTAACACCTTTTCCAATGACTTTTCCATCTTTTACGATTTCACTGTCATGTTCCGAAAAGATGACCTTACACTTATTATCACAAATTTGACATATACTTAAAAGGTTAAACCCTAAGTTATCTACGTGCTCAACATTTTCAATGGTCATAGAGTCAAGAGAAACCGTACCTTTGCCAATGATATTACCACGTAGACTACTTGCAAATGTGACGTTACCTCCATCATATGCTTTGTAGTGCGAGAACAAACTTCGATTACCCGTCATGTGTTTAGAACAACCACTATCCTTAATCCACTCGTCGGGCTCCAAATCAATTCCCAAGCATATCTAGGTAACAACACACAAGATCAAACATTTGGTCCCCAATATCTCATGGGTCCAAAATTGTTAGTTCCAAACATCCCTTGCATTTGGTTGGGATGCATGAATGAAGGAGGGGTTCCCCATGGAGAACAAAATGGAGGAGGGTAGTAATTCATATAACCATTTTGTTGTTCGTTATTTCTCCTGGGTGTATTTGATCTAGGTTTAGAGTTATGATCATTTCTTCTAGGTGTTGGGGTTTTACTTCTAGATCGTGAATTGTTTTGATTATCTCTTCTAGGCGTTGTCGTTCTACTTCTAGGCTTAGACTCATTCCGTATTCTAGGTGGAGTAGAAGATGGTCTTGATAAGCTTCTATTTCCCATGAGAGGTTTACTTAATGGCTTGTAGAACTTATCAATAGCATTGTCGTCAAGTATGGGTAATTTTACCTTATTAACAGTAAGATGCTTTGTTTTTTCACCTAATTTAGATTTTTTCAGAAAGTTCATGATTTCCACAAAACTCATCTTCTGGCCGCGGTACCTTATCTATGGCGGCGGTTCCATACAATCTGGGACCGCGTACAGTGGGTGATTTTTGTGAAAATCTGACTTGTTTAGGTTTACTAGTTGAGGCTTCATTTGAGTTAAAACCTAGACCAAGTCTTTCCTTAGAATGAACTTGTTTGTTTAACATATCATCAAGAGCACTAGTACCTTTCATGAACTTTTCCAATTTAATGGAGGTGCTCTTGAGATCTTTATTCTCTATTCTAAGTTTCTCACAACTTAAGCAACCTAAATCCACTTCTTTATTTTTCTCAAGTATTGCCAATTTCTCCCTAAGTTCATTGATCTCATTTTCAAGCTTAGTTTTGGTTGATTTTAAGGTTTTATTCTTTTCTATGAATTTAAGACTAAGTTTGTGTAACCTATCATATTTGCCTTCAAATTCAATATCATCAAAAGTGGAGCTATCATTGCTATAATATTCGGTTTCAGAATGTACCTCTTTAGAAGTGTGAGCCATAAGACATTTCTCCTCTTTGGGGTTGTCATCGTCATCTTCACCGCTATCGCTCCAAGAGCCACTAACGAACGTCATGTGATTCTTATCACGAGAGGGCTTTGGACAATCACCAATGAAGTGATTTGGATCACCACATCTAAATCAATTCCTATCACCTTTTTCGTTCTTGATAAACCGAGTCTTTGAGAATGGTTTCTTATCATTGTTGGGTTGCCTAACATGTTGACCTCGTCTCTTGAAGAACTTCTTGAAATCTCTCACCGCCAATGCATACTCATCGTCATCGCTATCCGAGGAACTATCATGGTCACTTTGTGCCTTCTTGGCTTTAAGTGCAAGAGATTTTATTTCACTCTTGGTTTTTACTAATTCCGAGTCCTTCAAAATTATCATCTCATGAACCTTCAAGTTGCCTATGAGTTCATCGAGTGATAAAGTTGAGAGATCTTTCGACTCTTCAATCGCCGTGACTTTTGCTCTCCACTTTGGATGTAAAGCCCTTAGAAACTTCCTAACATTGTTCTTGCTAGAAAAACCTTCATCAAGTGCTTTTAGACTAGTAATAATGGTGTTAAACCTAGCAAATGCACTATCAATAGTTTCATCTTCTAAGATGACAAATTGTTCATATTGTTGGACAAGAAGATCAATTTTGCTTTCTTTGACTTGGCTATTACCTTGGTGGGTTACTAAAAGAGTGTTCCAAATATATTTAGCGGTTTCACACATAAAAATTCTTTCATACTCTTTCTTAGGCAAAGCATTATAAATCACTATTTTAGCCTCATTATTTTTTGAAAGTTTCTTTTTAGTGTCGTCATTAGCTGTGTCAAAAGTGACCAATTCTTTTGTTTTAGAAACTTCATTAAGTTGATAAGGTAAAAAATCACCATTGGTAATAACATGCCAAAGATCTAAATCTTTTGATTTCACATAAGTTTCAAATCTATTTTTCCAATAAATAAAACTATCGGTTCAAAAAGTGGTGGTCTTTGCATAGATTGCCCTTCTAGGTATTTGTTGGAATCCATAGATCGATTCAAGTTTTAAAATACAATATACTTTAAAAATTCTTGAGCAACCCGCTCTGATACCAATTGTAGAAACTAGAAGGGGGGGGGGAGGGTTGAATAGTTTCTTATATTTACTTGTTAAAAATGTGGTTTTCAAAAATCCTTTTTCAAAAACTTAGGTTTGAGAAAATATATGAAATCTTCTTATGCACAATATGAGCAATGATAGTGTAACTAAACTAATACTAACAAAAATTATATGCACAAAGAATAAAGAATGTAAAGAGTTAAGGGTAAAGAAAGATCAAACCGAACACCAAGGATTTATAGTGGTTCGACAACGAAGCTCACTCCTCGTTCCTACTCCACTCCTCGAGTGCTCCTTACTCGAGAGTTCACTACACAACAAGCTCCTTATGGTGTAGAAAACCGTACACGTCACTTAACCAATTTCCGACTCTAAGCTAAAAGTCGAGCCCTAATCGTAGCTAGGACCAATCTACACAACTATACTTAGTACATACACAACTTCCACATAGACACAACTACTTGGATCTTCACAACTATGACACAACTACAAATGTATAAAATTAGATCTTCAATGGATCTTTGGTGGTGGACTCAACACTTCACAAGGATAGTGTTCTTCTCTTTGTACTTGGAGAGGAAGGGATGGAAGGACAAGATTCACTTCTTAAACAAGAGTGTTTGAATCTGGAAATAGATGTGCAAAAGAGGTGAGTTGAAAAGCTGAGAATGGTCCACTATTTATAGGACAAAGGGCCAACGGCTATATCTGCCCGCGGTACCTTAGCTTAGGCCGCGGTACCTTAGCGATAAGGAACCGCCTAGGAGCTAAGGAACCGCTGGACTAGACTCCGCTCCCTTTTTGTCCTTTAGTGGTGGAGGTCATATCTGGTTTAAAAATATCCTAATAGAATATTCCTAACCAAATAAGAATATGCCATTTTCAAATTTTCAAATAATTAATTTAATAAAACATTTTCTTAAAAAGAAAGTTTAATAAAAACTTGTCACACTTAATAAAAAATGAGTTTTAAGAAAAGATTAAATCACTTGATCACTTGATTAAGGTTAGTACTTTTTTATCCATACCTTAAGTGAAAATGGGTAAAATGAAAAATACTTGAACTCAAGAATTCGTTTTTCGTTGTTTTCGTAAATGCTTGTTTTTACATATTGTCGTAATCAAAACTAAGCGAGACCGAAAAATGCAAGTAACGTTTTTAGGTATTATTGCATTAACAGACTCGTCTTTTTGTATGTGGTATTTATGTTTTTAAGATAGATTAAAATATGCGGGGTAGATATTTTAATTTGATACAAATTAAAGATAAACATAAAACATATGACAAACAAAATGAGTCGTGGATGAATTTAACATATAAATCAGTCGAAGTTTTATTTACATCTATGTACGTATTAGTTTTGTGAAAAATTGCAACAAGTATATATTCGAAAAAAGAGTTTGCGTAAATTGTTGAGATCACATTTTCCCATGAATTTCACATAAATTGTCCACGACATGGCACACGTTTATAATCCGTATGAAACATGATGAGTATATATATACCCACGAATCGCCCACATAAATTTTCCCACAAAATGAATGAGTGTTTGTGATCCGTGGGTAACATAAATTCACCCATGACATCTCCCATGTCCGTACCCACGAGAATGCAGTTCATGGTTAATATGTGGGGAATCTTTTTGTTGAAACAATATAGCCACCGATTACAACCAATTTTAACTACATGGGAAATTTTGTGAGTAATTGCGTGGGGACTTCATGGGCAAAATTGATGATTGTCTTAACTATTCAATCATGGGTAAGTTATGGGTAATATGTGGGTAATTAGCCTCCAATTTGTATACGTGGGTATTTTTCGTGTGTCAATCATGGGTTTGATTATTGAAGTGGAGATAGGAGCAACTTTTTGGCTTATGATTGACACTACAAGAATCCTGTCGCGAGTCGAGTCGAGACTTAATTGTGAGTGGAGAAAGGTTTTGGATTTGGATCAGTTTTGTTTGAGTCTTGGTTGGTATACGAAATTCTACTTTGGAATATAGAAAAATCTACTTCGCAATGTGGATGTAAAGAAATTTCTGCTTCGCAAACCCCACTTCGCAACGTCACTTCTGAATATATCACTTCGCAAACCCCACTTCGCAACGTCACTTTGGAATAAACTAAAAAATTTACTTCGCAATATGACAAATATTGGTACTTCGGAAAATGACAAAAAATTTCTTCGCAATACTTTGCAATTCCACTTCGGAATGATGACAAATATGACAAATATTGGTACTTCGGAAAATGACAAAAATTTACTTCGCAATACTTTGCAATTCCACTTCGGAATGATGACAAATATGACAAATATGACAAATATTGGTACTTCGGAAAATGACAAAAATTTACTTCGCAATAAAAATAATAATAATCACTTCAGAATATTGCTAGAGAACTTCGGAATATATAAAAAATTTGCACTTCGGAATATAGAAACTTACTCACTTCGGAAAAACAGAAACCCTCGAGAGAACTTCGCAATAATACACTCTATATCCTATTTTTTATAGATCCGAACCCACTGTTAGTCGAAAAATACCCCGAAAATCACCAAAATAACAATTTTTTTTGCGATTTTGACCAAATCAATTAACCCAAATCACTATCATATCTATGTAGTCGATTTGGCTATAAACTTAAACCATAAAAACGCAATTTTTTTTAAGATTTGAGCTTGATTAGATCAAAACCCACTAAAATCAATCAAAACAAACACAAGAACAATCAATCAACCATAGCTCTTGATACCAATTGTAGGTCCACGTT
Source organism: Glebionis coronaria (assembly GCA_025667525.1). Lineage (NCBI taxonomy): Eukaryota > Viridiplantae > Streptophyta > Magnoliopsida > Asterales > Asteraceae > Glebionis > Glebionis coronaria. The sequence goes on along the minus strand of CM046875.1, from coordinate 555,296,071 downwards.
TTCTTAGGATTGTACAAGTGTTGTAATGATCTAAAAGAGAGAGAGAGAGAGAGATGAAGATCTTGAGATGAACTAGAGAGATAAAGGAGAGGAAAGGAGAGGTAGAGAGAGAAAGTGATTAAGTGAAATGGGAACCAACAACTACCCTTCCTAACATGCTAGGAAGGGTATATATAGCCCACCCTACATGTGTGCTTTATGGGTTATACTAACTTAACTAGATCACAAGCCCAATCTACGTATATGTCGTTGGAGTGACCGATCATTTCTAAATACGTAAAAACGTATTTCCAACAATCTCCCCCTAAGGGAGGTCACTCCAAGTTATAATGTCCTAAACAGTCTATAGCTCGTGATCTATGCTAACAATGATGGGACCGAGACTTTGTTTGGGAAAACGTATTTCCAACAGTTTTAATATAATCAATGTATTGACTAGTATTCTATGTATTTGTAAAAATATCACTGTACTTAGGTCATTCACAATGGAGTGATGTGGCATGGTTTAATAGAATGATTTACACGTCAACTCATCATTCAATAGCATTGTGGGGATGGTATGTGTAATAGAGTTTCTTCTCTGTTTGCACCATGTTTATACTCTAAATGTGGGTCTTTTTATCACATGCCCACTATTTTTATATGAAGATCTCTATCATTATTCTTTCAATGAACGACATAATGGGTTTAATGGGTTGTGAAAGATTTATAGCATGTATATGTGTCATCCTATTATACTCAAAATAATTGAATGCATTGGAGATACCTTTAAAAATATGTACTATTATAATATTTCTTTTTTCCTTTTTACCCCTACACATTCACTTTCACATCTCCCAATAACTTATCTTCTTCCTTTCTCTTATCCATTTGAGCAAAACCAGTAAACCACCATATTCTAACAATTCTGCCATTAAAATCACATTGTTTTTCGATAATCTCAAGGATTGTGGAGGGCACTTTTCCGATTCGTGTGGGGGCACCCGATATTTTCTCTACTGAATAATTTTTTTTATGTATACTTTATGTGTTCAAAATAAATTTATGGAGGGCACCGCCACCCCCTACCGTCTACATGGATCCGCCCATGGTTACATCGCTAAACACACAAACCGTTCAATAGTTTTTCAAGATATGACAAATAGATTATAAAGTTACATAGTTTAACCTTTAAAAATCTTTAAAGTAAAACATCCATGGTGTAAAACATATACACGTTAACTAAGAATATTCCACTTACTAGGTTTAGAACATTTATTACTTAACGTAATCACAACATGATTAAACGGTTTTCTAAAGTAATTTTCATGATTCCAATAAAAAGTCCTATTACACACATGCGGCACTCATGTCGTTCTAACTCATTTTACGTAGTTGTCACCGCGCAAAATCACTTTCCAAACACCAAAACTATAAAAAAGAAAGAAAAAAAACTTGTATAGATACAAAATTTATATGTAGTTATAGACATTGGCAATTGTGGTAAAAAAAAGTACGGTAAATGATTAGTAGATCGGACCCTAGCACCAAATCCACTTACTAGGTTTAAAGCATTTATTACTTAACGTGTTTACAACATGTTTAGACGGTTTTTAGAGTAATCTTCATGATTTTAGTAAAAAGTCCTATTACACACGCGTGATACACCCGTGGTTCCACCTTATTTCGCGCCGTTATCATCGACATTCCCGCAAAATATTTCACTCACCAGATTCAAAGCATCTATTACCTTGACATGACGATTATCAATGCACTTAACGTGTTTAAGATACACAATTATAAATGCATTTAACGCATATGGTGTAAAACATACACGTCGAGTAAGAATATCCACTTATCAAGTTCAAAGCATCTATTACGTTGAGTAAGAATATTCCACTTAGGAGGTTCAAAGTATCTATTCTGTTGACATGACGATTATCAATGCACTTAACACGTTTGCAACATGGTTAACGGTTTCATGAAACAACCTTCACAATTCCAGTAACGAATCCAATAACACACGCGTAACACTCCTATTGTTCCACCTCATTTCGCGCCGTCGGCATTCCCGAAAAAATCACTACCAAACACCAAGAACTATCAACAAGAAGAAAAACTTATGTAGATACAAAATTTATATCTAGTTTTAGAAGATGCACACATTGGCAATTGTGGTAAAAAAAAAGGTACCGTATATGATTCACCGGATCAGACAGACCACCAAACCCAAAAGCATATAAAAACGCAACACGTAACTCACACTCCATGACTTTCAGAACCCAGTAACTGATTAACTACTTTAATAAAAAAGAATCTAGGGTTTTATAAATCACAATTTCAATTCAATTAAATCAAACCAAATCAAAATAATGAGAACTCGGAACGCAGATAATCCAAAATCACCACCCGTAAAAAAAACACCACCGGCTAAAAAATCACCGGCGACAGATTCCACGTCAGCAGGTAAGCGTAGTAGAGGCAAGGCTGCTGTAACCACTCCTGAACCACCAGGTATAACTATTTTTTTACCTAATTATGTTTAATTTTGTTAATTCATATTCAATTGTTTATAGTTTTTGATTGATGACGTCATACAGTTTTTTTAGTAAAAAGTTAATTGATTTGATTCTGTTAGACGGTTAGAGGATGTTTCGGAAATATTGTTTGGATTTGTGTATGCCTGAGTTAATTTAGCTTACTATCGAATAGTTACTTTGATATTAGCAGTAGCGAGAGCAAATACGGCTTATGGTATCTCGAATAACCAGAAGCAGTTTGTTAGATCCAAATGCTCGATATGATTTAGGGGATGTTTGTTTCGGCTTATGTGTGACCTTATGAGCTTATTTGATTTCGTATTACGATACGATCAATTTATATAAGCCTGTAAGTCTCAAAATAAGCCAGAAAATTAGGGCTCATGAAATAGAAGCTGAAATAAAATAAGCTCCATAAGTCCACGTTTAAGCTTAAACAAACACCCCCTAAATTCATGCAAATAAATCTTCTGCTTATAAAATAAAAATAAGCACTTTTTAGCTGTTAGGAAAATAGGTGTATTTGGATTTGCTTATTTTGTAAATTAACACAATAAGAACACGAAAAAATAATTTTATTAGTAGATTTCAATTTAATTCATTTGTAATAAGCAGCGGAAGCATTTTGGATGAACCAAACACATCGAACTACTTATTTGCTGTAAGATAAGATAATAAACAGTTGGGCAGAAAGTTAAATAAGCAAATTCAAACACTGTTTTAAACTAATCAGTTCATGGAACAGTGTTTCATTTTCATATGCTGACAAAAATAGAGGGTTTTAGTTAAGGTACAAGGGCTTTTAGTTTCAGTTTACATTATCACATTGAACGAATCGGGTCCCAACTTGCTTATTAAAAAGCGTTTGTTTTACACTTTTACTCCAGATTAAACTTGATCTAGAAGCAGTTTCTTTTATACACAGACGCAAACTGCTTATACTTAATAAAAATAAGCAGAAAAAAATAAACAATTTTAAGCCCTCTTGTATTATTTGTTTGTTGTTCATGTAAGCTTTAACTTATTGTGATGTTATGCATGTAGTTGACACCCCAAAGGTAGAGGATGAGACAGTGAAGGTAACTCCTGGAACGAAATCTGGAACCAAAAGGACTGTCAAGAGAGTGGTTAAAAGAACTGTTATTAGGAGAAAAGTCAAAGCAGGTGATAGTAAGACAGCGTCTGCTTCAGTTAAAGCTGAAGAGGATGACAGCGAAGTACATGCGGAAAAAGAAAGTGTGGATCATGTAGAGGAGGTGAAGGATGCTGAGCCTGTGAAGCAGGAAGAGTTAAGCCCAAATGATGATGTTGGTGTGTCCCAAGAAGATGATAAAAATGTCGTCGAAGGTGAAGATAAGGCGAAGGATGTTGAAGATGGTGGTGGTGTTCAGCCTTCTGTTGAAAATGTTGCGGGTAATTCAATGCAGGAAAGTTCTGATGTTGTGAAATCAGTTGAGCTTCAGGAACCAGAATTGGATGAGAAAGATAACATGGAAGAAGAGGAACCTGTTGAAGAAGAGGAACCGGTTGAAGAAGAAGAACCGGTTGAAGAAGAGGAAGCTGATATGGGAAAGGAGGAAGTGGATGAAAAGGAAAATAAGGTGACAAATGATGAAGAAGTGGTTAAAGTTCAGGAAATCAATATCGAAAAGGCAGAAGTGAATGAGATTGAAAATAAGGTAAGCAGTGATGAAGAACCATTTGAGATCGAGGAGCCTAGTATGGAAGTTGGTAAAGACGAACCTGATGTTGAGAAACGGGATAGTACTATGGAAGAAGAGAAAGAGGGCGAGACAAAAGCTGATGAGGATAAACTTGAGTTAGAGAATGAGCCGGTTGACATGGAGAAAGATCACAATGAGGAACTGAAGGCAGAAGATGATCGACAAGAGCGTTTATGTTTCAGTGATGAGGAAAAAGATAAGGACATGGATGAAGATGAGCTCACAGATGAAAAAAGGGAAGAACATGGTGATTTAAGGTTCGAAGAGGAACATGAAGAGATTACAGCAGCTGCAGAGGAGCGTAGGAGACGGAAAGAATTTGAGATATTTGTTGGTGGATTGGATCGAGATGCAACAGAAGAGGAGGTAAAGAAAGCATTTCAGTATGTCGGGGAGGTTGTTGAAGTTCGGATGCATAAGGAACTGCCAACTAATAAAAACAGGGGATATGCATTTGTGAGATTTGCGACGAAGGAAAACGTAGCCCGTGCGTTGGCGGAAATGAAAAATCCTGTTGTATGTTTCTTTTGGATGTATTACTTGTTTGTTTAGAGTAGATCACTAGATTGTACTGGTAGGTGCTAATAAGATATTATTGCCAGATACATGGAAAGCGATGCGGGACTGCACCGAGTGAAGACAATGATACTTTGTTTTTGGGCAATATCTGCAATACGTGGACAAAGGAAGCTGTAAGAAAATTATGTCCTGATTTTCTCTTCTATTTTTTTTAAACATGTAGAGCACTTTTTAACAGTCACTACGGTACCAGGTAAGACAAAAGCTAAAGGATTATGGCATTGAAGGTGTTGAAAGGATTACACTTGTTGCTGATCCACAACATGAAGGGTTGAGTCGTGGTTTTGCATTTATTGAGTTTTCAGGTCACCCAGATGCTCAACTTGCCTATAAAAGGCTTCAAAAGCCTGATGCTATATTTGGGCATTCTGATAGAACCGCCAAAGTAGCTTTTGCAGAACCTTTGCGTGAGCCAGATCCAGAGGTTTTGGCTCAGGTTAAGTCTGTCTTTGTTGATGGCCTCCCACCTCATTGGGATGAAGACATTGTTAGGGAGCACTTAAAAGGCTATGGTACTATTGAGCGTGTCATGCTGGCACGGAACATGTCATCTGCCAAGAGAAAGGATTTCGGGTTTATTGATTTCACTACTCATGAAGCTGCTGTTACTTGCATTGATGGAATAAATAGCAGAGAATTGGGTGATGAGAAGGTAAAGGAACCTTATTTTATCTAGTTTGTGTTTGTGTGTTTGACTTATTTTAACTGCCTTGAAGTCACAAAGTAGTGACTAAAGCTGTTTCTTATTTTTTTTCTTAGTCATGAAAGAGAAATGTTGGCTTGTTAGTTATTTTCTGGACATAAAAGGAAAATAAAGCTTTAATAAAGGGCTAAGGCCTAAGAGTATAGAAACGAAAGTTGAGATAAAAAAAGAAAAGTGTATGATAGTAGCCAACTCATTGCAGTTTAGACCTTGGGAGTTGAGCTATACTATAGTACATTAATCCAGACTAGTTCTATGCTTATGCTTTTGATCATCGACTGCTCTACATCTTTGTTTTTATAGTAAATTATTCAATATATGGAACCCGATTCTTGGGGAGGGATAAAGAAAGGAAACTTAAAGTATATACAATTCTTAGTGTTACAAAATGCCTGTTCTTAATCGCCATTCAGCTAACGAATTATGTTTGTATAGATGAAAGTGAGAGCAAGGCTTTCAAATCCTTTGCCCAAAACTCAGGCTGTGAAAGGTGGAATAGCGGGAGGATTTCGAATCGGTCAAAGCAGTGGTGCTACATTTCCAAGATCTGGTATGTACATATAATCAAACAATTACACTGTTCAAATCTTCACTATATAAGTTGTTGCTTTATTTGGCTCACAGGTAGGGGCATTGGTAGAGGTGCAACTCCTTCCAACCGTTCGAGCTTTCAACGAGGCAGGGGTTCCTATCAACATGGACATGTGCAAACCAGCAGAATGGGTTTTGCGGATGATCATCCGCCTGCTGGTCCTCGTCCTCCCTTCCGAGGGAGACATAATTTTGGTCCTGCAGGAGGGAGGTGGAATCATTTCAGGGGTTCCCATCAGCCATCTGATCAAGGCACCATGCCACCAAGATATGACGTTGATAGACCGAGGCATGGTGTTACGATGAATCATGATCCTATGCCAATGAGAGGCCAACCATTTCCGCGTGAAGAAGAGTTTAGCAGACCTTACAGTGGGAGGCATTATGAAGACCACACTTACAGAGATGCTTCACGTGGAGTAAAACGTCCATATTATGCAGTAAAGTTCACTCATGATGTCCAAACTGTTTATTTGTTTTTATTCCTTTGCGGGAAAAGAAAAAAATTGGATATTAATCTTATGTTACGCTTTTTAATTTATTTTTCTTTGTTTGAATAGTTTATTTTGGCTTTCATGACCAGGATCCTGACTATAGTGAGCCTAGCAGAGGTCGCCCTCGTTTGGATTACCCTGGCCCATCAAATTCAGCTTCGGGAACTCGTTATCAAGGTTTAGTGTTAGTCTATAATTGGTTATGTCGATTTTAATACTTGCCCAATTTGTTATCTGTTTGTACCAACTTTCTATATCTTTTGGATTGTCTGGTAGGTGGCAGTGGTGCTCCCTCACGAGACTATTACAACTATGATGTGAGTATTTTTTTTTTCTACGCATGTAAACCAGTTAAAATTACTTTCACTGTCTGCTACTTTGACACCCAGTATCTTATCATATGCAGTATTCATCTTACTATGGTAGTAACCAGCCTTATGGTGGTAACCGGCCTTATGGCAGTGATCGGTCTTATAGTGGTGTGCGGCCTTATGATGGTGAGCGGCCTTTTGGGGGTGAACGACCTTTTGGGGGTGAGCGGCCTTTTGGAGGTGAGCGGCCTTCTGTAGGTGACCGGCCTTTTGTAGGTGAGCGGCCTTTTTTAGGTGAGCGGCCTTTTGTAGGTGAGCGGCCTTTTGTAGGTGACCGGCCTTTTGTAGCTGACCGGCCTTTTGTAGCTGACCGGCCTTATGGAGGTGACCGGCCGTATGGAGGTGACCGGCCGTATGGAAGTGACCGTCCTTATGGCGGTAATCAGCCTACTGGCGGTGTTCGGCCTTATGGCGGTAATCAGCCTACCAGTGATCGGCCTTTTGCTGGGCGATATTATTAGACTATGTAACAACTGGTAATTTAAGTTCTTTGCATCTGTTACTTGTCTTATGTTTCACATTTGATATTTATATTTGATGCTAGTTTTTGTACTGAATTGTGTTCAGGTCCGACATATGGAGACAGGATGTTTTGGAGTATTTGCAACTTCTGTGGCCGCTCTGCAGGAAAGACACAGATTTATTTTCATTTTCTTTCTTAGACTGTCTTTTCTTTGAGGTTGTTAGGTCTCTCCATGGCTGTTTTCTGCTAGATCTCAGTCCGGTCTGTCCTGATTGAATGTATGGCATGCTGGGATAATCTTTAGATTGTCCTTCCAATAGGTCATTGATCTGTCTTTATGGAAGGTGTCAAGTCTAAGATGGTACACACCCTACTAAGTCTAGGTACTTTGCATAAGAGTTAATTTAGGGACCAGAGGTTATCTAAAGATGTAAGAGATGTCTTTATTATGAATATTATTATGGATTAATATTTTTAGCCTTATTTATTCTGAAGTCTAAGAAAACAGATAGACACTTACAGTTGTTAAGCGAACGGTTTGAAATAGAAACTGAGCCCTCTAGACATGTCTTTTGACGAATTTATGGATTTACATGTTGCTTGTGTGTCACATGGTGTTTTGATCAGCTTGAAAAGGAAAATACTAAGACATCTCTGAAATTCTGATGGATTATGGTTGTAATGTTTTGGAAGTTTTGAGGGTATTTATGTGGATGTTTGATTATGGACGCGAGACCCATATGCGCCTTGGGGTTAACTTACCGCTATCTAGTGTTTAAACCCTTGATATCTGGATGTCCCATCATATGAATGTTTTGGTGGTTTACATGGTTACTTTATGGTTATTCTCTGAATCTAACTTGTTGACGATTGGTAACCCATTAAGACCAGTTTGATGTTTAAGATTGTTTGTAAAAACAAGAGGTGGTCTGTCCTCAGCTAATCCAGTTTTTGTTATACATATCCTACAATTAGGGTCCACTGGTAACATGTAGTATGATACACATTACAGTTTATCACTTTATCTAGGAATTTTTTGCAAGTATTATTGTTGTTACAATCTAAGTATCTCATAGTACTTGATAAACATCGCATAGTCATTAGGAAAGACATCAAATAATGGTTCATTTGCAGTGTGCGTGTCTCACCGAGTCACTGCTGAAAGGCTACAGACGGAGAGTTTGATGCCAAGTTCCTTAAATTTCGATCCACCTAAACTCTATACCAGGTTAATGAACAAACATTGTGTTTGTGTTGAGGTTAATCGAGGGCGTCCTTTTTGTGTTCCAGTTGCTGAAGGTTTCTTTCAGTTTGTCGGACTATTTTGACCAACTTGACAAATGATTTAGAATTGTATAGTGTGGTTTAAGGTTGGAGGGTTGTATTATTACAAGTTTTCCTCGTGCCTAAGCTCATCCCTTTAGGAATTGATTCTAATCTGAAGCTTGAGGTTTATATTAATGTGCTTTATTGGCTATGTAGTTGAGATTAAGTCATTAATTATTCTTATCGTTTATATTTGGAATTAAGCCAAACACAAGGGCAACTATAGGCGTGAATTTGACCTTGTCCCCGTTACTATAAATAATGCTGTTAACTTGCTGTCACATGTGACGTAAACATGTTTGCTTGACGGTTCATGGTTTTAGGACAAGAAACTATATTTTCCCTTCTTTTACTCGTGGCAGCATTGTATATGAAAAAAAGTTATAGGTTTCCAGTCACCCGGTATCCCGGCAAATAGAAGTATAGGTGATGGAAGGCTCAATTACTTTTCGCAATCCTGCTTTTCTTTTTGTCCATTGTCTGTCCATTGATAAGTATGAGGACTTAAGAGGTGAGTAACTGGAATAGTGGAGTCGACATCGTGGTTTTTATGCAAGAATAAGTTTAAATTATCATGCTCTGATCGAACATAACACCAATATCATTAAATTTTGGGTTTCGAGTTGCTTCTTGCCTTATTTAACTTTTTGTTCGAGTTTGTTCACTTGTTTTGCAACTGAGAAACATGAGATAGTATTGATGGGATCTGTCTTGGTTCTGTTTAACTGCAAATTTAATTTTGCCTCAGTAATTATCATTCCCTTCGCAGGCATATATGCTTAAGTTAACTATATTCAGATATCTGTATTGTATTTGCGTATATGAAGTCCATAATGCTGTCTTGCGTCAAGTCAAGCTAATGTTGCATATGCTTTAATCTACCGTTTGTGCTTTCAAGACATGTATGTTGTTGATAACTCTGTTATAGCTAACTTTATTCATGTAGATGATCCATTGTAGAATATTGATAGATGAATTGTAAATGTTCACATGTAGGGTTTACATGTCGTTGCTATATATTGTGATGGTTACTTAAAAGGTTTGGTTCTTTTCTAAGCTACATGGATAACTAATCGATGTTAAGAAATGTTGCAATTGTATAATAAAGGTTTTCGAAAGTCTTTTAAAGCATTATTCCAAATTCAGTTGATGCTGTTTTCAGCGTTTACTTTTTATAATTAAATGTATAAAAACGATCATGTTATGACAAATAAAATAATCTTCAATGCCTGAGATTTCTACATTCATAATAAAACAGGCTACATTACAGTTAACATTTCTAACATCTATGAATATTCAAACACCTATATCACCAATGTCGAGCAGCATATGACTGTTGAAACAAGAAGGCATCATCAAATGCTCAATACCACTTAAAGTTTAGCTCACCAAGTATGGCTATTTATTAGCTACATTCGTTATTCTGGATCTATCTTCCTCGTCCGCAGTTTACATCCTCACAACCATAAGAAAGCTAGCGTCAATAACTGGCGTCGAGCTCGAGAAGAACTAATAATTTATAGGGATATCTTGAATCCGTGACTAAAATTTTCACTGCAGGAAGGCTCTACTTTCCTTTGAACTTCAATGTATGTCACCTCGAGAGTTAGGTGCCACATCCAAGCTGGACAAACAAGGAATGAACAAACACATAAGCAAAGGTTTCATTTCGAAGCTATTAGCCATTTCTTCTTCCAATAAAATCCTTCCATTCCGAAGCTATGAAAATGTGTGTACAAACTCGCCCGTGCTAACCATATAAATATTAAAGATTTCTATAATTTTATATATAGATAATAACAACCTCGTGTGTGCATAGGATTTCAAAACTAGTTATATGTATGATTACTGAGTTTATGGATGTGTCAGGATTTTTTGGTGTTACACCAACTAAAAATAGATTTTTTATTCACGCCAATCTCCTGAAAAGGGCAGGACCGGTTCTAAGGGGGTGCAGCCCGTGCAAGTGCACAGGGCCCCCAAAAATATAGGGCCTCCATTTTTTTAATCTAATCTATTATACTTTATGAGCCCAAAACAAAATCTCCAAGTACTAACATATACTTCTACTGTACTATTTTTCACACTTTCAAATCATTGACCAAATTGTTTCTTTCTGAGACTTTTATGGCTTTTTTCTTCCGTATTTGTTAAGTAGTTGTTTCTTTTACAATAGTATCTTTTTAGTTTAAGCACTTAAAATATACTTATCTTGAATTACAGTATTACACGTTACAATTGCAGTCTAAAAATTAAGATTAGAGGACTTATTTAGTACTTCCGGACATAACTAACAAAATATGAAACAAATACACACAAATTGTGAGGATAATATATTGATCATTGATGTCTTTGATCTCCTACGAAATAATTAATTAGGTTTTGAAAATAAGCTAATGGTGGCATGCTAACAAGAAAGAAAACCGAAGACCTTATTAGGTTTTGAAGCAAAGTGGCGACATTAGTTATTTTTATTACGTATATAAATGGGCCATTACATAAGTGTGGCACAGGGTCTCTGAAATTCACGAGACGACCCTGGAAAAGGGAGGGCTTTACCTGATTTGAGTCTGTGTGGTGGTGGGCTCAAACCTCTGGATTAGTCGGTCAATGAGTCGGAAATCATGATTACCAAAAAAAAAAAAAGATTTTTTATACGAATCTCTATACTTCTCGGCTTAGAATCAGATGTGACGAGCAGCGTAGAAAGATGCCAAGCTCAAGAGATTACATGCGTTTAGAAAGAGCAATTTCAATTTTCAAGGGTTCTAGAAACATTTAATTAGGTTCAAAGAAACTTTATGACCCTAATTGAAATCAGCATGTAAAATTGAAATTTTATATCATTGAATATGGGTTCCATTAATGGACGTTCTGCTCGTATGTCATTGTTTATGTTCTCCAAAAGAGCCACAATGCTGTATGCATAAGAGCAAAAGGTGTCATGGCGGAGGGTGCTCGTCGGTCCGACGTGGCACCCTCGCCGGTGCTCGTCGTGACACAGCCCCCCTCGCCGCTCCCCTTTCGCCAGTCTTCAACGAGAGGAAAAAGAGATAAAAACAGGCCCCACATGTTTTCTGTGTTTCTGAAACTAGAGCTTGAGGAAGATATAATGGTGAGTGGTGGGACCTAAGTGAAGAGGAGAGATACTAGTTGTGAGTGAGGGGGTGTTTAGTTGATTTTTTGTTTTGGTTAGTTGAGATGATGTGGCGCTGAAGTGGCACAAGTGAAGAGGGGATGCTTAGTTGTGATACCTTTTGCTCTAATGAATCAATGAAGGTACAATGAACAGACTAAGGGGCCTCATCAACAAGGTTTACCGCGTTTTTGAGGTGTAAAATAGGGAATATTCTAATACTCCACCAAGAAAGGACACAGCCCTTGGTTTCATTCGGCTCCTTTATGGAAAATGAATAAATTGCTAGATTTAAGATGTGAACCAGCTTACCCCCATCTTACAAAAAATGATACCCATAACATCTATGTAAGTTTTTTGTTTGAATCTATTCAATTCAAAACGACTTGTTTTCTAGATGATCCCTCTAGAAGAAAGCTATTCTAACAATCTTTCTAGTTACTTCATTCTCTATTTGTATTTGAGCCCTTTTTCTTCGTTCTTTCTGAACCGGTATAGAAATGGAGCTTCGACCAATCACCACCGGTCAATTCCGCTTTGGGGCCACCCCTTACTCTACCATTATTACAGGGGTATGGGGTTCGAGTATCTTTCGCGATTAAACAATGCACAAAAAGACGCTCTTCCGTATCAACGTAGCATCATCACATATAGGACACCAAATTAATTTTAGATCTATACCTCTCCTATCGATAGGGGTATGGTTGTGGGTTTGGCTGGAATAGATATGTTCATAGGTACAATAATATCCTTTTCCTAGATGTGTATGATCTTGAATCATCTATTGACCAAAGTCAAGAGTCATTCATGTCGGAAAGATGAGGCTTAAACCAAATCCTCGGGTTCCAGTATTTCAGAGGATGGCCTTGACCATGCTGATCAGTAAAAAAGAAGGCCCGGTGGAAATTCTATATTTTATAGAATGTGGCCCATAAGATTTTCGAGATGGTGTTGATTGAACACAAAGTGTATAACAACATTCGGATCAAGCTTACAAACATGGGATAGACGATTAGTGTATCTAGTAGTGGAGATAACAGTGGTAAGTAAGTGTTGGTTATGGATCACAAATAAGGCAGTTCTTATCAGTTTCAAGTTGAAAGTGAACCACCCTAAAGCCATAATTTAAGTCTTCTTTGACCATTGCCAGTGTAAAAAAATGTGGTTGATTTGATATTTAGATATTGTGACAGCATTAGAGCTTACGATATATTGTTCCAGATCTTTCTAGCTTGTAATTGTAATTCCAATGGCTTGAGAAAATTTTCCGTTGTTAAAATTTGTGCAGTGATCAAAAGACACCTCAAGAAGTTTCTGGAGCCTTCTTTGAATGTTGAAGTTCTTTTACACGTATAAGGTTATATACATAAACTATAAATTAGAGGTGGCAAAACAGGCGGACGGGCGGGCACGGGCGGCGGGCTAAACGGGCAACAGGTCAAACGGGCGCGGATTGAATGGGCACGGGCGAAACGGGCGGGCGAAATGGGCGGGTTAAACGGGCGCAAGCTAAAAAGAGAGAAAAACATATAAAAACGTAGAACTAAAAAATAAAAATACTTGTTTGTAAGTCGGGGATAAAAAATTAAATACAAAATATCCGCCGAGTAACCTAATTAGTACTCTTTCCGTTCCATAATAAGTGTCCACTATAGAATATTCCATGTCATTGTTACTAAACTTTGACCATAAATATTTTTATTTGTGTTATATGATACCCGATGAAAATTATACCGATGAAAATATTTTTTAAAATCGAATCTATTCATATGACTTTCGTCAAGTATTATATAACACAAATACAAATATTTGTGGTCAAAGTTTAGTAACAAAGACTTTGAATATTCAATAGTGGACACTTAATATGGGACGGAGGTAGTATTTTACATGTACATCCGTTAAACCCATTTAGTTTTTACATTTGCGTCCGTTTACCCCATCTATAATAAAAAATAGGCAAAAATGCAATTTTTTTTAAAAAGTATCAAAAAGTGCATATGTCACAAAATAGGCAATATTTGACACCTGTAAATACCGTATAATAAAACATTAACTCATAAAATTATTCAATTCAAAGAAAAAACCAATATTATTTGTGCCGATAGGAAACAAAATAGAACCAGTAATGATCGATGCTACTTGCTATATCGATTAGGTGATACAAAGGTCTCGCTGTAGCTCACATTTTTACATATACATGTGCTTACGAGGGTAAGCAACTTGTCTTCGCCTTTTCTTTGCTCCGCTTCTTTTCCATCGGTTGACAGCTTTTTATACTCAGACGTAAAAGGATTCCATAAAAATAAATCAGAGTATCTATTACTAACATTTGTTTTTATGCCTACACATACCAGTCCATGATAAGATGTTAGAATCTCAATTTCGTGTGTGCCGGCGAATTGTGGTATAGGGCGGCTAGCAACTAAACCAATTTTAGGTGCTTCACAGTCGATGGTGCCAAACATGCGTCGATTTGTAGATAACACAGAGAAGTTTGGGGCGATTTTTATGGTTATTTACGTGGCTTTTGTGCATCTTTTGAACATATCTGAAGCTAAGAACGAGTGCAATCGTTTGGCAACACACATGAAACGGAATACAGATTCGCACGGAACCCTAGGGAGTATGTGGAACAATAATACGTCATGTCGCAGAGTAGCCGCCATAGTCTCTACTCTCTACCAACAACTAGGGTTTGAGACTTCGAGTTTTAATGTAAAAGAAAGTATAAACGACATTCTTATTGCCCATAAGATTGAAAGCCCAACATACAGGCTTATGAGAATACGAGCCTTTAAATAAAAATATAACTTAATCCGAGCACTAATGAGTTTGGACATTTTTTGCAGCAACACCATGTTAACTAAAACAACCATTTTACATATATTGGGACTTCACGTGTCTAGGTGTGTTAAAAAGGGCTTATTTTTAGTACTCTTATTTTTAGTACTGGCATAGAGCTATCAAAATTAACGAGAGGACCCTACTTTACGACTAAGTTAGGTATCATTACCAATCAAAAAACATATACGAATCAATTCGTTGTATTCGAGTGTTCTACTATATTGGGCTTTCATATTTATGGGTTTTAAGAAAACCCAACATTAGTTGTTGGTCGAGTATATATAATTTACGGAGTGCTTATTATAACTCAACCCTAGTTGTTGGTCGATAAGAAAACCCAAAGAAATCAACAGTGATGGTTACTCTTCCAGAGGACGTATTATTGTTCCACATTATGCCTAGGGTTCCTACCGTATCTGTTTTCAGTTTCATGTGTGTTTCCAAACAATGGCACTCGTTCTTAGCGTCAGATATGTTCAAAAAGATGCACAGAAGCCACGTAAACGACCATAAAAATCGCCAAAAACTTCTCATCGTATCTACCAATAGACGCATGTTTGGCACCATCGACTGTGAAGCACCTAAATTTGGTTTAACTGCTAGCCGCCCTATACCACAATTCGCCGGCACACACAAAATTGAGATTCTAACATCTTATCATGGACTGGTATGTGTAGGCATAAAAACAAATGTTAGTAATATATACTCTGATTTATTTTTATGGAATCCTTTGACGAATGAGTATAAAAAGTTGTCAACCAATTCTCACGTGGAAGTATTAGATCGATATCCATTCAGAATGT
Organism: Glebionis coronaria; assembly: GCA_025667525.1. Taxonomy (NCBI): domain Eukaryota; kingdom Viridiplantae; phylum Streptophyta; class Magnoliopsida; order Asterales; family Asteraceae; genus Glebionis; species Glebionis coronaria. The sequence goes on along the minus strand of CM046875.1, from coordinate 555,280,518 downwards.
ATTACGATTCTTGTGAAGACGACTACAAGCTTCTATATATAACAGATAAGACTCTCTACTTATACTCATTGAAATCTGACTCATGGGGATCATTCGAATCATCGATTGCCAATCCTCATATACAGTGGTCGAGTACTACTAGTTTGAATGGAAATCTATATTCTTTACCTGACTCTTATTGTATAAGAAAGTATGACACAAAGACTGAAAAGATCACCCAGATAAGAATTCCCTCTTCGGATAGCGGTTATACTCAAAACTTATTAGATGTGTCTCTCATGGTTCATAGGGGCTCCATTCATCGTTGTATCCAGTACGAAACTGGGAGTAGGTATAAGACATGTTTTGAATTGTGGAAGATGATTGCAGATAGATATTGGGACAAGGTGGTTAGTTATCGGGTCGATCAATATGAGGATCTCAATTTGAGGCCGCTGCATTTGATGAGTAATGGCAACTTGTTGATGTCTAGTTGGGGAAATAAAAATCTTTATAAACTCGAAGTTATAAAGAAGACAAAGACCAGAGGAAAAGGCAAGTTGCTTACCATCCTAAGCACGGGTATATGTAAAGATGTGAGATACACTGAGACGTTTGTATCACCTAATCGATATAGCAAGTAGTATCAATCAATCATCCGCATACTCTTTTAACCTGATTACTGTTTCTTTTTTGTCTCCTATAATACTATTGTATATTCTTCTTTGAACTACATGATTTGAAATTTTGAATCAATATGTGAAATAGCATTAAGTTAGACCCATTGAATAATTCATATATGAATTCCATGTTTTGTTTTAAAGTATTTACAATTTCTGTATATAACCTGTACATACAATAGGCTTCACAACTTTTTTGACATACATTTTTATCACTGCACAAATTTTACCAACTGTTAAAGAACACTTAAATTCTGGCTTGACTCATGGTTGGGAGGACCACCATTATGTGAATCATTCCCCCACACTTTCGACTTGAAACTGTTAATAACTGACTTGTTTGTTATCGATAACCAACACTTACCATTGTTATCTCTGCTCCTACATACACTAATCACGTATCCCCCATTTGTGAGGTTGCATTGAATGTTGCTACGCACATTGTGTTCGATCAATACCATCCTGGAAATCTTATGGGCCATATTCTATAAAATATGGAGATCGACTTGCTATGAAGATATTTCTCACAATAATCAATCTCGATAGGAGAGGCATAGATCTAGAATTGATTTGGTGCTTTATATGGGACGATGCAGCTGATACGGAAGAACACCTTTTTGTGCATTTAGCGAAAGATGTGTGGGGTGATGTCCTTTCTTGATCAGCGACCTTCTTTGATTCATTCTCCATACAACATTGTGGTTCTTTTGGAGATTAGAAACAGTGCGGTATGAGGCAGAATGTCCGTCCATCAGAGGACCTCATATTCGTAAAACTACAATCTTTCATGCGTATTTCAGTTAGTGTCATAAAAGTTTCTTTGAACCTAATTAAATGGTTCTAATTAAAACCCTTGAAATGCTCTTTCTAAACGCATGTAATCTCTTGCGCTCGTCACATCTGATTTTAAGTAGAGATTCGTATAACAAATTGTAATTTTAGTCGGCGTAACAACAAAAATACCTGACTGTAATTAGTTTTGAACCCCATTGACACACAAGGTTGTCAATTTAATTTTCTATACTACTACAGAAATATTTAATACTTACTTATATAATTACATTACTCGTGCACACGCAAGTTTGTGCACACAATTTTCATAGCTTCGGAATGGATAGTGTGAATATTTTGTGGAATAATGCTTGAATGTTAAACATTTGTATAAAGAAACCAAATTTTGACATAATTTTTAGGGAAGATTTTGTTTATGCACCAGGCATAAAAAGTGTTGGTAACAAATGTACTCACATTTTATGTTTTTTTTTTAAAATGTGTTGAATCGATCGAAGTGACTTGACATGTGACAAAAAATTACACATACACAAAAAAGTATACTTACATAAATTTGTACTTATGTCAGACAAGTAATTTATGGTGCAAGTCGTCTTGGCTGCCTCGGCCGCTTTGATCGTCTCGAGGCATTTGAGGAAAATTGAAATTTAGAGTGCATTTCTCACCAACACTTTTTGTGTGAAGTGCAAACATAAGATTTGCCCTCATTTTTATATTTCGTACTTTTATGCACGGTCGCCCTAAATTATATAATATCAATTGAATCCATATTTAGATGTTATGTAAGACTAAATTATATCATACTAGAAACTTAGCCATCAATAAAAAAGCCATTTTGGCTAAATACTCGCATCATTGTGTAATATTAAAGAAAACAAATATGATTTTTCATACGATTAGTTTTACATTTTAAAGTGGTACAACTTGTTGCTCATTTACCTCTGAACATAATGTAAATAATATTATTAAAAACTAATTGGTGAACTAATTAGGAAAGATAAAAAAAGTTGGACTAGGCTTCTGCTCGATGTTAGGCTGAATATTAACTAAAAGTGTGTTTGTTATGAGGTTTTAGAGGATGGGTGTGGACTTAAAGTAGAAAACTCTATTTATTATGCACATGTGAGTTTTAAAAAGAGGACTTTCAAAGACGGGGTTCTCAAAATCTTGATAGATAACCCATGTTGTGACATATATTTACTGTCAAAAAATTATGAGCCATTAGTTTTATGCTCGTATTGTATATGTTTCTCTTAATTTTAGTTGTCATGTGTGACGAAGCATGCCACCACTAAAAATGATTTACTAAAATATGTAATAAACCAAATATACTATATATAAAAGAGATTAGTATCTCTCTCCTCATTAAATGCTTAATTTTTAGGAGGTATAATCATGCAAGCACAATTTACAAGGTATTAATGCATAAAAAAAATCAGATTTAAGTAATACAAGATACTAATGCATATGTACAACTTGCACAAGTATTATTACACACTTTTACAACAATGAAAAGCTAATATACGTATTAAATACATAATTAGTATAATTAATACACATATTTAATATGCTCCATTACATAAATGTGTATAGTTACACAAACATGATGTACAATCCAAACTTTTCCTAAAAAAAGCAATTAATTATAACACAAATACACACCAACCCATTCTATTACACATAAAGAACATAATGTACAACTCAATCACCAACTTTTTCTTTTCCAAACAATGTTCACATAACTATCATAGATAGATTGACAACAATAGGTTAGATATGTTTCACCTCTAAAACATGATAAATACATAGATCTATAAAAAAAACCTAAAAAGTGGCGGCAACACCAAGATTCTGTCATATATTGGCAGAGTCGGTGACGCGAAACCAAATCTATATGAAAAACCTTATTAACATGAGAAATATATACGGTCATTTTTTTAATACACTTAAAAACTTATACCTTTAAAATACCTTATATCAATAAGTAATTTACGATTGTTGTGGTCCTGGTGATGTGGTTTTCTGGGAAGACAATGATAATTTTTTCTGGGACGTGACGACTGTTAAAAACGAATAACCAAAGAACATTTGTTCGTCAGAAAATTTTGTCACAGGGTACCCGCCGCCGCATCGCGTGGGTACCCTGCTAGTATGTAATAAACCAAACACAATTTTGATATACTGAAGACTAATCCTAAACGACATAGTTATATATCTAAGCCTAAAGTGAATTCTTATTATGTACCAAACACGCCATAAACAAGTTATAACAAATAAGAGGCCCTTCTTGTATATTGGGTCGTGTGTAGTTAAATATACTACACAACCCATATCTCATTGGCTATGAACAATTGGATGCATACCCTTAGTCTCACCGTGTCACTTAATCCGCTAAGGCTAGTTATTTATCTCAAACGTTTAAAGAGTCGAGAGAGTATTTTCTAGGCTTATGCGTAAAAAACCTGAAGCTAAAATGAACTAATGTTTGGTATTTATAGGGAAGGAACTTTGTCGTTTTCCCCAACTAAGGGGTGTAAAATTTCGCTATTACCGGGCGGATGATAGCGTAAGTGCCTCGATCCTGGTACTTTAACCTTTGATATCCGAACTATCTTGTTTGCGCGTGTGAATTTTCTCTTCCTTCAGGAGTTGTGTTGGCGTTGGGCCGAGTCCTTTTATCTATATATGGAAGTATTTGATATGAAGTCCAACTCTATTCCCATTGTATATTTGTTTCTTCTCCGGATAAGGCATGTGGTTACTGACTTAGAGATTCGTCATATTTATATGAACTCTCTCAAAGAGTGCTTGTCCGGCCGTCGATCTTTGTTTTAACAACCTATATCGATTGGGATTTGCAGTCTGAGGTAGGGCATGTGGTATTGTTTACTTCTATATGGAATGTTCCACCCTATACCTTGTTATAAATAGTATCAAATTTGTATGGTCTCATCGTTGGCATTATTCTCTTATCTAGCTTAAGGCTGATGTAGTAGTGTAGTATTATTTCTCATTTTTCAGTCATTAGCATGTTATATGGTGTGTTTTGTTGTTCGAAGATCTCATTTATCCATTCAAGACGATGCTACTTACTTCATGTTATCAATTTTCTTGGTACAAAGATTGGAAGCAACTAGCCCCCTGAGGTTTGTGGATGGTCATTTTCCATATTGTCACACCCTCAATTTGGCCCACGTGTACAATTACACGAGGATGTGACTATCATGACAACCAAGAGACATAGATACATGAATAACTAAGAAAAGTTATTTTTCTTTCATAAGACATAGAAATAGAATTGGTCCCAAGAAAAATTGTTTTACAACTCATGATAACATAATTTGAGTTTCCAAATATCATACATCCAAAGCAAGTCTCAAAGTTAAATCATGATAAATTTTATTAATCTCCATAGCACAACCACGTCACTCCTCCGCCTTGACACCTGAGAAAAACATTGCTAAAACGTCAACACAAAGGTCGGTGAGTTTATAGGTTTAAGTATAAGTATTGTGATGAACCATAAGATTTTAGTTAGGCAACCGTCAAATAATCTTATAACAAATACAAGATTATTATCAAAATAGCGTACGTTCATGATATCCTACGTCTAAGCTCATGACACCGAAGCGTTAACCGTACCAACCAGTTTATATAAGAGTGTGCCCAAGCAAACACTACCCCAAAGTATTCGTAACAACCTCAAATGTATATGTATCTAATTTGGTCACACAACCAACAATAGATAGGGAGGCCAATCCCAATAGATCTATCCATAACATTCGCGCTTACACAAAGTAATTAACGGTTCATGATAGTGGGCTAAAACATCTAGGGGTATCGCTACTTAGACATCATGTAGGCACGTATGAGTCTTAGGCACTTATATTCATCCGTTTAAAACAAGCAATGTTCTCACCCCAAAGTGGTAAAACAAGTAAAAGTGGGGCTATAAACTCACCTCGTAAGTTAGGAAAATGGATGATAATGCAAGAAAGCTTGAGAACACGTCCACGTTATCCACAACATAGTTTGAATATAAATATTACATTATGACGACCTTATATTGAAAAAGAGTATGCACGATGTCCTAAGGGTATTGTTCGTTACGTTTTTATTTAAAGTGACTCGGAAATGAACATACGTTTTAAATGGGCTTTACGTTTATTAAAGTAGCTTTACATTTGTTATTGGGCTTACACAACACGTGTATTAGTTTAATCGGCCCAAAGAATAAAAGCAGTCCATTCAAATGGACTTATGGCCCAAACCACAAATATGTTACAACCTTTGGCCCATGGTGCGTTTTTACCCAACCCATGATCTTATCCCAACCCAACTTGGGGCGACACAAACAAGGAAAAAGAAAAGGGGGAGGACACGCTTTATTTGTTCTGTCTGTTACACACAACGTAACACACACATACACAAATATACTCCACCGTTTCATATCTCTCTTTCTCTCTCTGAGATGAATCCGGGTTTTTATTTTCTTTAAATCAAATCATCAATCCATTCATATCTCATGTTTGATTCGAATATATATGATCTAATAACATCTAAAGGGGATGTTCTTGGTTCGTTTGGGGCTTAAGTGTTTCTGGGTTTTGTATTCCATCCAAATCTATTCGATCCCATGATGATTCTATGGCGTTTTGGTGATGATAAATAAAAAAGATAAGTATAAATCTTATATTTCGTTTTTCACAAATGGGTTTCGAGCTTTTCTGGATAAACCTTTCATCTATAACAAATCTCTTTGTTTAAATCATCTTATATACGCTTTAATTACATGGATCTAACTCGAATTTAAATAAATCAAAATTAGGGTTTCCTTTAATTTGGGTGTTTTGGTTAATCTCGTGCTCAGTCATCTTTAATTAGTGTTTCTCATCATAAAAGCGTATTAATTTCATTATAAAACTCGATTATAAAAATTAGGGTTTCGGCTCAAATTAGGGTTTGGTCTATTTTTGGGTTTTAATCTAATTCACCTGTTTTTCTATGATTGGATTTGGTTTAATTAGTGATTCGAATAAGTTTATGAAATTTAGGGTTTTGTCAAATTGGGGGTTTTTGTTTACGTGGCTTAATTGATGCTTAATTGGTGTTTCTGGAAGATTAATTGTGTTAATTACATGTTTTGATTATTAATTTGTAATTAGGGTTTCGGTCGAATGGTTCTTCATAGTATTCGGTTAGGGTTTGAATGTTTCTAAGTGTTACAATTTGTCATTTATTACTGTTTTACCTTTGTTAATTTTAACAGTGAATAAAAAGAGGGGTTCGGTCATAAATCTAACACACTTATTGTTTTTGCCTAGGTCTTGTTCAAGCATGGTTGATAAATTTGGGAATGAATGCAAAAATGAAAGTTAAATATGGACAGAAGAATCACAATGCTTGATTCAGAAGTTTCGGTTGTGATGGATTCGGACAGAATAATGGAATGGCTTGGCTGGAAACTCAGTAGCTTTGTTCAACTCAGATTTGTTTGTGTTGTAATAATATTTTGTGTTTAAGGACTGTGTTAAGGACTGGTTATTTAACTTGTAATTAGGGCATGGTGCAGTTTCAAATCTAGAAACATTGGCTTGTGACATACCTGTTTTTGGAAGTTTAGGCATGTGTGTTGGACATATGCAGTGAGTGGGTGTTTATAAAATTGTAGGTTGACTTCTGGTTTGACCATTTTGAAAATCACAGTTTGTGTGCACAGAACATGGATTTGCTATTTTTAGTTTAAATGTTGAGTGTGTCTCATCTTAGTTGGGCTTCGGCCCAGAAATTCTATTGTATTTATCTCGGCCCAATAAGGCAAATCCAATATGTAATTCGACCCACCAAGGGTTTTGTTAAGGCGGACGTGTATCATAAACGCGTCGATACGTAATGCAACTATTGTCATACTAAGGTTAAATCATAAGGCTTGGACTAGTGTGAAAACGTGTATTCACGAAGGCTTAATAACATTAAGAATCGGCACAAACCGTTAACAAATGAAACGTCATACAATGGGCACGTCTTATTAAAATAAGCGCGAAAATTCAAGTTGTTACATTCGCTCTCCCTAAAAAGGGCTTTGTCCGCAAAGCAAAACAAACAATATAGTATAAGTCGACACTTCATTAGTAAACAAATGAGGATCTTCGCTTTGAATTGATCCTCGCGTTCCCATGTAAACTCGGGTCCTCTCCGTGCGTTCCAACGCACTTTGACAATAGGTATGCGACTTTGTTTGAGTCGTTTGACTTCTCGTTCCATAATTTCGACGGGTTCCTCGACGAACACGAGTTTGTCGTTGAGTTGGATTTCGTCCATAGGTATAACAAGCGTTTCGTCGGATAAGCATTTCTTCAAGTTGCAAATGTGAAACACATTATGCACGCGATTAAGTTCTTGAGGTAAATCCAAACGATAGGCAATGTCACCTATGCGTTGAATAATTTCGAACGGTCTAATATATCGAGGGTTTAGCTTTCCTCGTTTACCAAAACAAATTACACCCTTCCATGGTGCAACTTTCAACATCACCCGATCTCCGACTTTAAATTCCATCGGTTTCCGTCTCTTGTTGGCGTAACACTTTTGTCGATCACGAGCCGCTTGCATACGACTCTTGATTTGTACGATTTTATCCGTTGTTTCGTGAATAATTTCCGGACCGGTAAGTTGTGCATCACCAACTTCCGCCCAACAAACGGGTGAACGACACTTTCGACCGTAAAGTGCTTCAAACGGTGCCGCTTTAATGCTAGTGTGGTAGCTATTGTTGTACGAAAATTCTACTAACGGTAAGTGTCGTTCCCATCCGTTTCCAAAGTCGATTACGCATGCGCGAAGCATATCTTCTAACATTTGGATGGTTCTTTCACTTTGACCATCCGTTTGAGGATGATAAGCCGTACTCATGTCCAATTGCGTTCCCAACGCTTCTTGGAGAGATTGCCAAAATCTTTAGCAATATCGACCGTCTCGGTCCGATATGATAGAAATTGGCACTCCGTGCTTAGCAACGATCTCCTTTAAGTACGTTCGTGCTAATTGATCCATTTTATCGTTTTCTTTTACGGGAAGAAAATGCGCGGATTTCGTCAAACGATCGACAATGACCCAAATCGTGTCATAACCCGCGGATGTTCTTGGGAGTTTGGTAATGAAGTCCATAGTAATTCTTTCCCATTTCCATTCCGGGATCCTAGGTTGGACTAGTAATTCGGAAGGCTTTTGGTGTTCAACCTTAACTTTGGCGCAAGTTAGGCATTTACCAACATAAGTCGCGATGTCGGCTTTCATGTTTGGCCACCAATAGAACATTTTCATGTCATGGTACATTTTGTCCGATCCGGGATGGATCAAGTACTTAGACTTGTGCGATTTATGCATGATTAGTTCTCGGACATTACCGTAACGGGGTAACCAACTTCTATTTTCAAGACACAATGTTCCATCGGCACGTGCAACGAAATTTTTGGTGATCATCCCACCGGCTTCTTCTTTATCGATGTTTTCTATCTTAATAGCTTCTCGTTGGGCTTCTAAGATTTTCGAGGGGGTATGTTTAAACCAATAGTCATCACTAAGGCTCGAACCCTTAGAGGTCGCTCATGAGGTTTTCTACTCAAAGCATCGGATACAACGTTAGCTTTTCCCGGGGTATAACGAATGTCACAATCGTAGTCTCCAAGTAGTTCCAACCAACGTCGTTGTCTCATGTTGAGTTCTTTTTGGTCCAAGATATGTTGAAGACTTTTGTGATCGGTGTAAACTACACACTTAGTTCGGTAGAGGTAGTGTCTCCAAATTTTGAGAGCAAAGACAACCGCGCCTAGCTCCAAATCATGAGTAGTGTAGTTTTCTTCGTTCGGTTTTAGTTGTCGATAGGCATAAGCTATGACCTTTTTCCTTTGCATGAGAACCGCGCCTAGGCCTTTAATTGAAGCATCACAATATACTTCAAAGTCTTCACTACCCTCGGGTAGCGCGAGAATGGGCGCGTCGCAAAGTTTTTGTTTCAAAGTTTGGAAAGAAGTTTCTTGGTCGTCTCCCCAAATAAACTTCTTGTTCTTTTGAGTCAATTCCGTCATAGACTTAGCGATTTTCGAGAATCCTTCGATAAATCGTCTATAATAGCCGGCAAGTCCAAGGAATTGGCGAATCTCCGTAGGTGTAGTAGGAGTCACCCAATCCTTTACCGCTTCGATTTTAGCGGGATCCACATGAATACCACTACTATCGATTACGTGACCAAGGAATTGTACCGTGTGAATCCAAAATTCACACTTTGAAAATTTGGCGTATAATTGTTCTTATTTCAACAATTCCAAAATTTTCTTTAGGTGTTCCTCGTGTTCTTCCTTACTACGAGAGTAGATAAGGATGTCGTCAATAAACACGATCACGAACTTGTCCAAATAAGGTTTACACACACGGTTCATAAGGTCCATGAATACCGCGGGTGCATTGGTTAACCCAAATGGCATGACTTGGAATTCAAAGTGACCGTATCGGGTTCGAAACGCCGTCTTGGAAATGTCTTCCTCTCGAACTCTAAGTTGGTGGTAACCCGACCTAAGGTCAATCTTTGAATAAATGCTCGAACATTGAAGTTGATCAAACAAATCATCGATCCTTGGTAAAGGGTAACGATTCTTTATAGTAAGTTTGTTCAATTCGCGATAATCGATGCACATACAGAATGATCCGTCTTTCTTTTTCACGAATAAAACCGGGGCTCCCCAAGGTGAGGAACTCGGTCTTATGAATCCTTTGTCGGTAAGCTCTTTTAGTTGGTCGGCTAATTCCTTCATTTCGGCGGGCGCTAGTCGATAAGGTGCTATTGCAACGGGTGCGGCTCCGGGAGTTAGTTCGATGTGGAATTCTACTTGACGAAGTGGAGGTAGCCCGGGTAGGTCTCCGGGAAAAACTTCGGGAAAGTCGCAAAAAATTGGTACGTCTCCAATTTTCTTCTATTTTGGTTCGGGTTCGTTTTTGCTAGTGACTTGGATAAGAAAAATAGGACGACCTTCTTTGATGTACTTTTGGGTTTTAGTACATGAGATGACGTTTAATATAGCCCGGCTTTTCACACCGTTCTTCTCACCAAGTATGGTTAAAGTTCGGATTCCGTAGGGGACACGGACTTGTGTTTCATGGCAAATTATCTCCGCATGGTACTTGGATAGCCAATCCATACCAACGATAACGTCAAAACTTCCAAGTTCGATAGGTAAAAGATCAATGATGAAAGGCATATTTTGGAGGCTTAAGGTACAACCCTTAAGTACGGTGTTTGTAGTGATCGATTTACCATCGGCTAATTCCACATTATAGTCGACATCTAATGGAGTGGGGTTCACATTTAATAGTTCGCTAAAGGCAATGGAGGCAAAACTTCTATCGGCACCGGAATCAAATAATACGGAAGCATAGATGTTATTGATGAGAAACGCACCGGTGACTACGTTGTTGTCTTGAATGGCCGCTTCGGCACACAGAGCGTACACACGTCCCGGTGCTCCCGTTTGATTCCTATTGTTCCGCCCATTCGGATTACCGTGGTTTTGACGAGGTTGTCAACGAGCTTGGTTGTTGTTGTTGCCTCGGATTTGGTTTCCTCGGCTCTGAGTGGTAGCTTTAGGACACCTATTTTTAAAGTGACATCCGCGTATTGAGCATTTGGAGTGATAGGAGTCCGTTGATTCATGGGCTTTGGTGCACTTCGACAATCCTTGGCGAAGTGACCGATTTTCCCACAATTGTAACATGTGCCTCCACATGCACCATTGTGGTGTTTGCCACACTTACCACAAAAGGGTAGCTTTCCTTGGTAACCGGATCCACCGTTCACATTGAACACCTTTACCACATCTTGGCGTTTGTTAGGATAGTCACCATGATTGGGGCCATGGTTTCCTTCCCATTTTCGTTTGTTATCACCGCTTTCCAAGGTGACGGAGTCCATCAAACCGTCCGCCATTTCAATGGCTTCGTTTAAATCATTGGGTTTTGAAGAGATGACGTCTCCTCGGATTGAAGGCGGTAGTCTAACGATGTACCTTTCCACGGCTCGTGTCTCATTTGGTATCATTTCGGGACACATCAACCTCAACTCTTGGAAGCGTTGAGTGTAAGCCATCATGTTAACTCCATGTACACGGAGGTTTCACAACTCGGCTTCCAACCTTTTCATCTCATTTCTAGGGCTATACTTTTTGAGAAGCATTCCCTTGAAATGAGCCCAAGGAGTAGCATTGGCCGCTTCCAAACTTACGGCCTTCACATGGATGTTCCACCAAGTTAGTGCACCATCAACCAAGGTGCTAACTTTACTTTGTCACCTTCGGCGACATTGCTTACGCTAAGTTGAGACTCAAGTCTCTCAATCCATCGTGCAAGTCCCACGGCACCTTCGGTGCCATTGAAAGTACTTGTGAAGCATGATCGAAACTCCTTGTATGAGCATGCACGCGTAGGAGGTACCATAATTGGCACTCGATTAGTCTCCTCCTGCGTGCTTGGATTTGTTTCATTGGCGGCAAGAGCGGCGGCAACTCCATCGGCGATAATTTGACTCAAAACCGATGGGTCGATGGTGATAGGTGCGGCCGGAGTTGGATCGACTCTATTCTTGCGGGTTTTTGGTGCCATGGTCCTAAATTCACAACAAAGTTCATGGCAAGGTTAGCATTACGAGTTCATGGCTAGAGAGTACAAGCATGTCACAAAACACGATATAGCATCCAATGAAGTAATAATCAACAAGTTATGTAGTGCACAAATAATTCATTCCATGATTAGAAAAAGAAATACAAAGAGTTAACACATTGTTTTAGAATTCTTAGGGGTTACAACACATGGAAGGAAAATTTGGAATGAAAGTATACACAAATGAACCATACATAGATCTAATAGAAACGGTGCTCAAGGGCGGTAGTCCTCTCGGATAAATCAATCAATGCCCTATGTAGAAGGGTGCGTAAAGCTCCTATCTCGTAATGTTGGTCCTCGACTCTCCTAGCTAATCCCACGAAATTGTCGGGTGGGGGTGGGGCATTCCTACCTAAACCCGCGATGACTGCCTCGTAACAAGTCTCGAGTCGAACCAATGACTCATGAGACAAACCACCTAAATTACGAAGCACGTGGGTCACCTTGCCTCGTAAGATAGCTAGCCTAGTAAAACGATGAGGGGGCATTCCACGAGCCTCGGCGGCCACGGAGCATTCGGCTCCATTATAGCCGCAAGGTGGGGGTGACATGGGCATAGTGGGTCGACGAGGGGCATCGTGCCTTGGGGGCACTCTTACGGACGGTGACTTCGAAGACTTGCGGGTAGGGTGGGTAGAGCTCACATGTCTTGGGGCCAACTTCTTCCCAATCATAGAACCTCTCGCTGACATCCTCGCGGTACGGTTTTGGCGAGGGGCCCTAGGGGCATGAGATGAGGATGTGGAGGGAGGAACCATTGGTGCCTTGCCACGCCTTTGGTAGCAAATGAGTGGTGGTGGTGACACGCGAGTAGGTGCATGAGCAATTGGCTCTCCTCGAGTATATGATAGTGGCGAAGCACCACTAGTAGTGGACTCGCGTCGTGCTCCATCCGTAGATGAACTCAAGTAGTACAACGAATCTTCGGACGAGATAGACATGTCACTGCCAAATCAAGAAAGGAATGTGTAAGAATAAATCAATTTTGCAATATGTTGAAGTTTTAGTTTGTCATGGCACACACCATTTAGCACAAAAATTTTTAAGACATGTTGATACAAGATCAATATTGTATTCGTATAGCATGGCACAAACCATTTAACGTAGGGTTTTCAAGAAGTATAATCGCATCAATTTTGCATTCACGTAACATGTCACAAACCATTTAGGATATAGTTTCTATTAGTGTCGAAATAAGATTAAGTTTTGTGTTCGTATATCATGGCACAAACCATTTAGCATAGAGTTTCAAGTAATGTTGAAATAAAATTTCGATTTTGCATTCGTATAGCATGGCACAAACCATTTAGCATAGAGTCTCACGTAGTGTCGAAATAAACATCGATTTTGTATTCATATAGCATGGAACAAACCATTTAGCATAGAGTTTCACGTAGTGTCAAAATAAACATCGATTTTGTATTCATATAGCATGGCACAAACCATTTAGCATATAGTCATAAATTACGTTACTTGATACTTTTAGCAATTTACTTATTAAAGTACTAAGAGCAATGAAATGATACGACTTAAAGTTACAACTTACTTGTCGAAGGCGCGAAATGATGTGGTCTATGGAGATGGAGGTAGTTATAGTCTAGTATTACTCTTTTTCCAAAATTTCATTTTTGACCAAAACCTTTGTAAAAACGATTTTTATAAAAGTAACCTAGTTCTCTATAACCATGGCTCTGATACCAATCTGTCACACCCTCAATTTGGCCCACGTGTACAATTACACGAGGATGTGACTATCATGACAACCTAGAGACATAGATACATGAATAACTAAGAAAAGTCATTTTTCTTTCATAAGACATAGAAATAGAATTGGTCCCAAGGAAAATTGTTTTACAACTCATGATAACATAATTTGAGTTTCCAAATATCATACATCCAAAGCAAGTCTCAAAGTTAAATCATGATAAATTTTATTAATCTCCATAGCACAACCACGTCACTCCTCCGCCTTGACACCTAAGAAAAACATTGCTAAAACATCAACACAAAGGTTGGTGAGTTTATAGGTTTAAGTATAAGTAGTGTGATGAACCATAAGATTTTAGTTAGGCATCCGTCAAATAATCTTATAACAAATACAAGATTATTATCAAAATAGCATACGTTCATGATATCCTACGTCTAAGCTCATGACACCGAAGCGTTAACCGTACCAACCAGTTTATATAAGAGTGTGCCCAAGCAAATACTACCCCAAAGTATTCGTAACAACCTCAAATGTATTTGTATCTAATTTGGTCACACAACCAATAATAGATAGGGAGGCCAATCCCAATAGATCTATCCATAACATTCGCGCTTACACAAAGTAATTAACGGTTCATGATAGTGGGCTAAAGCATCTAGGGGTATCGCTACTTAGACATCATGTAGGCACGTATGAGTTTTAGGAACTTATGTTCATCCGTTTAAAACAAGCAATGTTCTCACCCCGAAGTGGTAAAACAAGTAAAAGTGGGGCTATAAACTCACCTCGTAAGTTAGGCAAATGGATGATAATGCAAGAAAGCTTGAGAACACGTCCACGTTATCCACGACCAAGTTTGAATATAAATATTACGTTATGACGACCTTATATTGAAAAAGAGTATGCACGATGTCCTAAGAGTATTGTTCGTTACGTTTTTATTTAAAGTGACTCGGAAATGAACATACGTTTTAAATGGGCTTTACATTTATTAAAGTAGCTTTACATTTGTTATTGGGCTTACACAACCCGTGTATTAGTTTAATCGGCCCAAACAATAAAAGCAGTCCATTCAAATGGACTTATGGGCCAAACCATAAATATGTTACAACCTTTGGCCCATGGTGCGTTTTTACCCAACCCATGATCTTATCCCAGCCCAACTTAGGGCGACACAAACAAGGAAAAAGAAAAGGGGGAGGACACGCTTTATTTGTTCTGTCTGTTACACACCACGTAACACACACATACACAAATATACTCCACCGTTTCATATCTCTCTTGCTCTCTCTGAGATGAATCTGGGTTTTTATTTTCTTTAAATCAAATCATCAATCCATTCATATCTCATGTTTAATTCGAATCTATATGATCTAATAACATCTAAAGGTGATGTTCTTGGTTCGTTTGAGGCTTAAGTGTTTCTAGGTTTTGTATTCCATCCAAATCTATTCGATCCCATGATGATTCTATGGCGTTTTGGTGATGATAAATAAAAAAGATAAGTATAAATCTTATATTTCGTTTTTCACAAATGGGTTTCGAGCTTTTCTGGATAAATCTTTCATCTATAACAAATCTCTTTGTTTAAATCATCTTATATACGCTTTAATTACATGGATCTAACTCGAATTTAAATAAATCAAAATTAGGGTTTCGTTTAATTTGGGGGTTTTGGTTAATCTCGTGCTCAATCATCTTTAATTAGTGTTTCTCATCATAAAAACGTATTAATTTCATTATAAAACTCGATTATAAAAATTAGGGTTTCGGCTCAAATTAGGGTTTGGTCTATTTTTGGGTTTTAATCTAATTCACCTGGTTTTCTATGATTGGATTTGGTTTAATTAGTGATTCGAATAAGTTTATGAAATTTAGGGTTTTGTCAAATTGGGGGTTTTTGTTTACGTGGCTTAATTGATGCTTAATTGGTGTTTCTGGGAGATTAATTATGTTAATTACATGTTTTGTTATTAATTTGTAATTAGGGTTTCGGTCGAATGGTTCTTCATAGTATTCGGTTAGGGTTTGAATGTTTCTAAGTGTTACCATTTGTCATTTATTACTGTTTTACCTTTGTTAATTTTAACAATGAATAAAAAGAGGGGTTCGGTCATAAATCTAACACACTTATTGTTTTTGCCTAGGTCTTGTTCAAGCATGGTTGATAAATTTGGGAATGAATGCAAAAAGGAAAGTGAAATATGGACAAAAGAGTCATAATGCTTGATTCAGAAGTTTCGGTTGTGATGGATTCAGACAAAATGATGGAATGGCTTGGCTGGAAACTCAGTAGCTTTGTTCAACTCAGATTTGTTTGTGTTGTAATAATATTTTGTGTTTAAGGACTGTGTTAAGTACTGGTTATTTAACTTGTAATTAGGGCATGGTGCAGTTTCAAATCTGGAAACATTGGCTTGTGAGATACTTGTTTTTGGAAGTTTAGGCATGTGTGCTGGACATATGCAGTGAGTGGGTGTTTATAAAATTGTAGGTTGACTTCTGGTTTGACCATTTTGAAAATCACAGTTTGTGTGCACAGAACATGGATTTGCTATTTTTAGTTTGAATATTGAGTGTGTCTCATCTTAGTTGGGCTTCGGCCCAGAAATTCTATTGTATTTAGCTCGGCCCAATAAGGCAAATCCAATATGTAATTCGACCCACCAAGGGTTTTGTTAAGGCGGACGTGTATCATAAACGCGTCGATACGTAATGCAACTATTGTCATACTAAGGTTAAATCATAAGGCTTGGACTAGTGTGAAAACGTGTATTCACGAAGGCTTAATAACATTAAGAATCGGCACAAACCGTTAACAAATGAAACGTCATACAATGGGCACGTCTTAAAAAAATAAACGCGAAAATTCAAGTTGTTACACATATCATATTGGTCGTTTACAAAGTGTTTTAGACTGAAATAAGCACCTCATTCTTGTTTTATATGTATCAGCCACCAGGGTTTGTGGATGGCGTTTTCACATCATTTTTGTCGATTACAAAGGTCGTTATATGGACTGAAACAAGCACCCCGTGCTTGATTTTAGCGGTTTGCAGGTTATGCCCTACGGGTTTGTTTATCTTCAATTTGATGTGACTCATCTTTGTTCATATACATACGTGGTATTTAGGTTGCATATTTGTTGATCTACGTTGATGATATTGTAAGAATTGCTTCCTCTATAGATCTACTTCAACGTATTATCTCGTCACTACATAGGGAGTTTGATTTGACTGACTTTGGGGGCTCTTAATTATTTTTTGGGTATTTGGGTTATTTGTGACTCTAAAGGCATGTTCCTCTCTTAATATAAATATGTTTTTCGAGTATTAGATAGGGAACACATGGCTACATGTAACCAAATTTGAACTCCAATTGACACAGAATAATATTGTAGTCTTGCAGGTGGTTTGCAGTACTTGACATGTACTCGTCCAAATATATCTTATGCAGTACATCAGGTGTGCCTTCATATGCATGATCCTCGAGAGCCTCACTTTGTATCTCCTAAGTGAGTTCTTCGTTATGTTCATGGCACGTTGTACTTTGGCCTCCAACTTTATGGTTCTTCTATTGGTTCTTCGGTTGCTTATTCTAATGCATATTGGGTTGGTTTCCCTACTACTAGATGTTCTACTTCTGGTTATTCTATTTTCTTAAGGGATAACCTTCTATCGTGGTCTTCTAAACGGCAACACACTATTTATAGATCAAGTTCTGATGCTGAATACAGAGGTGTTTCAAATGTAGTTGCTAAAATGGCCTGGCTTCGTAACCTTCTTCGTGAGCTTCTTACACCATTATTGCATGCCACCATTATCTACTGTGACAAAGGTAGTGCTGTTTATTTGACCGCTAATATAGTTTAGCACGAGTGGACAACACATCAAGATCGAGATATATTTTGTTCATGATATGGTTAGTCGTGGTCAGGTTCGCGTTCTTCGTGTGCCATCACACTACTAATATGTTGACATCTTCACTAGAGGTTTACCTTATATGAGAGTGTTAGACATATATTATTTTAGTAGAAGTATTTGGGCTTTGTTATTAATGATAGGCCTAACACATTATATATTTTGCATGTAGAATAATCTGTGAAGTTCTATATATTGTGATGGTATGTTTAGTGAATGAACAAGGCAAATCATAATTTTAATGTAAAGCATTTCGCTGACATTGTTTAATTAGATATATTGTATATACGGTAATAATATGGTCTCATTGTTGGCATTATTCTGTAATCTAGCATAAAGTCGATGTATTAGTGTAGTACTATTTCTCATTTTTCACTCATTAGCATGTTATAAGGTTTGTTTTATTATCCGAAGATCTCTTATACTCATTCAAAGTGATGATGCTTACTTCATGTTATCAAATTATTTTTTGAGTACTAGATTGGAAGCAACATTCGCTCTCAAATAACATTCATTCTTAAAAAAAGCAGTTGGTTGTCATTGTTCAATTACATATACTGTATTATGTAGTATATTGTAACAAGACTTAGATCAAGTTGTTAACACCTTTGCCTCTAGAGACAAAGGTCAAGGGTTCGATCCTCGATCCTTACTCCTTTGCTATGTCAGAGATCCTTTTCTAGAGCCAAAGCAGCCTCTCTACATTAGGTAGGGATAAATTTATGAAGGTGAAACTTTGTAGTTTTTTTTAAAAGCCAACTACTTAGATGCTAGTGTGGTTAAGTGATGTCGTTTGTGTACATCATTATTTTGATTCAAGTTTTAAATTTATATTTAGCCGAATTTACCTAATAGAACGCTTTTACGGGCAGTGATGTGTCATCTCGCTGAACCTACTTCACTATTAGCCAACTAATCGCACTACGAAGAAGATGTGGAGGACGAAGTATAAGCTTTAAGCCACTAAGGCGAATAGGACGAATGAAGGCGAGTAAGAAGCAGCTAACTTTACGAAGAATTCCTTTGTGCGATAGCGACGAATAAGGTGGCATGTCCGATAGGCGAAGAAAGTTTATAGGCGAACAAAGACGAAGGATTGGCATGTATACCCACTATTTATTGATAGTTAGAATAGATTCGTAGACCAGGTCGACTGATCCGTTTTCGATTTTGAAAAGTTCTGTTAGGTTCTTAGTTGCAATCGGTGACCCTTTATTATTTTACTTCACAGAGCTTTTCGTCTCCTAGATAGCTGGAAGTTCTCCAAAAGTATGAAAAGTCGGAGGACTTTGTACCATCCATTCCGTTGTGGGTGGATTCTGTTCAACAACCCAAGGACTTGGAGCACATCTTTTGTTGTTTCCACTGCTTGAAATGATTGTTACGACCACAAAAAAATGATAAATCCCAACTACATATATATAAGAGCCAGAACTGCTAAGGGAATTCCATCTAGCGTAAGCATCTGGATAATCTAGAATACGATTTGGCATACCCGAAAGCCCTAAGAAATGCATGGGAAAGAAGGTCCCATTAACCCCGAAAAATGTGATCAAAAAATGGATTTGACCTAAAGTTTCAGGATATGTTCGACCAAATATTTTACCTACCCAATAGTGAAATCCTGCAAATAAAGCAAAAACGGCTCCCATAGAAAGTACATAATGGAAATGTGCAACCACATAATAAGTATCAAGTAAAGCATGGTCTAGCCCAAAATTTGTCGGAACTATTCCGTGAGTCCCCCTATGGTGAACGAAAATATGGACCCTACAAAAAATAACATGGGTGTTTTGTATTGTATAGAACCCCCCCCCCCACATGGTAGCGATCCAACTAAAGATTTTGACTCCAGTGGGCCAGAGGTCATACTGATCCTGTCCTTTCAATAAGAAATAGCTAAGACGCACATAAGAGAAGGAGACCCAAGCGCACCTAACCTACCTTTAATACGAAATCCACCACACTTTGAAAGTGTTTAGATTCTATTTGTGTGGCAGTAGTACCTACCCTTAGAAGACAGCTTTCACGGGCTTTTGAGTAAAGAGAAATGGTCTTCTAGCACCTCTCCTGTAGGCACCGTAGTATAATCATTACCAATGGCACGCAGTGCACCTAAGTGAGAAAAGACAACCGAAACCTAAATGTTAAGTCAACAACACTTCTAAATGCCACTTCTTCCCTTCGCATCCGTCGTCAGGACGATCTAGTCACATGTTTTCACTTCTCAGTGAGTGAAAGATTTGTCCCCGGGTCTACTTTGAAAGCTTCTATAGTAGAACTCATTCGAGAGGGCTTGGTGGTCTTAAGAATAGCTCGAGTGGGGACTGAATAAAGAAGACGAATAGAATAGAAAGAATGTTCATGATAAGAGAAGAGCGGATCCAATACCAAGACGAATACTTTCCCAAGAAGTGTAGCCAATACTTTAGGAATTTGGTGTCTTTCTATTTAGAAATAAAGGACCATAAGTATAATTAGATACTTTGTCTTTATTGTTCCTCTAGCTAGGATCAAATTGAATTATCAGATGTCCCTTTCATTATTACAACCTTCTTTTTTTATGCCAAAGACCATAAGCTACGCGAAAATTTTCATTGGATCTCGGTTGTTCTTAATAGCGATGGCTATTCATTTAAGTAACCCTCTCTACAAATGAGTATATAAATCAATAAAGAAGAAATGGCAAGAGAAATTGAATATTGACTGAGGTGCATTGCCGATGTGGAAAATAGGGCAGGTATTCTATACAATGACATTGTAGACCAAATGAAAGGGATGTAGCGCAGCTTGGTAGCGCCTTTGTTTAAAGTCAAAAATCTCACAAGTTCAAAAATCCTTTCATCCCTACCTATTCTTCTCCTCTGGTCAGTTACGAGGGATCTATTGAGATCGATTCGGACATACATCATTTTCATTTTATGAGACTATATGCATGTTTATGTTTAGTATTGGGGGTACAAAAAGAATCTTTTTTTAGTCGTATCTACTATGATAAGAAAGTGTTCTTAGTTCAGTTCGGTAGAACGTGCGTCTCCAAAACCTGATGTCGTAGGTTCAGATCCTACAAAGCGTGATTCTGTTCTTGTTAGGTCTAATTAGAACTCAATAACTTCACTCATTTGAACAACAACCTGAACTGAACATCCTGCGGATAAAAAGGAAGAAGTCAATAAAAGAGGGATGTTAATGAATCAAAGGTCCAACTGATCGCCGTGTCTGTATTGTAAATATGTAGTTACGAATAATCCAGCCAAAAACTATCCGTTTTCAGTTCATCCTTTTTGAAAGTCTGTAGATGAGTTCTACGACTCATAGGAAACAGACTCACTCTCATAGTCAGAAGTGCTTCTGGTTTATTCAGGGACTAAAGCTTGCACAAAGATGGGATGAGTAGGTCTCCAGTGGGCTTATTAGGTCCCTAAGAAGTTATAGCTAATTCATATCTCTGCATGATGGCATGCTACCAAATATGTTAGGGTTAAATTGTAAAACCCGCTTTAAAAGTCCACGAACATTAATTATGTACAATCACAGCTTTAATTTAAACGTTGCATAACTGTTCATTCAGAAAATAAATGAGAGTATTAATTCAAGTATTACGAAATTATTATTCATTCGGAAAAATAAATAAATACATTTCAGAATAAACACGAGAACGCAAATTATGACAAAAAAAATAATAAAAATAAAACGGGCTTAGTAGTAGGCTTAAGCCTTACAAGTTTAATTAGGGCCCAAGGCCTAGCCCATTAGCAATCTAACTAGCAAAACACTTTTACAAAACAAAAACCCTAAACGAAAGCAGACAATATACGCAGGCTCCATTTTCTTTTACCTAAAATCATGACAAGAGAGGGCCACACATGTTGATCCTTAAGCACTTCTTACCATTTATTTTATTTTACCAAAATGATAAAACTAGTAGTAACCATTATCTCGCATGATAAAAGAGTCAAGTTCGGGTTTGTATCGGAGTTTTGTTTCCATTTACTTAAGCTATAGATGGTGTTTCGGCTAATTTTTTTTATCATCCTTGTTGTTTAAAAAGTTATTGAACCGGTGAACAGTAAAGTCGAAGCAAAGGTTCACGGGAGGCATTACTCATGTATTGGGTTCATGATCACACAATAACGATGTCCGAGTTTGGGTATGCTTGGATTTAGTTCTATCGTGTTCGAGTTTGGTTTTAGAAAAATAGTACACAGTTGGGTTTGGTTTGGTTCGACTTCGATAAATCTTCTTGTTCGTGTTCGCTGCGATTCGAGTGTCTGATCGAGTTTATGTCGCTATCAGATGGTGCATTGCATCATACTATTTGGTGTTAGGTTCCGTGTTCGTACCTTGGTTACTCTATCTCGAACCGTCTCGTTTGGCTTGGAGAATAATCGAAGAAGGAATGACTTATGTTTTGGGTACGAGTCGATTTGTGTCTAAGGTACGGATATTCCTATCTCTCTACTATTATTTGTCTCATTCGTTTACTCGATTGATCGTACGGATTTTCCGTCCTTTCAATAAGGACTTCCTTTCCTATGCATGATTAGGATTCCCCGTCTGCAGCCAAATGTTTTCCCCAGTATGTGTTTAAGCTTATCAGTAATTATGTTAATAACTAAATAAACTGCCTGAGCATTATATACAAGCATGACCAGTTTATGTACTAGTTACGGAGGTACCGTAACCATGGCACTAGAGGCACCTGTGTCGTGACTCACATGCAGGAGAGTGATATCCTGCATCGTCCCACTCATGTTCAGTTTGGCCATTTTATCAGTATGTTTAGTGGGGAGTATGGATGCATCCTAGGCTTATCAGTTTACAAGTTATCAGGGTGAATGTGGTGCGTGCTCTACATCCTTCACATTGGAGCTGATCCCTCCACCCAGCACAGTATTTAGAGGTCACCCCTCTACAGTTATTTAGAGGTCACCCCTCTACAGCATGACGAGGTCACCCCTCCAGTTATTCATGCACCGTTGTTACAGCACATGACCTATATAAGCTCTAGCAATTAAAATACAGTAAATTCATGTTTTCAGATTTAACAGATAATAGTTCAGCTTTATTATTTATAAATTAGACTTTACAGATTATACACAGATTCCGCTGCAACTTTACTTATCAGACTTACAGCTCCAGTATTTCATCATTTGTTTCATTTCAGTAATTCCTTATCATGCTTTATATCCGTTCACTGAGCGTTATGCTCAGCCGTAGTTCCCTTTCATGTTCTAATGGCAGGTACACCAGGACGCTCTTAGGATTCTGAGAGCATGTGCATTTGGATGGAAGCTATCCAGACTTCTTACTTTATGTACTTACATTATTCTGCTTATTTGGACATTGTTTAGTCCTTTCCTTCAGTATTTTACTTTTCATGTTTTGGGCTTATGTTTGGATTGCCGATGTTTGATTCCGGTATTTCCTTTATGGTCAGTTAATGTTTTAGGACATTTACCTTATGCTTTGATGACACACCATAAATACATGTAACAATCCACTTATCCAAGTAGGGTGTTACAATTATGGTATCAGAGCGTAAGGTTCGACCTGTAGGCTCTAAAACGTGACCTGTGACTAGTGGGTAGTCACCAGGAACTTCCTCGATTTTTGGCGTTGTTATCTTTCATGTTCCTCATGAAATTATCAGTCAATTGTTTTCATTTATCAGTCAGTTTTCTTCAGTTATCATTCGATTTTCTTAAAGTTTTTTACTAAGTAAAAGGTTGGTACAGGACTGGCCATATTTAGTCGCATGTGCTTTTCTGCGAATTTCATTCTGGTGAACCGACCCATAGGCGTTCACCCTTGCCCGTTCCGATTTCTGTATTGGTGAACCGACCCATAGGCGTTCATCCTTACTCATGACAGATTCATGTTTCCAGTCGAATGTTATTAGGTGAACTGACCCATATGCGTTCACCACTTCTCAGGTTAAAATTTTCATGCTTTCAGTCGAATATTGTTTTGTGAACTGGACTATAGATGTTCACTTTTGCTCATATCACGACATTTTATGAAGTTTTGACAAGTATGGATTGGACTACAACCATTCATATCTAGTCACAGATTGTAAATTCTATACATGACAGTTCTCAGAAAATTTTGACAAGTATGGATCGAAACCAGAATCGCCCATACTTAGTCACATGTTTTGTTCCTTGAATTATGTGGATTAAACCATAGCTATCCACACCAGTTGATGTTAAACTTCAGTCGATTATCTTTTCATGTTCTTTGTAACAGCCAAATTTCATGCTCTCACGTGAAGGTCGTTTTCATGCTGAATAGGTTTCATGTCTCCTTACGAGGATTATGTTTTTAGCAAAATAATGATGTTTCTTGCGAAGATACAGAAGGGTTACAGTATAATCCTGTTTTCATAATAAATCATGTTTGGTTTTCATCAGTCGTGTACTGAACATTAATGAAATCCGTTTAATCATACTCTTCAGCATCTATACAACCAGCATTAAGCCTACGCAGGAATTACCAGGCTATCATGTTACTCATTTCAGTTCAGTTTACTACTGTCTAAGTCAATTCATTTCCTTGATCATGCCAGACAAGCGACACAAGTATCGCTCATCCCATAAAATTTCCACCAGTGTCTCAGTTATACTCCATGTACAGTATTTCATGAATACTCCACATACAGTGTCTTAGATATGCTCCATGTGCAGTATTCATTTTGTACTTCATGTACAGTAGTCTAGGTGTATTGCAGGTACCCTACTCCAAATCGATCCTCAATCATCTCAGGCGTTTCCACTTGTCGATATTCTACCAGATGCAGATACTGCTCATGAGTTGAAGATTTTGCCAGATGCTGATGCCGCTAACACTTTGAAGACCTCACAAATGCTGATGTTGCCGATACTTTGGAGATTTCTCAAGATGCTGATGCTGTTTATACTATGAAGACTCTGTAAAACAAGGACGAAAACTATAAGTTTGAAATTTCTGACAAGAATAAATTTCAACCATCAGACACTACCATTTCATTCCATGCTTTTACATTCTCAGCTTGATGTCACACTTCACTCAGCTAACCTTTCATTCAGAAGAGTGGGAACCGGAACCCAGCCGGCCACTCACCATAATAGTTACATGAATCACGATCATGATAATGACCGTCATTAATTAAAAGACAAAGCAGTAGTGGCAGCCACCGTGCTTATAATTAATAAGTCAGTAACCACCGGAACTCTGGTACGGACGTGACCAGAAATACAGAGGTCAGCAGTCTAACCGGTCCGCCAATCCTAGCAATTACCAAAATTTTCAGCCTTGTTCAGATTTATCTACTAAAACACATGTCAAGACATCAGTCAAGACACAGGTCTCTAGTATCATTTCGGAAGGCACATGTCAGGATGCCAGTCATGATATATGTCATATGAATATCCTCTCAAGGCACGAGTTAAGACTCATATCTCTAGAAATTTTTTCTAAACCAGGCCCTCAATAATTCAGGGTACCTTTCAGAAAGGGATATACCCGTTCTATTATGCCACGCATGAATCATATCATTAAAATTCAGTCACCACCACTTGAGTATTATTCAGATTAAACACGTAGTATTCATTCTATAAGGTTACAGACGACCCTACTCAGTGGAAGTCGCCACATTACTCAACGTATTTCTATGTCAGCTTTATGTAAATCAGGTACTTACCTACCTCCCAGCCGAAAGGACTCCACAGTATCACCCATACTTATTATGGTTTTTCCTTTCAGTTAACGACGAGATCCGTCTTACTAAGTTCCAAATATATTATTATACTTTCTGCCAGAAAAATCAATACAAATTATTTTTGCCTTACAAGCACGTAGCTTATGAGTCCACAACTACGAAGAATTTTTACCCACCAGTTATAAATTCACTTCAGAAATTCCTTAAATTCATGATTAGTAGATTATTCTAGAGTTTCCCAGGTGTAATTTCAGAAAGTTTTCAAGAAATTCCTTCCTAACCACGAGATAGAGTTTAACACCGAGCTTGTCTCAAGGACAAAAACTATTTTCAGAACTCTTTATTCCATGGCTTCAACTAAGTTAAAAGAGTTGCAGCAACTGCTGCAAAAGTTACCGGAACGAGGCTTTATTCGCCCTAGCGTACCACCAGGAAGTGTATCCTTTATGTCTATGAAGTAGGCCAGTAACATGAGATCATGTATCAACCATTTGAAAACTTTATAAGATCACCATTCTTAATCGATGTCATCTCACGTATAGAAGGTTTATCTGACCTGCTACGACGTCTTAAATATTTTCTGGAACGATTCGCGATTATGCCACCAGCATTGGTGAGAGAAAGAACATGAGATTTTTTTTCTTTTCCTAGACTGTTGTTGCACACGTTATAGTCTCCCTAATACTCCAGCTATAGTATGAAATTTATGAATAATTTCTTTTCTTTTCTTTTTCCATGACTCTTAGGTAATATCATCAGTATATTCATTGACCACATTCTGATCTGCCCAATGCTAGAGAAGAACACGAGGCTCATATTCTCACAGTTGAACAGAATCTCCGATAGGATAAAATTATATAAGAAGCTTTCTAGATGTGAATTCCAGTTGAACGAAGTCGCATTTCTGAATCACCCTATTTCAGCAGAAAGAAATTTCAGACAATCCTGTGAAGGTGAAGGCCATTACCTGATGGTCCCGACCGACGCCTGTGAACGAAGTATAGACTTTTCTAGAACTCAATTGACTGCTACCGCAGAAATTGCTGACAGTTCCCACTAAAAATTATTCCATAACTATTCAACCAGATTTCCACCAGAATGTCCCATAATCCCAGGCATAATTTTGATAGAAGCAGTGTCAAACATTGATGCAGCTATGTTCATATCTAGATGCCTGACATACAACAGGTTCAAGATAGAACGCCGTCATGTTAGCGAGTTACTACAATCCTTAGAAATTCTGAGCAGAAATGAGACGAACTTCCATGAAATTGTTATCAGTTACCACAGACTCAGAAAAAGTATAATACTATCTAAGTCATCGTCAACCATGTAATCAGCCTGCGCGTTTTCTCTCATCCGAAAGGATTACACCGTAGCGGACCTGCAGAAATTTTAGCAGTAAATTGTACGAATTTAAGGTATTCCATCGACCATCATATCAGACAGAATTCATGTTCACGATCACGTGTATGTTTACGTTCACTTTACGTTCACGTTTACGTTCACCTTCACAGTTACGTCTCACGTTCACAATTATGATGTTGCTTCAGTCCATATTTTATGCTATCTCATGATATCAGTTCAAGTTCTCGTTTTTGACATTGTTCACGTTCAGGTTCGTGTTCCATCTTCGTGGATACGTTCCAAGACTTGTATCGGATTTGACTTCAGAAAAATTGAGAAAAACAGACACAAGTTTAGCATGGTTTCTCGTTTCTGACATTCTTTCCTCAGTCATCATACATTCGTGATATGTCCTTGTATCAAGTTCACAGTATGTTTCGCGTATCACATCCATGATATATTTCAGGCCCATCGTTCCTTTTATAATCGCGAACCACGTTCACAATTGCTCACGTAAAACGTTCAAAATTGTTCACGTAGTTCGTTCCTTATATTCTCAGCAGCTTGCTCAGAGAGATAAATATTATCTTTTCAGGATAATCGTACGTACCGTTTCATGTACCCTACATGCTACATCTTATTCATTCTATCAGATTCAGAAAAATTCATCTTAAGTATGGAACCATAATTTTTCAGCATTCATCAGGACAGGGTCAACAGGACCAAGATTTTTATCATGTTTAGATCTTTTGAAGGAATCGTTTCGAGCGGGAGGCCACTCGAAACGGAGGAGTCCATCCGGACCTCTCATCCCTTTTCCTTCAATAATTCAGTCAAGATATTTCAGTCATGTTACGTTCCATGTTCTATTCAACCATGTCACATTCCAAGTTCATGTCAGTCATGTCATGTTTATACCTTTCAGCAGCATTATGTCCTAATTAGAAGACGAGTTATTCTTCAGCTTATTTGTCTTTTCAGTTTACGTGTTCTTTCAGTTCTTATAACTTCATCAGCTTATTACCTTTAATTCGAGGACGAATTTCTCCTTTTTAGAGGGGAAGAATTGTAAAACCACAACATTATCGCATCCTTAATTCGAGGACGAATTATTTTTTTTAGAGGGGGAGAATTGTAAAACCCGCTTTAAAAGTCCACGAACATTAATTATGTACAATCACAGCTTTAATTTAAACGTTGCATAACTGTTCATTCAGAAAATAAATGACAGTATTAATTCAAGTATTACGAAATTATTATTCATTCAAAAAAATAAATAAATACATTTCAGAATAAACACAAGAACGCAAATTATGACAAAAAAATAATAAAAATAAAACGGGCTTAGTAGTAGGCTTAAGCCTTACAAGTTTAATTAGGGCCCAAGGCCCAGCCCATTAGCAATCTAACTAACACTTTTACAAAACAAAAACCCTAAACGAAAGCAGACAATATACGCAGCCTCCATTTTCTTTTACCTAAAATCATGACAAGAGAGGGCCACACATGTTGATCCTTAAGCACTTCTTACCATTTATTTTGTTTTACCAAAATGATAAAACTAGTAGTAACCATTATCTCGCATGATAACAGAGTCAAGTTCGGGTTCGTATCGGAGTTTTGTTTCCATTTACTCAAGCTATAGATGGTGTTTCGGCTAAATTTTTTTATCATCCTTCATGTTTAAAAAGTTCTTGAACCGGTGAACAGTAAAGTCGAAGCAAAGGTTCACGGGAGGCATTACTCATGTATTGGGTTCATGATCACACAATAACGATGTCCGAGTTTGGGTATGCTCGGATTTAGTTCTATCGTGTTCGAGTTTGGTTTTAGAAAAATAGTACACAGTTGGGTTTGGTTTGGTTCGACTTCGATAAATCTTCTTGTTCGTGTTCGCTGCGATTCGAGTGCCTGATCGAGTTTATGTCGCTATCAGATGGTGCATTGCATCATACTATTTGGTGTTAGGTTCTGTGTTCGTACCTTGGTTACTCTATCTCGAACCGTCTCGTTTGGCTTGGAGAATAATCGAAGAAGGAATGACTTATGTTTTGGGTACGAGTCGATTTGTGTCTAAGGTACGGATATTCCTATCTCTCTACTATTATTTGTCTCATTCGTTTACTCGATTGATCGTACGGATTTTCCGTCCTTTCAGTAAGGACTTCCTTTCCTATGCATGATTAGGATTCCCCGTCTGCAGCCAAATGTTTTCCCCGGAACCCCATACCCTCTCATTCACTTAAGGCCGAGGAGCGTGGATTTATCTTTCTTTTTATAAATAGAAAAAGAGACATAAGTCACACTCTCGAGCAAGAGCCTTTGCCTTTCTTCACTATATAAATAGAGGGCCGTAGGAAGAAGTGCTAGAACCTCAACAAAATAATTAAGGTGGTTGAGTCTTACAAGAGACGCTAACTAGAAGAGTCGTTTCTCGTATTCCTCTGGATAAACATATTCAATTTCCATGTTCTTTTATTAGTCTACATTTGTATCGGTATAATCTAATAGTAATCCTAAGGTGAAAATTGTTATGTATTTAGTATTAATATTGTCTATAGTATGATGACTCAATGTTAACTTTGCACCGTACTTTTTTTATCGGTAATTTTATTAAAAGACTAGCAAGAAGCTAGAATAAATTACAAGCTAATTGAACTAGGGTTTTTTCATCCACATTACCCGATTGAGTTTAGAATTACATCGACTAGAACACCAAATGTAATAGAAATGAACTAGATCCTCAAAAGTAAGTTCTCTACGTGGATTATTTTCTCCAAAAGAACAATATTCCTGAATCTCCATATGAACCACCACATCATATAATTAACACCTTCAAACAACTCCTTTATTTTCTTAGAAAGGTGAACATTGTTGAACCACACAAGCTAGTCTTCATAAGAATCAATGACAATATCTTCTAACTCCCACCAACGTAAGAATGTAGATCTCAGCCCACGAGCCAGCAAACATGAAAAAGAAGATGTGAATTCGATTCAACTGATATGTTACATAAAGAACAAAGAATGCAAGGAATTTCCACTCCCCTAAGAGAAAGCTTCAACCGAGTGGGAAGATTATCCAAGCGACCTAATAACTAGCTTTTACTTAGTTATAAAAGAGTTATCGTCCGATCTTTTCGAATTGATTACTAGTAGAAAGTGCGACTCAGTCGTTCTTGGTGGAAAATAAAAGGGTTTGTTTGATTATCTATTTTAAACTAAAGGTGAAAATGAAAGTGTCGTTGAGTAAAAATAAAAGAGGAGTTGATTTTCTATTCTACTTGAAGGGTAAGTGCGAAACGTAATTAAAATAAACTAAAAGCAAATATGAAAATGTCGTTGAGTAAAATTAAAGCTTTGAAAATTAAACTAAAAATTACGAGTTAATAATAAATGATTAAAAACTTTAAAACTTAAAAGCGAATTTTAAACTTAAAACTTTGTAAAAATTAACAACTTAATCAAAATAGGCTAAAAGCAATTCTAGAAAAACTGTCACTTTTTCTCTCTAAAACTAGAAAAACACTTGGTAAAAACAGAGATTTCGGGAAGCGTGCATGATAGGTGTGTAAACACCCATCCTTTTTACCACTTAATTACAATAATAACCGAGCCAAAACGTGTATTTTATGTCTTTTATGTCGGAATTATGCGTGGTTTGTGTTTTTGTTGTGATTTAGGACGAAAAGGTGAAAAGTGGAGAAAATACGGGAATT
This sequence comes from Glebionis coronaria, assembly GCA_025667525.1. Lineage (NCBI taxonomy): Eukaryota > Viridiplantae > Streptophyta > Magnoliopsida > Asterales > Asteraceae > Glebionis > Glebionis coronaria. Next base: position 555,249,965 of record CM046875.1, on the reverse strand, counting down.
CACGGGCATTTACGGACTTTTATTGAAGAAAAAGATGAAAAGACGAAGTGAAGAAGTCAAGAGTGCAAAAAGAACGGAAGTCCAAGACCAATTATGAAGATTTATCGAAGAAAAAGTCAAAAGACGGAAGTTGACTAAAAGCCGAGGAACTCAAGTCTATTTTATTGAAGAATTAAAAGACGAGTTCAAAAGAAATCCCGAGCCACAAGTCATTAGAGTCCAAGTTTAAAGAAGATTAGAAGAATAAAGGACTAATGGTGCAATTAATGAAGATTAAAGGCTTAAGGACCTAATGACGCAATTAAGAAGAAATGAAGGAGGGGAGGAAGCTTCCTAATCCTCCCCTATATATAGATTAGTCTTAATCACTTTTCATTTTGTTGGCTAATTTGACACATTAGTTCTTCCACTTTATTTTATGCACTTTTAATTACTTGTCATTTTAAATACTTGTCTTGCACCTTAATTTCTTTAAATTCCAAGTAAGTCTTTTAATTTTGTTCTTTAATCTTTAAGTTTTTAATCTTCTTGTTCATCTTCTCTTTATTAATCTTTGTTTGTGTTGATTTAAAGTTTTCAATCTCAATCTTTTTCATTTACTTTTTTACATCAAGTTTTAATCTTTTTAATTTTCGTGAGTTTACTTTGATGTTTTTATAAGTTTTGATCTTCTCCTTAGCTTATTGATAGCTTATTGGAGTTTTTCTTGGCTTATTGTCCTTGAAAAGTTTCCAAAAAGTTGTTTAAAATCGTCATTGTTCGTGATCCTAGTTTTTAGGGTCATCTGATTCGATTTCGCAATTCTCCTTAATTGGGCAATTGAATCCCTTGTGATTGCGAAATCTTCATCTTCCAAAGTTGCGAAATCGATCTTCTATTGCGGAATTGTTGAATTCGCAACCATTGCGAATTTGTGTCTTGGTGCATTGCGAATTCATTCAATTTCTGCTATTGCGAAATCATTGATTTCGCAATTATTGTGAAATCTTGGAATTTCCATATATTGCGGATTTGATCTTCAAAGTTGCGAAATTAATACACAATTTCGCAATCATTGCGAAATTGTGTAAAGATTTCAGGATTGCGAAATTGTTTCTTTTTAAATGCGAATACATTTCTAGTTTTATTTTAATTGCGAATTTTATTGTTTTTACTTAAATTCTATTTTCAAACTTTATTTTTTCCGCCCTTTTACTTAATCGCACTTTAAGATTTCTTGCCTTAGATTTATTTTAGCATTGCCTTAGTTTTAAGTTTTAAGTGCGTTTTAAGTTTGCCTTAGATAGATTTAAGTTTGCGTTATTTACGTTTAGTGCCTTTTAATTTTTGTCACGCTTTTTAATACTTGCACTTTATTTTAATTAGAGTTAGATTTAAATTAACGCACATTTACTTTAATTGTCTTGCACATTTAATTACTACAACGACACAACTATTTGTTTCACCAAAAATCGACTGAGTCGCATAGTTAAACCAGATCAATTCGATTAGACACACGACAAAGAACTTTAATTTTTATACGGGCCAAAAGCCATGTATCAAATAGCGCCGCTGCCGGCTCTTTTCGTAAAGATTAACGGTATTCTGTGAGAGACGCGTTGCTTTTTGGGATCCGTTCACTTGTGAGCGTTATTTTTCTTGCATAAAAAATTCAAAAAATCATAGAAATTAAAAATTGATAAAAATACATAAAAATTAAAATTTTCAAAAATCCAAAAAGATTTTATCTTTATTGTGTATATATATTGTCTTTGTGTTTGGTTTCTTTTTCTTTTGCATTTTCAGGTGTATGCGTACTAGATCTTCTAATTATCAAGAGCCCGAGACTCGAGAAGATTTAAGTATGTCAGGTGTTAACAACAACAATAATCCACCGCACCTCAACAATAACAACAATGTTCTTCCACAGCCCGATCTTCGGACCATGGAGGAACTTTGTCAACCAACAATGTTTGGACGAGGAGGACCGATTGCGCCGATGCAAATCAACGCTCCTGAGTTTTCGTTGAAGCACCACATGATTCAGAAAGTACAAACAAACCCATTCCGTGGATTGCCTGATGATGATGCCAACAAACACCTCGACAAGTTCATTACAATCACCCAAAGCATGAAGTGCGCCGGTGCCACAATGGATGAACTTCGCCTACAACTCTTCCCACATACTTTATCACATCATGCCGAGAAATGGTTTGATCGTCTCCCGAAGAATTCAATTCACACTTGGGATGACATGACTCAACGCTTTTTGTCGCGCTACTTTCCACCATCCATGGTCACGAGCCTTCGCAATCAAATCAGCGGTTTCATGCAAGATCCTGATGAATCTCTTTTTGATGCTTGGGAGAGATATAATGTCTTGATCGATAGATGTCCAAACCACAACATGCTCCCTGTGACCTTAATAGATACTTTCTACAACGGTTTGACTTTTCGAGATCGGGATACGATTAATGCAGCCGCCGGTGGCACATTCATGAAAAGGAGACCCGAGGAGTGTAGAGAGCTAATTGAGAACATGACTACTCACCACAAAAACTGGGATTCCTCTGCTTCTTCAAGGAACAACCCGAGAGTCAATGTTTCCTCTACTTCAGCAAACCCTGATATGATCGAACTCACACGCGTGTTGACCGAAATGAGCAGAAGTATGCAACTCTTGGCTTCAAACCAACAACAACAAGTTAAAGCTGTTGCTACCCCTTGTGAAACATGCGGCGGTCCACACTCATACACCGATTGTCCTTCAACTCAAGGAAATCCTGAAAATGTGTATGCAGCTTATGGTAATTATTCATTGGAAAATTACCAAGCTCGACAAGGGGATAGAAATTTGCTGAGCTACCGGTCAAACAACTACCTTTCACCCGGTTTTTCTCCTCAAAACCAAAACTCCGCCAACAACTACACTAGAAGCAACCAAATCCCACTAAGAGCTTCTAATCCTTATCACCCACCCGCTCAACAACTCCCACCCATTAACCCCGATGTTGACACCATTATGAGAACCCACGGTGAGCAAATCAAGAACCTGCAGAGCCAAATTATCAATCTGAAAGGAGATATTACAAAGCAAGGAAATGAGATTAGATCCGAACTTCGAGATAATCTTCAATCCTCTATCAGCTCTCAAACGAATGATATAAAGAATATGCTGGCTAGTTTCTTGCCCCTTGCTCAACCTTCTACTTCGAGTTCTCTACCTTCAAACACCGTCACTAACCCGCGAGCCAATGTGAGTGCTATTACTACTCGTAGTGGAGTCACCATAGTAGGACCACCTATCCCACCACCATCATCTACACCTCCTCCACCACCATTTATCCCTACTCCTCCTACACCTAGTATTAGTGCACCATTACCGTCTCCGCCTCGACGTGATGAAGTTCCTACGAATGACCCTTCAACATCTCAACCTTCACCTGCTACACCTACACCTTCACCACCCAAACCCAATATCCCTTATCCCTCTCATTTAGGCAAGACCAAAATGCTAACCAAGGATGACTCTGAAGTGTCACGCTATGTGAAGATGATTTCTCAAATGAACTTCAACATTAGCTTTCTTGAAGCACTTGTCCACATGCCGAAATTTGTCAAAGCATTTAAGGAATTGCTTAACAAGAAGGAGAAGCTGATTGAACTCGCCAACACACGCTTAAATGAAAACTGCTCTGCAGTTATTCTTAAAGAACTTCCGGAAAAGCTTGGAGATCCCGGTCGTTTTGTGTTGCCTTGCGTGTTCAACAAAACCGAAGAATTTACTGCCCTTGCTGATCTCGGGGCCAGTATTAATTTGATGCCTTTGAGTGTTTGGAAAACACTATCATTACCCGACCTCACTCAAACAAAGATGACTCTTGAACTTGCAAATCGCACTCTCGCTTACCCCGTTGGTATAGCCGAAGATGTGTTCATTAAAGTTGGCACATTTACTTTCCCGGTCGATTTTGTGGTTGTTGATTATGAAATGGACCCTCGTATTCCTTTAATACTTGGTCGGCCATTCTTGAGAACCGGCCGAGCTTTAGTGGATGTGGCCGAAGGTGAGTTAATCTTACGAGTCGGGGATGATGCACAAGTTTTTAAAATGGGGAAGCTTACAAGAAAATCCTATGGACGAGAATCAGTGAATATGATTAATGTGCTTGATGATTTTGTCGTCTACAACAATCCTCTATTCGACTCTTGCATCGATAATCCACTTTTTCATGATGATGTGGATGATTCTCTCCCTACTTTGGAACCTTCTCCCATATATGATTCTCCTCCGGTCTTTGATGCTTATGATGATGAATCTAGCTCAGATTCGGATGATTATGATGACCTTACTTCTGAGTATCCCGACATGCCCACCTTTGATGATTTTGAGGATGCCGATACTCTTTCGAGCGATTCTTCTACTGATGACATTGCACCTACATTTGATGAAGATCCTCTGCCATCACTCGACCCTACTTTGGACGATTACTCATTTGAGGAAGACTTCTCTGCATTTCTTAATACTTACTTCCCTCATGAGAGTGATGCACCTCCTTTGGACTTTGAAGATTATCGTCTTGATCCTACTTTGGATTTGAAGAACATACTTTCAAAGGAGAAGAAACCGGTCGACACCGATATCCGCAGCACGTATGAGTTAACACCTCTTTGTCCACCTTCTGAGGACGAGGTTGTGCTTCTTCGCGGATCTTCTTCCCATTCTGCTGAGCCTGAGTGCTATTTTCCCTTAAAGGAAACGGTGTTCGACCCCGGTATTGATATTCTACAGCCATCTCAGTATCCACCTGATGAAATAAAAGGAAATATCTTTGGAACTTATGGAAATTTGCTTGCACCACTTCACCCTTGCTTCCACCGTGCTCCATCGCTGCTTAAGGGAACCTTGCCTACTCTTCTTTGGCTTGCCTTGTTCGCCTTAAGCCTGTGCTATTTGATGGACGAAAACTATGTCTTTGATCCTGGTGGATATGTTTCATGCTTCTTCCTATGATGATCAAGGTTGAGTCAGGCTCACGACTCGGTGAACAAAAATCAAGCGCTTCTTGGGAGGCAACCCATGCATCTATCTTTTCGCTTTCTTTATCATAAGTGTAGGGGAGACCCGTTGGTTTGCTTTCCTCTCCTCACTTCTTGATCAGGGATTCGTGCTTCAATAATCCACTCTTGATGATTCTTGACGACCCGTGATTCCGTGTTCCACTTCTTCCCGGTTCTATCCTAAACTCTTTTCGATTCACTATTTTATATTTTCTCAATATTAAAATAGGAATCTCTTTAGTTGTCCTTTCCTTAGCAAGATTTAAACAAAGTGCACAATGTCCTAAGTATAGGGGAGTTTACTCCCACATGCTTAAACATTGAGGACAATGTTTATGTTAAGTGTAGGGGGACTTCTATCGAAGTTAAGTGGCCTTTTCCTTGTATTTGTCCTCATTTTAACCGGAAAATCAATTTTTCGACATTTTTCAAAATTTTTGATCTATTTTGGCCTATTAGTTTTGCCCTTTGCATAGTTATTTTCTTAGAATAAATGTTTAAATAAGTGGTTTTAATTTTTCAAAACGTTGTGAATCTTTTGACTCAAACCGAGTTTACTTATCTAAGTTACTCTAGCTAGTATACTTAACGTGTTTAAGTCAAGTTTTGCTAGGCTTTTATATAGGGAGCTATAAAACGCGAAAGTCTTAACTCTCACGGGTTAAGAACAAGAACTTTTCGCAAGTTCCTATAATTGATCCTAGAGAGTCGTTTATCAAGGGAACTTTAAAATGCGATTTCTAAACTTGAAAAAGTCTACGAATTTGCAAGATCCTATAGGCGACTCGAAAACCCAAAACTTTGATTTAATAGGCTAAGCATCCACGAGTCTCATTCCTTGAGATGTTAAACTGTGGAGAACGAGAGATGATAGAGTCAATTATAAGTTTGGAATTCTTTCGTGAATTTATGTGAGTTAATTATAAGCCTATTCTCCCACCGCTTGCTAATAAATTTATCTGCAATAAATAAGGTTGTACGATTTGAAAAGTTACTTAGCTTCTAGCCCAAGATCATTTAAAAGTTGCTCGGTATGGATTAGAGTTCATAGCCAAGGCATAACTTATTGAAGCGGGATGCGAAGATTGGCGAGTCCGAAAAGGCCCTAACAAGGCATGAGGGCTATTATTTTGTTGCTAAAGATCCAAAGTGATGTGAAGAATCATTTATCAAAAATCAATATGAAGGATCGTGACACACGACGAAAAGCAAAAACTCCCCAAAAGTCATGGAGAAGTGTATCCGAAAAGACCCTAGCAAGGTATGAGGATAAATAGATCCAAGTCATAAAAGGAGGCGGATCGTTATATATCAAAGTCCAAAATAGAGATTGGAGAAAAATGAAGAAGTCGTGGTCCAAGTATGAATCTCTCAAAACTTCAAGTGAAGAAATTCCTATATGAAGAGAAGACCATAATTTCATGAACGTCTCTCAAGGTTTGAAGTATGAAGTCGCTGCCAAATATCGGTCCGAGAAAGGTCTCAAATCGCGAAACGAGTTATGCCAAGATATGAACTTTATGAGGTCCCGAGAAGCAGTTTTAAAAGATTTTGTCCTTTAGCTAACTATTGATTAAATCGTTCACTTTATTTTCGGACTAAATAACTATCGAAATAAGTCAACAATGCATCCTCGTGATCATTCAAGACAACAATAAAATATAAGAGATACACCTAGGAATAAGGGAGTCTAAGTAAATAATTGGCCCACATGAGTTCGTGTTAGTTTGCTAACTTATAATAACAATGATCTCGTTTTTAAGCTTGGTTTGGAGAAAGTGAAAACTTGAGGATGATGATCATTCACAACATTTCCAAAACCCAAGGTATGCTTTTTGATTTCTTTACTTTTAATGTTTATAATTTTCTGTCTCTTTAATAAAGGCCAACGTGGATTGATTATGATGAAAAATGTAAACGTGCTTTGTAACTAATGCATTGCATGAGGACATTGCAATGGTCAAGTGTAGGGGATTTGATAGGTGTGTAAACACCCATCCTTTTTATCACTTAATTACAATAATAACCGAGCCAAAACGTGTTTTTATGTCTTTTATGTCGGAATTATGCGTGGTTTGTGTTTTTGTTGTGATTTAGGACGAAAAGGTGAAAAGTGGAGAAAACACGGGAATTCACGGGCATTTACGGACTTTTATTGAAGAAAAAGATGAAAAGACGAAGTGAAGAAGTCAAGAGTGCAAAAAGAACGGAAGTCCAAGACCAATTCTGAAGATTTATCGAAGAAAAAGTCAAAAGACGGAAGTTGACTAAAAGTCGAGGAACTCAAGTCTATTTTATTGAAGAATTAAAAGACGAGTTCAAAAGAAATCCCGAGCCACAAGTCATTAGAGTCCAAGTTTAAAGAAGATTAGAAGAATAAAGGACTAATGGTGCAATTAATGAAGATTAAAGGCTTAAGGACCTAATGACGCAATTAAGAAGAAATGAAGGAGGGGAGGAAGCTTCCTAATCCTCCCCTGTATATAGATTAGTCTTAATCACTTTTCATTTTGTTGGCTAATTTGACACATTAGTTCTTCCACTTTATTTTATGCACTTTTAATTACTTGTCATTTTAAATACTTGTCTTGCACCTTAATTTCTTTAAATTCCAAGTAAGTCTTTTAATTTTGTTCTTTAATCTTTAAGTTTTTAATCTTCTTGTTCATCTTCTCTTTATTAATCTTTGTTTGTGTTGATTTAAAGTTTTCAATCTCAATCTTTTTCATTTACTTTTTTACATCAAGTTTTAATCTTTTTAATTTTCGTGTGTTTACTTTGATGTTTTTATAAGTTTTGATCTTCTCCTTAGCTTATTGATAGCTTATTGGAGTTTTTCTTGGCTTATTGTCCTTGAAAAGTGGCCAAAAAGTTGTTTAAAATCGTCATTGTTCGTGATCCTAGTTTTTAGGGTCATCTGATTCGATTTCGCAATTCTCCTTAATTGCGAAATTGAATCCCTTGTGATTGCGAAATTCTTCATCTTCCAAAGTTGCGAAATCGATCTTCTATTGCGGAATTGTTGAATTCGCAACCATTGCGAATTTGTGTCTTGGTGCATTGCGAATTCATTCAATTTATGCTATTGCGAAATCATTGATTTCGCAATTATTGCGAAATCTTCGAATTTCCATATATTGCGGATTTGATCTTCAAAGTTGCGAAATTGATACACAATTTCGCAATCATTGCGAAATTGTGTAAAGATTTCAGGATTGCGAAATTGTTTCTTTTTAATTGCGAATTTATTTCTAGTTTTATTTTAATTGCGAATTTTATTGTTTTTACTTAAATTCTATTTTCAAACTTTATTTTTTCCGCCCTTTTACTTAATCGCACTTTAAGATTTCTTGCCTTAGATTTATTTTAGCATTGCCTTAGTTTTAAGTTTTAAGTGCGTTTTAAGTTTGCCTTAGATAGATTTAAGTTTGCGTTATTTACGTTTAGTGCCTTTTAATTTTTGTCACGCTTTTTAATACTTGCACTTTATTTTAATTAGAGTTAGATTTAAATTAACGCACATTTACTTTAATTGTCTTGCACATTTAATTACTACAATGACACAACTATTTGTTTCACCAAAAATCGACTGAGTCGCATAGTTAAACCAGATCAATTCGATTAGACACACGACAAAGAATTTTAATTTTTATACGGGCCAAAAGCCATGTATCAGTGCAATTTTTGGAAATTAAAACGTAATGAATTTAAAACTTGAGAACTTTGTAAAACGAAAACTAAACCCATCGGAATAATCCTAATTGGAATGCCATCGGAATAAGGATCGGAATATCAAATAAAACAGCCGTCGGAATCCCGATCAGAATAATCCGTCGGAATGTGGTCGGAATACAAGAAAAAGGAATTCTATCGGAATACTAGTAACACAAAGCTAATCGGAATACAAACAATCCCCCCATCAGAATCCAGATCGGAATAGTAATAGGAATGTCAAAACCCTTTTCCGATCCAGTGATCGGAATGAAGGTGGGGACCGTCGGAATAAAAAGCCTTAATCGGAATGTATGGTCGGAAAAGGGGAAACCCTTTTCCGATGGTATGTATTTTGAAATAAGCCAAGTAATAAGCTACTTTTAATAAGCTCAAACCAAGACTTAACCAAATTAGTATTAAGACGAATTAATAAGCATAAAATAAGAACTTTCAAAACTTTAAATAAACAACTTTTTAAATCAAACAATAAAAAGATAAATAATTTAAGAAAAATGAAAAGTAAATAAGCTAAATACCAAATAAGCCAATAAGCATGTTAAGCTCAAAGCTTAATCCATATAAAACTTAGATATGAATAAAAAGATGAATTTTTAATCACATAAACATCAAGATTAAAACAAATCAAAGATTATCACTAATCAAGATCAAAATTTAAAACAAGAAAGGTAAAAAAAGATTAAGATAAAAACAAGATTAAACTCTCAAAAGTAAAGATTTGATTCAAACAAGAAAGGAATAAAAATATGAAGTTTTCCTAGTGAGAGAAAGTTAAACACTATCTCTCTCTAAAAAACTAAACTACTAAAATTGAAAGATGAACTAAATAACTAACACCCTCCTAATGTGTCATTAGGAGGGTATATATAGGAGATGGGAGTGCATGTGTTGCTTCCTTCATTCTTTCTTCTCGTCTCGACTCGATTTAAATTCTTTGACTTTCTCGACGTCGTCTCGGGAGTTGAACTTGTCTTATAATTTTCTTCTTCTATTAGACTTGAGTTCTTCGACTTCATTAAACTTCCGTCTTAGACTTTTTCTTCGATAAATCTTTAGAATAGGCCTTGGACTTCCGTTCTTTTTACACTCTTGATCTTTTGACTTCGTCTTTTCTCGTTTTCTTCAATAAAAGCCCGTGATAGCCCGTGTTTTCTTCCTTTTTCATATTTTTATCCTGAAACACAATAAAAACACAAACCACGCATAATTCCGACTTTTACGACATAAAATACACGTTTTGGTCTTGTTATTATTGGAAATAAGTGGTAAAAGGGTAAGTGTTTTTACACTTATTACGAACTCTCCAAGCAAAAACATTAACCTTAATAGGAATCACATTTACCCATCTGGCAGGCAAGTCCTCTTTAGGCAAGAGCGAATAATCAATAAAGAATTTAACTGATTTTACCGAGATTTCTCGAAGCCTCATAAGTCAAACACCAACAATCTATCATAGGAGATAGGATAACACAATCAATTTGAGCTTGAAGAGAACGCTCATGTCCTCCTCAATCCCTCCTCTATGATTACAATCATATGAAGAAATCAAGGAAGTGTTACTCAGCTTGTGTGAAATACTAATCTGTTTGGATGATTCCAAAACGTACAACCTAGGATACCGATGCTTCAATTCCATATCATCTAGCCAAATTCATTCTAAAAAATCGTACCTTCCCCGTTTCCCACTTTTTTGTGAACATAAGCTAAGAGATCAATATCTTTATTCTTAAGAGACTTAGTTTCTCAGACAATATTCAGCCAAGGTGAACATCTAGCACTAGATTCAAAGGAATCAATCGCTCCTCTCTCACCATATATAGCTTTAATAAATCTAGCCCAAAGAGAGGGACCTTGAGAAAATAAGCGCATATCCATTTGAAAAGAAGTGCACGATTGAATGCAAATAAACTAGAAATACTTAGGCCACCATATCTTTTGAAACTAGAGCTTTATTCCAGCTAATCATTTCCGTCTTCCTTTCAAACCATACGTGCCATTAAAAATTCCTTCTAATTGATTCCATACTATATAAAACACCCATTTGAACTCTGAAAATCGACATGTGATTAACGGAATAAAACTTAGGATAGATTTGATTAAAGTAAGATGACCTCCTATCGAAATATTATTAAGTTTACACTTACAAAGCATTGATGTAACTTTGGATGTAACTTCGTCTCATGAATTAATTATAGACATGTCACCTCCAATTTTGACTCCGAGATAAGTGAAGGAGGATGAGAAAGTTGAACAACCCACTTGTCTTGCCACTGAACTAACCTCTTCAGCTCGATCCCCAACCCTCATAATCTTGCTTTTATGAATCTTTAGTTTGAGACTAAATTCCAGATGAAAACATTTCAAAACATTAACAATAGTTCTGATACTCGACGTATCCCATGTACCCAAGAAGAAAGCATCAAACGCATAGAACAAATTAGAGATTGTCAAAGAATTATTAATAGTTATACCTGAAAAAAGACGAGCGTCCATCACCCTTTTAAAGGAAGATGAATACTTTTCATATTAGTATAAATAAGAAAGTAGACAAATGGTCTCCCTGCGTCAACCCTTTATGAAATTAGAATTCTGAATTCAGACTTCCATTGACCAAAACTGGCCCTCTTGCAGACTTGAGACACTCAATGATCCAACACCGTCATTTATTTCCAAAACCAAACATCATAAGAACATATTCCAAATAATTCCATCTTATCAAGTCAAAAGCCTTTTTAAAATCAACTTTGAAAAACATAACTTTCAGTTTTTTATGTTTACACCAATGTAGAAGCTCATTAAGGATAAATGGCCTATCAAGAATTTGTCAACCGGTGATAAAGGCCGATTAAACGTCACTGATAAGGTCTGAGATAACCATCGTTAATCTATTCGTCAATATCTTGGTAATAATTTTATATAGACTTCTAATTAAACTTATCGGTCAAAAATCATTAACAACTTTAGCATCGTGAATCTTGGGAATACAAACAATAAAAGAAGAATTGCAACCACTTGGGAGTTCACCTAAAGAGAAGAAATTGGACACAACAACCATAATGTCTTTGTTAAGAAACTTCCAATAACGACGAAAGAATTCAAAAGTGAAACCATCCGACCCGGAAGTTTTATTTGTATCACGATCCCAAATCGCATCTTTGATCTCATTTAGAGTAACATTACATCCCAAATCTTCTTTTTGTTCAGAAGAGAGTCTATTAGTGTACTGCTCCACTAGACAATTTCTAAAAGGATCCGATTTCAAGAACTGATTGGAAAAGTGAGAAAAGAACTGGTTTTTCACTAAATTTGAATCAACAATCCAGTCACCAATCACGGGCGGAAAGAATCCCGCGAATAGCAAATTGAGATCTTTTTTCATTGGGAATCTCATGAAAATATTTTAAGTTCTCATCGTCTTCAATAGCCCAATGGTTTTTAGATTTGTGCGCCTTTTATAAGGTTTCGATGTAATTGATATCGTGAAGCTCTTTTAGTAATGTGGATCGGTATTAAGAATGTCTTTATTACTTCCTCCTTGGTATAGAATCTTGTCTAAATCTTGTAATATAGTTTGAGTGATAATTTTCGCTTTAAAAGAACTGCTCTTAGCATTTCTAGACCAATTCTTAGTCGCATAGGAAGAAAGGGGTGGTTTGTTTTGCTTTGTTTGCATGCCAGTCGAATTTGTTATATAAGTAATTCCTTGTGGTACAAGGTGTATGTTGTTCCCATAAATATCACTTTACCATGGTTTGATTATTAGAAAGAAAGAAGAAAAGATATGAAGTTTAGAGAGAGAAAGTAGAGAGAGTGGTTGGAAACTTTGGAATATTAGATTAGAGAGAATGAGAATTACAATGTGACCAACACCCTCCTAACAAGATAGGAGGGATGTATTTATAGCCAAGCCTACATGTGGCTTATGGACTAAATGATAATGGGTCGGGCTTGTATTTGGGCTTTAAGTAGCTTAAATTCAAGCCCGTAAATCCCGACTATCCTACTACCTATTACAACGTTCTAATAAACGATACATATAAACCTATGACCGATCATTCTTGTTTAACTCAATATTTTGAGGCTAACAATCTCCCCCAATGAGAGTTCATTCCTCTTCGACATTTGGACATTTATAGAGATTACTAATCTCGCCATAAATGAGTCTTGAATGTGATATTTGAGCCTTTGTTATTGTCTTTCAACTTTGTCTTTAATCTTGAGATCTTTAAATCATCCTTGACTTGTCTTTGACTTATTGCGATCTTGTGTCTTCATCCACATGCTCACACTATGCACCATCTTGAAAGCTTGCTAACAATCTCCTTTGAAGAGAGGTAATTCTTCTACATAAATCATTAAGTAAGATTCTAAACATCAGAGTTGCGGAAGTCTTTGTTTTTTTATCTTTATCTTTCTTGATTACTCAATCTTGATGCATTAAGTATGTCTTTGGGCATGAGTATGTGGTTATGAATCTTCGACTTTGCGGAGTACACCGTAACGGCACCTTCTCGAGACAAGACATAAACACGAACTAAATGGCTTTAACATTCGTCTAAAATCGGTAGCGTTTTACCTCCGGTCGGTGAAGACCGTTAGACGGTATTAAATACCATACCTGTGATTAGGTAGATTCAATTAAGAACCTCCTTGATAGGGTTCCGCGGCTATACTAGCTGTTCTCTTTACTCGACCGTCTCAAAGAAAGACTACAAACATAAAGAGTGAATCAATTGGATAGATATCCGCTTGATTAAAGTCGTCAATTCAAGTTCCTGGAACAAGTTTGATTCATAAAGAATCTTACCATTGTTGCTTTCCAGTTGACACAAGCTTGATTCATTAACAATCTCGTAAGTCACCTACCGTAGCGCTGTTTGAGATTGATGCTAGAAGGATTTCCATTCGTCACTGTGAATATTAATAAATATCACACTGAATGTTCTGGCAAGACCATAAAGATATTACGTATAAACCTAAAACGAGTTTGAATCAATTCAGAATCAAACCAATGTTGCTTTTCAGTTTTATACATGTTCAATTCATAAAGAATCTTACTTTTACCTACCGCAGTGCTGTTTGATGTTAGCACTGGAAGGATCTCCACTCGTCATTGTGAGTACTAAGTAGTATCACTCTGAGTGTTCTAGCAATATCGCAAGGATATAGCGTATGACTCTCTTCTTCGTCATTCCGTGTGTCCTTACGAGATTTGATTGATCTCTAGGTTCTAGACTCAGTTTGTGCACTTTGAGTGGTCAGAGGCTGGAGCAGATGCCACCTATTCAATATCAACTATCTCAGAGTGAGAAAGTCAATAGAAGTCGTGTTGTTCTCCGTGATAATCAAACAAAATTCTTTTGAGAGAAGTCTGATTCAACTGGGAAAGGGTTGTCCATTACATCACTAAGTCCATGATGTGTTGTCTTCATGATGGGTTGACCCGGTTTCTGCCTAAGTTGTATTGAGGGATAATTTCTTTACACCCTTTATCCTTACATTTCTTTTTCATTCTTCAACCCCTTCAATGCTTACCAAGATGTCATCACTAACACCTTGTTGTAATTGTTCCTGTAACACCCCATTTTGATAAATGGAATGTCACGCGTAACTATGGCGTGTCATCAAAGCATACAAGGGTAAATGTATAAAACATTACATGACCATAGGGATAACCGGAATCAAACATCGGTTCCCAAACATAAGCCCAAAACATAATAAAGCAAAAGAAAAAGAATGAAAGACTACACAAGGATAAATATATGAAGGCAAAAGGAAAAGAAGTCTCTAGCAGCTTCCATCCTATGCACGTCCTCCAAATGCTCGAGTCTTTCCTAGGGTACCTACCGTTTTGGGACATGGAAAGGAAAGTAACGGCTGAGCAAAATGCTCAGTGCACGGATATAGACATAGTATAAGTGACTAAAACATAAGAGAGACTTAATAGCAGCGGAATTGTATAAGTCCTGGAAAACCCGGAACATGTTCATAAAACTGGTTTTATAGTTTGAAAAGCCTTATGTTTATCTTATGAAAACTGTTTAACATATTTTACCATTAGCCAATATAGGTCATGAAAATCCACCGTGCATGAATACTTGGAGGGGTGACCTCATCATGCAAATTAGAGGGGCTGCCTCTAATTTAATATACTGGTTTTTGGGTAGGAGGGATCAGCTCCTTGTGAAGGATGCAAGGCACACACCACATTCACCATGAAATCCTGAATAAAACATGTAACTAGGATGCACCCATACGCCCCACATGATAAATATAAATAAATGGCCAAAATCTGAAGGGACGCCACGAGCAATCACTCCGCCGTGGTGAAGTCATAACATAAGTGCCTCTAATGTTATGGTTATGGTACCTCCATAACTAGGTGAAACTGGTCATGCATGTATATGGCTATAGGTAATCTTAATTAAACATAAGCAATCAAACTCATAACTTATACTACGGGAAAACAGTTGGCTGCATATGGGGAAATCCTAATAAGGAAAGAATGTCCATACTGAAAGGACGGGAATCCGTACCTTATATCTAGTGAACGAAGAAGATGAACTGAGAGAAATCCTACTTCCGAATCACTAGTGCTACATAAATACATACATGAATAAGTATCTGCTTACTAAATACGTAGCTGGTTTTATGTCATGTCTATGTATTCTTACCATGTTTTACTGTTTTTAAGCCTTAAACCGTGTTTATCTTATATTCTGTTTAATCTGATCAAGTATTTCTGGTATTTCATGTGTTATTTTACTTACTGCGTAATAATAAGTAACTTCCCAAAAATAGCAGGTTTCCTAAAATAGAAAGTTTCCAAAAATAGAAAGTTTCCAAAAATAGAAAGTTTCCAAAAATAGAAAGTTTCCAAAAATAGAAAGTTACAGAGAATAGAAACTTTCCAAAAATTGAAAGTTTCCAAAATAAGAAAGTTTCCAAAAATAGAAAGTTTCCAAAAATAGAAAGTTTCCAAAAATAGAATTTACTGCTTAAAATAGATAAGTTTCTAAAAATAGAAAGTTTCCATAAATAGATCAGCTGCCTTAATTAAATAAGTTTCCATAAATAGATAGCTGCCTGAAATAAATAAGTTTCTAAAAATAGAAGGTTTCCATAAATAGATTAGCTGCCTTATTTAATTAAGTTTCTAAAAATAGAAAGTTTCCATAATTAGAATTAAGCTGGTTAAATAAGCTAAGTATATAAGCCTAAGTGTTTTCATAATTATTTTCTAAATCATATGATATAAGGTATAGTTTAATAATTATTTCATGTAATTAAATTAAACTATAGGTTAAAATATTTAATTAAAGTATAACATGTTTTTAATTAAATAAAGTTAAATACTTAGGTTAAAACATGTATTATTATTTATTAATAATATAACCTAAGTCATGTTAATTAATTAATTATAATCATGGTTTTTAAATAATTAATTAATTATAAGTCTAAAATGTAAAATACTTAGGTTAAATAATTTCATGATTATTAATAATTAGAATAACCTAAGTTATGTTATTAAATTAATCATGTTATTTAATAATTTAATTTTTAACATAAGATCATAAAACATAAAAAAACTAAGCATACACCATGAACCGGATCTAGACTAAAAAGCATGAACCGGACATGAAATCGACACCGTACCCCGAACCAACTCGGGGTACCCCGTGTCTTGGGGCTGCCGTGGGACCCACACACACCAACCGAGACCATACGGTCTTGGTGGTGGTCGGATGGCCAAACCGAAACCCCTTATGGGTTCGGTGTAGGCCGCGGCTAAAAACAAACACCCCTTAAAACACCTTTTGATTTTATTTAACACCAAATCATGTTAGATCCATGTTTAATTATTAGGTTTTTGTAAAAACATCACATGTTCTTGATTTATAAAAAGATTAAATCAAAAGAAAAGGTTTAAAAAGGATTTACCGAATTCGTGGATCAAAAGGACGAAGAACAAACACGATCACCAACTTAATTTCCAAGATCCAAGATCACAAACCACCTCCTTGTGGTGTTCTTAAGGTGGCGGCACAAAGAGGAGAAGGAGGAGGGTTTTAGGTTTTTTTTTCTAAATCTTCTGTAAAACTAAAAATGAGTAGTGTAAAAAATTTTTAACCCCTTTTAGTAAAAAATTGATGGGCTAAGCCCATCCTCCCTCATAAATTTCGTGGGAATGGGGCCCACAAGGGGTAACCCGAATGTTTTCCGTGTCTAATTAATAATTGTGTTCTCGTGTTCGTGTTTTACGTGTTTGTTCGTGTTTATTTGTGTTCGCGTTTTATGTGTTCTCGTTAAATAATTACCGTGACCTAATATATTTATTTACGCTCGTAATAAATATATACATATATTTAATAATAGTTCGTGTTTTAATTACGTTCATGATTTCATGATCGCATGTTCGTGATTAATTATTGTCAAATAATTATTACGTGCTCTTGCGTAGTAAATATTTATCGTGTTCTAACACGTACGTAATACGTAAAATCCTAACACGTAATCGTAATCATGCTATATTAGGAAAGTTTAAATCTAGTACGTACGATCTTAAGGGTACTATTCATGGTAAAAGCATGCGGGTTTTACAACTCTTCCCCCCTAAAAAGAATAATTCGTCCCCGAATTATAGATAACGTAACTGGAAGCAAAACATACCCGAATCAGACTGGAAAGGCATGCAAAATAACGGCAATGAAGGTGACATGGTAGAAGGGAACGTGGAACGTGACATGTCTTGAAAAGACATGGAACGTGACGTGACGTTACTGAAAGGACATATCTAATCGATAAGAGAAAAACAGATAAGAAGTCCGGATGAACTTGTCCGTTTCCAAGTGGCTTCCCTCTTGGAACGGTTCCTTTATAAGATCTTGACACGAATGATAAGTCTTGGTCCTCCTGACCTTGACTTGGAATACGAAGAAGTTCTTGGTTATCAACGTAAGGTAGATCCCCTAAATTCGATCGAGGGAATAAGAATTAATCGTGTAAGAGTAACTGAAACGTTACGATGAAAGACAATCTGACTTAACTGTTAACTAGAAACAATGCGCGAGACATAAAGAAACGTAGTACGTGAAAAATTTTGAACGTGATACGTGAAAATTTTTGAACGTGCTACGCGGAGATATGGCGAGTGTAGTATGAGTAAACATATCGTGATCCATGATACGTGTAACATATCTTGATCATGATATGAGGAACGTGGAATGAACATGATATGTGAATCATATCGTAAACATAGAATATAATGGCGGTATCGCCAAACGCTACAAGGTGAGACGTGGAATATGACATGTAACGTCTATCTGATGATGGAGAGTTATACTAAACTTGGGTCCGGTCTCTCAAGTTCTTGCAAAACTTCCCAGAACGAAATGAAGGTAAAATCGTAAGCCGAGATGCCATCATGAACGTGAATAGCGTCATGAACGCGAGTGCGAAAGCAAGTCTTGAAATTTGAACAAGGATGGGAAGTAAATTAGGAGCACAATTATGAATATTTGTCTGACCCGATAACTGAGGAATTGCCCAGTGATCGGATGAGCCTTGGCTGGAACATGTTCGATCAATCTGTTGGTTCTAAAATCCTAACGGATGTAAGGATTCTGTAGACTTGATCAAACTATGTGCAATAAATAGATAGCATCATGCTTCTTCTGAGTTTGCGTTAAACTGGTAACCAAAATCCGTGGAGATCTTGTCCCATTTCAATTCACAATTTCAGATGATGAAAACATCCCAGTTTGTTGGTGTCCTATCTTAACCTGTTGGTATGTCAAGTACCTAGATATGAACGTCACTGTATCTTGCTTCGTAGAACTTTATACATAGGAGTTTGCGAAACTCTGAGTCTTTGAATCTAGACTTCTCCTAGCGTAGGATTTTCTTAGAAAACCTAATGTAGTGTAGGGTTCTCTCCTTTACGCATAAGCTGAGTCATGGTAAGATTAACCGTAGAAACCCATGTGATTCAGCGTGTCACTGTGATCAAACAGAATTGATATTGGAAAAATTTCCAGGGTAAAATTTCTCTTGTCATAGAATTTGCAACATAGTGCAGATATGGTCTTCCTGTTCTTCTTCTAGGCTTAAAGGAAATCAGGTTATCCTCAATGAAAACACTGATGAATTTGCTATGCGTTGATGGAAACTCATTCTTATAGTTCCGTTGGAGCATTGATGAGATTAATTCAAAATCATAAATCTAGCATGACCGAGTCGTGTACGAATAGCAGTCATGGACATGTCCTGCTGTTTCATTCGTCACTGTTGGCAGCATGATCATGAGTTTGATCTTGGAAAAGTGATTAACACCATACGGTTTATTGGACATGTTGTCAATATGTGGAGGAGAATAACGGTCATGAATGGTGATTTGTTTACGCCGACGGTAGTCGACACATAATCTCATGGTACCGTCCTTCTCCTTGTAAGTTCTTCTGGAATGTATGGGAAGATTTTGGAATAATCAACTGGCTATGCGTAAAAGACTTAAGTGGTCGTGTCTTACTGACAGCTAGAAAATTTTAGCGACCATGGCTAACAACGCACATGCTTGTAAGCATAGATAATTTGTACAGATTTTCTCGAGGGAAAATCAAGCTGAATGTATTCAGGAGCCTGAACATTACTGTACATAATTATGAATCGTAGCATGGTGTGCTGTTCATAATACATAATTAGGATAAAATTCATCTCGTGTCTGTCCGAGGAAATGCGTTAGCAGCTTGGATCTCATCATTAAGCTGAAGGAAAACCTTCGTATACGTGGGAATACGAAAGGCGTCCTTCATGGTCATGAATATATGAACCATGGTGAAAGAAATGAAAGTAACATCAGCAACGCGACGGTTCTCACTGATGCGCCGATAATGGTACTGAAATTCTTGTGGCCTGATTAATACATGGCACAACAAAATGGATATACCCTTGGAGGGTACCCTGAATTTCTTAGAAATGTTCCATAGTTGGACGTGAGTCATGTGTCTTGACTCGTTTCTTGGGACTATAAGCATGACATATGTCTTGGCTGGTGTCTTGACATCTGTCTTCACGAGGTATACGTGAGACATGTGTCTTGACTGATGTCTTGACATGTGTCTTCAGAAAGTATGCGTGAGACATGTGTCTTGACTGATGTCTTGACATGTATCTCGAGAGGTGAAACAAATATAACCACAATATAAGGTTATTATGCCAGAATTGGCGGATCGGTTGGACTACTGATCATTTGTATGTCTGATCACGTCCGCGGCCGGAGCCTCGGTTGCGATTTCTAGGATAGTTTCTGTCATAGTAGTGGTTACTATCGTCCTGTCTGTCAGTTCCATGATGGTCATTCTCATGATCGTGATTCATGTAACTATTCAGCTGAGTGGCCGGCTGGTACCGGTTTGCACTCATATGGCTGAAATGACAGCCGAATGACGTGTGTTATGTAACTAAGAATTAGGGACAATGATTGAGGGAAATCGTCTGATGGTGAAGCATCTTCTCGTCCAATTTCTTTGCTCCGACGCCTTTGTCTTCGTCTTGTAGGATCTCCAGGTTGTGAACAGCATCCGCATATCGTAACGTCTCTGAACGTCAGCAGCATCAACCTTTAGTAACATCTCCCAGTTATAAGCGGCATCAACAATCTTGTAGAATATCAGCAATTGAAAATAGCCCTGAGGTGATTCAGAATCGACTAGAGAATACTCGCGAAGTATTGCAAGTGAAATACACATGGATTAAGGTACGTGTAATACACATGAAATACGGTACGTGGAGTACACGTGGATTGCACATGAAATGATCGGTATGGGGTCGATCGTTTATCATGATTTAAGGAAAGTATATCGGTTAAACGGTTACGAAAACCATCATGATAACATGGCAATGCCAGTATATACCTCATTCTGGTTGCATAGAGGAACGCTAAAGTGTGGTTACACAAAATTCAACGATGATTTGCCTGACAACATGATCAATGAAAACCAACCATGACTATCATGAAAGCATGATTCAATGAAATCTAACAATGTCTTGCAGGACAACGTAAATAACAAAAGAGGCGTAAAACATAATCAACATGAAGACGGAATTATCATGAAGAAACATGAAACCATCTATCACGAAGAAGTGTATAACATAATCAACATGAAACTGAAGTTAACCATGACAGTATGAAAACATACTTGACACAAAAACATAATAACTTATGAGGGGACATGAAAAAAATTTATGCCAATTTAAATCATGAGAAAAATTTTATGCATGAAAAATAGTGCATGAATGCGTAATGTAGTTTATAAAACCTTTATATGTGCGAGGGAACGCCTATGGGTCGGTTCCAAAACAAAAGACATGGCGAGGGGACGCCTATGGGTCGGTCCCAAAGTTAAAAGTTTCGATAAAAGCACATGCGACTAAATAGGGCCAGTCCTGTACCAACCATTACTTAGTCATAATCCCTGCAACAATGATACATGAAACATAAATAAATGAAACTCATCTGTCAAAACTTATCAGAAAAAAAAATTATGTGACAAATTATGAACTACTAGGGTTCAGTCCACATAGCCACAGTTTACGAGGAACATTATAAATGAAACAACGACACATAACTAAATATGAATGACGGTTGTCCATCCATATTAGTAAAACAATATCGATGAAAACATCAAGGTTAAAACCTCAAGGTGCTGAAAACATCATGGTTAAAACAATAATGCGCTGAAAACATCAATACGTGGAATAACAAACGTTGGCTTAGGAAGCTCCTGGTGACTACCCACTAGTCACAGGTCGAGTTTTAGAGCCTACAGGTCGAAGCCTTGGCTCTGATACCATAATTGTAACACCCCATTTTGATAAATGGAATGTCACGCGTAACTATGGCGTGTCATCAAAGCATACAAGGGTAAATGTATAAAACATTACATGACCATAGGGATAACCGGAATCAAACATCGGTTCCCAAACATAAGCCCAAAACATAATAAAGCAAAAGAAAAAGAATGAAAGACTACACACGCATAAATATATGAAGGCAAAAGGAAAAGAAGTCTCTAGCAGCTTCCATCCTATGCACATCCTCCAAATGCTCGAGTCTTTCATAGGGTACCTGCCATTTTGGGACATGGAAAGGAAAGTAACGGCTGATCAAAACGCTCAGTGCACGGATATAGACATAGTATAAGTGACTAAAACATAAGAGAGACTTAATAGCAGCAGAATTGTATAAGTCCTGGAAAACCCGGAACATGTTCATAAAACTGGTTTTATAGTTTGAAAAGCCTTATGTTTATCTTATGAAAACTGTTTAACATATTTTACCATTAGCCAATATAGGTCATGAAAATCCACCGTGCATGAATACTTGGAGGGGTGACCTCATCATGCAAATTAGAGGGGCTGCCTCTAATTTAATATACTGGTTTTTGGGTAGGAGGGATCAGCTCCTTGTGAAGGATGCAAGGCAAACACCACATTCACCATGAAATCCTGAATAAAACATGTAACTAGGATGCACCCATACACCCCACATGATAAATATAAATAAATGGCCAAAAGCTGAAGGGACGCCACGAGCAATCACTCCGCCGTGGTGAAGTCAAAACATCAGTGCCTCTAATGTTATGGTTATGGTACCTCCATAACTAGGTGAAACTGGTCATGCATGTATATGGCTATAGGTAATCTTAATTAAACATAAGCAATCAAACTCATAACTTATACTACGGGAAAACAGTTGGCTGCATATGGGGAAATCCTAATAAGGAAAGAATGTCCATACTGAAAGGACGGGAATCCGTACCTTATGTCTAGTGAACGAAGAAGATGAACTGAGAGAAATCCTACTTCCGAATCACTAGTGCTACATAAATACATACATGAATAAGTATCTGCTTACTAAATACGTAGCTGGTTTTATGTCATGTCTTAGCTTATTTTATGTATTCTTACCATGTTTTACTGTTTTTAAGCCTTAAACCGTGTTTATCTTATATTCTGTTTAATCTGATCAAGTATTTCTGGTATTTCATGTGTTATTTTACTTACTGCGTAATAATAAGTAACTTCCCAAAAATAGCAGGTTTCCTAAAATAGAAAGTTTCCAAAAATAGAAAGTTTCCAAAAATAGAAAGTTCCCAAAAATAGAAAGTTTCCAAAAATAGAAAGTTACCAAAAATAGAAAGTTTCCAAAAATAGAAAGTTTCCAAAAATAGAAAGTTTCCAAAAATAGAAAGTTTTCAAAAATAGAATTTACTGCTTAAAATAGATAAGTTTCTAAAAATAGAAAGTTTCCATAAATAGATCAGCTGCCTTAATTAAATAAGTTTCTAAAAATAGAAGGTTTCCATAAATAGATTAGCTGCCTTATTTAATTAAGTTTCTAAAAATAGAAAGTTTCCATAATTAGAATTAAGCTGGTTAAATAAGCTAAGTATATAAGCCTAAGTGTTTTCATGATTATTTTCTAAATCATATGATATAAGGTATAGTTTAATAATTATTTCATGTAATTAAATTAAACTATAGGTTAAAATATTTAATTAAAGTATAACATGTTTTTAATTAAATAAAGTTAAATACTTAGGTTAAAACATGTATTATTATTTATTAATAATATAACCTAAGTCATGTTAATTAATTAATTATAATCATGGTTTTTAAATAATTAATTAATTATAGGGAAAATTTCATATATATCCCTCTTTTGATACTAAATTTCATATATATCCAACCTTACTTAAAAATTTTATATATATCCCTCCCTTTGTTGCAAAATTTCATATATATCCAATTTTACTTAAAAATTCATATATATCCGATTTAAAACTTGAAATTTCATATATGTTCAAATACCTAATTTATATATAACTAAAAACTTAAAATACATATTAATTATTATTTAAACCTAAAATAACCATTATATCTATGTTTTCCTACCTAATAATATGCACATCTAATCACCAAAACAATAAAAAATCATAAAAATTCCATAAAAAATAAATCTAACTAACCTTGAAATAAGATAATAAAGCAACAATCAGTATTCTTATCAAGTTGTAACACCACTTTATTTTTTATTCTTAAATACTTTGATAAAATATGTTTTGCATCAATGTGTGTGCATATAATAATTTGAGACATTGTTTATATAAAAATATATGAATATATACGTAAGTATAAGAAAAAGAAATAAATGTATAATAGTTATTTTAGATTTAAATAATATTCAATATTTGTTTTATGTTTTTAAGTATATATAAATTAAGTATTTGGATATATATAAAATTTCAAGTAAAAAATTGGACATATATGAAATTCTATGTTTAAAATTGGATATATATGAAATTTTTAAGTTAGGTTGGATATATATGAAATTTTGTGTCAAAAGAAGGGATATATATGAAATTTTTAAATGAGGTTGGATATATATGAAATTTTGTGTCAAAAGAAGGACATATATGAAATTCTCCCTTAATTATAAGTCTAAAATGTAAAATACTTAGGTTAAATAATTTCATGATTATTAATAATTAGAATAACATAAGTCATGTTATTAAATTAATCATGTCATTTATTAATTTAATTTTTAACATAAGATCATAAAACATAAAAAAAACTAAACATACACCATGAACCGGATCTAGACTAAAAAGCATGAACCGGACATGAAATCGACACCGTACCCCGAACCAACTCGGGGTACCCCGTGTCTTGGGGCTGCCGTGGGACCCACACACACCAACCGAGACCATACGGTCTTGGTGGTGGTCGGATGGCCAAACCGAAACCCCTTATGGGTTCGGTGTAGGCCGCGGCTAAAAACAAACACCCCTTAAAACACCTTTTGATTTTATTTAACACCAAATCATGTTAGATCCATGTTTAATTATTAGGTTTTTGTAAAAACATCACATGTTCTTGATTTATAAAAAGATTAAATCAAAAGAAAAGGTTTAAAAAGGATTTACCGAATTCGTGGATCAAAAGGACGAAGAACAGACACGATCACCAACTTAATTTCTAAGATCCAAGATCATAAACCACCTCCTTGTGGTGTTCTTAAGGTGGCGGCACAAAGAGGAGAAGGAGGAGGGTTTTAGGGTTTTTTTCTAAATCTTCTGTAAAACTAAAAATGAGTAGTGTAAAAATATTTAACCCCTTTTAGTAAAAAATTGATGGGCTAAGCCCATCCTCCCTCCTAAATTTCGTGGGAATGGGGCCCACAAGGGGTAACCCGAATGTTTTCAGTGTCTAATTAATAATTGTGTTCTCGTGTTCGTGTTTTACGTGTTTGTTCGTGTTTATTTGTGTTCGCGTTTTATGTGTTCTCGTTAAATAATTACCGTGACCTAATATTTTTATTTACGCTCGTAATAAATATATACATATATTTAATAATAGTTCATGTTTTAATTACGTTCATGATTTTATGATCGAATGTTCGTGATTAATTATTGTCAAATAATTAATACGTGCTCGTGCGTAGTAAATACTTATCGTGTTCTAACACGTACGTAATACGTAAAATCCTAACACGTAATCGTAATCATGCTATATTAGGAAAGTTTAAATCTAGTACGTACGATCTTAAGGGTACTATTCATGGTAAAAGCATGCGGGTTTTACAGTTCCAGTGCTAACTTAAGTACTTAGTCGGCATTCAGCTACGTTCACATTCTACTCCATCTTTCCTAAAGACTTCTAATAATCTATTGGATTGTCCCTGGAAAGATCCCTCCGGTTCTGGTTGGATCATAGGACTTATACCTAACCACCCTTTGAGACCAATAACGTCATGAATTAAAGATGTTGTGGGTGTAAGATCGTAACCATACAAACCATTTGAAAGTCAATTAACGTATTTGATAAATCCTTTTAACACGTTGAGATTTTTGACGTTGCAGAAATGCTCCCCCTTCACATGTGCATCGATAATCGAAAGTGTTTCGCACATTTTGATAAGAGTTAAAGTGCTTGAGTCTTAAATATATGCTAATTTCATATATTAGATCACATTTTAATCATATTTTCTTCCCTATCTCTAATATATAAATCATTTGATATTAGAGATACCAAATTCGATTAAAATATATCACGAAAAATAGTATTAAAAATCTTCAGGAGAAGAACGTGTCTTACTAGCATGAATTATTTGGAACGCTCCCCCTAAAAAATTAATCCAATTGAATTGTCATTGTGAGGATGTGATCCACATTTCATTTTTTGAGGATATTAGTTGTTGAACACACAATTTTTGAAAGATTTTGAATAATCATGGAAAAATTCTTTAAAAAATTATGTTCAACGCTTTTTGAAAAACCACTTCTTTTTGGCGACATGGTATTTCTAAAGCATAAACTTGAGTTCATAGACTTTGAATGTCTTGACGAATCCACTCAAGTGTAAGAAGCTTTCTCTTCTTTTGCTGAGGGTAAGGGCACTAAATCTTACACTCCCCCGTTAATATCGACCCGGGTTGCAATCTGAAAGTGATTACGAGCCATTGTGTTGAGCTCAAAACTTTGAATGTTTTGTGACAAGATCAAAGATTGCTCACCTGTTTTTGGAGAAATTGTCCAAAAGAGACATTTTCCTTTATTAAAAATAGAAATGACATGTTTTGAAAAATATTTACAACTTTCATTCGAGCTTTATGTACACACCCGTGTTGTTATAGAGAGACATTTCTAAGCGCGTCCACATTATCGATACTGAAGGACATGTCGAGAAGGATCTTTTTGGATTTTCAAAGATTTTTTAATTTTGTATTTTGCTTTTATATGTTTTATATTTTGTATTTTGCTTTTTCATTGATATTTACAAGTAGATGTTTGATAGGTGAATCAAGCAGGCTTCTTCGCCAGAATATTTAGTTTTGCTGGAGTCAAAGATCTTATACCAATTTGCCTAACTAGATACGCAAACGTCTCTTTCGACAGAGCTTTCTTAAACAAGTCAGCTAATTGGTAATCCGTTCCGACTAAGTATGATTCAACGATACCACGTTCAACTTGTTCCTTTATGAAGTGATATTTGACATCAATGTGCTTCGCGCGGGAATGTTGTACGGGATTGCAGGAGATGGCTAGCCGACTTTGAGGCACAATACATAGGTACTTTATCAAAGTGGAAGCCATAATCCGTGAGTTATGTTCTCATCCAAAGAACTTGAGCACAACACGCAGATAGAGACACATACTCCGCTTCGGCTGATGATAGAGACATGCAATCCTGCTTCTTGGAAGACCATCCCACGAGCTTATCTTGTCCTAGAAATTGTGCATCACCAGAAGTGATTTTTTGAGTATCAAGACACCCTGTGTGATCAGAATCTAAATAGGCCGTTAGAAAGAACCGGTTTCCTTCGAATACTAAAGTTCTAAATGAATGGTATTCTTGAGGTACCGAAAGATCCGTTTAACCTCCTTGAGGTGCTTTTCAGTAGGTCGGGCTTAATATCGTGCACAATAGCATGAAGCATGTGAAATATCTGGTCTACTTGCTGTAGAGTACATGAGGGAGTCGATCATGGAACGATATTTTGTTTGATCAATGGCTACTCCCTCGAAGTCAGCATCTAGGGATGTGATTGATAACAGTGTCCCAACGGGGTCATATGAGGTCATACCATGCTTTTTGATTATCTCTTGACAATATTAGCTTGGTTAATAAAGATACCACTTGGGGATTGGTGAACTTGAATTCCTAGAAAGGATTCACCCATCATTGACATTTCAAATTTGTTGTTCATTATTTTTTTAAACCATTTTGAATGTTTTGGGTTTGTAGACCCGAAAATAATATCATCAACGTAAATCTACACCAGCAAAATGTCATTCCAAGATTTATATATGAACAACGTTAGATCAATGGAACCTTTTGAGAAACCTTTGGATACCATAAATTTCGAGAGCTCATCGTACCACACCCTTGGAGCTTGCTTTAGTTCATAAAGTGCCTTGTGGAGACGATACGCCTTGTCAGGATAGTGTGGATTGACGAATCCTTCCGGCTGTGTGACATAGACTTCTTCTTTCAAAGGACCGTTAAGAAATGTTCGTCACGTCCATTTGATAAAAAATGAATCCCTTATGTGCAGCATAAGCAAGGAAAATCATGACCACTTTTAAACGAGCCACTAGTGCAAATGATTCTTCAAAATCAATTCCCACTTTCTGGCCATACCCTTTAGCCACTAGCCTAGATTTATTCTTGATGATCGTGTTTTCTTCATCCATCTTGTTTTTCCAGATCCATCGAAGATTTAATGGTTTTACATCGAATGACATGTCAACAAGTTCCTAGACTTTAAGTCTTTAAAATTGTTGAAGTTCATCGGTAATCGATTCAATCCAATCATGATCAGCCATTGCTTCACTGATGTTTTTCAGTTCAACTGTACTCACCGCGAGTGCGAACATACAAACATCGCCATCGGTTTCTAGTTGTCGTATCGTATGGACAGGATGTAAAGGGTTTCCAATTACTTGAACTAAAGGGTGATCTCGGGTCTAATGATGTGTTGAAGGATGTCGTTGGTAGGTACGCATATTTGACGGATCAACATGGCGAATAGAAGACTCTCCAGTTTTGTGTACCAATGTACCAAATGGGTTATGAAAATCGTCTTCGTCAAATAATGCATTATATGCTTGATTTATGTCCGTTGGAGCAATGACAGTAGTTGTGGATGTTGTAGGATCGGCTGTTGATATTATATTCTGAGGAGGTAAATCTGCTACAACCCGTGTTGAAGTAGATGTGGTTGTATCCTTTTGTCGAGGATGATCGGTATCATCATTCTTATCATGAGTGACATCAGAAGGCTTCGATACAACATGTTTTTCTCCAGTGAAATATTCATCAAACATTGGTCCATATAACATTTCCAACTCTTCAATTGTCGTGTCCACTGTCATATCTTCTCTTGGAATAATCGGTTGAACCAGCTTCGAACTTGATGGTTCATTGCTGTGGTTGTGAGTTCCGAGTTCCGTGTGGTTGTGCACAAAAGTCTGTTTTCGTTGTGGATTGGAACTTAAACTGTTTTGTTCAAGTGCCATTTGTTTCAATTCATCAAATCTTATATGGATGGTTTCGACAATCAATTTTTTTCTCTTGTAGTAAACTATATATCCCTTTGACTGAGTTGCATATCCCACTAAAATGCATGCATCACCTTTCTCTTTCATCTTATCTAGATTTTCACCATCTCGGATTATGTAACATGTACATCCAAAAACGTGAAGGTGTTTAAGGGAAGGTTTTCGATCATTAATTATGTGATATCGTGTCTTTTTGTGTCTTGGAATCATTAAGGAACGATTTTGTGTGTATCATACTAGCATGCGGTTGACACGGCTTCGACCCAAAAGTGTAGTGGCAGTTTTGAAGCGGATAACAATGTTCGAGCCGCCTCAACCAAAGTACGGTTTTATCTTTCAACAACGTTGTTGTGTTCAAGTGTTCTAGAAATAGATGTTTCATGTTCAATCCCTTCGCCTTCAAAATATTTCTTCAGAGTTGGATTTAAAAATTATGTGCCTTTGTCAGTACGAACTAGTCTTACTTGAGCTTGAAGACCACGTTGTATCTGCTTTAGTAAGTTAATGAGAACTTCAGGTGTTTCATCTTTAGACCTCAACAAGTGAGTCCACGTGTACCTTAAGTAATCATCGACAATTAGCAAAATGTATTTCTTTTGATTGATACTTCGAACACGCATTGGACCACATAAATCCAAATGAAGAATATGAAAGTTTATGGACTTATTTTTAATAGTCGTGTGATAGGATCGAACTCAAGATTATGGGATTGCACTCAATACGTAAAGAGTTAATTTATTTAATAAATATATTTATATTTATTATATTTATTAAATTAAATCCAGCTATACCTTTAACGACCGTTAAATAATTAAGAGTTAAGTATTAACAATCGTTGTGGACTAAAAGAGAAGTAACAAGAAGATTCTGGAACACCCCATGGTGGGGGTGTCAACCGTCGGTGGAGAGGGACAAGGGGGAAGGAAAAACTTTCCTTATATTCGTTTTACTTGGGCTACAAGAATTTCTAGGCCTATATAAACAACCTTTCACCCTCATAATTCACACACCACATCTCTCTTCTCTCCATCTCTTGCGATCAGAACAAACACCCCTAGGGGTTTCGTTTGGTTTTTCGGTTTAGCTTAAATCTAGTCCTAGCCCCTCTCTAGGGTTGTTGGGTATATTTTTAATAAGTGTGAAAACACTTATCCTTTTACCACTTATTTCCAATAATAACAAGACCAAAACGTGTATTTTATGTCGTAAAAGTCGGAATTATGCGTGGTTTGTGTTTTTATTGTGTTTTTAGGACCAAATGATGAAAAAGGAAGAAAACACGGGCTTTCACGGCCTTTTATCAAAGAAAACGAGAAAAGACGAAGTCAAAAGATTAAGAGTAAAAAAGAACGGAAGTCCAAGGCCTATTCTGAAGATTTATCAAAGAAAAAGTCTAAAGACGAAAGTTTAATGAAGTCGAAGAACTCAAGTCTAAATTAAAGAAGAAAATTATTAAGACAAGTTCAAATCCCGAGACAACGTCGAGAAAAGACAAAGAATTAAATCGAGTCGAGAAGACGTGAAGAAAGAAAGAAAGAAGAGGCAACACATGCACACCTTCCCATTTTCCCTATAAATACCCTCCTAATACACATTAGGAGGGTGGGTTAGTTTTTAGTAGTTAGTTTCATTTTTCATTTTTCTTTCTAGTTTTTAGAGAGAGAAAGTTCTCAAATTTATCTCACTAAGTTTTCATCTTTTCTTTCTTTTAATCTTTCAAGATTAAACCTTTTGTATTTTGGATTTCATTAATCAAGTTCAAGTTAATCTTTTAATCTTTCATCTCTTTCTACCTTTCTTTATTTTGATTAATTTTGGTGCGAAATACTATTTGATCCGTGTTGATCTTGATGTTTTCGTGCTAAAAAGGTTAATCTTTTTATGCCTACTTAAGTTCTCATACGAATAAGCTTTAAGATCTTTGTGCTTATTGGCTTATTTAGATGTTTAGCTTATTTACTTTTTAAAAGCTTTCTTAAAAAGTTTCATCTTTTTATGATTTGATTTAAAAGTTGCTAGTTTTAAGATTGGATAAGTTGTTATTCGTGCTTATTTAGTCTTTTTCATATTAGATTCGATCAAGTCTTAGTTTGAGCTTATTCCTAATAGGTTATAGCTTTGCTTATTTCGAATCAAAAGGGTAATCGGAAAAGGTTTAAACCCTTTTCCGATTGATACATTCCGACTACTACCCCCCTTTATTCCGACCGTTTGATCTGAAAAGGGTTTCAGCTATTCCGATTTGCACCTCCCTATTCTGATCACCTAATCGGAATAGGGTTTTATTATTCCGACGGTGGCATTTGTTGACATTCCGATTGGGTGTGTTGCTAAACATTCCGATCTGAATCTCTTTCGTACATTCCGATTTGACTAGATTTTTGGTATTCCGACTGGACCTATTTTCAAGCATTCCGATTGCCTTATTCCGACAGAATATTCCGATCAGTCTCCTTTGGCACATTCCGATCAGTGTTTCCGACCAAACATTCCGATTGTTGCACTTTAGATATTCCGATTTGGCTGTATTCCGATTGTTTTCCAATTGTTTAATTTCTTGTTTTTACAAAGTTTTCAAGTTTTAGATTCATTAAGTTTTCAAGTAATTTTTCTAATCTTGTCTTTAAGTTTTCATTCATTTTATTTTAACTCGTTATTTTTAATTTAATCTTTTAAAGCTCTTATTTTACTCAACGACATTTACATTTATTTGCTATTAGTTTAAAATAGATAATCAAACAAACCATTTTCATTTCCACCAAGAACAATTGAGTCGCACTTTGAACCAATAGTCAATTCGAAGAGATCGGAACAACGAACTTTGATACGAGCTTAAAAACCATGTATTAAATGGCGCCGCTGCCGGCTCTTTTCGTTAAGATTAAAGGTTTTTAGTGAGAGACGCGTTGGATTTTGGGATCCGTTCATCGTTGAACGTTATTTTCCTTGTTTTAAAATTTTCAAAAATCCTAAAAAATATAAAATTTTCAAAAATACAAAAAATTGAAAAACCATAAAAAACCAAAAATATTTCCTTTCTCTTTTTCTAATCCTTTTGTAGGTGTGTATGCGTACTCGTGCTCGTAAGAATAGAGTAGCTCAAGCCGAAGTCATTACTCAACCAATTGTCACCATGGACAATCAACCAATGATCGAGCTTTTGCAATCGCACGTAGAAGGCAACACCGATGCAATTGTTATCCCTGAGATTGGAGCCAACAACTTTGAACTCAAATCTGGCTTTATACAAATGGTCTCTGCTCAACCCTTCTTGGGCCGCTCACTTGATGATCCTCATGACCACATTAAAAGGTTTCTTCAGCTTACCAATACGGTTAAGTACAATGGGGTATCACAAGAAGTGATTCGCTTGCAACTTTTTCCTTTCTCTTTAGAGGGACAAGCCCGGAATTGGCTTGATAAGGAACCGCCACAAAGTATTATTACGTGGACGGATTTAGAGACCAAGTTTATCAACTACTTTTTCCCACCCTCACGTACTACCGCTTTGCGGAATGAAATTATTACCTTTGAACAAAAGTACGGTGAATCTTTTAGTGAATCTTGGGACCGTTTAAAGGAACTTTTAAGAAAGTGTCCACAACATGGTCTAACAAAAGTACATCAAATCAATACTTTTTACAATGGTTTAAGCATGAATGACCAAGATTCACTAAACAGTGCCTCAGGGGGGTAATATTTTGGTTAAGTCTTCTAATGCTGCTTGGGATATTATTGAGAACAAATCTAGAGTTCAAACCAAGAGTGTTAGAACTAATGTAGCAAGTTCTAGTACTAGTGATGCCGACAAAAGAATTGATAAGCTTACTTCGCTTGTGGAACCGCTTGCTTTACAAACTGCCAACAATGCCAAACAATTCAATGTCCAAGCTAATGTTTTGAGCCAATCTTGTGATATATGCGGAGGATCTCACTCATACACCGATTGTCCTTCGACTCACGACAATCCGGAAAATGTGTATGCCGCCAACGGTACCTATGCTACAGGAAGCTATCAAGCACGTCCTCAAGGTGACCGAAACTTGCTCAGCTATCGCTCAAACAACTTTCTTTCACCACCCGGTTTTCCCCCGCAAAACCCGAACAACCTCAATCGTAACAATCAAAACCAACCACGTGCTCAAACTCCATATCAAAACCAAAGAAACCCATATCCACCTCAAAGAAACAACCAAGTTTACCAACAACCTGCTTATCAACCACCCGCCTACCATGCTCTTCCTCTCAACCAACCCATAGCCTTACACCAAGATGTTGAAACCTACATGAGGACGAACGATGTGATTGTGCAAAATATTCAGCGGGAAATGGCCAACATGAAAGCAGATATGGTGAAGCAAGGGAATGATCTTCGAGCTGATATGTGAAACACTTTGGCAAGTCAAACGAATGACTTGAGGAATATGATGTCTAGTTTCTTCCCAAGTAATCAAGCCTCTGGATCGGGTTCTCTTCCGAGTAACACCGTTGCTAATCCAAGTGGGGAGATGAAAGCAATCACCACTCGTAGTGGAAAAGGTTTAAAGGAACCCGAGCTTCCTACACCTACACCGGTGATTGTGACAAAGGAAAACGAGTCTCCTTCTCCGAATCCTCCATCTTCTATTCCTCCAACTTCTACTTCTCCAATTCCGCCACCTTCTACTTCTACCCCTCCACCACCCAAGGATGTGAGTGAGAATTCTATCCCAAAGCCTTCATCTCAACCCAATATACCTTATCCTTCGAGGTTGAGGAAAGAGAAATTGAAGAACAAGGATGATATTCAGGTTTCGAACTTTCTTAAAATGTTCAAACAACTGAATTTCAATATCTCCTTTGCTGAGGCTCTCGCTCACATGCCTAAATACGCTAAAATGTTTAAAGATCTTCTCAGTGATAAGGAGAAACTTCTCGATATTGCTCAGACCCAACTTAATGAGAATTGCTCCGCAGTGCTCTTAAGGAAATTGCCCACCAAACTTGGTGATCCGGGTCGCTTCTTGATTCCTTGCAACTTCCCGGGAGTAGAGAATTGCATGGCCCTAGCCGATCTAGGTGCCAGTATTAACTTAATGCCATTAAGTGTTTGGAAGCAATTATCTCTCCGCGAGCTAGTCCCCACACGAATGAATTTGGAATTAGCTAACCGTACGGTTGCTTATCCAGTGGGGATAGCCGAAGACGTCTTCGTTGGTGTCGACAAATTCACCTTCCCGGCGGATTTTGTTGTCGTTGACTATGAGATGGACCCCCGTATTCCATTAATCGTTGGGCGTCCATTCCTGAGGACCGGTCTCACTCTCATTGATGTAGCCGCTGGCGAATTAATCATGAGAGTTGGTGACGATAAAATCGTCTTCAACATGGGTAAACTTTCTAAGCAGCCTTCGGAAAACGAGAGTGTTAATTTCATTGATGTTCTTGATGAGGCTTGTGAAGAACATTTCAAAGACGCTTGTAAAAGTGGTTCTTCTTCTCTACCCATTGTTGAGACCGTTGCCTCAATTGCTCCGTCATTGACTCCTTTTGGAGAAAGTGACTTGGATGATTTTGAAGCTAGCTTGGGTCCTCTCGATCTTAAGTATGATAATTCTCCCACCAATTGGGATGAATACATTCGTACAATTGAGAAACTTCTCAATGAGGACCATACTTCTCCACCATCTCCTAAGGATATCTCTACCGATGATCAGAAGTTGACTACGCCGTCCATCGAAAATCCTCCGGATTTAGAGCTTAAGGATCTTCCGTCTCATCTCGAGTACGTTTTCCTTGACGACAACAAGACGTTACCAGTCATCATCGCAAAGGACTTGAAAGAAGAAGAAAAATCCCGACTTATCGCCGTGCTGAAGAATCACAAGAAAGCTATTGCTTGGAAAATCTCCGATATTCGTGGAATTGATCCTCACTTTTGCACACATAAAATTCTCATGGAGGACGACTTTAAACCCACCATTCAAAGCCAAATAAGGGTGAATCCTAAGATCCATGACGTAATCAAAAAACAAGTTATCAAACTTCTTGATGCGGGAATGATCTATCCTATCTCGGATTCCCCGTGAGTTAGTCCCGTCCATTGTGTGCCTAAGAAGGGCGGAATCACCGTTGTTCCCAATGAAAACAACAAGTTGATTCCTACTCGTCTCGTTACTGGGTGGAGAGTTTGTATAGACTATCGCAAACTCAATGATGCTACGAGAAAGGATCATTTCCCCCTTCCTTTCATGGACCAAATGCTTGAACGTCTAGAGGGTAATGACTATTACTGCTTTTTAGACGGTTTCTCCGGGTATTTTCAAATTCCCATCGATCCCAAAGACCAAGAGAAAACCACATTCACTTGTCCCTACGGAACATTTGCCTACAAAAGGATGCCTTTCGGCTTGTGCAATGCTCCTGGGACATTCCAAAGGTGTATGATGGCTATCTTCCATGACATGGTTGAAGAAACTATGGAAGTCTTCATGGATGATTTCTCGGTTTATGGCGATTCTTTCTCTGCTTGCCTTGCCAATTTAGAACGTATGCTTAAGCGGTGTGAAGACACTCGCCTTGTTCTAAAGTGGGAAAAATGCCATTTCATGGTAAAAGAGGGCATCGTGCTAGGACACAAAATCTCCAAAGCCGGTCTTGAAGTGGACCGTGCTAAAGTCGATGTTATTGCAAAATTGCCTCCACCTTCAACCGTGAAGGGTGTGAGAAGTTTCCTTGGTCATGCGGGCTTCTATCGTCGATTCATCCAAGATTTTTCTAAAATCGCTCGCCCGATGACCCACCTCTTGGAAAAAGATACTCCTTTCATCTTTTCCAAAGAGTGTCTTGAATCCTTCAATCTTCTTAAGGATAAGCTAACTAAGGCACCGGTCTTGGTTACCCCTAATTGGGAGCTACCTTTTGAGTTGATGTGTGATGCTAGCGACTTTGCTATTGGAGCGGTTTTGGGCCAAAGAGTTAACAAACACTTCCAACCAATCCACTATGCTAGCAAGACAATGACGGGGGCTCAATTGCATTATACCAATACCGAAAAAGAGCTTTTAGCTATAGTGTATGCTTTTGAAAAGTTCTGCCCCTATCTTGTCCTTTCTACCACCATCGTGTATACCGATCATTCCACGTTGAAGTACTTGGTGACTAAGCAAGATTCTAAGCCAAGACTTCTTTGTTGGGTTTTGCTCCTTCAAGAATTCAACATTGAAATTCGTGACAAAAAGGGAGCTGAAAACCTAGCCGTGGATCATCTCAGTAGACTTGAGGATCCTTATCAAGGGGATCATCCAAACAAAGAGATCAATGACTCTTTTCCCCTTGAGGCTTTAATGTCTATCAACTCCAAGCTCGATGACACACCGTGGTTTGCGGACATTGCAAACTACTTAGCGGGTGGAATTCTCAAGGACGGGTTAACGTCCCAACAAAAGAAAAAGTTCTTTAAGGATATTGAACATTATTTCTGGGACGACCCTTACCTTTTCAAACAATGTGCTGATCTAATTATTCGTCGATGTGTTGATGGGCCGGCAGCGGTACAAATCCTTGACGCTTGCCATAAAGGACCCACCGGTGGTCACTTTGGTCCCAATTACACCGCGAAGAAAGTATTCGACTTTGGATTCTATTGGCCCACCATTTATCGTGACGCTCACGAAATGGTTAAATATTGTGATGCTTGCCAACGCCAAGGCAAGATCACACATAAAGATGAGATGCCTCAAAATTTCATACAAGAATGTGAAATCTTTGATGTATGAGGCATCGACTTTATGGGGCCATTTCCATCATCCAAAGGGAACAAGTACATCCTCGTCGCCGTTGACTACGTTTCTAAATGGGTTGAAGCTAAGGCTCTCCCTACGAACGATGCGAGGATGGTTGTGAACTTTTTGAAGCAGCTCTTTGCTCGATTCGGCGTTCCTCGTGCTATTATCAGTGACCGCGGGACTCATTTTTGCAATGATCAATTCGCAAGAGTCATGGCTAAGTATGGTGTTAATCATCGTCTTTCCACCGCTTATCATCCTCAAACCAATGGTCAAGCCGAGATTTCCAACCGTGGATTGAAGCGAATTCTGGAGCGTACTGTGGAAGAGCATCGTGCCGCGTGGGCCGATAAATTAGATGATGCTTTATGGGCTTTCCGTACTGCTTATAAGACTCCGATTGGTTGTACACCTTATCGTCTTGTGTACGGGAAAGCATGCCACCTCCCTATCGAGCTGGAACACAAGGCGTACTGGGCCTTGAAGTGGGCTAACTTCGACATCAACAAAGTCGGTGATCTTCGCAAGATTCAACTCAACGAGCTAAATGAACTAAGGAATGAAGCTTACGAGAACTCACTGATCTACAAAGAGAAGACCAAGATCATCCATGATGCAAGGATTAAGAACCAAGAGTTCCACGTTGGTGATCAAGTCTTACTTTTTAACTCTCGGTTGAAGATCTTCTCGGGCAAGTTGAAGAGCCGCTGGTCTGGTCCATTTACCGTCGCCAAAGTCTTTCCATATGGGACCATTGAGCTTTCTCAATCAAATGGGCCCAATTTCAAGGTGAATGGCCAGCGTTTGAAGCTGTACTTTGGTGAGGACATCTCGCATGAGATGATTCCATCCCTCACCACGTTTCCCATGAACTAATTTTGGGTCGAGTCAGGCTCGTGACTCGGTTATAAAAAACAAGCGCTTCTCGGGAGGCAACCCGTGATCTATCCTTTACTGCTTTCATAATAAGTGTAGGGGGAGCCCTGTATGTGTTTGTTGTCTTGTTTCTTGTACTGTGCAGGGATTAAAGCTTTAAAGATCCACTCTTGATGACATTTGACGAACCGTGATCCCGTGTTCCCATCTTCACGGTTCTATCCTAAACTCTTGTGATTCAATATTTCATATTTTATGTGTTCACATTGAAATCACTTTAGTTGTCCTTTCCTTAGCAAGATTTAAACAAAGTGCACAATGTCCTAAGTGTAGGGAGAGTACTCCCACATGCTTAAACATTGAGGACAATGTTTATCTCAAGTGTAGGGGGATTTCTATCGAAGTAAGTGGTCTTTTCCATGAATTTGCCCTCATTTTAACCGGAAAATTTGATTTTTCGACATTTTTCAAAATTTTTAATCTATTTTGGCCTAGTTGTATAGTTGTATTTTCCTTTGTTATGATTATTTTATTTCCTTGTTAGAATAGATTTTCAATAAAGTGGTTTTAAATTTTTCTTAGTCGTGAACATTTTGACTCAACCCGAGTTTACTTATCTAAGTTTACTCTAGCTAGTATCCTTAACGTGTTTAAATCAAGTTTTGCTAGGCTTTTATATAGGGAGCTATAAAACGCGAAAGTCTTAACTCTCATGGTTAAGAACAAGAACTTTTCCGCAAGTTCCTATAATTGATCCTAGAGAGTTGTTTATCAAGGGAACTTTAAAATGCGATTTCTAAACTTGAAAAAGTCTAAGAATTTGCAAGATCCTATAGATGACTCGAAAACCCAAAACTTTGATTTAATAGGCTAAGCATCCACGAGTCTCATTCCTTGAGATTTTAAACTGTGGAGAACGAGAGATGATAGAGTCAATTATAAGTTTGGTATTCTTTCGTGAATTTATGTGAGTTAATTATGAGCCTATTCTCCCCTCGCTTGCTAATAAATTTATCTGCAATAAATAAGGTTGTACGATCTGAAAAGTTACTTAGCTTCTAGCCCAAGATCGTTTAAAAGTTGCTCGGTATTAATTAGAGTTCATAGCCAAGGCATAACTTATTGAAGCGGGATGCGAAGATTGGCGAGTCCAAAAAGGCCCTAACAAGGCATGAGGGCTACATTTTGTTGCTAAAGATCCAAAGTGATGTGAAAAATCATTTATCGAAAATCAATATGAAGGATCGAGACACACGACGAAAAGCAAAAACTCCCCAAGAGATCATGGAGAAGTCTATCCAAAAGGCCCTAACAAGGTATGAGGATAAATAGATCCAAGTCCTAAAAGGAGGCGGATCGTTGTATATCAAAGTCCAAAATAAAGATTGGAGAAAAATGAAGAAGTCGTGGTCCAAGTATGAAGAATCTCTCAAAAACTTCAAGTGAAGAAATTCCTATTATGAAGAGAAGACCATAATTTCAAGAACGTCTCTCAAGGT
The DNA here is from genome assembly GCA_025667525.1 of Glebionis coronaria. Lineage (NCBI taxonomy): Eukaryota > Viridiplantae > Streptophyta > Magnoliopsida > Asterales > Asteraceae > Glebionis > Glebionis coronaria. The sequence continues at coordinate 555,210,929 of CM046875.1, read as the reverse complement.
TTGAAGTATGAAGTCGCTGCCAAATATCGGTCCGAGAAAGGTCTCAAATCGTGAAGCGAGTTATGCCAAGATATGAACTTTATGAGGTCCCGAGAAGCATTTTTAAAAGATTTTGTCCTTTAGCTAACTATTGATTAAATCGTCCACTTTATTTTCGGCATAAATAACTATCGAAATAAGTCAAACAATGCATCCTAGTGATCATTCAAGACAACAATAAAATATAAGAGATACACCTAGGAATAAGGGAGTCTAAGTGAATAATTGGCCCACATGAATTCGTGTTAGTTTGCTAACTTATAATAACAATGATCTCGTTTTTAAGATTGGTATGGGGAACGTGAAACTTGAGGATGATAAACGTTCATGGCAGCCGAAAACCAATGTAAGTCTTTGATTTCTTTACTTGTTTTTATCTTTTTACTTTCCATAAATGTTTAGTGTCTAATAAAGGCCAAGGTGGGTTATTTATGATGGAAAATGTAAACCGTGCTTTAAAATTAATGCATTGCATGAGGGCATTGCAATGGTCAAGTGTAGGGGATTTAATAAGTGTGAAAACACTTATCCTTTTACCACTTATTTCCAATAATAACAAGACCAAAACGTGTATTTTATGTCGTAAAAGTCGGAATTATGCGTGGTTTGTGTTTTTATTGTGTTTTTAGGACCAAATGATGAAAAAGGAAGAAAACACGGGCTTTCACGGGCTTTTATCGAAGAAAACGAGAAAAGACGAAGTCAAAAGATCAAGAGTGCAAAAAGAACAGAAGTCCAAGGCCTATTCTGAAAATTTATCGAAGAAAAAGTCTAAAGACGGAAGTTTAATGAAGTCGAAGAACTCAAGTCTAAATTAAAGAAGAAAATTATTAAGACAAGTTCAAATCCCGAGACAACGTCGAGAAAAGACAAAGAATTAAATCGAGTCGAGAAGACGTGAAGAAAGAAAGAAAGAAGAGGCAACACATGTACACCTTCCCATTTTCCCTATAAATACCCTCCTAATACACATTAGGAGGGTAGGTTAGTTTTTAGTAGTTAGTTTCATTTTTCATTTTTCTTTCTAGTTTTTAGAGAGAGAAAGTTCTCAACTTTCTCTCACTAAGTTTTCATCTTTTCTTTCTTTTAATCTTTCAAGATTAAACCTTTTGTATTTTGGATTTCATTAATCAAGTTTAAGTTAAGCTTTTAATCTTTCATCTCTTTCTACCTTTCTTTATTTTGATTAATTTTGGTGCGAAATACTATTTGATCCGTGTTGATCTTGATGTTTTCGTGCTTAAAAAGTTAATCTTTTTATGCCTACTTAAGTTCTCATAAGAATAAGCTTTAAGATCTTTGTGCTTATTGGCTTATTTAGATGTTCAGCTTATTTACTTTTTAAAAGCTTTCTTAAAAAGTTTCATCTTTTTATGATTTGATTTAAAAGTTTCTAGTTTTAAGATTAGATAAGTTGTTATTCGTGCTTATTTAGTCTTTTTCATATTAGATTCGATCAAGTCTTAGTTTGAGCTTATTCCTAATAGCTTATAGCTTTGCTTATTTCGAATCAAAAGGGTAATCGGAAAAGGTTTAAACCCTTTTCCGATTGATACATTCCGACTACTACCCCCCTTTATTCCGATCGTTTGATCTGAAAAGGGTTTCAGCTATTCCGATTTGCACCTCCCTATTCCGATCACCTAATCGGAATAGGGTTTTATTATTCCGACGGTGGCATTTGTTGACATTCCGATTGGGTGTGTTGCTAAAAATTCTGATCTGAATCTCTTTCGTACATTCCGATTTGACTAGATTTTTGGTATTCCGACTGGACCTATTTTCAAGCATTCCGATTGCCTTATTCCGACAGAATATTCCGATCAGTCTCCTTTGGCACATTCCGATCAGTGTTTCCGACCAAACATTCCGATTGTTGCACTTTAGATATTCCTATTTGGCTGTATTCCGATTGTTTTCCAATTGTTTAATTTCTTGTTTTTACAAAGTTTTCAAGTTTTAGATTCATTAAGTTTTCAAGTAATTTTTCTAATCTTGTCTTTAAGTTTTCATTCATTTATTTTTAACTCGTTATTATTAATTTAATCTTTTAAAGCTCTTATTTTACTCAACGACATTTACATTTATTTGCTATTAGTTTAAAATAGATAATCAAACAAACCATTTTCATTTCCACCAAGAACAATTGAGTCGCACTTTGAACCAATAGTCAATTCGAAGAGATCGGAACAACGAACTTTGATACGAGCTTAAAAACCGTGTATTAATTTTCCACAAGCGTAGAAGCTCGCTTTACACGTACTAGAATCACGTTTAGCTCGTTGTATTACGTGTGTACAAGAACGTAATATAGTCTTACTTTAGACTATATCTTGGTGGTGTTCGTTATAAACCCTTATTGGTGATTCTTTCTTTATCTTGTGGATTTGCTTCAGCTAAAAGGTACGTAACCCTAATTTGATTAATTATAATTGTGTTATTATGATCTTGTTAAATCGCTGCCGCTATATGGGTGCTTTGATCTCGTTTAAGGTTTTGTATAATTGTTATGAACTAATAAACCTTTAGTGGCATCAAGAGCCATTTTAACATGTTATAGTTATCGAAAATCTAAAGTTTTTTTTAACTAATAATTGTTTTGATTTAAAACTACATGTTTTTTAGGTTTTCTTAAAAATTAGAGTTTTGTTTTTAAAATTAGGGTTTTGGCCAAATTTTATAAAAAAAAAGAAATTGATTTTGAAACCCTAAATTACATGTTGTATAATTTTAGATTAAATTGCATGATTAGTTATTATGTCATGTAGATTAAAGGTTATGATCCGTAGAGATTTAATTGTTAAGATTTGAGGGTGGATCCTTGATAGCGTGCATATTTTCATGGATCGCAAAAAAAAGAATGCGCTACGTGATTATTTGATTCAATAAATCTTGAATTATGGAAGACTTTTATATGAATATAAAAACCTAGATTTGATGATTATTGAATAAATGGTTTGCATGTGGCTATTTGATTTATTTATCGCACATATAAATTGTTATTATGTGTTTATGATTTAGTTTCTTTTACTTGTTTATTGTAAAAATTGTACGAATTGTTGTAAACAAGGGTTTTTTTAAAGAAAAACAAATATGGACTAATTCATATTAAAATTAAGATTTATTTTGAGATCTAAATTACATAGAATTACGTTGATTGGTGAATTGCAATAATAATCTAACGACCTACTCCTTTTGACATAAAGTGGGTATAATACACCGCTGGTCATGTACCCAGTTAAGGAAGGAGGTGTTAAGCCATTAGTCACTGACCAAATTCCCGGCTTGCCTGTGCGTCAAATTGAAATTACCTACGATTATTATTTGCATTATACCTTAAGGTTGATTTACCGAAAATTCACATACGAATCACAATGAATAAGGTTATTGCTTTGTGCTTTAGCCGTAAGTACGTTGTGAATAGTTGTGGGTAAATTCAATGATTGGTTTAACCAATAACTCAACATAATTTATGTAGGAATTTAGTCTCGTGAAAAAGTTTACTAAATGTTTTATTAAAATTATACTATGGAGTTGTATGCATGCTTCTCCATACATTGATTTTGACATCAAATTTATACCCTTAAAATTTAAGTCGAATGCTATCTAATTGACGAACACTTGAAATTACTACCTCGTCATATGAGATTTGTGGACGATGTTGTAATGGAGAGAAAACTTTCACAGAATGAGAATTCGTGTGATAGTTTTACGTTATTCAGATTAGATGACTTAATTAAGTTACCCAGTGAGATCTGTAAACTTAAGGCATTCAGAAGGGATGAAACATGTTTACAATGAAAACGTTCTTTTGGCAATGTAAATCCCTTAAATATCTAGAAATTGAAAATGGTTTGCCAATAAATTGTTCGATAAGTTACTATGTTGAATACATTCATTACTAGCAGATCAACTGATGTAATGGATCTATGTCAATATAGGTTCTAGGATTCAAGGAAAATTTTATGGTTTATATACCGGGGTAATTTTATTTTATTGAAAGTATTTTATTATCGAAAATACTGATATTTGAACTTATTTCTGTAGAAATGGCTCAACCCTACAATAACACTATAAGTTCTGCGTTCAAAACGTTTTTTGATCGTCCTAAACTTACTGGCCAAAACTTCAATGATTGGTACCGCTCATTAAGAATTGTCTTGAGAGTAGCTGGTATTATTAATATCTTGACCACTCCCTATCCGGAGGATCTTGCTGAAGGAGCTTCTGAAGCCGAAAGGCTTGAACATGTTGTTACTATTAAGAAACACTCGAATGTGGCTTGCTTAATGCTAGGGAAAATGTCCCCTCCACTTCAAAAGAAGTATGAGCTATTTTCGCCTAAGCGTATGCTTGATGAACTCAAGGCTATGTTCGAGAAGCCGCAAGCTGTGGAGATCTACGACTTAGTAGATGCTTTGCATAGCTGCAAGCAAACTCCTGGAAAGTCTGTTGGTGCACATTACATGGAGATGAGGGGTTATATGGAACAACTCATTGCACCAAGACAGCCTTATAATCATAATATGGCTATTTACTTGATCAATAGGTCCCTTAACACGGACTTTAATGATTTTGTTAAAAACTATAATATGCATTGCACGGGGAAGACAATTATTGATTTGCATGCAATACTCATTGACTAATAAAAGGCGTTAAAGGACAAGGCATCTACATCTACTCTTCCTGTTCTAACAATACAAAAGGCTAGAGTGAGTAAGCCAAAACCGCAAGCGAACAAGAAGAAAAGCAAAGGCAAGGGTGATAAGTTCAAGCAAGTTGCGACTTATTTAAAACCTTAGCAGAACTTTGTTAAGAAGAATCAATCTCAGAAGGATGAGACTTGTCACCATTGCAAGGCAAATGGTCACTAGAAGAGGAATTGCCCTATTTACCTCGAAGAGTTACGAGAAATAAAGAAGAAGTCTAAGCAGAGCGCTGAAGCTTCCGGTACTTTATTTATGACTGAATTATTTAATTTGACATACAAATTAAATTCTTGGGTATATGATACGGGATGCGGTATTAACAATTATAATACACTGCAGGGATTTAATCTGGAAAGGAAGCTATCATATGCGGAACAATTTCTGCAAGTGGGCAATGGCGCACAAGCAGCGTTTGAAGCTATAGGAACATTTAATTTAGTTTTACCTTCGGGTTTAGTACTGATTTTAAATGATTTTCATTATACACCTACAATTGTTAGGGGTGTTCCTTTTCTTGTTTGTTGAATAATGGATTCGTTCACACTATTGATAATAATGGAATTTCTGTTTGGAAAGATTGCATTTTCTATTTTAATGCAATTTCTGTGAATGGTATGTTTGAAAAGACATGCATGATAATGAATCCAAGTATAATAATTATGTATTTAGCATGAGTAAGAAGAGAAAGTTTGACAAGAACTCTTATTATCTTTGGCATTGTAGACTTGCCCATATTGGGAAGACTCGTATACAAAAGCTTCAACGTCAAGGTCTTTTGGAAAATATCAATGATGAATCATTTGATAAATGTGAGTCTTGTATCTTTGGAAAGATGACCAAGAAATCTTTTAATAGTAATATTGAAAGGGCTATTGATCTACTTGGTTTAATACACACTGGTGTGTGTGGACCACTTAGACATGTGTCAAGGAAAGGTGCTAGCTACTTCTTAACATTTACGAATGATTACAACCGTTATGGTTATGTTTATTTACTTAAGCATAAACATGAGGTATTTGAAACATTCAAAGTGCTTAAAGCAAAAGTAGAATTGAAACTACGAAAGAAGATTAAAACTCTTTGTTCTGATAGAGGTGGTGAATATTTAAGTCAAGAGTTTAAAGATTATCTAAGTGAGAATGGAATTGTTCAGCATCTTATTTCTCCCTATACTCCACAAGAAAATGGTGTATCTAAAAGGAGAAATCGTACACTATTAGATATGGTTCGATCTATGTTTAATCTTACAACTTTATCATTATCCTTTTGGGATTATGCTATAGAATCTGATGTTCTCATTTTAAATATGGTTCCCACGAAGAAGGTGAATAAGACACCATATGAACTATGGCATGGCAAGAAGACATATTTATCTTATTTAAAGGTTCGGGTTGCGAGGCGTATGTGAAACGTGACTCAGGTGACAAACTCCAACAACGATCTGTGAAATGTATCTTTGTAGGATACCCTAAGGAAACTATGGGTTACTACTTTTATTATCCACCTGAGAACAAAGTGATTGTTGCTAGGTATGGAGACTTCTTTGAAAGTGATCTTGTAAATCAGGAATTCAGTGGGAGAAATTATGATTTAGAAGAGAGTCATATAGATACATTACCTTCTGAAAACGCTAGCGAAATAATTCCTAAAGAACCAGAAAGTCTGGCGGTTCCAATGGAGTTAGTTCCTCTACGTAGATCTGAAAGGATTAAAAACACAAATAGCAATATATGTCTTAATATAGAGGATGATGATGAAGTAGGGGATCTTGGAGAACCTGCTAATTATAAATCCGCTATGCTTGATCCTGAGAAGGATAAGTGGATGGTTGCTATGGATGAGGAAATGAAATCTATGAAAGTTAATGATGTTCGGATTCTTGTAGATCCACCACCAAATGCTAAAGTAGTGAGATATAAGTGTATATACAAGAAGAAAACCGACATGGACGGAAAAGTACAATCCTATAAAGCTCGCTTAGTAGCTAAAGGTTTTACTCAAACTTTTTGGTGTAGACTACGAGGAGACATTTTCTCCTGTAGCAGATTTAAGAGCTATTAGGATTCTCATAGCTATAGCAGCATACTATGACTATGAGATATGGCAAATGGATGTTAAAACTGCCTTCTTGAAGAGTCTCTTAGATGAAGACATCTATATGCAACAACCGAAAGGGTATGTTGATCCTAAAAATCCAAAACACGTGTGTAAACTTCAAAGATCTATTTATGGTTTGAAGCAAGCATCACGTCAATGGAATATATGATTTGATGAAGAAATCAAAAAGTTTAGATTTATTCAAAATCATTATGAGCCATGTGTATATCACAAAGCTAGTGGGAGTGATGTAGTATTCCTAGTCCTATATGTTGATGACATATTAATCATAGAGAGTAACATTCCAAGACTTAAAGTTGTTAAGGATTATCTTGGTAAATGTTTTTCTATGAAGGATTTGGGTGACGCTGCATACATCCTGGGAATTAAGATCTATCGAGATAGGAAAAGATAGTTAATTGGTCTTAGTTAAGATGCTTATATAGATAAGATATTGAAGAAGATAATATGCATAATTCCAAGAAAGGTTTTCAACCTATAGAAGTTAAGCATAATCTAAGTCATGAGATGGTTGCATCAACTCCTGAAGAGGAGGACATACAGAGGGTGCCTTATGCTTCGGCTGTAGGATCTATTATGTATGCTGTAAGATGCACAAGGCCCGATGTGGCGTTTGCTCAGAACTTGGTCAGTCGTTACCAACAGAATCCAAAGAAGCTCCACTGGACTGCTGTTAAACATATTCTAAAGTATTTGAGGAGTACGAAAGATATGTTTTTAGTATTTGGAGGGAAACCAGACACATAACTAAATGTAACAGGTTTCTGTGATGCGTCCGGGAAATGTGATAAAGACGATACGAAGTCTCAGACGGGTTACGTGTTTGTTATCAATGGAGGAGCAGTTGGAAGAGCAAGAAACAGACAACGATTGCAATGCATGCTACTCAATCTGAGTACATGGATGCTTCAGAAGCTGTAATGGAAGCTGTTTAGATTAGGAAGTTTATTGGAGATCTTGGAGTGATGCCTTCAATTAAATAACCTATTGATATATATCGTGACAATTCTGCCGCAATAATATTCACCAATGATTCTGGAGTCATTAAGGGCGCCAGACACTTTAAACGTAGACATCATTACGTCCGAGAACAAGTGCAAGCTCGTGAAATCAAATTAATAAAAGTTCACACAGATGATAACGTAGCTGATCTTTTTACTAAGGCTTTGCCTAGACCAAAGGTAGTTAAGCATGCCAAGGCTATTGGGCTGCAACTAGCTAGCGATTTCATACATTAAATCTATGATTAGTATTTGGATAAGGATGTTAAGACATTATTATTTAATAAAATAAAGATTGGGTCGTTTATTCTTATTACTTAATTTTGTATCCTATTTTACATGTTTTAATCCATGAATAAATTGTTATGCAAAATGTCCGTTATCGATTAATAATATAGGAATATTATTAAATTAAGACAATTCAAAATTGTGATAGAGTATACTTGAAAGTATATTGATCGATTTTGGATGATATTTGATTAATCAAATATTGGACTTATCCCAACTATATGATTTTACTTTGTAGATCTTTGTCATCAAGTAAATCATAAATAGTTATCCTTAGACTTGAGATACCAGAAAACTGTTATGAATCTAGTGCATTTTTGTGGAATAATCTAACGCTAAACGTAACTGGTAGCTATAAGGATTATTTCCAAAGGTGTTGCAAAATTCATTGGTTTTGCTCGTAGTCAATATGGAATTTATTTCCTCTAATTTGGTTTTGGAGTTATAATACAGTTGGGCCCCTCGTGGGATTAGTAAGATGTTTGTGTGGCCACACCCAAATTTGTTTTGGTAATCTTGCTTAATCCGTGAACAAAAACAGAATGGTTAATGAAAGGAATGACTAAGATCCATATCCTTATTAACGTTGTATTAGAAATAAAAGAATAATAATAATGATGAATCATTAAAAGGTTTTATCCAGAAAACCTTGCTAGAGTTGTACTAGAGACATTACTAGTGTAACTAGATGCTAGTCAATGTAATCACGCTATTCGAAATATGTCCAAATGGGAGCTGAAAGTTTATGGACTTATATTTAATAGTCGTGTGATAGGATCGAACTCGAGATTACGGGATTTCACTCAATACGTAAAGAGTTAATTTATTTAATAAATATATTTATTATATTTATCAAATTAAATCGAGCTATAACTTTAACGACCGTAAAATAATTAAGAGTTAAGTATTAACGATCGTTGTGGACTAAAAGAGAAGTAACAAGAAGATTCGGGAACACCCCATGGTGGGGGTGTCGACCTTCGGGGGAGAGGGACAAGGGGGAAGGAATACCTTTCCATATATTCATTTTACTTGGGCTACAAGAATTCCTAGGCATATATAAACAACCCCTCACCCTCATAATTCACACGCCACATCTCTCTTCTCTCTCTATCTCTCTTGTGATCGCAACACTAAACACCCTAAGGGTTTCGTTTGGTTTTTCGGTTTAGCTTAAATCTAGTCCTAGTCCCTCTCTAGGGTTGTTGGGTAGATTTTCACAAGCGTAGAAGCTCAGTTTACACGTGCTGGAATCACGGTTAGCTCGTTGTATTACGTGTGTACAAGAACATAATATAGTCTTACTTTAGACTATATCTTGGTGGTGTTCGTTATAAACCCTTATTGGTGATTCGTTCTTTATCTTGTGGATTTGATTTAGCTAAAAGGTACGTAACCCTAATTCGATTAATTATAATTGTGTTATTATGATCTTGTTAAATCGCTTCCGCTATATGTGTGCTTTGATCTCGTTTAGGGTTTTGTATAATTGTTATGAACTAATAAACCTTCAGAAGATCTAACCGTCCTTTAGAGCTTGGTGTAGTCTTGGTCTTGAAACTATTTCGTTTAACTTTACAAAGCTCACAAGATGAACAAAGATGATATTTGAGGAATTTCAAACTTGGAAGGCCTCTCACAATATTTTTCTTGGAAAGTAGGTTGATGGTATCAAAATTGAGATGAGTAAGACGTTGATGCTATAACCATGATTGGGTCATTGAAGCTTTAACCATGAAACAAATTAGAGTTGTAGAAGTTGAGCCTTGAAGTGAAATTGTGTAAAGATCTGTACCCCGTGTACCAGTGAGTAAATCATTCCCATCACAATCACGAACAAAACATGTCTTCTTTCTAAAAGCAACCTCCAAATCCGCATCACAAAATTGACCAACCAAAAAAAGATTGTGATTGAGCCCTTCGACGTAGTATACCCTTTTGATCGCGAGGTTTCCCTGAACCAAATCTCCATATCCTAGGATCGGTGCAAATTGATCATTCCAAATCGGACCGTACCCAGGAACTTCTCAAAGAAGTTAATTAGAAGCTTGAGATTCCCCGTCATGTGCTTCGTGCACCCGGAGTCCAGTATGAAGAGAATTATTTCTATCACATGCAGAAGAGTTAGAAAATGATGGAGAATTTGCTAAATTGGAGTACATATGAGTTGTGATTTCCGAATCGTTAGTTTCCCTAGTTTCAACACATAAAGGCACACTAACGCTCGTTGTCACATTTTCTGTCCTAACCTTAGGAATTCATTTATATCCTGGAGTACATTGATTAGCAAACCACCATTTCCAAGACATGCTAGCAGACTCATATAATTCCCTAATCCTGCTTCTAGAGTTCTGAGTAGTGGAGTCTGAGGCAACATTTTTCTTAAGGGGGGTTGCAAAAGAATGATTTACTTTGCTTTTGGGTTTACTAGCACTAATAGGCACCGCAATTTGCTTCTTAGTTCTAGTATCTACGCCTTTGACGTTATTCGAAGAACATTTATCATCATTAGCATTAACACATTTTCCACATTTCACACAAACTAACTTAACATTCAAAGCAGTCAAATCATTCAAATCGACATTACATGCGATTACAAACGTTTTATTCTTAAAAACATGAAAATTTATAGGGTGTTCTTCTAATTCCTTCATCTTCTCTTTAATCTTGTTTTTGCCAAACCTTATCATTCAATTGAGTGCTCTTAAGCTGAGGCCGGCTAACACTAGCAGTGGGGATTACTCCTGTAGTAAAAGACACACATCTATTAGTGTTTCTAGAAGTCTGAGGCGATTGACTATCTTTGTTGTGTGGGTTTAGTGGTCATTCTATACATCTCTGATTTAATCACATTAGTGTGCTTAATGCTTGGTGCTCGAATATCCTTTTTGGGATGAGTCAGTGGTAACCTTTCCTTTCCATCCATTTTAAGGGCAAACCCGGTTTTTGCAAACGAAGAATTTAAGAAAGCATATGATTTTCCCAAGATAGATGGTTTATTCACTTTAGACGCATTGGGTTGTCTAACAACGGGTTTCACAACTTTAGGTTCCACAACTTTCCCACCCATCTTAGCAATGAGTTTCTTCAACTCGGCTATCTCTATGTCCTTTTCTTGTAACTGAGCTTTCAAACTTGTAATTTCCATACTCTTTTCATTTATTGCTCAAAACGATTCAAAATTTTTTACTTGCAAGTTATTATCATTTGAAAAACTACCAATTTTGTTTTGCAAAGCAAGTTCAAGAGAGTGACAATGTTTCTGAAGAAAATTACTTCAGTGTTGTAGTGAGATAAGCTCTTTTTGATTAACATTGTTTTTGTTATTTGAAAGCTCAGTTTCAAGACGTTCACACTCTTTTATCTTATCAATATATTTGCATGCAACATCAGAATATTCATCTATAGCAGCACAAGATGTAACAACGACACACAAAATATCTTTGGAGAGACATTCTTGTAAGAGTAGATCATATTCGTTTGAAAACTCTGATTTTTCAATTTGAAAGTCGTTAATTTCTTTTTTAATAGACTCAACATATTCCAAATCATCAAACATTTCAGACCGAATTAATCTTTCAAATTCAAGAACTTTTTCTTTTATTGTGGCCGTATTCGGTATTAAAAGTTCTTTGACAAGCACAAGTATACCGTGAGGAATTGCTTTTTTCCACTCGTCATTTTCACGTTGTTTCCAGTCGTTTTTAACTATTGATTGAATATTATCAGTGTGATGTTTAAGAATACCAAATGTCTGCCTGCTCTTGCTTTTTGAAGCATCAAGAGGCAGGTAGTTGATATATTTAGAAACTTTAGATTTCTTAGTGGCAAAAATTTTCTTCCATCGAATTCTTATTTGTTTGCTTTCATAAAACAATTGCTCATGAGACTTATGTGTTTGTTTAGTGAAAAGACCATAAAGACTATTTTCATAAGTATAATTATATGGTTTCACAAACTCCTTATTAACCAGTGATCTACTCTCGTCTTCCCAAAGGGTTGTCTCTTCACAATCGGGCCTAACAACATGACAATCATGATCAGTCCATTCAGACTCATCAAGATATAGGTATGGGTTCGCAGCTTGAGCTTGGTCGAGGTACTAAGGAATTTCAAAACTAGCTTTACCCTTAAAAACGACCGAGGTTCTATCATTATTATGGTTTGAATAGATTCATGCGTTTTATAAACAATTTCCTTCAAAAAGTCGACTTGTTCTTCGAGTTCCATTACTGTTTCAGTAGCTTTTTCATGCCTACTTTTGAAATCTTATTTTAAATTTTCAACGTCTTGTTCCTTTACATCAAGAATTTTAGCAGAATCGGTGTTATTCATGGAAAGCCTTTGTTCAAGTTCATTAAATATAGTTGTTCCAAGGTACGTTTTTGATGTTCATCCATTAATAAAACATTATATTGACGTTTATCGTTTGCTAATAGCTCAAGAGTTGTGTTATATTTATTTTCAAAATCGTCTTTTTGAATTTTTAGAGCACTACCCTTGTACCCCTCAAACTCGTTGGTGTTTTGAAGAAGCTCGGCTCGATAACTATCAATGGTCTCACTAGATTTAATTAAAGCAGTTTTGCATTCTTCAAAATTTTGAGTGAGTATTGTGTTTGCCTTCTTTAAATTCTTTTGACTCTTTCTAGTTTCACTGACATCTTTTTGTAAAATAGCAATTAAATTAGCAAGCGCAACACGCTCCTCTTCATCATACTCATTTGCATGTTGATCATCCTCAAACGCATTATTGCACATGTCTGATGAATAAGGTGTGGTATTGCTATCAACATTTCCATCATACATGTGTTAGTAATTGTTGTGGGGAGATCACTATGCTCATGTGTATCACCAAACACATTATATTCGTCATTATTTGGTACCTTATCAATTGGCTCAGTATCATAGATAGGACCATTGTCATCTTCAGTGACATTGAGGACCTCTTGAATCTTTGCCATGTACGAGTAATGTACCTCGAGTTCTTGGTCGTAGAGTTTATCATCTGTGTCGTCAAGCATTTATCCTTCCTCAGCTGATAACTTAATCCCAGCATCTATTTTCTTGCATAGTAACATCTTTTCCATATGATAAGCATATATCTTTACCCTTTTCGGCTGCCTGCATTCCTTTGTCATATGCCTAAAACCTTTGCAATTAAAACACTGAATCCCACTTTGTTGAACCACTTGAGTACCAACTGTTTCCCTATTCCCAGCAACTGTAGCAACCCTCTAAGTATCATACTGTGCAGTTTGTCTATAATACCTAGCAGAACCATCAACATGTGTTGGATTGCGTCGGTCATACCTTGGAGGACTCTCGCCACTCCTACGTGTATCATACCTTGGAGGGCTCTCAAAATTTCTGTTGCGTAAGTTAGATGAAGTTCTAAGGTTGTTGGTGGTGGGTTTGTAAATCTTCTTGTAAGATTTCATGATGAAAGCAATTTGTTGCTTCATTTCCCTATCCTTTTGAGCTTGTTCGTCATCACTGTCTTCTTCGGATGATTGCTCAGATGGTGGAGATGGTGCTCTTGCAATCTCTTTGCCTCTTGATCTTATTGGAGTTGATGACTTGGAGACAATGGATGATCGTGGTAATGATGATTGAGTAGAGTATAACTTTGGAGCACGAGAACGATGATCGGGGTAATGTTGAGTGGTAGACATCAAAGCAAGTGGATTAGCAACCTTTGCTAGCCGTTCAGCTCGAAGTTCGTTTGCCTCATTATGAAATTATTTCAAAATATCAAAGAGCCTGTGATATGAGACCTCGTCTAACTTTTCTTGTTGTTTCACTAAGGTGACGAACCGTGTCCACTCTGGTTGAAATTGCTGTAGAAATTGAACATTGACTTGCATGGTGGAGACTTGCAAATTGTTTCTTGTCATGTCATTCATCATTTTGTAGAATTTGGAGTAGTACGAATCAATTGATTCTCCATCCAAGGAAGTAAATTTGCCAAAGTTCCAAAAAAGATTTGTTTTCACATCTTGCTTGTTGAGTGATTCACCTTGCTGCAGTCGTTCAATAGCCGTCCATATTTCTTGAGCAATAGGACATGCATCAACCGTTGAATAAATATCATCTCCAATCCCATTGAGAATCATATAAATTGTTTCTTTCTCTGCATCATGCTAAGCACGCTTCTCGGGTGTGACTCGGATAGAGTTTCTTTTCGTGTAGTTGCGGGTACTTCGTTACTAGTGTCTGTGGCTGGTACAGAAGGAACGGTGATTTGTGAGAAGACATATGGTCCATGGTTAATACAGTGC